>CM065592.1:65155278-65755278 GCA_033119425.1 Bufotes viridis
CAGGAAGCCCAGGATTAAGGATTTAGCTAGCAGGTTGGATTGGTTTTCTTGATTTTTTTGTTCTATAACATATGAGATTGGACGTTGGCACCAAAAATGTCATAAAAGTACATGCTGCATTAAAAAATGCTGGCCTTTTTACATGAGGACTTTAAGGCTTCTTTCACACTGGCGTTAGGATTGTATGGCAGGCTGTTCCGACAGGGGAATAGCCTGCTGGATCCGTACTAATGTTTGCACACGTCTGCTGCTTGAAGTCCGCCCAGCCGCATTCACTATAATGGGGATGGGCCAGAGATGCAGCCGCAGTGCGGCAAACATGCAAATAGTAAATGGGGCTGTGGCGGACTTCCGGCAGCACACGTTAGTACGGATCCGGCAGGCTGTTCCCCTGCCAGACAATCCTAACACCAGTGTGAAAGAAGCCTAAGGCCTCCTGCACACGACCGTAGGTCGGTTCGGTTGCGGCTCGGACGCGGACCCAAAATACGTTCGTGTGCATGAGGCCTAAGGGGAATCCACGGTGTGGCAGCTGCAACCTCATCCATCGGGCGGCCCAAATTTGCAGGTTAATCATGGTATTACCTTAAATTTGTGCTTTCGTTGGTCGCCGTGGGTGGATGAGAGTTCGGCCATTGCATCACACCCGCTCCATGCAGACCCAGTCTTAAAGAGCTTCCCTCTAACCACCATTTATCATCTACACACAGCTGGATGCTTCCACACATATAGCCACGTTTATCATACAGATATGCCACTTTTATTATACAGATATGCCACTTTTGTGGCGTGAAAAAATGTTTGTGCAAGTGCCAATACTCCGCCGGCTGCACCGTTTTCCCGAAAAGGGGGCATGGCGAAGAAGGGGGGCACATTTATCTTTTTAACGCCAGTTGTCTGGCAAGTAAGAAGACTGAAATCTACACCAGGCATAGAAATCTATGTATGACACCAGCCTAATGAAGTTATTGGTAAGTTTTTTTTTTTTTTTTACCAACCATAGGAATTGATCGAAAAGGAAGAAAAATTATAAAGAAAAGACATACACATGTACATTTGTTATTTTTCTAACCACTCCTGCATAAAACTGCATGTGTGAACCCAGCCCAAAAACTGCAACAGAGACCCCACAGGCAGTGCGGGTCCCACCTCTGGGATCTGCAGCTATACTAAGAACGGAGTCTGCAAAGTCTGCCGAGCACTGGCTTAGCTATTTCCATCAGCCCCGTAGAAGTGAATGAGGGGGGGGGGGCGCTTGTACAGGGAAAGGGAGGCCCTTTAAGATATGCAAATTAGCTCATAGCAAGCTCTGCCTCTGATGCCACCAGATGTAAGGCAGCTATCCTATAAATCACTGTTCGACCCTTTAAATAGGCCTTGAGACATGACTCAGGTATTAAGACTGTTGGCAATTACCGAGAACTGGGAAGGGAAGGCTAAGCCCCCTCCAACACCTCTGGCCCCTTCAATACCAAACCGATAATAACGGCACTGACACCAATTCTATCCTTCTATACTTTTATTGTCATTGTTGGATTGTAGTCGGCCACAGCTATTTCTTAGCGGTATAACCATAAACCAAAACCGTGCGATCTGCCAGCCGCTGGCCTCCCAGCGGGCAGTTATGCCAATTTTCTTGCCACTGACACCTTGATTTTATTTACCTACCGCCAGCTGTGACTTTACAAATTACTAAACCAGGGTCAATGCCCTCCTCACATAACAATTAATAACATTCAACCTTATGAGAAACCATGAACAGAGAACTTACATCCAAAACTGAACATCATAAGGGAGGGAGGGACATGGCGCTTCCGCTCCAGAGGAAGATAAGAAGGCGGGACAGGGTATATATGCCCTGTCCTACAGCGCCCGCCTCCTCCCTCCCACAGCCAGCTTCCCACATTAACCCCTGCTCCACCTAAACCTCCAGCAGCCACACAAGGGGCCACCTAGCCAAACAGGAGGGATAGGAAAAGAGGGGGGGGGGGGGGGCCGACAGCCCACCAGTCCCTGTACACCCTTCCTAAACTGTCAGGTGTCCACCAATAAGCCAGCACCTCATCTGCAGACATCTGCTTCGGGGTGATTGCCCCTCATCAGTGCAGAGCAGAAAGTACTGGCTTAACTGGGTGAGAGGCCTAAGTCAGGATTCGGGGGATACTTTCTCTCCTTACGAAGAGCTCTTTAGTCGGTGTGAGGAGACTTATAGGCCATACATGCTCCTCTGGAATTCTGGAAAGAAAGGGATGCAAATAAGATCTTAACATGCTCTGCCTCTAATGCCACCAGATGTAAGTCAGCTATCCTTTAAGTCAATGTTTGACCCTTTATATACAGTCGTGGCCAAAAGTTTTGAGAATTACATAGATATTGGAAATTGGAAAAGTTGCTGCTTAAGTTTTTATAATAGCAATTTGCATATACTCCAGAATGTTATGAAGAGTGATCAGATGAATTGCATAATCCTTCTTTGCCATGAAAATTAACTTAATCCCAAAAAAACCTTTCCACTGCATCTCATTGCTGTGATTAAAGGACCTGCTGCGATCATTTCAGTTATCGTCTTGTTAACTCAGGTGAGAATGTTGACGAGCACAAGGCTGGAGATCATTATGTCAGGCTGATTGGGCTAAAATGGCAGACTTGACATGTTAAAAGGAGGGTGATGCTTGAAATCATTGTTCTTCCATTGTTAACCATGGTGACCTCCAAAGAAACGCGTGCAGCCATCATTGCGTTGCATACAAATGGCTTCACAGGCAAGGATATTGTGGCTATTAAGATTGCACCTCAATCAACAATTTATAGGATCACCAAGAACTTCAAGGTAAGAGGTTCAATTCTTGTTAAGAAGGCTTCAGGGCATCCAAGAAAGTCCAGCAAGAGCCAGGATCGTCTCCTAAAGAGGATTCAGCTGCGGGAACGGAGTGCCACCAGTGCAGAGCTTGCTCAGGAATAGCAGCAGGCAGGTGTGAGCGCATCTGCACGCACAGTGAGGCGAAGACTTTTGGAAGATGGCCTGGTGTCAAGAAGGGCAGCAAAGAAGCCACTTCTCTCCAAAAAAAACATCAGGGACAGATTGATCTTCTGCAGAAAGTATGGTGAATGGACTGCTGAGGACTGAGTCAAATTCATATTCTCCGATGAAGCCTCTTTCAGATTGTTTGTAGTATCAGGAAAAAGGCTTGTCCGGAGAAGAAAAGGTGAGCGCTACCATTAGTCCTGTGTCATGCCAACAGTAAAGCATCCTGAGACCATTCATGTGTGGGGTTGCTTCTCATCCAAGGGAGTGGGCTCACTCACAATTTTGCCCAAAAACACAGCCATGAATAAAGAATGGAACCAAAACACCCTCCAACAGCAACTTCTTCCAACAATCCAACAACAGTTTGGTGAAGAACAATGCATTTTCCAGCACGATGGAGCACCGTGCCATAAGGCAAAAGTGATAACTAAGTGGCTCGGGGACCAAAACGTTGACATTTTGGGTCCATGACCTGGAAACTCCCCAGATCTTAATCCCATTGAGAACTTGTGGTCAATCCTCAAGAGGCGAGTGGACAAACAAAAACCCACTAATTCTGACAAACTCCAAGAAGTGATTATGAAAGAATGGGTTGCTATCAGTCAGGAATTGGCCCAGAAGTTGATTGAGAGCATGCCCAGTCGAATTGCAGAGGTCCTGAAAAAGAAGGGCCAACACTGCAAATACTGACTCTTTGCATAAATGTCATGTAATTGTCGATAAAAGCCTTTGAAACGTATGAAGTGCATGTAATTATATTTCACTACATCACAGAAACAACTGAAACAAAGATCTAAAAGCAGTTTAGCAGCATACTTTGTGAAAACTAATATTTGTGTCATTCTCAAAACTTTTGGCCACGACTGTAGGCTTTGAGACATGACTTGGATATTAAATAAGCCAGCACCTCATCTGAAGACAGCTGTCATCAGGGGATTGAAACTCAAAAATATTTCCTTACCACTAATATAAAAATATACATTTTTTTTTTGTAGGAGTCACAGGCAGACAAGGGTCATGCTCCATGGGTCATGTGAAGGTTTATTCCAATCATATGAAGTCCAACTTCTAATTACTCATGTGATTGGCTGAAAAACGGCATGTGACAAGTACAGTTGGACTCCTCAAGGTCTGGGACTATTGCAAGCAGAAATTGCTTTAGCAGGAGGGTGGGTTTCTGGGGTCTGATAATACAGACCACTTCATGGTTTTTGTTCAGAAATTCTATTATGAGGTTAAAAATAAAATTGTCCTTAGCCCCAAAATGGTCTCTGAGCACTTGAAGTGTCAGAATTTGGACCTGAAGGTTCCATTCATGGGACTTTGAGAGGAAGACTGTTTCCACGTATGTTGCTGAAGTAGTAGATGGTGTATACCCTGACATGCGCATAAATTTTACAGCCAAACATTTGCCAAATGAGTGCCCAAATATCATATGGTTTGTCCTGTATCTGGTAGGGTCCCCCGGTCTCCACTGGATAGAAAATTATGATAGGTGGGGTTTTAAGGGCATAAAACTCAGATCCTAGGGGTTATACAGAAGACCAAGCATCATAGAACAATATTGTTATCTAATTCTGTTTTGAATGGGGGGAGGGTGGTTATGGCAGGAAAGGGGTTCAGGATTTGTAGCCATAAATGGGATGTCAACTGCAGCTATATTACGGCGCGTGGTTTCATCTGGCTCCCCATGGCACCCCTAAATAGAACTGTTGAAAGGGTTATTCGGGAACTGAATATCGAGTTGGACAAAAAAAGTTATAATGCTTCTGTGCCCTTTCTAAACACCTTTTCTTAGCCAGTGTCTTGACTGCTGCTCTCCTCCTTCTTGCTACAAAGGAACCTGTAGGAGGGACATTAGCATTTCCAAGCTTCCAGGGAGCTGATATGATCTCAGTGCTGCTCCTTGTCAGACCACCTTTCATGTAGTAAATTCCACTAACCATTTCCTTGACATTAGCATTAAAACTACAGTCCTCCCAACAGAGGAAAGTGAAAATAAAGTCTACTCCGCAGCAGAAGTCCACCTGTCATTAGTGGTGGGGGGGTGGGGGATATTTATTGTCCTAAATGGTCTTTTGTGACAGCATTTATGCTTGTGATATACTTGTGGGCCACGACTTGTGCTTGTACAAAGCAGCCACAACGAGCGAGCAGAGCTGCAGGCCAAAGCTAGTGGAACTCCGTTGAGTGTTCATTTGGATGACTGCCTAATTAAAATCATCCTCTTTTATCCTCTGTAGGTGGTGTGGACAACGACGATGACGAAGAAGACGATGATGTTTCTGGGTCAAGCAGTCCAGCCCATTCATATCTGAATAAACCCCCACCTGAAGGCTGCTGCACGACTGATGGTGAGGACTAAAGGCCCTTCATAAGGCAATTATCAGAAACAAACTGAACGGTTCCATTGACTGATCATGAGTGGAGTTAAAGAGCTGCGTTAGGCAGCAATCAGTTCCGGCGATCGCCTCTGTCATCTCTATTGCTTCTGGGCGGCAAACCCCTTTTTACACAGGCTGCTCGAAAATGATAATTTTTTGCCGCACCCACTATACTTACACCTGATGAACGAGCGTTTGCTCATTCATCAAGTGATTGGTGGCACTTTTACACAAGGCAATTATCAGGAACGAACGTTCAGATGTTCCTGATAATCTGCCCGTGTAAATGGGTCTTAAGAGCCTGGTCTACTTGTTGCGTGATGTTTTCTACAAGGCCTGCACTAGACCTCAAAAATACTGTCGACCAGCAGAAATCCTTCAAACCTGATGGGTGCATCATGACAAAATCTTATCTTCTGTTCTGGTCCTTTCTAATATTAAGCAGAACCTCTGTGGTGGCATTTCAGTGACCCTTGAGATTTTGATTGAGGGCCTGTGGTCCTTACATGATCTCCGCCTCTTATTTATGACCATGCCTGGTGGTGCAGTTGGTCCCAGAATGGTCCCAGAGAACCCTAAGCTTGTTTGGGCCTACATTTGTAAGTACAGATTTCCTGACCATGATATATGGGAATAATAGAATAATACATTCATGTTTTTCTGTCTTTGTTTCAGGTTTTTGTCAGGCCGGTAAAGACTTGAGATTGGCGTCCATTGCCTCCGAGCAGTTTGAAGTGCCTCCTGGATTCTTATTGGTTGGTGCCAAGTCGCCTAGTTTACCAGATCATATTCTGGTGTGTGCTGTGGACAAGAGATTTCTACCAGATGACAATGGCCGCAATGCACTTCTAGGTAGGTAGCCAGATGTATGTAGCCCCTGTGTCTCACTGACATTGCTTCCACATTGCTTTCTTGCCCTCACCCAGCCATGTACTTGTGCAGAAGTTGTGGTCACACCTTGACCGAAAAGGTCCCTCTCCCCCACATGATAAATACTATTCATGACTAGGAGTTGGCGTAGAACCCAGTTACATATTTTACACTGTGGCCCCCCGGGTTACGTCTCTGCCCCCAGCAACCAATGAGAGCCCTCCTGGATGTGGACTCATAATGAGAGCTTTTTTTGGAGGCACGTCTGCTATTTGAGGTCTGACGTGTCTTGTATGATCAGATGCTGCTGTAAAGTGCAGGTATAAGGCTGGGGCACTGTGACCGGGTGCTGAACTACAGCGAGTACTATATAAATAGCAAATAATAAGACCGGACTGGGAGGAAAATCAGTAGAAAATACATCTTCTTGTGCTGCTTTTATTCTGTGTCCTTGAATTATTTTCAGTATGTGTCCACATTCATTTCCTCTTAACATATACCGGCTGGGAACATATAGTTTATGCGGAGGTGTGTGCGGCTCCAAGGGCTAGTAGTAGTGTCTTCATTTGGGAAATAAGATTGCTTGCTATCTCTGTATGAGGCATTCTCCTTTAAGGCCTCAAAATGGAGTAATCTTCTGTAGATTAACGATTATATAAGATTTCTAAAATCCTGCATACAATATTTCAGAAAGTCAGTTTTATTAGCAATTTCCTATAAACTGGCCGTACAATGCAGATAGTTGTTGGCCGAATGCTCTGTCACCTGGCAGCTATTCTCCTGATTAGAGATAAGCGAATTTATGAAAAGTTTGATTCGGCTGATTCGCTGAATTTTACAAAAAATTCTCTTTGTGACAAATAACTTTGTGCATTTTGTTTTGGTAGCGGGTGCAATGACAGGGAGCTGTAAAAGCGCCGCCCACTATCACTGTACCCCTCAGATTTAGCGTTCATACATGGTTGCGTCATCTGAGTGTAAAAAAGGGTGAAATTAACATACTTTTTTTTTTAAATCAAACTTACCGCCTCCATTTGCTCGCAACGAGCTGGCAGCCACTATCTTGCTTGAAGATCTGGAGGAAAATCTCGCGCGGCGCGAGATTGCGTCATCACGCCGGCCAGCGTGGTGAGATCATACGTCACCATGCACAGGATTCAATCAAGATGGAGGCTGGCGGTCCATCACGACCAAATGGAGGAGGTAAGTATCAATTTTTGCATTTTTTACACTATTTCAGGTTAAATCGATTCCCTAACACAAAGCACAAGGAAATTCGGCTTCGAGGTGAATCAAATTTATCCTGAAATTCAGATCGAATTCCACTTCGTGGGTTTCAATTCGCTCATCTCTACTCCTGATCCCTCTATACACATGCATGCTCTGCTCTGCAGAACGTGTATGTGTTATCAATGGGGAGAGGGGATAAACTGCTGCCAGAAACCTCTGGCGGTGCTTTATTTCCCTGAGAAGGATTCGGTATGTTAAATGCAATAAACCGACCGTTCTCTCCGTTCAGTTCTGCTGAAATAAACGTGTTTGGCTGATAATTATCTTATGTACTTGGCCATCTTTTCAAGTGAGTTTTACATACTTTTCCATAATTACCCAAAAATCCGGAATATTTGTTAATCCAGCACCTATGTGGCCCTACTGAAGCTAGATTAAAGGGGCTTTCCGAGACTTAAATACCGATGACCTATCCTCTGGATCAGGCCTCCTCAAACTGCGGCCCTCCAGCTGTTGCAAAACTACAACTCCCAGCATGCCCGAACAGCCTACAGGTATCAGCCTACCGCAGGGCATCGTGGGAGTTGTAGTTGTACAACAGCTGGAGGGCCGCAGTTTGAGGATGCCTGCTCTGGATAATCATCAGTATCTGATCAGCACGGGTCCGACACTAGACACCTCCGCTAATCAGCTGTTCGAGAAGATGACATGTTAGGGTCCATTCACATGTCCGCATGAACAGGTGTGGACCCATTCATTTCAATGGGGGCGCAAAAGATACGCGCACAGTGTGCTGTCGGCATCGGTACTTCGTTTCCGCAGCCCGGCAAAAAAGATAGAGCATGTCCTATTCTTGTCCACAGCCATGGACAAGAACAGGCATTTCTATCATAGTGCCGGCCATGTGCGGTCCACAAAATGCGGAATGCACATGGCCGGTGTCCGTGTTTTGCGGAACTGCAATTTGCAGACCACAAAACACTTGCGGACGTGTGAATGGAACCTTAATCGGTCACGTGGCCTAGACGCAGCTCAGCCCTATTGAGGTGAATGGAGCTGAGCGCAATACCAAGCACAGCCGCTGTACTATGTATGGTGCTGTGCTTGGCGAGCCTAGAGAAGGCCGTGGCGCTCACAGCAGGGCAGCTGATTGGTGGGGGTCTCAGATGTCGGACCCCCACCGATCAGAAATTGCAGACCTATGAGGATAGGTCATCAGTATTTAAATTTTGGAAAAATTCTTTTAAAGGGGTTGTCCAGTAATTAAATATTAATGACAAAACCTCAGGATAAGTCATCAGTATCTGATCGATGGAGGTCTGACGCCGGTACCCCTGCAGTAAGCTGTTGGGAGGGACTGTGGTCTCTTCCTAGATCTGTGATGTCACTTCCATCGATCACATGACCTTTCCACATCTCAATTGAATGGGACTGATAGCACAGCCGCTATCCAACGTATGCTATGAAGAGGCTCAGTGCCACAGCTGATTGAACCCCACCATGGGCATAGCTATAGGGGGTGCAGAGGTAGCAGCTGCTACCGGGCCCAGGAGCCTGAGGGCCCAAAGAGCCTTGTGCCGCATAAGAAGACACACAAAGCACTAAGGGAAGGGGGGCCCAAGCTGAACTCCTGCACCAGGGCCCATGAGCCGTTAGTTACGCCCCTGACCCCCACCGATTAGATCCTGGGTCTTATGATTGGTTTTCTCTGCTTATTCTTCTGTGATTCTTTTTGGAAATTAGAGTTGTTCCTCGGTTCAAAGCTCAGGGGCCACATTTCAAAGGGCCACTTGTGAAGCTTACAAATACTATTCACAGAGAAAATAAAATTTTCCTGGTAACAGAGAATAATAGAGTTCATTAAATTGCCTACTGGTGGAAATTACTTTTGAAAATGTTTTCAAATAATTCCTTCTTTCCCATATTTTCCTATATTGTAGTGTGTACACCTTAAAGGTGCATAAAAAATATCAGAACGCTCACTAAATCCCTGGAATACATTATGTATAAATTCATATAATCTGGAAATTGTGTCTATAGCCATCCAGTAATTTAGACTATTTGCTAATCTGGCACTCAGTACACTATATATACCTATAAAATCTGTGTGAAAAAAGGACATTATACTACAATAAACAGCACAAAGCACAGCCAAACAACTCTCCACTTTAGGGATTTCCATGACAAACAGTGGAAGGTCATTTAGCTCAGCAATTCCTGGATTTTACAAACACGTCCCATCCTCTTCCTACCGATAGATAGTAAAATTCCAGAAGACCAGATCTGTGTCAGACATGAAAGCTCAGCAATTAGCATGGAGGAAGCCTTTGTATTAATAGCACTCTAAACAAAGGCACAAAAGAACCTTAAATGATAGTAGTTTAGGCCAGGCCACCAATAGGACAGCCTGAAGACCCCCACTTCCTCAATAAACATGTCTGTAGATGTTCCAGACAGAGACAGCACAGGTAATGATCAGCAAGGTATGCAGGCTGCTGTCTGCTGCCCAGCTGTGAACGCTGGCATCTGGACACCGCCAGACATGGGGTACCAGCTGCTCACGCTCATGCCAGTCTGTACCTGGTGTAAAAGGCACCTACATATTACTGCAATGAGGTTATAGTCTGGTTTATAATCTCTGCTCCAATGTATTACATTCTAAAGTCAAAGGGATGAATGTCAAAGGACAAACCGGAATATGTTAGCGCTAAGTGTGTAAAACAAATAAATAATATATTGTATTATAATTATTATATTCTAAAGTCAAAGGAATGAATGTATTTATTTTATATTATTATATCTAGTATATTATAATTATTACATTCTAAAGTGAAGGGGCTGAACACATTATATTATTATATATAGTATATTTATTAGATTCTAACGTCAAAAGGATGAATGTATTATATTATTATATATTATATTCTAAAGTCAGAGATAATTGTATTTTATATTATTTTATATATAGTGTTATATTTATTATATTCTAAAGTCAAAGATATGAATGTATTTTATATTATTATATCTAGTGTTATATTTATTATATTTTAAATTCAAATGGATGAATATATTTTATATTAATCTATATAGTATTATAATTATTATATTCTAAAGTCAAAGAGATGAATGTATTTTATATTATTATATATAGTATTATAATTATTATATTATGTCAAAAGGATGAATGTATTATATTATTATATATTATATTCTAAAGTCAGAGATAATTGTATTTTATATTATTATATATAGTATAATTATTATATTCCAAAATCAAAGAGATAAATGTATTTTATATTATTATATCTAGTGTTACATTTATTATATTTTAAATTCAAAGGGATGAATATATTTTATATTATTATATATAGTATTATAATTATTATATTCTAAAGTCAAAGGGATGAACGTATTAAGACTTTATACTCCAGTTGTAATAAGAAATGCGCTGGAGTAAGAGGCACCACATTTATTAGGATTCCTGCACGATCCATGGGCCAGGAAAGCAAATCTATACCAGCTATGTAATTTATTCCAGTTTCTGGAGTAAATTATAATAAATCTGTCGGGCCGCTGGAGGGCATGCCCCCCAACACTGTATATAAAAGTTTCAGCCATTTTGTAAGTAATTTGCCTTACGGTCCTTTGGAACTCGCACCAACTGGCGATATAACAAGTCAATCGGCTCTTGTTTAAAGGGCCAGTGCAACAACAGCCTGATTGTCTGATTCCCGTACAAGTTGCATATATTTAGTACCTGTCGCGGGGTCTTGTTGTTGCAGACAGTGATGATTTTGAGGCCCACATAGAAGAGACGATCAGCCTCCATACTAGCATCTGCTTGTTTGTTGGCTGATCGCTGCCATGGTTACACAGTTCTATGATAGGGAATGAGCGTTCTTATTAAAGGGATTCTCTGGGTCACTGGTACTGATGACCTATTCTTAGGACAGGTCATCGATATTAGATCGATGGGTGTCCTACACTCAGCACCCCTGCCAATCATCTGTTTTGGGCTGCAGCAACGTCTGCGTGAATGGGAGCTAAGCTTCAGTAAGCCAGCGCCAGAAACTACGAAATATATGCAGCTCCATACACTGCTGGTTGCCTGAAACAGCTGATCAGCGGGGGGAGCTGTGCGTTGGACCCCGCTGATCTGATATTGATGACAGTCCTGAGGATAGGTCATCAATATCTGTAGCCTGGAGATCCCCTTTAACACATCTTGCATAAAAGGGTCTTTACTTATTTTGTACTAATTGCAAAGATGGTTTTCTTCTTCATTCATGTCTAAAGCTACATTTAAGAAATCTGCCGTTGTGGGAGCTCAGATGACAATAGGCAGATCTGTTGCAGAAATGTCTGCGCCTGTCCCATTCATCTGAAGAAGTCCATGCACATGCTGCAGAAACAGTCTCATCCAGGTGTAAGGTATGGATGTTCAGTCGCAGAAATTTCTGCAACAGATCTGCTCTGTTAGAACATATGGCACGCTTCAACCAGTGGCGAATGGACGTGGATGCATTCTCAGAGAGCCGCATAATCCAGTCAGAGGGCCTGCAAGGTTCTCATACACATTAGGGCCAACAATATGAGACAGTATTGGCATGATTGGGAGACTATCGTATGCATATGGGGGTATTCTGACTCTCTGACAGGGGAGTGTCTGCTAGCGACTTTCTCTTAGGCCCCTTTCACACAAGCGAGTTTTCCGCGCGGGTGCAATGCGTGACGTGAACGCATAGCACCCGCACTGAATCCTGACCTATTCATTTCAATGGGTCTGTGCACATGAGCGTTGTTTTTCGCACATCAGTTCTGCGTTGCGTGAGAATCGCAGCATGTTCTATATTCTGCGTTTTTCACACAGCCCTGGCCTCATAGAAGTGAATAGGACTTCAGTGAAAAACGCATTGCATCTGGAGTTATCTCTACCGATTCCCTTCCGGCTCCCCATATACAGCCATATACGGCCAAACACGTATGTGTACCCAATGGGAGAGGTGAAAGAGAGCCGTTGCGGTGACCTATCCCCGAGAGAACAAAAGGAGTCGACAATATTCACTTTGCCCGATCCCCATCATGTGTTGGGGGAGAGTCGGGAGCTCTTCGCCCACATTAGACTGTGCCGAACCCGCTGTTCTTGGCAGGTTTGGCCGACAATACACTAGTATGTACCTACATGTATCTATTCACCCCTCAGCTGATTATGAAGACCACATCCCAGGGCAGGTTCCATCTTTGTGGCAGGATTTGCCATGAGACTCATGGATGACATTTTGCTAGAGAGAACCTGGAGGTCATGAGACACTGAAGCAGTCCCAGACTGATAGTATGGATCACAGCGTGTACACAGAGATAACTTGGGGGTCATTAGGCAATGTAAACTGCAGCCGTCACACCACGTCCCTCGCTATTGATCCCTGCAGAGGCCACTCATATTCCATTACACTAGAGGCGGGTTTACATGTGCCCACTAGAAAGCCAATTGCCGAGGAGGAAGCGTTCCATCCCGACAGTCGGTTGCTTGCTAGGTGAAGGAGCCGCTACATTTACATGCAGCAAACTCCATCAAAGTATATGGACGAGGGGTCGCTATTGCAATCGCTCGTCCTCATAGGGCTGCACTGTTTCTGGGCAGAAGATTGTGCGGTCTAAACAGCAAAATGCATATACATGGGCAGATTGTCGGAAACGAAAATCGGGCAGTGTAAATCCACCTTAGGGGTCCATGCACATATTAGACCACCGATCCGCTGTGCTGTGCTTGGGATTGCACCTCAGTCCCATTCACTTGAATGGGACTGAACTGCATGAAGGGCCTGTGACCATTGAACGTGATGTCACAAGCTTCATCAAACAGCTGATCGATGGGGGTGCTGGAAGTCGGACTGACCCCCACCAATCACATACTGATGACCTATCCTTAGGATAGGTCAACCTCCTTTAAAGGGGTCGTTAGATGGAGTTATTCTCTATTCACTGGATAACTATGAAACCTCTGGGACGAGAACGGGGGGCACCATACCTACTCCGGGATTGAATTAAGTGCATGGCTATTTCCAGCAGTTCTATAGAGATGAATGGAGGAGCAGTGTGCATGCTCAGCCTGCCGCTCCATTAATTGCGGGGTACAGGGCCCCCATTCTTGCAATTGGTGGAGGAAAGAGCGGTCAGACCCCAACCAATCAAATAGCTATCACCTATTCTGTGGATGGGGCAGTAGAGGAATTTCACATCCTGCTATTAACTTGACAGCAGATTACTGTGGGGAATTTCTCAAGCAGCCCTGAAGTATATTGGGATTACTCCTTCATCTGCCGGAGCAATCAGGGCTCACGTACGTGGCGGTATTACACGCCTGGATGACCTAGTGAGGATTTAAAGAGCCTGAGCGCCACAATGCTTTCATAGCAAATCTGGTATCTTAGCAGTTTCCCAATATTTTCTGCTCCCAGTTTGAGATTCTTACCCCGTGTGGCAGGTCTTTGGGAGAATTCGCTTCCAGCGAGTCACATGAAATGAAATACGTCCCTTCTTCCGGGGATTTACAGCATCATTTATCTTCAGCTCGGGGAATATTGTTTGATTTCACAGTTTTGCGTTTCCTACATTTTATGACCCGATGTTGGGAGATAATGTTCTGGAGAGGCTCATGTTCTTGCAGGCTTTTTCATGGATATTAAGCAGATGGCTGGCAAATACCTTGATTAGCACTGCGGATGGTCCTGCCTGCCAAGTTGTCTTGACCTAAGATGTCACAGTGACCTACGCAGGCAACCTGTGTACCGCAGCATGTGATGCTACCTCCTGCCTCATACAGTCCCTGGTACCCATAGAAACCAGACAGGGCGCGCTATGAATGAGCACTATTAAAATACCGTATAAAAGTGGATGGCAGCACCGCAGCTCTGCTGTTTGTATTGATTGTGCTCCTTCTCAGCTATTTGTAATTTAAGGGGATACACCAAATCGCAGCTTTCTGTCATTAGGAGGCTGAAGCCTTATACTTTGACAGCCTAAGGCCTCATGCACACGACTGTATGTATTTTGCGCTCCGCAAAAAATACGGATGACGTCCGTGTGCATTCTGTATTTTGGGGAACGGAACAGCTGGCCCCTAATAGAACAATACTATCCTTGTCCGTAATGCGGACAATAATAGGACATGTTCTATTTTTTTGCGGAACGGAAATACAGACATATGGAAACGGAATGCACATGGAGTACTTTCCGTTTTTTTTGCAGACCTATTGAAATGAATGCCGGATCCGTCATTGCGGTATTTTTAATGCCGGCACTAATACATTTCAATGTAGCTGGTTTCGGCATTCCGGCAACTGATCAGGCGTCCAAAACGCCTGACAATGACTGAACTGAAGACATCCTGATGCATCCTGAACGGATTTCTCTCCATTCAGAATGCATTAGGATAAAACTGATCAGTTCTTTTCCGGTATTGAGCCCCGATGACGGAACTCAATGCCGGAAAAGAAAAACGCTAGTGTGCAAGTACTCTTAGCCAACCCTGATCAGCCATGTATTGTAGGAAGCCCCCACAGGGACTGTTCTCCCCTATGCTTCTTTGGATGCCTCAGTTACAATGGAAATAGTGCAAAATACAAAAAAAAAAGTGTCAATGTCACCCGGAGGTCTTTCACTGACCTCTTGGGGGACGTTTTATGTGTCAACGGTAGATAAAATAAAAAATTTCAAAAATGATAAAAAATAATAAAATACAAATAAAATTAAAAAAAATAAAACACACCAACCTATGCCTCCGCCATTATCGCCCCATTCACGTGATACTATACATATTATATATCAAAAAGTAGGGAACTCATTTAAATAATTTATTTTGGTGTCATTTTGCATAATTGAAGAATAAAATGCTATAGTTTTTATAGATTTTTTCCCAACTAAAACTAAAAAAAGAAAAAAAAATGTTTAAAACCTATTTAATAGCCCTAAAAAAAAGTCACAAAAATGATTTTGGTAGTCCAACAAATAAAAAAAGTTACAATCGTTAAACCATGTGCACTATATCATGAAAAAGTGTCTGGTCATTAAAGGCTTAAAGGGGTTCCCCAGGCGTTTAATTTTGATGTCCTATCCTCAAGATCCGATCAGCTGTATGAGGAGACGGCGCCCGCAGTGTGCACGTGCCGTCTCCCTTCTTTCTTCCAGTTCGCTGCTGCTTTGCCATAGACATACAGCATTGGTGAGCAGGAAGAGAGACGAGAGACGGCACGTGCGCACTGCGGGCGCCGTCTCCTCGTGCAGCTCATCGGTGAGGGTGCCGGGTGTCGGCCCCCGCCGATCTGATATTGATGACCTATCCTGAGGATAGATCATCAATATTAAAAGCCCGGAGAACCTCTTTAACCAGCGAGCGTTTCCCCTGCTAGTGAGGGAAAGTGCTTACTGGTTATTGCAGGGGACTGGTGAGCCAGATAACCTATAACTGGGTGCAGAAGGCGGTAATGACCAATGAGCGCCGTCATCTGCAGTGAAGGAGAGCGCTCAGTTATAAATAGGAGGTAGGAGGGAAGGAAATGGCGCCACTTAAGCCCCTATTAGGACTCATGCACACAGGCGTAGTTTTGGTCTGCACTCAGTCCGCGTTTTTTTTGCGGCACACTGTGTGGCTCTCAGACCAAAAATGTTTGTTCTCCTCTGATCCTTAAAGAACTGAACAGCATGGACTGCAGGCCGATTACATAGATTTGATACATTGTGACAAACTCCCAGTTTCTTTGAGTTTCCATTTTAGAGAGTCGCTGTTTACATTCATGGTCAGCAAGCAGAAATATTTTTTTTTAAACAAGAAAGAAATTGGAATATAAAGTGTATTGTGCAATTGTTTAAAGGGGTTTACAATCATAACCCCCCCATACACATTAGTGCATTGTTGGCCCAACCCGCTGCTCCTCTCAGGACCAGCCGACATCCAATGTGCATGGAGAGCTCCTGAGTCCTGACACTTCCTCGATAGACGATGTTGGGGAGAGAAGGATCGGGTGAATCGGATTCCCCCCCCTGTCACTTTGCCCTTGGGCTGACGGTTATGCCCCCATACACATGCATGCTCAGTTCGGTTAAGCATTTTCAGTTGCAAAAACAGGCGAAAGAGGCTGCCAGAAACCTCTGCTGGTGGCTTGTCTCCTGCCAGGACAGGATCGGGCATTGAAATTCCAGGTGCCACATCCACATTAGATAGTCGGTCGGTTTTGCCGACCATAATCTGATGTGTATGGAGGTTTTTATACTGATTTTATTTGGAATTATCTCAGACCTCCACTGATGTTTTGGATAACCCTCATCTTCTCTCTGTTAACCCACAGGATTTTCGGGCAACTGTGTTGGATGCGGAGAGAAAGGCTTCCGTTACTTTACCGAGTTCTCCAACCACATTAACCTCAAGCTGACCACACAGCCCAAGAAACAGAAACACTTGAAGTATTATCTCATCAGGAACACGCAGGGATGCTTGACCAAAGGCTCTCTTATATCCTGGAAGGGGACAGGTGAGCTAACACAAGGACTCTGCGAGGGCCGGAGCAAGGTCTGTGGTCCTGGGCAAATATGGGAGTAGGGACATAGGGAGTAATAGTGCCATAATACAACTCCATATGTGCATTAATAATTCCGCTATACAGTACTATATAGTACCAGCAATTTAACGCCATATAGTGCTCAATAATAATGCCATGAAGTGGCACTAAATAATACTGTACAGTGCCAGCAATTTACTGCCATATAGTGTTTAATAATACTGCCATGAAGTGATACTAAATAATAATCTATAGTGCTAATAATTTAACACCATATAGTGCTTAATACTACCACTAAATAATACTATACAGTGCCTACAATTTACTGCCGTATAGTGTTTAATAATACTGCCATGAAGTGACACTAAATAATACTATATAGTGGCAACAATTTACTACCATACAGTGTTTAATACTACCATGAAGTGACAATAAATAATACTATACAGTGTCAACAATTTACTGCCATATAGTGTTTAATAATACTTCAATGAAGTGACACTAAATAAGATTATACAGTGCCAGCAATTTACTGACCACAAAGCGTCATGAAATAGTACTATAGAGTGCCAAAAATTTGCTGCCATTTAATGCCTAATAATACTACCACAAAGTGTCACAAAAGAACAAACAGTGCAAACAATCTACAGCCATCTAGTGACTAAATAATACTACCACTCAGTGCCACAAAATAGTACCTTACAGTGCCAACAAACTACTGCTATATAATATTTTACTGCCATTTAGTGCCTAAATAATACTACCACAAAGTGCCACAAAATAATACCATACAGTGCCAACAATTTACTGCCACATAGTACCTAAATAATACCGCCACTCAGAAACACATAACAGTGCCCAAATGAACACACCTCCATCATGACTGCTCATGTGCAGCGCTCTGCATTCAGTTCTATGGGAGTTTTCAAAATAGATGAGTAAGGGCTCCTGCACATGACCGTATGCGCTTTTGCAGTCCGCAAATCGCGAGTCCCGTCTGACTGCATGCCGCCATGTTTTTTTTTCTTCTGCAGAAATGTCCTATGCTTGTCTGCAAAATGGACAAGAATAGGACATGTTTAATTTTTTTTTTGTGGGGCTGCGGAACGAACATGGGTGTGCTGTCCGCATCTTTTGTGGCCCTATTGTGATATATGGGTTTGCATTTGATCCGGAAAACCCCCGGATCAGATGCGTATTAAAACTACGGCCGTGTTCAGGAGCTCTAAAGATCATAGAAGTGAATGGAAAGGGATGCACATGACCGGCCAACCCTCCATTCACAGCAGCTGCAAGATGGGGATTGGGGAACTGCGTTCTGGAGATAGGTGCAGGCTTCAGAGGTCGGACCTGCAACTATCAGATATTTATGGCCCATCCCCTTTATAGTAACGGGTTCAGACCAATAAGGGGCAGGATGGGGGAGGCGGATATACCATGCTACAATAATGTCCCCCATTTAGTGTATACTTTTTGAGTTTTGCTACTAAGTGTATTTTATATAAAATTCCGTACTATAAAAACTCCCAAGAAAGAGAACCACAAGGACTACAAATGATAATTTATTATCTTTCTGTGCTCGTTCTATTACCATTGTTTACCACCAATTACTTACCTTTTATTATTTCCTTGAAGAGGTAAGGAGCCGCCATTCTTCCTCCGGCATGTGTTCGAGCACTGGAATCGCTCCGCTGGACAGTTCTGTGCTGAGTAAGATGAGTGACCCCTCTATACACGTGACCAACGGCAGTCCTCTGGCAGGTAGGGGTTAAGGCAAATGCTATATATCACTGCATGAGGGCTCATGCACACGAAAGTGTTTTTCTTCCGCTTCCGTTCCGTTTATTTTTTACAGGTCAGTATACGGAACCATTCATTTCAATGGGGCTTGAAAAAAAACGGAAATTATCCATAGGTCCGCATGTCTGCAAAAAAAATAGAACATGTCTTATTCTTGTCCGTTTTGTGGACAAGAACAAGCACAGAAAAAAAACAGATGGAACACGGATGCCACATGTTTTTTTGGGCGGATACGTTTTTAGCGGACCGCAAAATACATACGGTGGCGTGCATGATCTGTAATTGTTTGTACTTGCATCTGTAAAGGTTAAATCTCCCTTTATATTCTGCCATAGTTTATGTTCTAGCCATATTCCTGCTATCTATCAGGCGGAAGGACACTGCTGCCCTCTGCTGGTTCAGTGTCTGTATGACTGCTGATATATTACAATGCCTTGTGCAGCTGATACTGTTCACACCAAGCATTGTGCAGTAGTCCGATGTAGAACGGTGTGCACTGGATGGTTAAAACTGAAAAAAAAATATTCTGTAGGTCACCTCAGTCTCTGTGCACACTGCATCGGACCCCTATGATTCCTGTATACCTTACCTTAAACATATATATAGGGCTCCATTTACCCATCACAAGCCAAAAGAGGGTCTATATAGTAGTAAGGATACCTTGCTTTTTCCCTGTATAGGACAGGGATCAGCAACCTTCGCCACTCCAGCTGTTGTGAAACTACAACTCCCAGCATGCTCCATTCATTTCTATGGGAGTTCGAAGAAGAGCAGAGTAAGTATGCATGCTGGGAGTTGTAGCTTCACAACATCTGGAGTGCGGAGGTTGCTTACCCCTGGTATAGGAAAGCACGGAAGATGCGGTATGGTACGGTATGCAGTTGGGACCTAATGGACGCCGTATGCTACTGTAAGCCTATATAGTAGTATACATAGGAACCTTCTGTTGGAAGTGTATGCCGTGTGCCGCCCCCCACTGCCATGTTCACAGGGTGTAAGTCTGTCCAAGGGCAACATCTGTATGGAGATCCTATGTTCACCCTGTGTATGTGTGGATTTTCTTCAGGTAGTCTGGTTACCTACGTCGAAACCATATACCAATTGCCTATGAAATTGGCCCTAATATTTAGGAACTTAAAGGGGTTGCCCGTTTATCCTGTATTGATGACCTGTCTGGACAACCCCTTTAAGTAGGGCCTGTCACCTCTCCTGACAGGTCTGTTTTAGTAACTGCTTGCTATGATGTACGACTCCTCTATTATTCATGCTAGAAGTCTACAAATAGGTGTTACCAGTAGCACGTGTGTCTGACTCTGTCCAATCAGTGCTGCTGCTGTCAGACTGTGCAGGGACACACCCCCCCAACTGGTAACACCCATCTGTACCTATACTGCAAGCTGTAAGTAATGGCACAACACAGAGTCATAAGAATAGATGCTCCAGAATTATTACATGAGGAATGCACATAGTTACTGCAACAGATCTTCTTTAAGAACTTTCATTGTAAGAAAGGGATTGACATAAGGAATGGCAGTGTCTATACAGGGCTGTGGAATATGTTGGTGCTATATAAGAAACTAAGCTGATATGACTAAGATGAGGCATCTTTGGCTGTGAATGGAGAAAGGAACTTAAAGAAAGTTTCGCCTCCCCTGACATGTCTGTCTTAGTAACTACTTGCATACCCCATTTAATAAAAATTCTAGAACATCTATTCTTATCACTCTATGTTGTTCCATTCCTTCATTTTTCCTGCTCGAAGTTATGAATTAATTACCAGCGGTTTCCAATGAGGGTCCAGATGGGTGTTACCAGTTTGGGGGGTGTCACTGCGCAGTCTGACACTGACAGCGCTGGTAGAATAGTGTCAGACTGTTCAGAGATACTCCCCCCAGAGGCATAGCTATAGGGGGTAGAGAGGTAGCAGTCGCTACCGGGCCCAGGAGCCTGAAGGAGCCCAAAGACCCTTGTGCCGCATAAGAAGACACACAAAGCACTGAGGGAAGGGGCCCAAGCTGAACTCTTGCACCAGGGCCCATGAGCCTTTAGCTATGCCCCTGACTCCCCCAACTGGTAACACCCAGCCAGACCTTTACACTGGGTTCAGACCTGAGCGTTTAGAAGCCTATCGTTTTATGCGCGTTCAAGATGGGCGTTTAGGCGCGTTTTTTCAAGCGTTTTGGTAAATAGTGTAGGCGCGTTTGACGCGCGTTTATGTGATTGACTGCATAGTTGGCCAATGACCAATGATATAGTTTGGCCAATCTGAGTGCTTTAGAGGTGTGACATTCCATGGTGGCTGATCCAGCATGTTGCAAACTTTGTAAAACGTGCATCCATAGGCGCGTTTTACGCTGCACAAACGCCCGAACAACACGCCTATCGCGTTTCCCATTGAAGTCTATTGGCACCAAACGCTCGAAAAAAGCCCGAATTAACGCGAACATACTTGCTTATGCGTCGGACGTTTATAGGCGCCTACGAACGCGCATAAAAACGCGCAAGTGTGAACCACCCCCATTGGAATGCATGGTTCCTGTACTGTTGTGCGTTTTTATGTGCGTTCGAACGCGGCGTTTTACGCGAAAGTGTGAACTGAGTGTAATTGCAGACTGCTGGCAATTCATTCATAAACTTCTAGAAGGAATAAAAGAGGAATCACACAACAGAGTCATATGAATAGATGCTTTAGAATTGTTATTACAGACATGTCAGGAGAGGTGACAGGTTCTCTTTAAAGGTATGTATATATTTCTTAATATAACCTTAAACAGATGCTAAACTGAGATCCATGTTACTAGACAGATGGAAGCAGTAAGTATGACATGATACCAATGTCTTGCAGGAGAAAATGGATTTCCCCCAGTGCAGAATGGAACGTCTTATCAGAATATGAACGGCACATGTCAGCAGCCGGCAAGGGTGAATCCATCTACACAGACCAGACCTGCAGTATTAGGTAGGTGATTGTCTGCAAAGATAGTACTTTCCTCCTAACATAACAGCCATAACATTTTTATTTTTCAGTTCACATAGTTGTATAAGTCCTTGTTTTATGCTGGAAAAGTTAGACTTTTCACTGTTAGAGCTCTTTCACACGAGCGTGTCCCTAGAGGGAATCACTCTACGTGTGAGAGAGCGATTGTCTGTTCTAGACCTGCGCTTCCTAAGTCCAGAACACACGACGCCCCCTCTCTCACACGCAGCGTGATGCCCGCATCACCTTGCGGGCATTTGGGGTACATGTGATTTACTGAATATCTGTTTTTATTATTAACTTGTTATTATTCATTTTTGTGTTTTTTGTTTTTTTGGGGAATAAAAACAGCAATTTCCACTCTGCTTTTTTTGAGATTTTTGTTAACGGCGTTCATAGTTTTGTATAAATAATGTGTGCGTTTTATTATTTCGGTCATTATGCTTACAGTGATTCCATATAATTATTTTGTTACTTTTCCACAATAAGCAGATATTTCTAAATTTTTAAAAATAAATGTCACCTTTTCTTTTTAGTCCGCACTAGGGGATCTGAATCTGCAATCACTATAATACATTATGATACTACGATACGATCAGAGACATTGGCCCCTGGGGAGTTGGTGGGGGAAACAGGAGAAGCTCGCTTCCTCTGTAGGTGCTGCAGTCACTAGTAACTTTGGAATGTAAGGGGGGCTGGTATAGTTGTAATGCTTCATTATTCCTGTTGAGGCGCTGCAGAGAAACTGAACACTTTCTACCTGATTCTAAAACAGTTAACACTGCAACTGATTGTTTGAGGGGCCCAAATAGCAGGGCCCCATGTGATCAGCTAATCATTAGAGGACTCTCTAGACTAAAAGGCCCCTTTCACACGGGCGTGATTTCCACGCGGGTGCAATGCGTGAGGAGGACGCATTGCACCCGCACTGAATCCGGACCCATTCATTTCTATGGGGCTGTGTACTTGAGCGGTGATTTTCCCGCATCACTTCTGCGTTGCGTGAAAATCACAGCATGTTCTATATTCTGCGTTTTTCACGCAACGCACCCGCCTCTTATCCGGGCGTCAAACATGACGCCCGTGTGAAAGAGGCCAAAGGGTGGTCAAAGCTTGATGAAACCATTTCACTGTAATTAGAAAATGCAATGAATTGTAGTAGGTTATATGAAAAACGTGTGAGTGGCCCTTTAGATAATAATAAGACTTAACTTTTAATAGCATTAGATAAAATTTATATGGCCCTAAACAAATATTACAAGTGTCACTGACATGGCAAAATTGTAGTAGGTATTCCTAGACTACTAGGACTATATTTCTTTTCTCAGGTATGCTATCATTATGGTCTTGTAGATTTAACACTTTTTCTTTTGTTTGTTTTTAAGGAAATGTCACCAACTCTGGACCTCCCAAGAAACGGCACAAAGGGTGGTCACCCGAGTCGCCCTCTTCCACAGATAACAGCTATCACAATACAAGTAGCTACGGAAAAGTCGGTAAGTCAACAGAATCAGACGGATTAAAAGAGTATAAAGGAGCACTTTTGAAAAGGAATTAAAAATAAATAAATACATTTGAAGCTTTTTTAATAATATCATAATATGCTGAAACAGGATCGCTTAAATTTACAGTCTCAAAACTTGGGAGAGTCTGTTGACAAGATGTCCAGTCCTGACTTCTGTCAGATGCCTGCTGTCAGGGGGACTTTCTATGGCTTCAGATCATCAGTTATATCTATGCTGACATAACTGCTACTATTCAAGGCAGATAGGATGTAGAAATCGGGGTAGATGGCGATTTGGATCCTATTTTTATAGTCCCATAGTCCAGTCCTACTTTTATACAGATCCTTTGACTTGATTTTTGGCAAGTGACCACCACCACCATGTCATCATACTGCTCGGGAATAGCTTTCTAAACATGTCCTTTTTAGTGTTTTTGTATAAAAGAGTCTACAAGGCTAATTTCACATGAGCGTGTTCAGTCCGGAAAGCACTCTTCATGTAATGGCTGCATTTCGTGGACCAAACATTGCTCCTCTAACCTGGACTCACAGCATCGTAATGACTTATGATGCTGTAGGTTCCTGCCTGACCACGGGTCTACTGTATTATACCCACACCTTAATTTGAGTGCAGTACAGAAGACCCACAGTCAGGCAGGAACTCACAGCATCATTCGTCTTTATGATGCTGTGAGTTCGTTTTAGAGGAGCAATGTTCAGTCCAGAATATGCAGCTGTCACACGCAACGTGTTTCCCGGACTGAATGCGCTTGTGCGAAATTAGCCTAATTTTAGTACAAGCTGTATGTAGATTACCTGGGAAAGCTCATGAGGGCAGTCCCCATCTCCTGGGCAGTCATGTGGCCCTGACTTGATGGACGTTTCCACAGTCCAGAACATGCTTGGTGACGTGTGCAGTGGATGATGCCACCAGATCTGGCTTGTAATGACATATCCTGGCCTATGGGAAATCAATCAAACCAAGACCACATGATGGCTCAGGAGCTGGGGACCACCCACATGACTCTTCTAAGGTGATTTACATACAGCGCACGGTGTATTATAGTTTCTTTCATACATACATTACTAAAACAGAAACTTTGGACAATATCATGTTTAAAAGGCTATGGCCCAACAGCATAGAAAATTGTACTTTTTTTCCACTTTCGTCTGGTAGGTTTCCTTTAAAGACATTTATGAAGCAACAAAGATTGTATTGAGTGATCATGAACTACTATGAGGGTAACGATTTATTTCTGTGTAGATACCATAGGTCAGCTGTGTGTGCCACAGTCCACCACTGGCAACCCTCTGTCTTCTCCCCTGGTGACCACTGGAGAGCCTGTACCCATCCCAGACAACCTTCTGAAGACGTGCATGATTAGGCCAGTCATTTTTAAAGGTTTGTTTGAAGAACATCTGGACTATAGCACATCTGTATGAAATCAGTGCCTCGTGTTTGTATGTGGTACTAAGGAGAAGATCTTTGCAAGGGACTGACTGGGAGAACTTAAAGTGAAACTAGAAAAAAAAAAGTGTTGTAGTCCCCATGTTGTAGGCAGGTCAGAATTGACAGAATGTAGGGCAACACAAGTAGATAGGGCCAGCATAAGTAGGCAGGGACGTCAGAAGTAGGTGAGACCAGTATTACCGTAGTGCAACACAAAATACCGCCCTAGCCGAACCAAATACCACAGTGCAACACAAAATACCACCCCAGCAGAACCAAATACCACAGTGCAACACAAAATACCACCCCAGCAGAACCAAATACCACAAATACCACATTTTACTCGCCAGTTAATTCCCCCTGCAGCACTGGTTCTCCTTGCCGGTCTCTGTTTACTTGACTAAAGCAGTGATTTAGTTGCATTCAGTCAGTCATTGGCTTTAGTGGTATATGCAGGGGTCAAGTCCTGGGAAAAAAAGTGTGGGAACTCACCCAAGATCCAGTGCCTCCGCGTGACGTCACTGCGTGCTTCGTACGCAAAGGGCAGGGGAGTTCGGGAGGAGGAGCAAGCACCGTATTTTTCACCCTATAAGACGCACCTAGGTTTTAGAGGGGGACAATAAGAAAAAAATATTTTTTATCTGCATCCTCCTGCTGTCGGCTGTGCTGTGAAGGCTGCGCACAGTGTGACGTCAGAGTGCCTCAGCCCTCATGCCCGTGCGTAGCCCTGCACAGCCGACAGCAGGAAGCAGTGAGTACAAAGCCTAGTTCACTTCTTCCTGGTCCTTTTGCCTGGCGTTAAAGACGGCCCTGAAAGGGAACGGCGTTCCTGCTATGAAAAAAGTACAAGAACGCCGTTCCCACACATTCCTGCAGGACTCGTGCCCTGTTACATCTCTCATTATAACTTTCCCCCAATAGCACATTTCTCCAGTATATTTCTCATTATAACCCTCACCCCCAATAGTACATTTCTTCAGTACATCCATGATCCCTCATTATAAGTTATAATGAGAGATGTACTGGAGAAATGTGCTATTGGGAGAGGGGTTATAATGAGAAATATACTGAGAAATGTGCTATTGGGGGAAAGTTATAATGAGAGATGTAACAGGGCACGAGTCCTGCAGGAATGTAGGAAGGGGTCGTTTTATAAAACTTATAATGTAGAAATGTACTGGAGAAATGTGCTATTGGGGGTGGGGGTTATAATTTATAACCCCTCAATAGCACATTTCTCCAGTACATCTGTCATTATAACTTTTATAAAACGACCCCTTACTCATTCCCTCCTTAATAGGACATTTCTCCAGCACTGTACTATAACCCCCCCCCCGGGCAAGGCTTGGCAAGTACAGTGTGTGGTGGGCACTGGGCAGCCGCAGCAGAACTTACTTTAACTGACGTCTGGTTGGCGCACCTCGGCTCGCTCCTTCTTCTCTGGCTGGGGGCGGAGCTCGCTGGCAACGTCACGTGCGAAGACGTGCCTGTGCGGCGGCACGCTCCCCAGCACAGCCAGCCACTCAGCCTCTTTCTTAGTCTGGCCGCTTATCCCTATTAGCCGAAGGCCCGCCCACCACAACGTCCCACCACCACCGCATGAGAGGACCAGGAAGCGGTAAGTACAAAGCCTAGTTCACCGCTTCCTGGTTCTTTTGCCAGCGTTAAAGACGGGGGGGGGCCCTGAAAGGGAACGGCGTTCCTGCTATGAAAAAAGTGCAGGAACGCCGTTCCCACGCGTTCCCCCTCGACTCGACCCCTGGGTATATGGCACAGGACCGCTATAGTAAAGGCTAGTGACTGATTGCAGCGGTCACATAGGGTATACACCTATGGCACTGCAGCAGCCAAGGAAACAAACGCTGGAGGCGAGGACTAGAGATGAGCAAATCGAAGTTGACGAAGTGGAATTCGATCTGAATTTCAGGAAAAATTTGATTCGCACCGAATTTGAATTTCCTCATGCTTCGTGGTAACAAATCTGATTTTTTCTAAAATTGCTGCTGCACGTGTGAGGACATGGAGCAAGGAACTCCTGGAAGGCGGGATCACCCATAATGCCATGCATGCAGCCAATAGGCAGCTAGCCAGCCCTATGATGTCAAAGCCCTATAAATAGCCTCAGTCATCTTGGATTCTGCCATTTTCCAGTGTACTTAGTATCTTAGTTGCTATACAGCGGTGCAGTTATATGTTCTAAAGCCCTTTTTGTCATGTATTAGTGGCAAAAGAAAAATATATTTGCCGTATAGCAGTGCAGTTATATATTTTAAAGCCTTTTGTGGAGTGTATAAGTGGAAAAAATAAAAATATTTTTGCTGTTCAGCGGTGCAGTTATATATTCTAAAGCCTTTTGTGGAGTGTATAAGTGGAAAAAAATTAGGGCCTATTTGCTGTTCAGCGGTGCAGTTATATGTTCTAAAGCGCTTTTGTGGAGTGGAAAAAAATAAGGGCCTATTTGCCGTTCAGCGGTGCAGTTATATGTTCTAAAGCCCTTTTGTGGAGTGTATAAGTGGCTGGTCAGGGGACTGGAGACGTTGCGCCTAGATCTCAAGGCCACATAAACCCTGTGGGGGCTGAACTGGGGTAGGACATTGGAGCACAACCAATGTGTAGAGAAATGGGTGGTTTTTACACACAGATGACAGGAGAGGAGGAGCAGGAGCAGCCAGAGTAGCTACAGGGCTATGAGGAAGATGAGGCAGAGGACCCAGACACACCGTGGCAGTATGCAGTGGAGATGGAGGCAGAGGGTCCCTCTGAGTCACTTGCGCAAATGGCCCGATACATGCTCACTTGCTTGCGTAGTGGCAGCCGAATTGTGTCCATTCTGCAGAGGGATGACTTCTGGCTCTCCACCTTGTTGGACCCTCGCTACTGATCCAATATTTTTACACTCGCTGAGAGGGAGGACAAACTGAACTACTATAGAGACATCCTATGTAGTCAGTTGGCCGCTGCCTATCTGTGCTATTGTCCATCCTCTCGCAGGGGGGCCCTCTGCGCTCACGTTCCTCTGCATTGGCTGCTGTGGCAGGGTGGGGGTGGGGGTAGTAGCGGTACCAGCTCTATCAGCAGCAACTTGAGTCTAGAGTCCCTGATGAGCAGCTTTCTTCACCCGCCCAGTAAAGAAACTACTCACCAGCAACAGTAGCTAGAGCAGGACCTGGAGCAGGACCTGAACCAACAGGTGGTGGCATACTTGGTCAGTACCCTGCCACCCCACACTACTATTCTGATGCTGCCACACATCTGATGCCAAGTGCTCCTTCTTTCACCCACCATCTTCAGCTGGTACTGGTATTGCCACCCACCTCCCCACTATGTCACCTGGCCACTCTGTGGTCTCCTGATGCTGCTGCTACCTCAACACTATGTCACCTTGCCACTCTGTGGCCTCCTGATGCTGTTGCTGCCACCTCCACACTGTCATTGTGCCACTCTGTGGCCTCCCCTGATGCTGCTGCTGCCGTCACCTCCACACTCTGTCATTGTGCCACTCTGTGGCCTCCTGATGCTGCTGCCACCTCCACACTGTCATTGTGCCACTCTGTGACCTCCTCCTGATGCTGCTGCCACCACCTTCAGACTCCACCTCACCACTATGTCATAGGGCCACTTTGTGGACTTCTCACGCTGTTCCCACCCTCCCCACTTCATGACTGGGCCACTATTTTGCCTCTCAGCCTGGCTGACATGATCATTTATTTGACCCTTCTTCTGATCTGTCAGGAGGAAGGAAAAATGAGATGCACAACGGATACTGTCTGTGTAGCAGCTGTAAAGCCTGTATGGTCCTATCAGAATTGGCTTATGATTTGGTAGCCAAAAGCAGGAGTGGGTACAAAACACAGAACACATGCAAATATTCCATTCACGTGTCATCTCTGTTTTGGATCTACTGCTGTTTTTTTGGCATTAGCAATACTGATGGATTACTGACCAAATGCTGACCGAGTGAAGGCGGAAACTCAACAGACAGGATCCGTTTTTTTGGGGTTATTGTTCTGACGGATTAGAGGAAGGGCAAAATAATCTGTGACGTCACCACAAACTGAAACCCTCTCCACTCTGTCGGGGGCTCTAGTTGTATAAGCGTTTAATAGAACGGGTTCTGTAGACATCTATGTGGAATCAGCTGACGACGGTGTAAAAGGAGTGCACTTCTTCTTGGCGCGTACATCGACCTGTAAGGCTGAGTTCATAAGTGAAGTGTGCAGTGATTTTAAGAGCGACTCCTGTCATCTGCATGACATACTGACTCACAGTATTATTTCACTACCTAAGCAAACTCCCTATGCGTGTTACTGCATGGCACACTGTTCTACACCACTATAAAGGCTTTCTGCAGCCAGGAAATAGCAGATTCGTCACAAATAAATTCAGATCAAACCAAATTGTTTTTTAAATTCGGCGAACCGGCCGAATCGAATTTTTGAAAAATTCACTCATCTCTAGTGAGGACCGCAGTTTTAACTGGTGAGTTTTAACTGGTGAGTATACATCAACACTTTGGAAGCCCCATTTAATCTAGCATGTCCAGGAGGAGGAACAAGTAGCTATATGTCCCTTGTCATGGACCCTCTCTGTGCAAACTGCAGCATTGTCTGTCTGCAACCAGTAGTCTTGGTTAACAAGTCCTTAGCATTTTCTGTCTACAGCTGCTATGAAGATCCATGTGGTTCCATGGTTACAGACTACAACCACACCCTGTGTATGGTTTCATCCATATGTTCCGTACTTACCTAACGAAAGAGGATGAGGATCAGACTACTTGTTTGTAGTTTGTTACCATGAAAACACAAAGGCCCTGATTTATCAAAACCAACATGTGCTACGCCAGTCATGAGGAATGTACTGCCAGAGGAGGAATGTAATTTATGACGAGGTGCAAACCCCATCGTAAATTGTATGCCTCCTCCGGCAGTCCGTGCGCCAGACCGAAACCTACTCCAGCTCATACCTGAAATAGATTTCAGTCATTTCTAGTGTAACTAATAATGAATGTGCCAGGGTCGATGGCCCTGCCACACCCCACCCTCATCTCTCCCCCACCCTCATCACTCCCCCTTTTTTAGAAACTGGGAATGACAATGTAAAAATGTAATTTGCGACTAAAAAAGGTGCATTGGCATTTAAAAATGTGCAAAACTGGGGTTATACAACTGTTTAATGCCCAAAAAAGCATAGAGGAATGTTAAATTTCTCCCATAGATCATCATAGGAGTTGTAGACACAAAAGGTTTTAATTATAGCATGGTATATTAAATATACACAGAACTGCGTTTCGCTTCATTTTTCAATTAATACGCCTAATGCACTGGAATTAATTTTTGGGGACATGAGTTCCGTGACCGTATTTGTCTTGTTTCACATTGCAGGTCATGGTAACTTCCCTTACCTCTGTGGTAATGTGAACGAGGTTATCGTCAGCCCCCTCTTGTACAACTGCTACAAGAACTCCCAGTCCATGCCAAAAACCTATGAACAATATGGACCGACCGCCATCCAGCCAATCTCGGAGGAAATGCAGCTGCTGCTTACAGTCTATTACCTCGTCCAGCTCGGTAAGTTGAGACTGTGAGGGATGGGAACAGAACAAAATATAGTCTAAAGTTCACAAGTTTATTCATCTCAACCACAGGAAAGTGGTGTATGCTCTGTGTCTAGCACAGTATATACTGTAGGTGACAGTGCTATATAGTCATTTATAATCATGGAAAGATTAAGGTAAGGTTGGTGAAGGCCCCTTGGTACAGTTTCAGTAGGGACCTCCATCCAACCCACCGGACTCCCTATTGCTGTGTCATATAGGACAGTTAGTTGCACATGGCCATCTACTCTGATGTTGTTATGAACGCAGGCAAGCCAGTGACTCCCTAAGGCTACATTTACACATAGTGTTTTGCGGATCGGCAAATTGTAGGTCCGCAAAACATGGATATCACCCCGTGTGCGTTCTATTGAAATGAATGTTCCCCAAAATTGCCTGCACATGGTGCGGATATGCATGGTTTTTCAGTGCTGATTTTGTGCAGAGAATCCTCAGCGTAATACAGGACCAGCAAAGTGTACAACGTTATACAAATCTCATGTATACTTTTTTTCTTAGCAGAAATTGACCTGCTGTGTGGATTTTGAAATCCACAACTTGGTGATTTGTTGCGCTTTTCTTGTTCGGATTTCACTTTTTTCAATGGAAGGGTGACAGAAATAGGGCATAAAAACTGCAAATGTGATGAATAGTGCGGATTTATGTGCAGTTTTGGTGCAGATATCTTGCAGATTTTCTGCACATAAATCTGCACCGTGTGCAGGCACCCTTAGACTTTAAAAGTCACACACATCTGCCCACTCGGCCACAAAGCCTCCAGGCCACTTGGATGCTACTTTAGATACCTTGTGCGACTGTTGCGAATAACTTCACCCATATTAATGCACATTGCCCTTACAACCCCAGTCCATATGTCCAAAGAGCTCTTGGTCTGGCAGACCAAGGCTTGGAAACATAAGGCCATCTGCAATTTCTCCTTCCAATATTAGCTGTTCACAGGAGTTGTCAGAAAAAATGTCTGCTTCCCTTTTCTAGAAACCCATGGGCTTCACCCTCTTTCATTTCTAGAAATAGTACCACTCCCTTCCAAGAGGATGAGCTGCAATTCATGACACCACCCATGGGAAAAACATACCTTTTTTGATCCTGGACAACCAGGATCATGGCAGTTGGCTTCTACTTTGGCGGAACAGACAATAGTTTATATTTCGTTGTCTTTTGTCCCTAGCTCCAGACCAGGTGCCTCTCATAGAAGATCTAGAACACATTTTAATGCGTTTGTGGAGGGAAACACACCTCGCTGAGATTCGTCAGTACCAGCAGAACATGTCCCAGGCATTCCCCCACTTCCCGAGTCTTGTGACTGCCGTGACCGCCTCTCAGTTGCCCTGGTTAGCGGGCCTGGCTGCCAGTTCTTGTAATGAAAGCGTAAAAATCATTGAATGCAGCTACTCCTTAGCGGAAGGTCTCACCGAAATGTTCAAACTGCTGGTGGAGGGGAAACTGGAAAAGACCAACTATGTGGTGATAATCTGCACATCTAGGCCCAGCATAGACTCCTGCATCGTGATCACAGGTAGGTCTCAATACTCTACAGTAGGGATGAGCGAACTTGTGTTTTCAAGTTGGGCGTATAAGGTTCGGGTTGTCTAAGAATTTCGTTATGGATTCCCCCACCACGGACCATAACTCATCCCTACTGTACAAGCGTGGCTATGAGGAATATTGTTCTCAAGGGGCACTTAAAGGGATGTACACATTTTTTTAGATTTTGTACATAATAATAGCTTGTAAGTTTGGCAGACTTAGTGGTCAGTAGGTCAGGCGGTGCTTGAGAGCCCATGACTCGAGGGGGCAATGATGATCATGTGATGAATAAGCCCACCAGTGGATCTCTAACTGAATTGCATTGACTTAGGCCTCTTTCACACGGGTGTCATGTTTGACGCCCGGATAAGAGGCGGGTGCGTTGCGGGAATATGCGCGATTTTTCCACGCGGGTGCAAAAGTTTGTAATGCGTTTTGCACGTGCGTGTGAAAAATCGCCATGTTTGGTACCCAGACCCGAAGCCGGACTTCATCACTGAAGTCCGGTTTCGGGTAGAGTATTCTGGAGAATTTATTATTTTCCCTTATAACATGGTTATAAGGGAAAATAATAGCATTCTTAATAAAGAATGCTTAGTAAAATGAAGATGAAGGGGTTAAAAATAATAAAAGTTAACTTACCTTAGCCACTTGATCGCGTAGTTGCGATCTGTCTTCTCTCTTAAAGCTTCAGCTAACAACTAAAGGACCTGTGATGACGTCACATCACATGGTCCAATCACATGGTCCATCACCATGATTCGTCAGTACCAGCAGAACATGTCCCAGGCATTCCCCCACTTCCCGAGTCTTGTGACTGCCGTCACATCACATGGACTATGTGATTGGACCATGTGATGTGACGTCATCACAGGTGCTTTAGTTGTTAGCTGATACTGGAAAAGAGAAGACAGATCGCAACTACGCAATCAAGTGGCTAAGGTAAGTTAATTTTTATTATTTTTAACCCCTTCGTCTTCATTTTACTATGCATTCCCTATTAAGAATGCTATTATTTTCCCTTATAACCATGTTATAAGGGAAAAAAAAAAGAGATCTGGTCCCGTTGCTAGGCAACCATGCGGGAAAATCGCACTGCATCTGCACTTGCTTGCGGATGCTTGCGATTTTCCTGCAGCCCCATTCACTTCTATGGGGCCTGCGTTGCGTGAAAAACGCACAATTATAGAGCATGCTGCGATTTTCACGCAATGCAGAAGTGATGCGTGAAAATCACCGCTCATGTGCACAGCCCCATAGAAATGAATGGGTCCGGATTCAGTGCGGGTGCAATGCGTACTCCTCACGCATTGCACCCGCGCGGAAAACTCGCCCGTGTGAAAGGGGCCTTACAGTCCACTGACTAAGAGGTGACACTCAGCTAAGTGCCTTGCTAAGATAATAAAACATAACGATTATTAACTTTCCAGTAGAAATGACAATTGGTAAAATGGTTTCTGGGATTTTAATTGAGGGCCCATTCTTTTGATCAAATTTATAGGGGCCCTCAAGGATCATTATAATACAGGGGCTGCGGCAATGACTGGGCTGTGCCTTTGTAAACAAAGGGGGTCATTTACGAACACCGATGTTTTACGCTAGTTTTTTGCTTCCTCTTTGCTCTGGCTTTGCTGCTGGAAGATGTACGTAATCTATGACAAGGTGTGCGCCCCATCATTAATTAGGCGCACCTTCAGCAGTCTGTGTTACTGTTGGGAAAACTATTCCAGCCCCTGGCTGGATCCGTTTTTCGCCAACATGCACGCCTGTTTCCAGACGTCAATGTTACATTTGTTGTGGCCAATTTCTTACCCCTCAGTACTCCCTCTACTCTTAAGAGTCGAATGTGATGTTTAAAAAGTCACCAAAAACTGGAGTAAAAATGTTCGTAAATGACCCCTAAAGACTGCCTATCATTAGCATAAGAAAGCTATCTTGAACAACTCCAACAATTAATTTCTGTTTAAAAAACATTGTGTTAGGCCTCATGCAGGATCCATGACACAAAGATGTAATAAAAGACCCGCAGTACCCACATATTTCCTACAATAGGTGTAATGGTGTGCATTATACCCAGAGTACTCCTAGTTACTCTTAAGGTACTCATACACAGAAGAGAATAATGTGGCCTTTTCTTCTTAAAGAGTAACTAAACCTTTGACAAAAATTTAAATAAAATGTCCCTAATGCCTCAATAAAAGTTTTTCTAACATACTTTATTAATGTATTTTGTATTTATATTACACTTTTCCCTGTCTATAGCGCACCTTTGCCTGTGCACTTACAAATGACATTTCTGCACACTCCTGACAGTACAGGCATGACATTTTTATCAATGGGACCGCAGCACAGTGAGTACGGGCAGGAGCGCATATTGCTGCTCCTGCCTGTGCCCCCTGGAGGTTTACTAACTCCTGGCATAGCACATGGGTACTCTGTACTCTGTACCCATGTGCTATGCCAGGATTATCTGACCGGAGCGGCTCCTGCTTCTGCCTGCTACGCTAAGCTAGAAGTACAGAGTACCCATGTGCTATGCCAGGAGTTAGTAAACCTCCGGGGGGCACAGGCAGGAGCAGCAATATGCGCTCCTGCCCGTACTCACTGTGCTGCGGACCCATTCATAAAGTGTGAGCAGTCAGAGGTGTACAGAAATGTCAGTTTTAGGCCTCATGCACACCACCGTATGGCTTTTTCAGTATTTTTTGCGGATCCGCAAAAAATACGGATGACGTCCGTATGCATTCCGTTTCTTGCGGAACGGAACAGCTGGCCCCAGATAGAACAGTACTATCCTTGTCCATTATGTGGACAATAATAGGACATGTTCTATTTTTGAACGGAACGGAAATACGGAAACAGAAGGCATATGGAGTACCTTCCGTTTTTTTTTTTGCGGACCCATTGAAATGAATGGTTCCGTATACAATACGCAAAAACGGAACGGAAACGGATACTTGTGCATGAGCCCTTAAGCGCACAGTGAATGGTGCATTTTAGGTAGGGAAAAGTGTAATAAAAATACAAAATCCATTAATAAAGTATATTAGAAAAACTTTTATTAGGGCATTAGAGACATCTTATTAAAATTTTAGTCAAAAGTTTAGTTACTCTTTAAGGAAGACAAATCTCCACTGGCTGTGTCTTAAAATATTCTCCTTAGTGAGTACACATGCACCCTTAGCCAATCAGAGCATGCGTGTGTACGGGGAGATTGGGAGGAATCAGTCGACAGACAGCTACTGGAGATGTATGGGCACCTACATTCTGAAATATTTAATAATCGGAGCACCGACATGACAGCTCACATGTAGGCCATAGGAATCAAGACTGTAATTATGTCAATTTAACGCATTTTCTTGACCTTTACAGGAAAATACCAGGCTCGTACATTAATTGAAAGTATGTACTCCCCAGCGGACTGCCTGAAGGAAATAAACTATGAACTGACAAGTGGGAAGGTGGAGTCCCTACGAGCGTTCTTCAGCAGCTTCTGTCCCGGTATTATATCCTACTGGTTAGATCTCACTATTAGGTGTTACCATCATATCATGTTAATTAATGGACTGACTTGTATCTGATCTGATAGATGGAGACATTGATGTCCTGTTGGATAAATACCATCATGAAAACCACAGCCTCATTTCTTCAACACCAAAAAAAACAAGTGGCGAGAGCAGACCAGCCGCATGCTCCAGTGAGTCTCCAGGACGCCTGTACAGTGGGATTCCCACTAAATTAGTCATGTTTGAAAATCCCCACCATAAATATTTTACTGTGAATTGTTCTACACCGAAAATCCAAGTCAATCCCACCAGTTCTGAACCCACCCCAATTGTATTATAGTTTACTTTATACTGGTCCACTGTGTGTTTCCTAAAGGTGCAAATATCTATATGTATGCTGCATTTTTCTACTTTACCACCAGATGGCACAAGCACGCTGTTAAGTGCTGTTACTGCGGTTACTTTGTGCCATTTTCACAAGTTTGCCAACAAAGTATGATATATTGTTTCCATGCATTTCTTATATGTTCACATCTGCATCGTGGTTTCTGTTTTTCCGTTATGGTGTCCGTAGTTGTGACTGGAAGAATAGTGCAGTAACATGCGGTGCTATTCCTCCCAGAGTTGTTGACACCTTCTGGATGGAGCCTCTGATGCAGATTTGAGCGGAGCCCAATGCTCAAGTACAGTATGTTTAATCATCATCTTTTAAATTATTTCAATAATAATAATTGTAATTATAGTAACAATAATCACAATAATAATAATATAAATAATAAGAGTGATAATACTAATAGGAATAATAATAGTAATAATTGTAATTATAATTTTCATAATACTAATAGTGATAATAATAGTAATATAGTACTAGTACTAATAATATTATTGGTGATAATAGTAATAATGATTGTAATATAGTACTAGTAGTAATAATAGTAATAATAATAATAATAACAGTGCTAATAATAATAGTAAAATTAATGGTATTAGTCATAAAAATTACTGCACTATGGATAATAGTAATAATAATAAAAACAATGATAATAGTATTAATATACAGAGTAATAAGAACAAAATACAAATAGTAATAATAATATGAATGGTAATTATAGTACTAGTTATAATAGTGATGATAATAATAATAATAATATAGCACTAGTAATAATAGTAATAATAATAGTAATAATGGTAATAATTTGGGTTGAGCGAATCAAAGTTAACAAAGTGGAATCCAATCCCAGTTTCAGGAAAAATTAGATTCGCCACAAATCCGAATTTCTTGGCTCTTCGCGGTAACGATTCAAAACATATGTCATCCATTTGATAGTGGAGAGGCCGTCACGACCATCTTGATTGAAGAAAACGTGCTAAATCTTTTGCGCGCTGATGTGTGAAGGCACCATGTCATCATGCTGGGTGGGTGCAGTGACATCATCAGTGATGTCAGCGCGCGCATGAATTGGTGTGTTTTTGAAAAAGATGGCCGCGGCGGCCTCTCCGCATTCAAACGGATGAGGTGAATATGTATTTTTTTGTTTTAACCCCTGATTAAACCCCTGATAGGCTAGTATTAATAGTAGACTAATAGTAGAATAAGGCCCCTTTCACACGAGCGAGTTTTCCGCGCGGGTGCAATGCGTGAGGTGGACGCATTGCACCCGCACTGAATCCTGACCCATTCATTTCTATGGGGCTGTGCACATACGCATCACTTTCTGCGTTGCGTGAAAATCGCACCATGTTCTATATTCTTGCGTTTTTCACGCAACGCACCCGCCTCTTATCCGGGCGTCAAACATGACGCCCCTGTGAAAGAGGCCTAATGGTCTACTTATGCAGAACTCAACCCAGGCTTGCGGCATACGGGGAACATTACCGGGGGTGAGCTGGATTACAATTATATATATGCAGTAATAATAGTACTAGTAATAGTAACAGGGCTAGTAGTAATATTAATGTAAATGGTAATAATTTAGAGATTAGCGAATTTAATATTTTGAAAATTCGTTCACTCTTCGTTTTGGTGGTAAAAGTTAAATTGCATTATGGATTCCGTTACCACGGACCATAACGCAATTCTATGACGGAATGCATAACAGTATCCCTTTAGAGGCATTACGTTAATTATTCCGTCATAATAGAAGTCTGTGGGCTGCAAAACAGATCCGTCCTATTTCCGTTTTGCAGGGGAGTCCTCTCCTGCCTAACGGAAACGGGACAGATCCGTTATGCAGACCATCGACTTCTATAATGACGCAATAATTAACAAAATGCCTCTAAATGTCCAGTATGCATTCCGTCATAGAATTGCATTATGGTCCGTGGTAACGGAATCCATAATGCAATTTACCTTTTATCACCAAACGAAGCGTGAACGAATTTCATAACCTGAAATTTGCTCATCTCTAGTAATAATAGTACAAATGCAGAAAATTTTGGATCCTGAGGCCATTGTATCTTGAGTGATCACTGTACTAGTAATAGTATTAGCGCTAGTAGTAATAATAATATGAATGGTAATAAAAGTACTAGTAATAATACTAGCGCTAGTAGTAATAATGATCTGAATGGTAATAATAGTACTAGTAACAATAATAGTGCTATCATTTTCCCTTGCCCTCTCTCCTCACCCGCAGGTTATAATACAGAGTGGCACCAGCTGCGGCCCTCTCAGTTGGCGGTGGCGCAGAAGCTGTTGTCCCACGTGTGCTCTATCGCAGACTCCAGCACCCAGAACCTTGACCTGGGATCTTTTGAGAAAGTAGATTTTCTTATTTGTGTTCCTCCGTCTGAGGTCACTTACCAGCAAACCCTGTCTCATGTCTGGAGTTCAGGTATGGACTCACTTTTATACCTTGTATGAGATGTTATTTGTATAGTGCCAGCATATTCTGAAGAGGTTCTGCCAAGTACTACATTATCAGACTTTAGGGACAGCTGATTTTTGTAAAGATACTTACCTTACACCTCACAAAGGTCATGCTGGGCCCTGTTGTTCTACACAGCCAGGACTACAGAACTGACATCTCTGACCGACCATTTATAAACAGTACAATCCAGTTGATCCCCTGTGATCCCTCATTTAGGGCACTTAGGCTACATGCACACGACCGTATGTGTTTTGCGGTCAGCAAATTGCGGATCCGAAAAAAAAAACCTGGATGAAATCTGTATGCCATCCTTTTTTTTTTTTGCGGATCCATTGTAACAATGCCTAAAACGGACAAGAATGGGACATGTTCTATTTTTTGGGGCGGGGCTACGGAACGGACATACTGATGTGGACAGCACATGGTGTGCTGTCCGCATTTTTTGAGGACCCATTGAAATGAATGGGTCCGCATCCTATCCGCAACAGAGCGGACACGGAAACAAACAACGTTCGTGTGCATGTAGCCTTATACACATTAATTTACCACGATAACCGCTTGCATTTTCCTTCGGTACCCACCTTTTTTTCTGCGTTATTTTCTGGCATTTTTTGCACGCAGTGGCTCTCATTTACTAATGTGTGCAGAGGGGGTGCAATTTGGCAGAACTATAGTTTCCGCAGTTTTCCCTCGATTTGCTCAAAAAGAGGTGGGTCCTATCAGAATAGGGGTAGAGTTTCACTGAAGAGGGGCATGGCCTACGATGCTCCATTTTGTGTAAAATTGTGTGCCACAAATCTGTCATAAAATTCTATCTCGAGGTAAGCCAATCAATAGTTAGAGCACCAGATTAATCATCAGCCTGAGCCCCTGTGATAAGTCTGGTGCAGGGGTAGACAGTCTGCCCAAGCTTATGTCATCTACAAGTTTAGGGCTCATGCACACGACTGTATGTATTTTGCGGTCCTCAAAACACGGATCCGCAAAAATTGACTACATTCGTGTTGCATCCTTTTTTTTGCGGATCCATTGTAACAGTACCTGTCCTTGTCCACAAAACGGACAAGAATAGGACATGTTCTATTTTTTTTGCGTAGCCGACATATGGACACAGAATGCACACGGAGTCATCTCCGTTTTTTTCAAGCCCCGTTGAAGTAAATGGTTCAACATACGGACCTGCAAAAAACTGAACGGAAATGGAAAACAAATACAGTGATCCCTCAGGATACAATATTTTCAACGTACAACGGTCTTTTCTGACCCATCGTAAGATGAAACTAGACTTAACATACAATGCCTCAGACTCAGATCCGTCCAAAAATAGTTGTAGTAGTTGTTAGTTAGGAGCTATCCCTAACTGTTATATGTAAGGACTTGTTTTATCTGTTTTAGTTATCTGCTTATTTTTCTTAAATCTTCATTTTCTTTTATCTTAAAAGACATTTTGGGGCTTTGGAACCAATTACACAACTTTCAATGGTTTCAACCTACAATGGTCGTCCTGGAACCAGTTAATATTGTAACTTGAGGGACCACCTGTACGTTCGTTTGCATGAGCCCTTAGTAAATCTGTGCCAGTGCGTCTTACCATTAGGGATTTTTTCGTGACGTTCTTCCCCTATAAATAAAGTGATAAAAAAAAACACTCCAAAAAAATGCCAAGTGCTCCAGCATGGTACATTTTTGAAAAGTGTGTCCTGTAATTTCTATTTCCCATAGCCCTTCCACTGACCTCCGGAGCTGGTGTTTTTACTGCAATTTTTTTTTTTTACCAAAAATGCTGGTGCCAAAAAAAAAATATTTGTGAAAAAACGTGAAATCCGCCCTATAGATTTGCCGCTCCTCCATGCTGTGACATGACTTGGTTCTTTTACACAGGAGTTCTGCTGGAACTGGGCTTAGAGAAGGATCAGCTGACTAAGCAGTGCATGGAGCAATACGTCATAAAACTTGATGCTGACGCACCCAGGAAATTCAAGTCATTTCTTCAAAAGGCCATGCAGAATCCACACACACTGTTCGTCCTGGTTCACGACCACGCTCACTGGGATCTTACCAGGTGATACGTCTTTTTAGGGTTTGCCAATACCCAATGAGTAATCGCCAGAGTGCTATGTCTTTGAAGGTGCTCATTGAAGCCTGTTAGGCAGGGTTCCCACACGGTGCGTCAGCCAACGACCGCACCATTTTGAAGGTGTGCTGCAGTATTACGCAGTCATGTGGCTTTTGCCTCCCACGGATTGGCAGGGTGTCAGTCGCCCCTGGAAGCTACAGCCTGAGAACCCAGCCTGAAAAGAGCTGCTAGTACCATTCACAAATATGTATATGGAGGTTCTCAGAAGTGGAGATATGGGAAGGTGATGGTAATGATGGAGCAGGGAGTTGCTTTGCAGAGACGAAGTCATTCGAAGTCTCTAGCCTGAAATGACTGACATTGCATTCACCAGTGTATTACCGTGAATTCTGAGATTCGGAAAAAATAAACTTAATGTTACTTAGATGCGCAAAAGTTTACTAAACTATGTTGTAAGATGTATACAAAACATAACATACAGAGTAAAGTAAGTAACATTGACCAAAGGCGTGAACAAATGAGCGAGCTCCACATCAACCAATGCCTACATCATGGTAGCCGGCCAACACCCATATGGATACAAAGAGAGGTGATGGTAGCAAGACACATCTTACCCCAGGCTCGGACTGGCCCACAGGGGTTCAGGTAAATCCCCCGATGGGCCCTGAGCAAGGTGGGCCCCTTTTTATCCACCCCCTGCGTGTGGCACATAACACAGTAGGCTTACTGCACTACATATTGATAGGCAGTGTACAGCATCTCAACCAGCCTATTCTCATATAATAGAGTATTTAAGAAACGACCCAGTTCATTATTATAAATATGTTCATGTGGCTGAGATGACTTATAGGTATAGAGGAAAGACCTGCCTTCTCAAAGTTGCTGCAGAGACCCCATAATCAATCATCTTGTTGCTGTCTGCTGATGTGAGACCAGGTAATATTTGGACGTATCTGTATGGTGGGCCCCAAAATAAATTTTGCTGGGGGGCCCTAGACAGCCCAGTCCAACACTGTCTTACCCTGATAATGTCCTCAGTCCTCAATGGAGCTAAGCTCTTTGTTACATAGCTAGATGTTTTCTAGCCTCCCGACCCCTCCTAAAGGTCTTGAGTGTGCAGTGTACACATGTACAGTTACGTCAGACTTCAGGAACACGGCCAGGTACCAGGTACCACTAACAAACTACATTACAAGGAATTAAAGGGGTAAGAACCACACAAAAACCTTGCAATACAACCAGTACAAAATAAGATAAGGTATAGACACTCCTGTCTACATCTGTCTGGTGACATGGTTGGAAAAATAAGGGTTTTGTGTGTCACGGCCTACAAAAATGTGACGCTAGATCAGAATATATGTGCAGGATTACAGGTATATTCATTTATGTTGGTGAAGAGATTTGGATATTTGCTACTGTCTCGGATTTTATATACTGTAATAAGACTTCTATATTTGTGGTCAGAAAAACATTGACACTGGTAATAAGAAGGTTTCTGGTTCAATTACCCAGGAACCACTTGACTGTCCTATTTGTGATCAAGGCTAAGCAGCCTTCAGGGGTCTACGGCACGTTCCTCATCCCAGCCATATAAATGCATGAGGCTATAGTGCCTTTCCTACGTCCCCCATATTGGATTTATCTCTACTGAATATGTTTGTCATGACTGCTGAATCTCCCAATCAATCGTCATTATACTCATTTGCCTTCCTCTATGCCTTCTTCTCAGCAGCTCCCTTTACAATCCCTATCCTCAGAGGGAGGCGTCCTTCGGATTAGTTGATCGATTGCTGAACTGCAGGGAATTAAGGGATTCAGCCAATATTTTACTTCTGCACGTGACATCTTGCCCCTATGCTCTGCAGACGCAGAACACCCGTATCAGCCCCTACAATGAGATCCACTGGCCTTCATCATACAGCCATGTAGGTATCGTATTGTAGCGTAATGATTGGCGAGTATTACACAGTAAAACCCAAGGGCCCTGATCTACTAATGTGTATGCGCCAAAAAAGCTGCCTAAAAAGTGGTGAAAATTGGCGCAGTTCGGCACATCTAGGGGTTCTACACTTTTGTTTTATGACAAGCTTAATAAAGGGGCATTGCTTAGCAGGAAAGGGCCAGAGCTTCACTGGAAAGGGAGCAGGTCCTCAAATGTGTTATTTTGTGCCAACATTTTCTGATACAGAACATCAAATCTCCTGCACAGACAGATCTGACACATTGACTTCTTGCAGCCACCACTAGAGGGAGCTTAGGAGCTTACTGCATACTGTTAATGCATCACGCTTACTAATAATTCAGGAAACTCTAAAGCTCCCTCTAGTGGTGATTTGAAATATATGTCTATACAGGGAACTTAGAAATCAGAAATTGAAGGGTTAAGCAGCTCAGAATTGTGGAGGTAAAAACACACAGATGGTGGACTTTTACTTTATGAATAAAGGCATTTAAATTAGTTTATGTTAAATAACATTGTCTTTTCTGATTGGTCCATATGCATAGACCACATTTCATCTTCTCTTTGGAGGAGGTTCCACGTAGGATCATTGTTTTAGTGAGCCCTCTAGTAGTCAGGGAATGAACATAACGACTGCACTTGGGTATTTTTGAAATACTATGGACAACATTTTAAGACAGGCGATAGCTGGAGTGATTTGTGCTGAATTTATTAAAATGTTCATGCTAGTGATGAGCGAATCGGTTCTTACCGCTACGTACGGATCCGATACATTCTTCACCATAATTTACCTTTGATGGAGGAACTGTCTCTCTATCGCCAGTAAATTAAATTTTTCCTTATGCAATCAAAATAAAATGGCCGAGGTCTTGTGAGAAAAACGTAATCTCGCGTATGGATCGTTACTGTGTCGCAATTTACAGTAACACCGCCTGGGCGAGATTAAGATTTCTCTTGAGGCCCCCGGCCATTTTATTGTGATCACATAAGGAAAATTCTAAATAACCGGCGGTAAAGAGACAGTCCTTCCATGACAGGTAAATTACTGTAATGAACGAATCTTATCGCATGCTTCTTAATAAATTTGGTGCATTTTAAGGGTACATCCACAAGCGACAACGCTGTACTGTACATTGTACTATGGTTGTCCTTGGTATCGAGCTTAGCCCCGATCACTTAAATGAGACTGAGCTGCTCCTCGGCTGCGTCAGCCGAAGATCATGACGTCACCTGCCTAGGCAAAGCCTCGAGAAGGCCACTGCGCTCACAGGAGTGCCAGTGCCTTCTCAAACAGCTGATCAGCAGAGGTCCCAGCTGTGGGGTAAAAAGTCTTGGAAAGCCCCTTTAAGGGTCTTTGAAACTTTTTGAACCTTGCTAGACAAGAATGCGTGGCTTACGGGAAAGAGACTTGGTTTAGCGGAAAAGGGCGGGGTCTAAAATGCAAAGATGCAAATTGATGCTCAATTTTTTACACAGTAAGTCAATCAATAGGTGGTGTAAAGTTAGGCAAAAGTGTCTAGCCATGCACCAAATTTATCATCCAGTCTGGACCACTGTGATAAATTTGGTGCATCTTTAGACTGTCCACCGTGGACATTTGGAAGAAGGTAAATGCTTTTTCATAGCACAGGAAGCTTTAAGGGGTTATTTTACAAAAAGTATTAGTGTATCATGAGTAGGGCATTTCAAAGGAAGAATTATTGTAATAAACATGTAATACAATACTTCTGTTTATTCTTCTGGTCCACCTCCTGCTGCATTCAGGGGCGGACTGGGAACTAAATTAGAAAAAAACTAAATTTGGCCCCATGTTGTAGTGGGGTTCAAATTAATAGAAGACAGGACAACACAAGTAAGCAGGGCCAACACATCCAGGCAGGGGCAACAGAAGTAGGCGGGGCAGCAATACCATAATGCATCACAAGATACCGCCCCTGCAGAACCAAATACTCTATCACCGTTGATACAGGTACAGTACTTAATGCTGACAGCATCAGATTTTTAAGTACCTGGCTGGCAGCCATGAGGTGGACATTGGTCCACTGGGAAATTTCCCTGTAAGGTCTATGGCCAGTCTACTTCTGACTAACATTCATTCATCCCTTCTTTTTTATATCTAAATTCATAGAAGTATATAAAGCTCTATCTCTCTCTAGACAGTGGGGAAGGTAATTGCATTGCATACCATAGTGGAATCACTGGGGCTGTATGTAAGGGGCTATTATCTATGCAGTGAACTCGTGGGATAACCCCTTTAAGACATAGATATATCTGTATTGGAAGTAAGTAATCATGTTAATTGGGACCTTGCTTGTTTTCTGCCTTGTATTGTCATCAGATTATGTGTTGCTTGTATTCCTTCAGGGAATGGAGCTGTACCATGAAAACAGGAAGTATTTTGGCCTCTCGCAGTACATTGACTCCACGCTGTCCGGGCACAGTCTTCCACTGCTGCGTCATGACAGCTCCTTTGAAGCCATTGTGTTGGGATTAGGAAAAAGGTCAGAGAATCTTTGATTAAAACTATACTTGTGCTGCTGCAACAGTGACTGTCATGTATGTGAGAAAATGCCCAGGGCACTGATCGTTGACTCATGAATGTTTACATCGAGCTAAACATGCATCCTCAGCCAATCCAAGTGCACTTTTAGAGGAGCGGGAAATGCTGCTGATATCTAGACATGTATGGCCGGCTAAAAGTCATTGTTGATCCTCAAACACCATTTTTAAATTGTTTTCGGACCTTTCATTTGTGATAATGTAAAATGGTTGTCTCACTTCAGCAAAAGGCATTTATCATGTAGAGAAAGTTAATACAAGGCACTTACTAATGTATTGTGATTGTTCATATTGCCTCCTTTGCTGGCTGGCTTCATTTTTCCATCACATTATACATGGTTACAACCACCCTGCAATCCAATAGTGGTGGACGTGCTTGCACACTATAGGAAAAGGCGCAAATGGAACGGTAGTCGACAGTGTGCATGCTCATCCTTTTTTCCACTTATTTGGGAAACTTGGGACCCCTGTTCTCATAATAGGTGTGGGAACCAGTGGTCAAATGCTCACAAATCAGACACTTCTTGTGGATAGTTGTTAAATTTAGGTCTTGGGATTACCCCTTTAACCCCTTCCCACATTGTGCTGTTACAGCGCTGGAGCTGTGCCCGTACCATTACTTGTGAGTGTCAGCTCTCTAATGAGATAACTCCAATCCCAGTTTTTTCACCCCTTAGATGCCATGACTAATGCTACCCAAGACATTTAAATGGTTAGAGACAAAGTGTGGGCTCCCTCTATCACCCCAGTGCCCCCTCGCAATGTGATCATGAGGTGCTGCCCGTTTTTCCCCTGAAGAAGCCAGGTCACTGGCGAAACATGTCGGGGGGCAGTTAGCTTTATTTTAATCTCTGCTGTACTACTGTGCGAAAATTACATCTCCAAGTCCGGCAGGACTGGTTTACGGCACTTATAGTAGTTATCATCTACATTATAGGAGCTTAGGGTTGAGGTGTCAAATCGGGAGCTGATGCTCCGATTAACTGCTAGGTGAATTGATATACTATACAGCGTTATTTTTCCAGGAGCGGACGCTCTCTGTGATACATTTACCACCGTGCATGAACTATACGCAGCATTGTCACCCCACTCTAGGCTCCTGTATTTGGGACTCACGGGTAGCAGTGCACAGCCCCGTGTTTCCCATAGATCTTTTTCCTTTTTCCTTTTTTTCCGCAGTAGGCATTGCAGCGTTTTTAATATATAACCATTGGGTTTCTTATTGATACATTTATTACAATAAAAGTTATGTTTTAATACCCAAGTTAAATAAAGGGATTAGTGCCTTGTGGCAATTGTATATGCTTAATTAATTACCCTTCTTGGGTTAGGTCCCTACGAGGGGTTGACTTGGCACCTTGAGGCCTAACAATAACCCTTAGGCCTGCCATGTATGGACGCCTATTAGGCACTGCCTTTGGTAGGGCTGAAAAAGCTTTTTGCCAGCCTTATTCTTTACTTTATGCTTTACTCTGTCATAATGCACTGCAATGCAATACGTATTGCTGTATATTAGAGAATCGCAGGTTTAAGTATCCTACTTTATAAAAAAGTGGAGAAAAAAATAAAGTAAAAAAAATATATATTTTTTTGCATACAAACACCTTCATGGTGGATGTAGACTAGCTGCCATCCACTGCACACAGAGAGCAGACGAGAATCTGCTTCTCAACCTTTTCAGGATCATGCCCCAGGATCATGGAGGACATTACAGAGAAGTACTGTCCTGTATGTATGTGAATATAGCACTTGTGTTGAGATATAAACTCCCTAATTAGCTGTGCAATCTCATGCTCAATCCTTCCCCCTCCCCTTTCAATAGACTTGTATTGACATGTGTAATGCGATCCTTTGGTGGAACTGATCTATCCTGGGTGAGTTGAAAGAGCATCTATCAGCATGATCGACCCTATTAAACCAGACATGCAGCCTTGTAGGGTTGTTCATGCTGATAAAAGTAATATCCTTATTATGGCCCCTTTGCTGAGAAAAATGCATTTTTATTCATATGCAAGTGACCTAACTGGAGCACCAAGGGGCCAGCTAGAGACCTAGGAGCACCAGTTTTAAACCCCTTTGGCTTCAGTCACTTCCCCCCATGCCGAATAGAGAGAGCGTGATTGTGTTGCCAGATGCTCTTTAACACATTTTTTTAAGTTAAAAGCAATTGGCAAGGGTGGGGGAGGGAGGCAAACAGCTGATAACATGAGAACTCGACATTTCTCACTGATAACACGTATTACAAAGTTTATTGTGGTCGATTGTACTATTGATTTATGCAAAGTTGTGTGAAAAGTTAGTGACTATGTAGGAGGTGTGTGCCTTTTAATGCATTTGGTGCATTTTACTCCATCAAAGCATGGTTTCTGACTCTCCTCTGTTTTCTGGGTCAGTGTCATAATTTTGTTTGTGTTTGTTTTCTCCATTAGGTTTCCTAAGCTTCACAGCGCCGTCATAAGGACATTTCTTCTCATCCAGCACTACTCCTCAGCCATGATGGCCATCTGTGGACTCTCTCAGATGAAGAGCTATACCTCAGTGGAAACTCTAGAGATTGTCCAGAACCTTCTGAACTCGCCTAAGCAGTGTGCCAGTGGGCACGGACTTATGGTTCTCCTGAGAATCCCTTGCATTCAATTGGCCACATTGGCCCATGAACGGCTCTGCCATGTTAGAGAGCGGCTAGGTTTACAAAATCGTTTTGAAGTAATACTGGGGATGGCCAACTCAGCAATTACTATTGGGAAGCACTTTGTGGACCAACTAAAGGTAATCATTGTTGGCTTGAGTTTTGTGTCTCTTGTTTTAGACCTCTCCTTCCACCAGTACAGCCATGCTTGGACCTAAGGAATATAATGGTTCTGTACAGTAAGGGCACATTATTCCCATTCTAATGCTGTATGGAAGAAGTAATGGTCATATCAATCATTGGCAGGTCTGGCAAAAGAATGAGGAGGAAGACTGGCAGCCCCGAACATACCTGGCACTAGAAGGACTTCCATGTATTTTGATCTGCAGTGGGACGGAGCCTCTTGGTGAATCCTTGCCAAGGTGAGTCTGACTCTTGCTTAGATACAAGATTGACTATATACCTAGCCAGAGACCATTTTTCACCCAACAGCCTTGACATTTTGCATAATGGTGCTCTCTAGAGTATATACATCATAAGTGTTGAAAATTGGATGTGAAATAACTTGCATATTTCTTGTGATTGCAGGTCCTTACGATACTGTGACCTCCGTCTAGTACAGTTTTATAATTGGGAAAGAACAGTGATAGAACAGGAGCTGGGATTTGCCTCTTGTTTTCTCAATTCAGATGCATCTCAAGACAAAGGACTGGGCAGGGATGTCCTGGACAGTGACCCAGAAAAACTAAGTAGCACTGACAATGAGGACGAGGAGATGGGGATAGATGGTAAGACGATAAAAATGTACTAATGTATACATGACCATGTATGACACACCATCTTTGATGTTGAAGGTTGAAGAGAAGGTTGTTTTCATGGATAAGAAAGCACCACTACTAAATTTCTCTCTCCCATTTACAACAGCATTACAAGCATTCTAAGATATTGGAGATATATATATGTATATATGCTTTCCACCCTCAAGTGATTAGTCATACTCCATATCTGCATTTTGTCCATTACTCCATCCTTGAATCCATCTTTATCTTTGAGGCTTTAGTCTCAGCTTCAATAACTCCACTCTTGTTAAATGTTCTCTCCTCAGCTTTCATCTGCTCTTCTACATTCGAGACACTAATCAACATCCTCGACTCCTTTCTTGCCTATCTATCTATTTCTGACTCTGTAGTCAGCTGTTATGAGTCTATAGTCTTGGTAACTCCACACTTATCTAATTTATCTAATGTTTTATTTTCTAATTTCTAGTCAGCTTCCAAGCCTCTAGTCTTGACTATCTCTCTGTCTCAGAGTCTGTAGTCATCTTCTATAATGAATTCTTGTCTAATAGTGGATCTTTGAATATCTAGTCAGCTACCATGACTTCATTCTTGGCCATCTCCAGATCTCAAGTAAAGCTGTATTTTCACTGCCCAGTTATTGGGCCAATTATCATAAACGAACATTACTACAAACTCTCGTTCCCGATAATAGGCCTGTGTAAATGTACTGCCGAACACATAAGCAAAACACTTGTTCATCGAGTGAAATGATCGTTTCTGGGCAGCTGAGTGCTGTGTGAACAGCACTCAGCTTTCCAGAAACTATGAATCTCTGCTGTCCCCATACACTTATGAGCAGGCAATTATCGGGAAGGACCATCTCTTGCAAATAATTGCCTGCCAGATCGGGCTGTGTACATTAGCATTAGCCTCTAGTCTGTTATTCTGTCTCAAAGTACACTCTGTGACCAATACATGGTTGTCATTGTATCTCCAAGTTATCATTGATTCGATCCTTTCATTCTAACCTTCAGTCAGTGCCCATGACTTTCCATGATTTTGTCAAGCTATCAGTCTCTACAGCTGCCCTATAATTAATGATCTTATTCCTAAGCTGTATGTCTTAAAGGGGTTGTGCAGCTGGTACATATTGATGACCTATTCTCATGACAGGTCGTCAATAGCTGATCGGCAGGAGGCCAAGTCCCTGCACTCCCGCCGATCAGGTGTTTGAAGAAGAATTGTCGTCTCGCTCGTCTCAGCGGCACAGAGTAATCACAAGTGCTCGTCCCATTCACTTGTCCCAATTCCCATAATCTTGAAGAAGCAGTGCTCGTGTAATAAAACAGTAGGAAACAGAGCAGCCCTGTGCTACCCCCGCACCACTGTCCCTACCTACTTGCATGATTCGTCCTAAGTGACGACCCACAACTGGATGAAAGTCCCTACTTAGCTAAGTGCAGGGGTCAAAACCAAAATAGGAAAAGAAAAGACAGGCAGAAAGAGGTAAAAACCAGACAGGCAAAACCAGGACTGTATCAGAATCCAAAATCTGTACCGAAATGAGGTATGACAGTATAATTGTGACATCCTTGCTTACTGTATTGTCATCAAGCATTAGGATATGCCTTATACTTCTATTGTTTAATAAAAACGATTTGATTAAAAAAAGAATCCAAAATCTGATATAAATAAACAGCAAACTGAAACCAGAAGAAAATGTCAAAAGACAAAGTCAGCAAGCTGAGGCGAGGTCACAACAAGCAGAGTCAAAAATCAGTAATTAGAGGCAATGTCAAAGAAACTTGCAAAAGGTCAGAAATCCAGAGGAAGAAACACACAGGTAGCTAGTGAGGCTCAGAAAACCAATCACAGGCACCTGTGGCCAGCAGCTGCCTGTTTAAATAGACCTCCTCAGAAAGCATGTGACATCGGCACAGAGCATGATTGGACCGGCGTCTGTGATAGGTCGAGCAGCCCAACTGTCAGCCGGGCTGGATGCCGTAGCAACAGAGCAACGCTGGCACTGCCCCCATATTGCGGCGGGACAGGTCGCGGGAGCGCAGATAGGTAGATGCATGACAGCTTGCATGAGCGCCTCCTCCTCTTCAAACAGCTGATTGGCAGGGGGTGCTGGAAGTCAGACCCACGCTGATCAGATATTGATAACCTACCCTGATGATAGGTCATCAGTATGTACCTGCTGAACAACCCCTTTAACAACCTAGCATCCAGGGGACAAGCACTTGTAATTACACTTCAGCACTTCAAAAAGTGACATGACACTTAGTGTAATCTTGAAGAAGAAGCAGTGCTTGCGCAAGCGCCTTCTCCTCTTCAAACAGCTGATCGGTGGGGGTGCTGGAAGTCGGACCCCCGCCGATCAGATATTGATGACCTATCCTGAGGATAGGTCATCGGTATGTACCAGGTACACAGCCCCTTTAACCACTCAGCATACATGTATACAGATATTACGTAGAACTAGATAGATTTTCCTGGTGAACAACCTATGTGTAGCAGTGATGGTGGCCATATTGGTTGTCACCAAGTTTTCCCTGAAGCGGTTTATCTTAAAAAAAAAAAAAGTAAAGATTTATACCCTTTTCTTGTGGAGTTTTGCCCAGTGTTATAATCCCCACCCATGTCAATACAGATCTTTACAACAGCATTGAAGAAATATCCTTTAACTTTGGAAATGGTGAGAAAAAGTTAATAATTTGCTGATAAATAAAGGGGTATTCTCATCTGAGACAATGGGGGCATATCGCTATGCTGGGTCCTGCACTTATATCGAGAATGGAGTGGCCACAGTGGTGGCTGGATGACTTCTGTCCGTCCACCACCGAGCGCTCTCCCCATAGAAGTGAATGGTAGCGTACCGCACATGACCGGCCACCTCTCCCATTCACTTCTATGGGCCCTACATTTCCAAGTGACATGCCCCATTGTCTCAGATGAGACAACCCCTTTAAGAACCGGGAAATTACTTTAATTCTTATAATTGCAATAAATCTGGAGCCATCTCAGCTGCTCAGTACCTCGATGCCTTTATTGATGTTAGGCTGCTTTCAAACGTCACCCTTTCTATTACGCCTTATCTCAGTGTAGGCTTCTCTCCTGGTTTTAGCTCACAATTACTGATGGAAATCACTGACTGTGTGAAAGCGGCCTTACTCTCCATGTTTCCTCTTATTTAATGTTGAAATGACCCTCATATTAAATATCTGCCATTCTTTTTATTAGGTTAGATGACATAATTGGTTTAGAAAGATGATGACATCTAGACTGCTTGCGAGGTCTTCAATTGTTTGCTTGTTTTAAAAGTCAATGGGATAATGGCTTTTGGCATCAGATAAATAGGTTTTTGTTTCCTTCCATTGAAAAAGGGTCTAATTCGGAGAAACGGAGCCCTAGCAAAAGACAAAGATCTCCATCAGATGATTCCGCCTCATCATCTCTGTGTTCAAAAGCCTCTGGTAAGATCCTGCTATTATAATGGATTAGGGAATATTCAGGGGACTTGCTGTTCCATTATTGTCGGTGAAGGAGGATGATTCTTGTAGTTAAAGAAACAGCTGTTCTAGCGGATCTATTGAAAAGAAAAAATCTGCAAGCTTGATGAATGTAATAATTATATCTACAGTTAACATAAAAAATCAGAGTACGACTATGAAAATTAAAAATGAAATGGAAAGTGGGGTCCTGGTTCCCATTGAAGAGACACAGCGCTGTATGGATAATTATTTTCAGGCAATGCTCCATGGGAAGATGTATGCAAATTAGCTCATATCAGCTAAACCAGAGACACATCTGAAGTCAGCACTGTTTCTGGGGCCTTGACCCTTGAAACAGAATTTTGAGGCAGTGCTCCATGGGTAAATGTATGCAAATGATCTCTTATCGGCTAAACCAGAGACGCGGAATACCGGCTGTCCTAATAAGATTCAATAAACGCAGCTCAGGGTGGGTGGGTCCTGACTCTCACTGAAGAGGCATGGTGTGCATAGAGACATATTTTCAGGCAATGCTACATGGGACTAAGTATGCAAATCCGCTTCTATTAACCAAACCAGAGACGCAGTTCAGGCAGTAATGGCTCTTATGTAGTGCTCTCTACAGATGGGTTTTTGGTTTGGTTTATATGAGCTAATTTACATACTATAGCTATATGCAATTACATGTTTTGTTTTAAAGTTTTAGATGTGTTTGAAATATTTATCCACTTTGGAAATTCAATCAGCTGTAATCTATGGGAAACGTAGAAGCAAGAATTTAAAGGGGTTATCCGAGGCTGGAAATGCCCCCCTCCCCCATATGCCCAGGCCCCTCACACTGATTCTACTTATCCCGCCCCCTGCGCCGCTCATGGTCCCTGCACGGCTGCTTCTCCCCATGTGCAGAAGAAAACATCCGGTGTTAGGGAAGGGGGGTGGGGTTTATCGGGCAGCCAATAGTAGGCAGTGACTGGGACGAACCTCCTTAGTGTCAGCCGCGATGCTCGTCCCCATCACCGCCTGCCATTGGCTGTTCCCCCCCGACACCGGATGTTTTTCATCTGTGCACGGGGAGAAGCAGCGGCGGCTGTGCAGGGACCAGGAGTGGCACAGGGAGCAGGGTATGTGTATTGTGTGTGAGGGGCCCGGGCATATGGGGGGACATTTCCAGCCCCGGATATCTACTTTAATTAATTTACAGTGCCACCACAGGGAAAATGATGAATTACACTATCTGTATAATGCTGAGCTCCTGGGTCCTCCGGAATTAGAAATTTGTTACAATTTTTTGGTTAATAAATGAAGGACCAGAACAGGGTTTCTCTTAACCTAGAATTAACTTATAGTGTAAGTGAAAATGGGGTTTCTAAACCAAACAAGTTATTGTTAGTAAAAAAGTAAAAAAAAGAAGGCTAGATTTACATAAAGTTAATTTATAACCATAAGTACTGGTGACTACCACAAATATAGATAAAGTTCAGTTTGTGTGAACGAAGCCTAATAATATGTACTTGCCAATTTACACATAACATTTTACTATTATAGGTACAGCTCTTGTATATATTTGCACATATATTTGTCATATAATTAATTTGTAGGGCTGCTATCCATCAGAGCAGACTAAAGACTGCTTTTATATTGATGGCCTATCCTCAGAATAGACCATCAGCGGTGGTCTGACTCCCCCTATTCCCACCGATCAGCTATACTGCCGTAGCTCCAGAAGAAGGTGCTGGAACCACATGCCTCCAGCCTTTGTTTGTTGTGGATGGAGCTCTTTACTGCAGCACTGCCCCCTTTCACGTCAATGGGAGCAGTCCTGCAGTAACCAGCTCTGTCCACTACACAGAATATCTGGCGCTGTAGTTTCTGCGCCACCTTCTGACACTGGATCTACTGCAGAACAGCTGATCAGCGGGGGTGTGGGTGTGGGTAGACTTTCATTATCCAAGGACTGGAAAATGATACAATTCTGTCTGCCACTAGCCTCCACTAGGGGGAGCTTAGGAGCTCAGTGCCTTCTTTTATGTTCAGTGTGTAAGCAAAATGGCGCAAGCACCCCCTAGCGGTAGCTAGAATGTTATAAAAATAGAGCCTGTCGTCTGGCTTATGACCACTAAACCACCTTCTTCTGTTATGCAGCTGAGCTTTATGGTCCTAAACTTGCCCATATAAAGTATATACGATGAATATCTAATTCACGAGGAGATGAGAACCAGGACTCATCTTCTGCGCTGATGAAGTCAAGAATGGTAAACTCGCTTTATTAACCTGCCCTGCACATTGGGCACATGTACAGTAAACTGAGGTGCATCTGTAAAACGGCTAAGGATATGTCTTGTCCACTGTCCTCCATATGAAATCGGCTTTGGTGCACTGTGACTTTTCACTCTGAATATGTTTTTTCTTCCTAAATCATTAGGCTCAGTTGTCTGCAATGAATCGTCATATTCAACAATGGCGGACGACAGCACCAAACCAACGCAACAGTCAAGAGTCTCCAACAGTGAGGACTGCACCACAGAAAAACTGAACGTGCTATCTGATAATAATGTGAAGAAACACTCTGTAGTCACCAGTGAACAACCAGACAGCAACAGCTTGAGTCACACTATGAAGAGCACTCCAGGCTCAGCTTCAACACCCTCTTCGACATCATCTTCTTGCTTTCAGAGTGGACCTGGCCTACAGATTTCACAATGCGCCATGGCCAAGGCCTATAAACAGCTGCCGGTGGTGTTCCTTCCAAAACTGGTGTATGACATCATCACCTCCACCGACAGCAGCGGACTCTCCAAGGCATCTTCTTTTCTACCACGCTGTGACGTCTCGTGGGCCAGTTCTTACCGCCCACTGTTAAGTAAGACGATGACCTGCACAGAGCAGTCGTTGTATTACCGCCAGTGGACGGTACCCAAACCGAGCCATATGGACTACTACAATGTCAATGAGGGTAGAATGGATACCTTTCATCCCAGGAGACTCCTGCTTAGTGGACCACCACAGGTATGAAACCACAAACTGTAATTGTGTCTTATGATGGGACAAAATGTGCAAAAATTTGAATTTTGGAATAAGGACATCATAGTAAGGGGGATCCTGAGGTCAGGAACCTACTTCTGTGAGCAAGAGTGAAGAGTCACTGACAACCATTGGCTCTTGGTCTGAGGGACACGAGTTGTCCATGTAATACATGGATGTCCATTCAACTGATGGATCGCATGTAATGCTACATTCTTTTACAGAAGCCACCTTGGCAAAATTTGGTGTATGCTAGTCCATCTTCAAGTCCTCACTGATGTATGGCAGAACTGTGAGGTCTTTGTATGGTGTATTGTGAGGGCTTTGCCCATAGCAGGAAGACTACTGCTCATGCACTGGCCTGGGACTTCTCATGCTCACCCCCAGGGGCGTAGCTAACGGCTCATGGGCCCTGGTGCAAGAGTTTAGCTTGGGCCCACCTTCCCTGCTTTGTGTGTCTTCCTATGCGGCACAAGGGTCTTTGGGCCCCCTCAGGCTCCTGGGCCCGGTAGCAACTGCTACCTCTGCACCCCCTATAGCTACGCCCATGCTCACCCCCCAATAGTTCGCAGCCACATACAGTGACAACGTAGATTAGGTTTGCATTCCTTTGGGCACCCTACACATGGGTGAATGGCAACATAATACCCTGAAACACTTTAGCATCACTTATGAGATATCCGCCACAGACTTTTACAGCAAACAAAGGGTTACATTTATTTTTCCTTCTAACGCAGATAGGAAATTGGAAAACTCCCATGTGCCGGAGGGTCTTTATATGCACAAACACACTGTGTGTTTCCAGCTGGGTCTTTAATGAACTTTAAAAATGTGTTTAATGAGCGCAGAACATACGGCGAATGAATCCCTGATGGCCGCCTGCGAGCTGATAAATATTAGCATGCCTTGTATCCTGTCATGTGGTAGTATCACCGGCCACAGCCCATAACAGACTGCTCATCTCTCTTCTAGGTGGGGAAGACGGGCGCATATCTCCAGTTCCTAAGCGTCTTGTCCAGGATGCTCATCAGGTTGACTGAGGTGGATGTGTACGATGAGGAGGAGATTAATGGCAGTGAGTTCTGAGATGTCCAACGTAGATCCATATGTTGTGGGCTGAGAAATGCCCTGAGGAGGCGTCCAACACCTGGCTACACAGTGCAGATCGATCTATCTATCTATCTATCTATCTATCTATCTATCTATCTATCTAATATCTATCTATCTACTATCTATCTATCTATCTATCTATCTATCTATCTATCTATCTATCTATCTAATATCTACCTACCTACCAATAATCTATCATCTATCTATCTATCTATCTATCTATCTATCTATCTATCTATCTATCTACCTATCCATCTTATATCTGCCAACTGTCCCGAATTTGCCTGGACTGTCCCTGATTTTCAGAGACAGTCTCGGAAAATTCGCTCTGTCTCGGGCCGAAAAATGAGTGTGACTAAAACAAACCCAACCCACAAATGGTTGTTTCTGGGTGGGTCTGGGGGCAGGACTTATATGCCCCAATTTTTACCAACCTCAAATGTTGGTAAATATTATATCTATCTATCTATCTATGATAAAAAAAATTTACTCCACGGCACTTCCAAAGAAATGTGTGCGTTTATTCACCAAATAGCAGCAACATTTCAGTTCTCTCAATGGAACCTTTCTCAAGCAGTGACATCTATCTATCTATCTATCTATCTATCTATCTATCTATCTATCTATCTATCTATCTAATCTATCATTACTCCAGTCCATGGTAGCCATTGATCTCTTCCTTGAGACTACAGACTCCAGTCCTATCCACATTTGCTCTCAGTAGCTTTGTTCTCCCCTCTGCTCGGAAGCTTGGTGATGTGATATTCCTGTCACCCATACAGACATAGTAACTTTTAATTGCACACATAACATGGTAAATAGCCATTGAAAAGGTAAAGTTTGCTACATTTGGATCCCAAGAACTTTGTGCGTAATCACAGGGTTAGTGAGTAAAGCAAAGAATGCCAAGGGCCCCCCATAGCAAATTGCTTGGGGGACACATGGTGGCCTAGTCACTGTCATTTTACAAACCGGATTCCAACAAATTGTGAATAAAAACTGAATGCAATGGCGTGGAGATGGCAAATGTCAATATTTTATTTGTAATAGAACGTGGATGACAGATCAAATGTTTAATCTGAGTAAATGTATCATTTTAAAGGAAAAATATGTTGATTCAAAATTTCATGGTGTCAACAAATCCCCAAAAAGTTGTGAAAAGTAGCAATAAGAGGCTGGAAAAAGTAAATTTGAGCATATTGAAGAGCTGGAAGACCAATTAACACTAATTAGGTCAATTGGCAACATGATTGGGTAGAAAAAGAGCTTCTCAGAGTGGCAGTGTCTCTCAGAAGCCAAGATGGGTAGAGGATCACCAATTCCCACAATGTTGAGCAGAAAGATAGTGGAGCAATATCAGAAAGGTGTTACCCAGCGAAAAATTGCAAAGACTTTGCATCTATCATCATCAACTGTGCATAACATCATCCGAAGATTCAGAGAATCTGGAACAATCTCTGTGGGTAAGGGTCAAGGCCGTAAAACCATACTGGATGCCCGTGATCTCCGGGCCCTTAAACGATACTGCACCACAAACAGGAATGCTACTGTAAAGGAAATCACAGAATGGGCTCAGGAATACTTCCAGAAACCATTGTCAGTGAACACAATCCACTGTGCCATCCGCCGTTGCCAGCTGAAACTCTACAGTGCAAAGAAGAAGCCATTTCTAAGCAAGATCCACAAGCTCAGGCATTTTCACTGGGCCAGGAATCATTTAAAATGGAGTGTGGCAAAATGGAAGACTGTTCTGTGGTCAGACGAGTCACGATTCAAAGTTCTTTTTGGAAATCTGGGACGCCATGTCATCCGGACCAAAGAGGACAAGGACAACCCAAGTTGTTATTAACGCTCAATTCAGAAGCTTGCATCTCTGATGGTATGGGGTTGCATGAGTGCGTGTGGCATGGGCAGCTTGCCTGTCTGGAAAGGCACCATCAATGCAGAAAAATATATTCAGGTTCTAGAACAACATATGCTCCCATCCAGACGTCATCTCTGCATTTTTCAACAAGATAATGCCAGACCACATTCTGCATCAATCACAACATCATGGCTGCGGAGGAGAAGGATCCGGGTACTGAAATGGCCAGTCTGCAGTCCAGATCTTTCACCTATAGAGAACATTTGGCGCATCATAAAGAGGAAGGTGCAACAAAGAAGGCCCAAGACGATTGATCAGTTAGAGGCCTGTATTAGACAAGAATGGGAGAGCATTCCTATTTCTAAACTTGAGAAACTGGTCTCCTCGGTCCTCAGACGTCTGTTGAGTGTTGTAAGAAGAAGGAGAGATGCCACACAGTGGTGAAAATGGCCTTGTCCCAACTTTTTTGGGATTTGTTGACACCATGAAATTCTGAATTAACATATTTTTCCCTTAAAATGGTACATTTTCTCAGTTTAAACTTTGTTCTATTCTGAATAAAATATTAGAAGTTGGCACCTCCACATCATTGCATTCAGTTTTTATTCACGATTTGTATAGTGTCCCAACTTTTTTGGAATCCGGTTTGTAATTAAGATTACAATGGTTCGGTCTATATGGCTGTGCGTTCTATATGGCTGGTGTTGCGTCTCCCTCCTTTTGTTGTGTTTCAGTGGTACTTACCGGCCTGGTCATCCGTCAACTGTGCTTGGCACTAGTAGTCATTTCTGGTCCTGTCCAGTTCTGAGGCGGGAAGATTCTGTGATTTTGATTGGTCCAAGAGGTAAACGGCGGGAAAATTCCCCTTTATATTGGAGTGCTCTGCTGGGGTCCGTGCCTGTAAGAAGAAAGAAGACCTGGATCAGCGCTGGAGTGCTTTACCATGGAGGACATGCTGTGGGTGCTGATTCTAAGAGCTGGATCTGAGGGTGGTGAGCAGTGGCTGCGGTCGTGTCTGGAGCACCCTAGTACAGCAGTGGAGGAGAAAGAAGAAGGGGCACAAGCGCAGAAGTTCGGTCCTGTCAGCGGAGCCAAGAAGATGTCAGCTGAGGAGGAACGCAGCGCGACACCGGCAAAATGCTCCAGGAGGGCCAGCGAAGTTTATTCCCCCCCCCTCAGATACGGGCAGCAGTGGACGTACCCCATCGTCTGGAGCCAGGGGTCGTTCCCGAGAGGCGCTTCCCCGTCCTGTACCTGCAGGGGAGCACAGTTCTGCTGGCAGTGTGGAGCGGCATCCTGTTTCAAGAGGTGAGGTGGAATGGAAGAGCAGCGTTAGCAGGCAAAGGGATCCTAAGCTGAGGGAGTGTCTGCGGCAGCCGGTGCCCCCCCCCCCCCCTCCCTGCAGCTGCCCAGAGGGCTGGGTGAAGATGTACCTACCTCTTTCATCCAGAAGCCCGCTTCTTCTGCTATCCCCAGTCCGGCTAGTGTTTTAGGTGAAGAGCCTGCACACTGTTCCTCTGGAAGAAGCCAGGAAGCGACCCCTAGTGGTGAGAACATGAATGTACAGTCTGTTCCTCATTTAGATTTTATGAAAATGTTCTCTGAATGTATGTTAAAATCTGTTCGGCTGCTGGGGTTTGGGCCGGTCCTGGTGGTAGTGACGCGTCTATGCCCGCCGCTTGGGGTTAGTTCTGGACAACTAGATTTGATAAAGGTTTAGGTGTAGTTGAGACACGTGTTAGGGAAGCAATTCCTTGTGAGATTTCTCCTTTAGGTTATCACTTGCCTTCCAGTATTAAAGAACGCATTTGGCATTTGGAATTTATCAACATTTCGTCGTTATTGCCATCCACCAAAGATTGTTTAAAGGTTGATAAGAAGGACGATAAGGATGAAGATGGCAAGCGCAGTGTGCCGAGGTCCATTAATAATTGGCTGCACGGCTATTGCATTTATGCCTCAGTTTTAGGTGAGAGGTTCCCTGAGAAATGTAGTAGTTTATTTCAATACTTAGACATTGTACTGGAGGTATATCGCAATTTTGGCAGTATGACGTAGTACAATTATGATGAAATGTTTTGCAGTTCATCCACCATTATACATTATACATGTGTAATGACGATAAAGTTGAATAAAAAATCATTACGTTTGTGCTCTTACAATTATTTCCGTTATTAGTTGCTTTGGTTATCTGGGGATCTTGCTTTCTGACCAGGAGAATTCTGTTACTGTCGGATAATAAGGGCGTGGTATTGGCGGTCAACTCCCTGTCTTCAAAATGTGATTTAGTGGTAAAAGTTCTTAGGCATATAGATTTGGGCTGTCTCAAATTAAATGTTTGGGTTAACGCGAGATATGTACCTAGAAAATCTAACGACATTGCCGATTCTTTATCACGTTTGCAGTGGGAGAGATTTTGGATTTTGGCAGAGTCGTAAGGGACGCCATGTCCGGGACATCTATGGAATGTCATTTGGGACTAATTAACAATATTAGGAATTCCGTTGCTGTAAGAACATGGCCTAGTTATACAGCCGCATCGAAAGATTGGCAGCTTTTCTGTGGTTCAGTCGGAGCGGGCCTGCAAGATGATGGTTTTAGGTTAATCCTTCTTTTTGTATGTGATCTGATTCAAAAAGTGTTTGCAGTTTCTTCTATACACAAAAAATTCGCCGGTATCATAACTTTTGGGAAAGCGACCACTGACTAATTAATTTGTTGTCAAGCAAATGTTGAAAGGTTATAGTAAGAATTCTGTTAGTGGAGATGCGAGGAGACCTATTTCCATTGACATATGGGTTGTTTTGGATAAGATTTGTTTCAATCATTTTGAGACTTGTCTTTTCAGAACAATTTTTGTTTTGGCATTTTTTGGGGCCCTACTGTAAGTGAGCTGGTCTCCAGTAGTCGTTTCTCTCCGTCAGGTTTATTAATTGAGGATGTGAAAGTTGATGATGGTTCTGTCGTGGTGAGAATAAGGAGGTCAAAAACAGACCAACTGGGTAGAGGCTGTTCAGTTTTCCTGGTTCATCTATTTGTCCAGTTGAGAACATTATGCGTTGGTTGGGAACTAGGCCAAGGGTTGGGCGCGTTTTATTCTTGCATGAAAATTTATTTCCAGTTAAGTATCTGTTTAATTCAGTTTTCAAGAAGCGTTTGTTGGAATTGGGTTCAGGGAGCTTTTGTTTTTCGTCTCATTCTTTCAGAATCGGAGCTGCAACAGAAGAAGCTAGGTTGGGATTGAAAGATCCACTGGTTAGAAAGATTGGACGGTGGGAATCTAATAGATTTAAATTATACGTTAGACCTGATTTGCTAATTACAAATTCATTTTCTCTTTAGATCCTACTGTTATATGGATCGTGGGCCACTCCTTCATTTACTAGGCTCAGAAGCGAGCTGGCTCCAGATGTTACTTTGTGAATTTAGGTTTTAATTGTAAAATGTTTACTGTTTTTTGGCAAGGAGTTCGAGGTTTGAGATGGAGAAATTTGCTTAATGAAATTAATAAGTTGAACGCAATTTGGCCTTCACCAGACGTTTTAGTTTTTCATCTAGGAGGCAATGATGTTGAAAATATAAATACCTTGGATTTTTTATTTGAAATGAAGTGAGATGTAGGGATCCTGCGTGGCATTTTTCCAAATTCGTTTTTAAACTTTTCAGAAGTCGTTCCTAGATTTGTCTGGGCCAATAAGCATAGCGTTTTTCTTATTAGGAAGAGAATCAATCGAGCAATATCCAAATTCATCCCATCGATCGGTGGATCCACTTATGGCCATACTGATCTAGAAGGTTTTACAGTTGGTTTATACAGAAATGACAATATACATTTATCAGAGGTAGGTCTCGATATCTTTAACAATGGTCTTGTGAACATGATTGAGCAATGGCTGCGGTGTTTTGTGGGGGCCACTTCTCTTTGAGTCGTGGCGTGTGGGAGTTTGTCGCCCAGTTAATGCTGGGTGGACTGGTGGTTATGGTTTTCTGGAGTTTAATGGTTGATTTATTTGGGATTAATTTTAATTAATTTATGCTAATTATTATGTATTATGCTAATGTATTTATTTATTTTTAAGGTTATCTTTAATAAACATTGTGGCCATATATTTCCACTTAGAAGGTGTCTGTGTGTTTATTTATTAGGTTTGGGTAATGACTATGTGACTTGGGCCACCATGGAGCATCTTCATCAGGATGCTGCCCTTTCCCAGCAGATGAGGCACTCATGTCCTGGGTGCTTGATTTCTATACATCTTCTATACAGCATGTCCTCGGGTTGTGTATCATGAGTTCCTACCACAATATAGGCTGCTGTATAGGTAACTCATCCAGTAGAGCAGACATAGGTTAAGTGTCAGTGTTCATGATCATTTCAGATCTGAATGTTTTGTTTTCCAGACCTGAAATCCAAGCCTGATCAGCCTTTCCATCAAACACAGGACATGTGGCCAAATGTGGATTCAGTGATGAAGATGGACTTCGATTATATTCTGCATGACCCTAAATATGAAGATGCAAGTGTGATTTGTCCTAAGGTCCAGAATTTCAACCAAGAAGGTAACACAACATAAAACCAGTCCTATTTCCATGATCATTTACTACTTCCATCTCCACTCTACTCATTATCCTCTGCGTTCTTACACAAGATGACATTAAGTGCCAAGTATTCAAGCCATACCCTATCCACGGGATAAGTAACTGATAAGAGAGGGTCTAAAGGCTGAGACCCCCAGTGAACTCGAGAATAGGGGTCTCATTCCCCTGTCATGATAGAGCAGCAGGTTGAACATGCACTGCAGGAGATTGTACTCAGCTCTTAGGATCAGAGAGGGTCCCAGCAATTGAACCCCCACCCTTAGTTATCTTCTGTCTATCTTGGGCTCCCTATTTCAAACATCCATCAAATGCAAACTTAATTATAGCACCACAATAATCAGGATCGTGCTGAAATTGCTCAGGAGAGGGGATCAAGCTACCCTCGGTCCAATCCAAAGATCGATGAAGCAGCTGTAATCTGCCGTTCTCACTCCTTCTAGATACACCACTATACAGTTGATGTTAGCACAGTGTTAAACTACCTTATGTCCAGCTTTAGCCCAGGGATCGATGTTGTAACTGTGTTCTGGTGTAGGCACTGACACACACTGTGCCTAGGTTAGATCGCTGGAAAAGCTGGTGTACACCACAGTTGAGTAAAGTCAGTGGGAATTGCCCTGGCCTGTGGCGTGCTCCATGACAGAAATTAAACTAACTTATGGGTGATGTCATCGCTACTACCATCTGGGAGATTTAAGCATGTCATTAGGATATGCCATCAAAGTCAGATAGGTGCGGTTCTGTCCTCTGAGACCTGCACTTATCTCCAGAACAGGGCCCTCAAGTGCATAGAGAGCAACCACACATGCACGGCCACCCTCTATTCTCAGCTACGGGAGTTCCGAAAATAGCCAAGCCAGTCTGGCGGTCCCATAGTAGTGAATAGAGAGCAAGTCCTGTTCAGGAGATAAGAGCAGGTTGGTGACATATCCTAGTGATATGCCAATATTGTCCCAGATGGGCAAATCCCTTAAAGTTAAATACCTTAATTACTACCATCCACTGTTTAGAAGTTCAGATGACGGATTATGGCCGCTTCAATGATCCTTGTACCTGAGGTTGGATTAAGGGTAGCTTGACCCCACTCTCCTAAGCAGTCTTGACATGCTTCTGATTATTGTGGTGCTATAATTTAGTTTGCATTTGCTGGATTTTTAAGTAGGGAGCATAGTCATTTATTGTGGTTTAGATGGTGGGACATTTACTTATAGTTGGCATTAGAGAGGAGAGCTATTTTGCTGTTACTTATAAAGTTGAAATCAAGGGAGTGTCCATCCAGGAATGTGGAAGCTTATGAGTTATGGAGTTATAACCCACCACCACAAATCTCTTCCAAATCACCATAAACAATGTTTATTGATCTGTGTGTTCTGTCTCCTATTGCAAAGTGGCATTTACATTATTTTTGTATAATTTTGTTGGCATATTGTTAAAAGAGGGCAAAGGACTTGCTCACTGTTATATGCAGATTTCCTGTCATAGCAGCGTGTCCACCATCATTGTAAACAATAGCTATCCAACATTACCTATCCAACAATACTTATCCAACATTACCTATCCAACAATACTTATACAACAGAGCCTATCCATCATTGTCTATCCAGCATTACCTATCCAACATTACCTATCCAAAATTACTTATGCAACATTACCTATCCAACAATACCTATCCAACATTACCTATCAAACATTACCTATCCAACAATACTTATCCAACATTACCTATCCAAAATTACTTATGCAACATTACCTATCCAACAATACCTATCCAACATTACCTATCCAACATTACCTATCCAACAATACCTATCCAACATTACCTATCCAACAATATCTATCGAACATTACCTATCCAACTTTACCTATCTTACAATACCTATCCAACATTACCTATCCAACATTACCTATCCAACATTACCTATCCAACAGTACCTATCCAATATTACCTATCCAACAATACCTATCCAACATTACCTATCCAACAGTACCTATCCAATATTACCTATCCAACAATACCTATCCAACATTGCCTATCTAACAGTACCTATCCAATATTACTGTAACGGATCGACGGGCACCCCGACTGGGTACCTCCGTTGAAAGATGCTCCTAGCGCTTCTTGAGGATTCCAAGCGCTCTAGCCGACACCACAACCACCAAATCGGAGAAGCATATGAATGCGGTAAACAGCCGAATAGGAAAAACCATACGAAGAGGTTCACACTCCTAGCAGTCAAACTGGAACAGCATACAATAAATCCCCCCAATAACGAGACGACACTTCGTTTTGAGGGTCAAGCAGGAACTCTGTTACTGGCCCATACAGCCTCTTTTATTCCCAATTCCCAAACACATTACAGCCCACAGGGTTTTGCAGAACAACCAATAAACACATTACAACACATACAATGCAAGTACAGCAGCCAATCAGATACAATGGGACAATACAGACACTCAGCATAATCCTCACCTCTGTTTAGGAGATAATTGAGTCAATTACTGTGTCTACTCAATTATCTCCAAGCTGAAAAGTTACACTTTTTTATACATTTTAATAACTCCCTGATCTTACATCACATACGGATAAAACTTATATTTCTGTGATCAGCATAACTTGGGGAGCAACATATGTAAAAATCACATGAATCCGTCCGGGGGTTACAAGGTTAGGTGAGGTCCCTTTATTATCCCTTGGCAGCATGGCTTTACCTGTCCAAAAAGTTTCCATGTGTCCGTATACTGTTTTTAAAAGGGCCAGCACTGTACAATAAAAGTCCATAAGTCCAAATCAGTTCTTAACGGGCAATACATCCCAGGGCCATAGTCAGAAGGCAAGAGGCAGGCGACTAGACTTCTCCAGTTCACTGTGGCGAGGTTGGTTTCGCCACAATTACCTATCCAGCAATACCTATCTAACAATACCTATCCAACATTACCTATCCAACATTAACTATCCAGCACTGCCCCTCCAACATTACCTATCCAACAATACCTATCCAACAGTATCTATCCAACATTACCTATCCAACATTACCTATTCAACAATACCTATCCAACAATACCTATCCAGCATTACCTATCCAACAATATTTATCCATCATTGCCTATCCAACTTTACCTATCCAACATTACCTATCAAACATTACCTATCCAACAATACCTATCCAACATTACCTATCAAACATTACCTATCCAACAATACTTATCCAACAATACTTATCCAACATTACCTATCCAACAATACCTATACAACAGTATCTATCCAACATTACCTATCCAACAATACCTATACAACAGTATCTATCCAACATTACCTATCCAACAATACCTATCCAGCATTACCTATCCAACAATATTTATCCATCATTGCCTATCCAACTTTACCTATCCAACAGTATCTATCCAACATTACCTATCCAACAATACCTATCCAACATTACCTATCTAACAATACTTATCCATCATTACCTATCCAACATTACCTATCCAACAGTACCTATCAAACATTACCTATTCAACGATACTCATCCAACAATACCTATGCAACATAACCCATCAAACATTACCTATCCAACAATACCTATCCAACAGTACCTATCCAACTTACCTATCCAACAATACTTATCCATCATTACCTATACAACATTGCCTATCCAGCAACAATACCTATCAACAATACTCATCCAACAATACTCATCCAACAATACCGTTCCAACATTACCTATCCAACATTACCTATCCAACATTACCTATCCAACATTACCTATCCAACAATACCTATCCAACATTAACTATCCAACATTACCTATCCAACATTACCTATCCAACATTACCTATCCAACATTACCTATCCCACTTTACCTATGCAACATTACCTATCCAACAGTGCCTATCCAACATTTCCTATCCAAAATTACCTATCCAACATTACCTATCCAACATTACCTATCCAACATTACCTATCCAACATTACCTATCCAACATTACCTATCCAACAGTATCTATCCAACATTACCTATCCAACATTGCCTATCCAACATTACCTATCCAACATTACCTATCCAACAGTATCTATCCAACATTACCTATCCAACATTACCTATCCAACATTACCTATCCAACATTACCTATCCAACAAAACCTATCCATCATTACCTATCCATCATTACCTATCCATCATTACCTATCCAACATTACCTATCCAACAGTACCTATCGAACATTAACTATTCAACAATACTCATCCAACAATACCTATCCAACATTACCCATCAAACATTACCTATCCAACAGTAGCTATCCAACAGTATCTATCCAACAATACCTATCCAACATTACCTATCCAACAATACCTATCCAACATTACCTATCCATCATTACCTATACAACATTACCTATCCAACAATACTTATCCAACATTTCCTATCCAACAATACCTATTCAACAGTACCTATCGAATATTACCTATTCAACAATACTCATCCAACAATACCTATCCAACATTACCCATCAAACATTACCTATCCAACAATATCTATCCAACATTGCCTATCCAACAATACCTATCCAACAGTACCTATTCAACATTACCTATCCAGCAACAATACTTATCCAACATTACCTATCCAACAATACCTATCCAACAATACTCACCGAACAATACCTATCCAACATTACCTATCCAACATTTCCCATCAAACATTACCTATTCAGCATTCCCTATCCAACATTACCTAGCCAACATTACCTAGCCAACAGTACCTATCCAACAGTACCTATCCAACAGTACCTATCCAACATTACCTATCCAACAGTACCTATCCAACAGTACCTATCCAACATTACCTATTCAACAATACTTATCCAACAGTATCTATCCAACAGTATCTATCCAACAATACCTATCCAACAGTATCTATCCAACAATACTTATCCAACAATACCTATCCAACTTTGCCTATCTAACAATACATATCCAACATTACCTATCCAACATTACCTATTCAACAATACTCATTCAAAAATACCTATCCAACATTACCCATCAAACATTACTTGTCCGACATTACGAACGTAAAATCATTAGGCTAGATTCACATCTGTGTTGGATGCTCTGTTAGGGATCTCCAACACAGATTTCCTTAAGCGATGCTGTTTTTTCTAGTAATGTCAGATTCGCCAATGCCGTTTTTCTAGAACGGAAGAGAAAATGGAAATAACTAACGCAGATGTGAATATTGTCATGTGCACAGTTTTGTAAGTCCGAAACCATATCCATTTCATAAATGTCGGCCGGATATGCTATTGAATGTGTCTGGTGATGTCCCTACTCTCTGACAGTGACAGATGTTGGGTGAAGGAATGGCCTGTTCCTCAAGGGAGATAAGAGACAAGCTTATTCCCATCTTTCTATTGAGAGCACACACACGCTTGGCCAGCCTAGCATGCATCTGTATGGAGGTGGGGGATGGGGGTTGGAAGGAATTGCTGTCCATCCGGTATCTGAGTTGTTTGGTCACCTACTGACATTCAGTAATTGCCAACTGAACGATCAATCAGCCAAACATTAAAGAGGTTGGTCCCAGGAATAAAATACATCTTTTGGGTGAGCTTGCTTGTTATTTTTAGGAAAAAGAAAAGCTGCCAAATTCATCTATAACAGTGGTCTTGGGGGAAAATAACAGGATGCATGAAACATTAAAGCTGTTTAGTCTGTTTTTACCCCAAAAAGCTGAAGGACAGGAAATCCTGTACACATTAGATGTTGAGCTCACCTTGTTGATTCCAACAGATATCTTTGACGAGGCCAAAAGAAGATTAATTCCGCCCCTACTATGTAGAAACATTGTGCTACAATGTATTAGTACCTTGTTATGAAGTAATGAGTAAGTGTTCAATTTCCTTACAGTGCCTCCACAGGTAAGCCAAGGCATTGCAGGGTAACTTTTGAATTCTAATGATGCAAGTAGCCTGGTGGTCCTCCAGAGCAGTTCCTGACTCAGCTCTTACCTATGAGCTCCTGGATTTTATTGCATTCTCTAGTATAGGACTGTTATGGCCTAGATTATAGGTTATTGTGCACACGTAAAAGACTTTAGGGCCACATGCACCACCCCACCACCACTCAGGTGTAAGTAACGTATAGGATACAGTGATGATCAATACACCCCATTTCTTATTCACAGATAAACCCACTAATAGGAGACATGATGACATTTATGTACGACGCCCAACAACACGGATGAGACTATCTAAGTATGCTTCATACAATACCTACCACCATTGCGAGCAGTGCCATCAGTACATGGGATACAACCCCAGGTTTCAGGTAAGTCACATATAGCAGTGTGATTGACATGTCCGTTTGAGGAACTTGTGTAGCGGACTGGGGTACCTAGGGCACATCAGTAAAGGGTATTTAGGGGGCCCACTGTACGGATATATATAGTAAATAATAAATATAATAAATAATTTAACAATAATTTAATAATTTATGTTTTTTATATGAACGCATGCTGGTTGAGGTGCTATACATTGAATATTTGTATGTAGTGCAGTAAATCTAATTTGTTATGTGCCACTGGTGCAGGGGGTGCGAGACTAGGGGCCCACCTTGGTCATGGGCCCACCAGGGGATTCCCCTGTACCCCTGTGGGCCAGTCCGAGCCTGTGTACCACTATGAGGGAATGGGGACCATTCATAATACTTATTATATGGCCACAGAACTCCTGTGTGACCTATAAAATGTTTATAATATACACCATTATAATATACACCATTATAAGATACATACCAGAGGAGGTGTCCTGGGGGCACTACTATTTACCATGTGAGGAGCTTGGACTAGGGGTAGAGCATTACCCTGTATTGTGAGCAGAGTCTGCATATGGTTATCAGTAAGGGGTGCATTGTAGAAATGAGAAATAGTTCTTAAGAAACTTTTTTTATGATTTTTCTCTCAGATGTACGAGTCTACATTACATGCTTTTGCATTCTCCTATTCCATGTTGGGGGAGGAAATCCAGCTTCACTTCATCATACCAAAATCTAAGGAGCATCATTTTGTCTTCAGCCAGCCTGGGGGCCAGCTGGAAAGCATGAGGCTGCCGCTTATCTCAGGCAAGGTAAAGGAGGAGCAAGGGGTTAATTAATCAATGTGCGAATCAAAGTCTATATAATATCTATCTTATGCACAACTATCTATCTCATATTTACCTCTCTGTCTATCTAGACTATGCAACTGCTTTGGGTTCCAGGGGAAAGGGGGCCCGACGCAAAACTCTCTCTTTTCCGAACAAGAAACCGCTGCATTTTCATGCAGTTGCCACTAGGAGGAGCGCAATACAAAGAGATTATTTCAGTTTCCATTCAGGTAAATGGTAACTGTCTAAACTCCTATGCACTGAGCTCCCCCTAGTGGTGGCTACATTCAGCCAGCTTCGTAATAGAAGGGAAAAAGGGTTATCAATGTATTTATGTCAGTTGTCTGGTGTAAGTATATTCATAAATATGATGCTCAGAATGAGAGGCAGATTTATGAAGAAGTGATTACACTTTTTTAGACATAGAAATAGGATAAAGTGGGTGAAATGGGAGGCAACTTTTCACTTACAATTTTTTAATATTACATTTATTTTGCTTAATTAAAAAAAAAAAACACATAAATTGGGAAGTGATTGCTGCACATGTACTGGGAAACGGGTAAGTTCTGCTATTGGGCCCTATATAATCTGTGTACACCCCTGAACAGAATGGGAGAAAACTGGCATAAAATTACACCTAAAATCTACTCTAACTAAAAACTCTACTTTAGATTCTGGCACACAGATCACCTGAGGTGCGCCGAAATTATTATGAGCTGCCACGTCTTAATAAATTTGGCGCGTCTAGCCCGGCCTATAGGAGTCCATGCACACGTCCGTAGTGTATTGCGGATCCGCAATACACACTGCCGGCACCCCCATAGAACTGCCTATTCTTGTCTGCAATTGCAGACAAGAGTAGGACATGTTCTATTTTTTTCCGGAGCCACGGACCGGAAGTTCGGGGTCGCGTTTTGGAGAATGAATGGGTCCGGATCTGTCCCGAAACGTTGTGGAACAGATCCGGACCCATTCTACGGACATGTCAATGGACCCTTAAACTTATTAAATTTCCTCCAATGTATTATGCAACATATAAAACATTTGCAACAAACGGAAACATTTTTGGCTTCTCTTCACACAAATTTGACATATAAAATACAGTATTAATATTTGAGCCCATGCCTAGAAGTCTTCTAGGTACAAGGGCAAGTCAGCCAGTATCCTCTTTTCCCAGTGACCCACCTGCTAAATGGCGCTGCAAGGACCCCCATAATCAGTCACTTTGTAGCTCCTTGCTGGTGTCTGAGCAGGAAATATTTGAATGTATCCCAATGGAGGGCCCCCGAAATAAATTTTACTGGTGGGCCCTAGGCAACCCAGTCCGACACTGTTTGGGCCCCATTACCTATATTTTTAAACTACATTATTATAATAACTATGGGAACATATGTGATTTATTGAAATCCTCCTTGTTATTTGAAAACTATATTGATATTTGGCCGGAGTAGTCAGTCATAATGTCTTAAGCGTTTTCTTCTTTCATTTCATTTTTAGAGTTCTGATAGTGTGAAAAGTCCAATCTTCACCCCGACGACAGGACGCCATGAACACGGTCTCTTCAACCTTTACCATGCCATGGACGGCAGCAGCCATCTGCATATTCTAGTCGTCAAAGAGTATGAGATGGCAATCTACAAAAAATACTGGCCCAACCACATAATGCTGGTCCTGCCCAGTATATTCAATAGTGCCGGAGTGGGTAAGTATGATTAATCACATACCGCACATATTATACTTTAAGTGCATTATATGACTATGAATAAGTAAAAAAAAAAAATGAAGACATTCTTGTAGCAGAGTACGCAAAATCAAGTCATGACAATATCAGCTCTGCTACATATATATTGGCAACACATAGTCCTGGCCATAAAACAGAGTTAAAAGACGTAAAGAATACTTCCAACCTTAGGTTATGTTCACATGGGTCAGATAGACTGTTTTCTGTCTGAATTTTGTGGGTGGAAAATCTGCAGGGTATGACTGTAACAACAAAGTGGGTGAGAGTTTACCAAAGCGGGAATCCGCCCAGAAATTAAAGGGGTATTCCGGTTGGAAGCTATCCACTATCCACAGGGTATAACAGGATAGGGGATAACTAACTGATAGGTAGAGGTCCGACTACTGGGACCCCTATCAATTCTGAGAATGAGGGTGCTGTTCCTCCATACTAATGGAGAAGCAGGTTGGGCATGCACTGTTTTCCCAAGGGTGTATATAGGGATATAGGCCGTACAATGGCCGTCTCTTACCAGTTAATGCAAGCAAACTTGCCAATTCTGCCAAGGGGGTGTAACTTCTCTCTCCCTTGCAATAAGTTCTCACTCTCAGTATGGCACTACAATGCCCAGCTGCAGGTTGTAGTATTCACAGATGGCCAGTCTGTCTCCAACGCATGGCAGGGTACTTGAAGGTTCTCTCCAACAAAATGCAATAAAGTCCGTAGCCCACATACATGCGCTACCTTCATTGACGTTTTGTCCATGCGCTGTCCCTTCTGTAAAGTTTCGGTGCTTTTCTTCCTCAGAGGCTGGCTTGTCTTAAAGTCACTTTCTGGCTGATCTTTTCCTTGCAACTCTCGCTACACACACAGAATACTTCTCACAGGCTTTCTACCGCTCCCAGATCAGACCAGCACCTAGCAACTGAATCTAGGGCTGGCAAGTTAACCCTTACTCCCATATATAGCTCTTAGGATCACAGAAAGCACTTTAAAACCACGCCAACCACTTAAGCAGTGAACCACCGGGTCACTTCCAGTGCAGATTGAGCAGTTTCCAACTTTCTGCAGTGCGATACCACGTCACAAAAGCCATTGAGGTACCCCTAACTCTGAACACTGTGTACCCCAACAGAAGGTTATGTTGATCTGGCACTGCCCATAGTGTCCATTCCAAAGTACGGACTGCCATTCCTGAGTAGCACATTGGGCGGTACTCTGTACTGCAGGCAGGAGCTCTCTTTCTGTGTTTGCTGGGATAGTGCAGGGCATAGTGCTGTCATATCTGCCAAAATCCTGCCCCCTGAGGTCACAGGTGGGCATGGGTTATCTCATGATTAATGTAAAAAATGAAAATCAGACATGATCTAGTACATGACAACCTCTTTCTGACAAAGATAAAACCAGCCCTGGATCCAGAGCTCCCCCCATTCAGTGCTCCAATTGTTCTGCTAGATTTATTTTAAGCTGGCAGCTCAGGGGGCGTGTCCTTGCTCAGAGGGCATGTCTTGTCTCCTGCAGCTGGTGGCAGTTGAAGGATAGAACTGAACAGGACAGAGAAATCAGAAAAAGAGCAAACAGCAGGTGGCGCTATACAGATAGATTTCAGTGAATTACTCAGTCACTATAAAGAAAATTAATTACATGCAATTACAAAAGTATTCAGATCCAGGGACTTGAAAACTGTAAAATATAGTTTGTAAGACAAGGGCCGTGTTGCTAAATGTGGGCCATGTTCCCTTTATGGACTCTAAAGTGATCCCTGATCATCCAACTCCATCCACTGCCAGATTACCAGCAGCTATCACTATCAGAACTGATATCATTATGTCTTATTTTCTCCGTTAATGTATCCTTCGAAAGTTCTCTGAGTGCAGAAGGAAAGACTTGTACATTAGGGCAGAGGAGGACAACGCATTAGTTAATTGCAGGAAGGCCGTATCGGGGATATAATGGTGAAGGTGACCTGTTCGCCTCCGCACAACGTTCATTTTAGAGGTGTAATGTCAGCCCGTCATTAGTCACACGCTCCTCCGCGACCCTCGCACCTCCAACATTTCTCAGCACTAATGGCCGCCTTTAAGACTCCGCTTGTTATTGCTCATTTATAAATATAATCATGGTGTTTACACGTCCAGGGTCACAAAGTATCAAAAGAAGAATTCATATAATATTCCCCTTATCAGGGTTAATGTTAACTTTAAATATGTCATCTGTATTTAGGGGCACATTGATTAAAACGCTATGTCCTTAACCCCCTCCATTACCGTGTCCTTAACCCCCTCCATTACCGTGTCCTTAACCCCCTACATTACCGTGTCCTTAACCCCCTACATTACTGTGTCCTTAACCCCCCTCCATTACCATGTCCTTAACCCCCTCCTTTACCATGTCCTTAACCCCCTCCATTACCATGTCCTTAACCCCCTTCATTACCGCGGTCCTTAACCCCCTACATTACCGTGTCCTTAGCCCCCTCCATTACCGTGTCCTTAACCCCCTCTGTTACCGTGTCCTTAACCCCCTCTGTTACCATGTCCTTAACCCCCTTCATTACCGCGGTCCTTAACCCCCTCCATTACCGTGTCCTTAACCCCCTCCATTACCATGTCCTTAACCCCCTCCATTACCATGTCCTTAACCCCCTCCATTACCATGTCCTTAACCCCCTCCATTACTGTGTCCTTAACCCCCTACATTACCGTGTCCTTAACCCCCTCCATTACCGTGTCCTTAACCCCCTCCATTACCGTGTCCTTAACCCCCTCCGTTACCATGTCCTTAACCCCCTTCATTACCGCAGTCCTTAACCACCTCCATTAACGTGTCCTTAACCCCCTCCATTACCGTGTCCTTAACCCCCTTCATTATCTTGTCTTTAACCCCCTCCATTACCGTGTCCTTAACCCCCTCCATTACTGTGTCCTTAACCCCCTCCATTAACGTGTCCTTAACCCCCTCCATTACTGTGTCCTTAACCCCCTCCATTACCATGTCCTTAACCCCCTCCATTAACATGTCCTTTTCTTTCAGCAATTAGAAGAACTGTTGGACTTTATAGTCCCATGTACATAGCAATTAACATTAACCTTTAATAAATGTGGATTATCTTGTTTACTCTAATTCCTAGGGGCGGCTCATTTCCTAATTAAAGAGCTCTCATATCATAACCTGGAGCTGGAGCGGAACAGACAAGCCGAGCTGGGTGTCCCCCACCAAGACGTGTGGCCCTTCATAGCCATAGCTGATGACTCCTGCGTCATGTGGAACTCTGTAGATGTTAATGTCACTGGAGATCATCCAAGGTACTACAGATCCTCACCAATTATCATTGCTATGAAGAGTGTGTTATAATGGACTCTTCCTTTTATTTTAGAACTTCAATAACCTACACCACCAACAAAGGGTGATCATACAGACCTCTTCCAAATCATGCATTCCTCCATGTGAGGCATCAACTCTTTTACTGACGCGTTTGAACGCTCTTTTCCTGGAGGCCTTCCCCTCACAAATTTCTCCAGGATAGCTCATGTGGCCCAAAATATAAAAATAAATCTAAAATAATTACAAAAAGGCAAAATGCAAAGAGGTATCTCCCAAGAAAAGTGAAGGCATCCAAGGCATTGCACACGGCCAGCCAGAATCCTACTCTGTACTGATGAGGGGCAAGCACCCCGGAACAGCTTTCTATGGATCATCACTACTAGGGTCTCCCAAATATTTGCTGATCACTGGATGCTGGGAAGCACCCAGAGATCAGCTTTAACTACTTAAAGGGTTTACCAAGATTATGGGCATTTTCAATTAGCTCCTGTGTGTGTGTAGTATCAAGATAAAAATCATACTGGCCTGCTCCCCGCCGCTCCATTCCAGTGCCCTGGCTTTGTTTGATTTCTTCTGGTACTCGGCACGTCTCTTTCTGGCTAGGGTGTGTGCAGGGGCCTATTCCCAGCGCCTGGGAAACCCTTGCCCCCATAAGAGGTATTTACGATTATATGTCCCTCTGTTAAAGCAAGTAGTCGTGACGCCAGTTGCAGTTAAGCAACGAGGATTTGTAGTGCCCTTTGTAGATGGTATTGGCAGAACCCAGGGTAGGAATACCCAAGTGGCCTACAGTGTCTCCAAGGATTCCCAACCAGTCTCCCAAGCTAGTACTTGACCAGCCTTAAGCTGCTTATCATTTGCAATCTGACGAGTGCAGGTAAGATCAGCTTAGAATAACCATAGATGTTATAGACCCGTGTCACGGTGCTTCTAACTGGATATCCTTGGATCCCAGACGAGGTGTAGTCCGAAGCAAGTGCAAAAAGGGGTTGTTGAACTTGGTCGATGAATAAGCAGAATAAATGGAGTCCAGACTTTGTAGTAACGTTGAACACAGCTTTACATGGCATAAACAGTAATCCAAACAGTTTGCAAACTTTATCTTGGTCATCAGCAGGTATTGGCTTAACTCTGGCAGGCAAACACTTCTGCAATAATCTCAGCCCTGCTATGCGGTAGCTCTCTCAGATCTGCTATGTTGGCTGGGTAAATAGGAACCTTTTCCTCTTCTTCTGGAATCTAGCTGTCTGTAGTCTGTCTCTTACTTTACTTTTAATCCTAGCAACTTCTTCCTGGCATCAAGCTCTCTTAGCTTAGAATTAGGGCAATGCAAGCCCAGGAGGGGACAAGCAACCATGTAGCACTTCACAGGCGGGGCCTGTGGGCCTAGCAGAGCAGGCAGTGCTCTGCTAGCCAACACACAACCTTTTCTCAGGAGGGGTTAGGTTAGACTGACCTACTAACTAAACTCCTCCCTCTCTAAGGAGGGCTGGAATGGAACTACAAGGTTCCTCTCCAGAGAAACTAGCTAGTAGTTGATAAGGAAATGCATACACACATTGCAGGAAATGGCAATAAATATGAAAATGACACCAGATCACACAATATGGATAGTGGGGGTGCAAAAGGAGGTGGTAATGGCACTCTGGGTCATTACATGTGCACTGGGTCTCATGCTCGGCTGCAGCTTATGACTGGCCTTAGTGGTGACGCCCCACAGAAATTTTTTGAATAGGGCCCCCTCCCCCAGTAATTTTATCACAACCCCTTCCTTTCATGCCGCCCCCTTTCCTGTGGCTAGTAAAGATCGCTCTCTCAGACCAGGCCCGGCAGCTGTTCCATCCGTTTTTTACACTGTCTATACTGCCACTGTATATAATTTCATTGTGTAATAATGTTGAAGGGCCCTAATAAAATCTTTTAGTACTTCTCTTCCTCTTGGATGGGCCCCTTCTGGGTCAGGGCCCCAAAGCAGCCGCTTCCCCTGCTTCCCCTCTAGTTACACCCTGACGTGTCTCCAAGCTGCATGTGACCCAGCAGTGATGCACCTCTTGGGCACATGTCACCACAGAGGCCAGTCATTGGCTGCAGTGGCACACATGACCCTGTTCCTACTCCAGCCAGAAGTAAATGAGCCAGGGACTGATACATCGTCCAGTGGAGCCAGGGCACTGGAACAGCGCAGCAGGGAGTAGGTAAGTGATATTTTCATTAGGTCCCACACGCTAAAATGGTCATAATCCTGCAAAACCATTTTGAGGACCAATGGCATTAACTTTATTCTTTGGGCCAGTATGATTATGGAGATACTAAATTTATACAGTTTGTTATGTTTTACTACTTTTAAAAAATGAGAACCTTTTTTATGTTGGGGTGAGCCTAGAAGCGGATTACATTGTAGAGTATGGTGACATCTCTACACCATCATCAGTGGAGTTCTCACTATGAAAAGCTTGAGTTATATCGGGAGAATAATAAGGTGACATTATAGCGAGTGACACGTATGTCTTCTGATGATCCTCCAGGGACTTCTCCTGGCACGAAAGAAATGTGTCTTTAAAACATATACTACAGCACATGGAGGCCACCCAGAACATAGCCCAGTACGCCATGCTTGGGATGAGGAAATGGACAAGCAAGACTAAAAGCATAGACATGATGGATCCCTTCTCCCGATGTCACCTGCATGACTTCATCCTCCTAAACGTGGACCTGACACGGGATGTACAGTACAACCAGAACAGGTAAGTAGACTTCTGAATACCCCACAGACCTGTCAATACAAGTAAAAATCATGGGACCAGACCAGGTCTCCAACCACAGTCCAAAAGGTCTTAGATGTGTTCTCCCCACCATAGTAACATTGCTTAGATCTCTGTGGGAGACAAAGTGTTAACTCTTGTTTCCCTCCGTCTTATAGAGCCGGGGGTCACCATTATTACCCTGTACCCATGGCAACAACAGCGCTCAATCGGAGAACTTTTATTTATGTGGCTATTAGTAGACTGGCGTCCTGCTGTTTTATAGAACGCCTAAGGCCAGAGCAGCGATGGTTAGGGCACATGGTAAAGAGCAGCAGAAAAGTCTCCTGGACCTGGTCCCTATGTAGAAAAACTCTCCTGGTATTGTCTTCGAAAGAGGCAACCAGCTTTTATCTAGTATATTCGGATTTCATGGCAACTTTCAATTACAAACTTTTAAGGCTGGTTTCCCCCATGTGACAGAGCAATCTGGCCGATGAACAGCCTGTCGGAGTTCTAACCAGCATTCACCACCGGAGCCGATTGAGTTTAACGGGAACTGGAGTAGATCTGATCACTCCCTGGCATTTATGCCGGTATTCGGCCGGATGAAAACTGTTGTGCGCAATGATATTTGTCTGGCTGAATCCTGGCCTAAATGCCAGAGAGCAGCCGGATTCCCGCCAGATCCCATTATAGTCATAGGGTCCAGCGGGCACATAGGACTATCCGGCAATGCCGAATCCCGAGAGGTCCGGCAGGCTGTTTCGGCATAGAACAGCCTGCCAGAGCTCTCCTGATCTGGCATTGCTCATGTGTGAAAGAAGCCTGAGAAAGTCTCATCTTGAAAGCATCATTTAGTTCAACAACTGAACAGCAAAGTGTATTGTCCCTAGTAGTGATGAGCGAATCAATTTGGCTCTTCACCTTCGAGGGGCTGTCCTCGCTGCAAAAGAATATCCCCCTGCCCTACCAGGACAATCGCACGCCTGCGCTGCTGCTATGAGTAGTGGCGCATGCTCAGAGGCTTTGCTTACGCTACCGGAACAAAGACTGTGCATTCACTGCAACCCAGAAGTAGAGGTACATGCACCCTGCTCTTCTACCGCTACTCGGAGCAGCAGTGCAGGAGAGAGATTGTCAGGGCCCGGCGAGATGTCCAGCCCGATCAGTCAAGAGGCAGGATGAGATTCCTCATCTGCAGGGACAGCCCCTCATAGCAAAAAAAACTGATCAGAAGAATAAATGTGCTCATTTCTAGTCCATAGGTAATGCAGGCATATCGCAAAAGTAACTGGGGTCATGTTTTGATAGTGTATTCATTATTGTTAGAAGGACCCCCCCACCAATGATAAGCTGATCACTACTGGTAATCACAGCAACAAACATTCAGTTTCTCTACAGCTCCTCCACAGGTGAAGTGAAGCATTACACAATTCTCACTGAAATCAATGAACTCTCCATGTAATGTACAGATGTGCTGGGTCCTCCAGAGTTAGAGATACTATTTGCAGCTGTTCTCTTTTCTGACTAATACATAATAGTCTCAAATTCGGATATTACTCCACTAAGGCCTAGTTCACAATTCAGTGTTTGGTCAGTGATTTCCATCCAGTGATTGTGAGCCAAAACTAGAAGTGAAGCCTTCAGAGAAAAAAAGGTATAATGAAAAAATCTGCACTTGTTCTGTGTTTTTGACCGACGCCTGATTTTGGCTCACAACCAATGATGGAAATTACTAATCAAACGCTGAGGGGGAGATTTATCATCAACCATGCTCCAGGAAAGTGCTTTTCAAAAATTGCAAGCTATGTCTTTGTAACTTTTTAAAGACAATTTCTTGAACAAAAGAAAAAAAGTCGCAAGCGCCTCTTTTTACGCCGCTCTCAACACTTCTCCAAAGGGGATTTGGCAAGTGCAGGTAAAGGGCGTGGCCAAACACAAGACACATTTTTCTTCATTTACACCAGTTTTCTGGCGCAAATGGAGCATCGGAGGATGCACCTAATTTATGATGAGGCCTGTGGCTTGTCATAAATTAGGCGCATTCTCGGGCAGTCCAGGGGATATAAAGAGCGGCGCAGAAAGTGCTGGTCTTGAAAACTCTCCCCCTGACTTTGTGAAAGTGGACTAAATTAATATACCTCAGTTAGGTATTTGAATATATTTTTTATTAAACCAGGCAACCCCGGGTTCAAATTTTCACCCCGGCAGACCCCCTGATCTGAGCATTGGAGCAATTCATGCTCCAATGCTCTCCCTTGCACTGCGCTGGATTGCGCAGGGCAAGGGCTTTTTTGTTTGTTTTTACACTACTAGGCAAAGGCTTCTGCCTAGCAGTGTTGCTGGTGACATCACCGGCTCTGCCGTCACCGGGCTCACTGCTAGGCGGAAGCCTCCACCTAGCTTTACCCATGGAGAGCCCAGTACGTGCCCTATATTCTGCCACAGATGTACGTTAGAGAAGTCTCTGACTGGTTGTGAGTGGTTATCTCTGTACAAGCAATGGTAGACAGCTGAACTCACTAATATACCTTAGGTTGTGGTACCAGTTGCTTGTGAAGATCCAGTGAGGAGGATACAATGGAAATGCTTTGGTAATTTATTGCGTTTACCTTGAGCAAAGACATATAGAGGACATTAAAGGTCAAAACGAATGCTCTCTCCAGCTCTGAGTCCGCAGCAAGAGAAAACACACCAGGAGTCAGGACCAGGCAAACAGGAAGTGATGTCACGGAAAGGGAGGAGTAGACAGAGAGCAAAGGGGACAAACGGGAGTTACATAATACATTCAGGAAACCCATAACAAGAATGACCACAGGGTGGCAGCATTACATAGTATGGTAATGATATAATAACACGAATACTGCAATTAATCTTAAATGGAAGAAATAAATGCTGGAACAGCACACCCTACATGGTTCAGCGCAGGGCAAAGGAGAGCATCGAATGCTCATATCAGAGGGGCTGCCTGGGTGAAAATCGTGGTATGTCCGGGTTCAGATCTGAACCCGGACAATCCCTTTAAGTACTATGTAATGTCTATCTATGTAACTGTATAATCACCAAGAGGTGTCTCAGCCTAATAACAACCATATGGTTGCACATACAGCTTTGCTGCTGGGTTCACATGTCCTGGACACACCACAGACGAGGTGCGCATGGGGTGCATCCAAAAACTGCTCTGCCATGGAAACTGGCACTGATTTCGAATGACTGGAGCTATATAAGCACTTTATGGCCGTGATGTGAACTGTTGTTCGGGCCTTGGTGAAACTGTAATGACATCATGGCTTGTCTTGTAGCTTCCCCAAAAGTCTTAATTATAACTTGCAAGAATCAAACCACTTAAAACCTATATTTATGAATAATTTATTTTATTTTAGGTTTTTATTTTTATAAGCTTTTTTTTTTATATTTTAGGTTGAGCAATTTGAAATTCCCTAATTTCCTCCTATAGTGTCTGGGCAGCCTATTAGGCCTTACTGTAATATATTATGCCAGGGGGCTGACTGGCAACTTTTGGCCCAGGGGGCAAGTAACACCCAGAGGCCCTGGGGCAAAATGGGGCTCTGGGGCGAAAAACAATAAGGCCCCCCCCCCATGACACCTGATGACTTTTGCAGAAGAAACTGTATAATGTGGGGCACGGTGTATCGGTGTATGCTATATGTGTATGACATAAACATATTTCATATGAAAACTTACGATTACTTGGCTTGACCCTCGGACACCACTTCGTCTTCCACACTTTGGCCGGGGGCTCGGGGGAGCTGATGTGTTTTATCCTAATGAGAAAGATTTCACAATAAGGATTTGGAGAACGGGCAGAGGGATAGCAGAGCAGTGAGAGGCTGGTGCTGCCACTAGGGGGTCATACCATGGGGGAGTAATACATTCCACCATAATGGCCCCCCCAGTAGAAATAATTCTCCTTATAATGTGACAAAAAATACCCCCTTGTAATGTCCCCAGTTGAACTAACGTCCCCATAGTGCCCCCATAATGTGCCAGTATAAAATACCCCTATATAGTGCCCCCAGTAAATGCCCCCATAGTGCTCCTCTCCCCCCTCCCTCCTAGTGACCCCCATAATGTACCAGTATAAAATGCCCCATATATAGTGCCCCAGTAGATTCTCTCAGTGTCCCCCATAATTTGTAAGTATAAAATACCCCTTCTCAGTGCCACCGTAGATGACCCTATAGTACTCCTCTCCCACCTTCCCCATAGTACCCACCATAATGTTTCCCAGTATAAAATGCCCCTATACAGAGCCCCCAAATACAATAACCGTTCTTTGTGGCCTCAGTATATGCCCCTATAGCGCCCACCAATAATGTGCCAGTAAGAAGTGCCCCCAATGTGCCAGTAAGAAGTGCCTCCATAGATGTCCCCCAATAATGTGCCAGTAGCCAGAGCCCCCCCTATTATGTGCCAGTAGCCAGAGCCCCCCTATTATGTGCCAGTAGCCAGAGGCCCCCCATCATATGCCAGTAGCCTGAGCCCCCCCATCATGTGCCAGTAGCCTGAGCCCCCCATCAACATGTGCCAGTAGCCATAGCCCCCCCCCCTATAAGTGCCAGACTGACAGTAACCTTAGGCCCCCCCTATAATATGCCAGTAGCCATAGGGCCACCCTATGTGCCAGACACTGCTAGCCATAGGCCCCCCCTATAATGTGCCAGTAGCCAATAGGCCCCCCTATAATGTGCCAGAAGCCAATAGGCCCCCCTATAATGTGCCAGTAGCCATAGCCCCCCCATATAATGTGCCAGTAGCCATATGCCCCCCACTAATGTGCCAGTAGCCAGATAGGGCCCCCCTATAATGTGCCAGTAGCCAGATAGGGCCCCCCTATAATGTGCCAGTAGCCATAGGCCCCCCACTATAATGCGCCAGTAGCCAGATAGGGCCCCCCTATAATGTGTCAGTCCAGTAGCCATAGCCCCCTATAATGTGCCAGTAGCCAGAGAGGGCCCCCTATAATGTGCCAGTAGCCAGATAGGCCTCCCATAATGTGCCAGTAGCCAGATAGGGCCCCCCTATAATGTGCCAGTAGCCAAAAAGGGCCCCCCCCTATAATGTGCCAGTAGCCGATAGGGCCCCCTATCAGTGACAGAAATGACAAAAAAAAATAAAAATAGAGTCAGACTTATACTTACCTCCTTCACTCCCGTCCCACCTCCAGCGCTGCTGATGTCTTTACGGCAGCGCAGCGGCTCAGTCAGGCGGCGCGATGACGTCATCGTGCCGCCTGCACTGGTCTGGCGGCCTCTCCGGTAGGCTGCCGGCAGCAAGCCTCCCTGTCTCCCTGTTGTATTAGTGACAGCGGCGGCGAAGGCAGTGCCCTTAAGTGTGGGACAGTCTGACACCACAGATCATTCTGGGCCCGGCCGGCCAGGACAGTGAGGCAACAGAGAAGCCCGGGGGGCAATTGCCCCCCTGCCCCCTGGCCCAGTCCGCCCCTGTATTATGCTATATTTTATAGCTATCACTATTCATGGCGATATATAACCTTTCTTCACTCTTTGTACTGCGCCACACAATGACTTGCACGCGGTTTTGAATCATTGCCTTGTGCATGGTGACGGTATGTGGCTTCCTCACGATTGTTCCTGTGTTTCCCCTGTCAGGTTCACGTGTGATGATGTGGACTTTAATCTACGAGTCAACAGCTCTGGGCTCCTCATGTGTCGCTTCAATCGCTTCAGTGTCATGAAGAAGCAGATTGCGGTCGGAGGACACCGCTCTCTGCATATAAAACCAAAGGTAAGGACACTTATAAATTCAGCGCTTGCGGCTAGAATCACCAGACATAAACGAGAATATCATGTACTGTTTGTTTGAGAAAGGCTCAGCACTTGAGCCAAAACGCGTCACCTGTTATATGGCTTCATGTGACCAATAAAGCAGCAAGATTCATATATTCAAGAAGAGAGTGCCGGTCTTTTCATCCATTGACATAAAAGAGAAATGCTGGATGTAAAATTGGCAATACATTAAAGGGATTCTGTCACCTCTGATAACACTAATTTAGCTTTTAAATCAGCCATGCTCCACAGATTACCTTGAATCAGCTTTGCTTTTCTGTAATGAAATCCGTCCAGTAGTTTTGCAGAAAAACGACTTTTATAAATATGCTAATTAATCGTGACGGTGCCCAGAGGGGCGTTATCTTCTACTTTGTGTGCCCAGTAACGCCCCCCTGCAGTGCCTTCCTCCAGAATCCCTAACCGCCCACAGCGCCTCATCCCTCTCCTCCCTCTCCCTGACGGCCGAGCGAAGTCTCGCGCATACGCAGTACCCACTGAGGGCTGCGCCAGTGCGATGATTAGGAGACTGAGGACAGGAGCTTCAACGTCGTCACTGGGCATGCGCCGCGCCCAGTGACGTCCGATGCTCACTCTTCCCTCAGCGGCCAATTGTAGAAATGCCTATTCTTGTCTGCAAAACGGATAAGAATAGGACATGCTCTATTTTTTTTGCGGGGGCACGGAACGGAGCAACGGATGCGGACAGCACACGGAGTGCTGTCCGCATCTTTTGCAGACCCATTGAAGTGAATTGGTCCGCACCTGAGCCGCAAAATATGTGGCTTGGACGCGGACCACAACAATGGCCGTGTGCATGAGGCCTTAGCTGCATAATGATTGCAGAGGTGTGAGGCTGAATGATCGTTACTATGATCGTTCCACCCTGAACAGTTTTCCAGTTTGTTGGCAGCACTTCCCTGTTTACAGAGCCGCTCCGTATGCCTTCCGCAATTTGCAGAACAGAACGGGCGGCCCATTATAGAGATGCCTATTCTTCTCCGCAAAACGGACAAGAATAGGACATGCTCTATTTTTTTTGCGGGGCCATGGAACGGAGCAATGGATGCGGACAGCACACGGAGTGCTGTCCGCATCTTTTGCGGCCCCATTAAAGTGAATGGGTCCGCGCCCGAGCCGCAAAGACTGCGGCTCAGACGCGGACCAAACATACGGTCGTGTGCATGAGGCCTAAAGGGGTCTTTAGAGACATGTCGTTAGACATGGAGTGGAGTGGATCATGTTACTTTATCCCTGCCTCAGCCTATGCAGAAGAGGGGATTTGCTTAGAGAACAGCTTTTCTATCATTCTAGGATGAGCCCACCCACTCAACATAAATATAGAGAAAATGTACACAGAATGGATGCTGAGGGAAGGAAAAGATCCAAATGATGTCAGGCTGTACTACGTGTAAAGGGCCCTTTACATAGGCCGCCAGATAATCGCTAATGAGTGTTCATAGGACTATCTGGCGGTGTAAAGGTCCTGCCGGTAATTGGATCATTTGCGCAGGCACCTAAATGGTCGTTTGCCAGTAGCAAATTGTGCTGTCTAAACACGCCCTGCTGCCGGCAAACAACGAGTCAGTATGGGGACAAGCGATGGCATTAGTTGATCTCTCCTCCCGATACTGTGGAGGGCATCACTGCGTGTAAATGCAGCTTTCTCCTCCACTGACTATTACCGGGAAGGAACGCTTCCTCCCTGACAATCTCCTGCTGAAGTGTCCTGTCTAAAGGAACCTTAATTCACCTCCATATCTGACTAAAGAGGCGAGGTGCGCAATCATAGTGTAAAATACCATTTACTTCATTTATTTCGATTTCTGGATTTTTTCCTTTAGGTCCTTGCTTCGTCGCTGTCTGTTTCCTCGGCTCACTACATCTGCGCTCCCGATAGTAAGCACACCATCCTGGCCGCCCCCGCTCAGCTACTGCTGGAGAAATTCCTCCAGTTTCACAGTCAGCGATTCTTTCCTCTGTCAGTGAATAACCGCAGCCACCCGGTGCTTGTGGTGGATTGTTACCTGAACCTCGGACCCCAGGTACATAAACCACATTCTTACACAAATATTCAACGCCAACTGATTTATAAGAGGAGTTTCCATCTATGGGAACCTACGTCAGGTTTGAGTTTGATATTTGTTTGAAATTATCAAGTGAGGTTTAATAATTTTTTCCCAAAATAGCTCCACTCTTGTCCATAGGCTGTGTCTGGTATTGCAGGTCAGCTCCATTAAAATAAACCGAGCTGAGCAGCAATACTGGACACAGTCCATGGACAAGAATGGAGCAGATTCCGATTTCCAAAACTGCATCCAGAAACCTGATGACTCCATCAGGCCTTGTAAAGGCGTCTTTAAGGTGCTGTCACACTGTCAGGTTTCTTAATGCAGTTTTGGAAGCCAAAACCAGAATTACATTAAAAAAGAAGAGACGTTGTACCTGTCCTTTATACTTTCTCTTCTTTTATGACCCACTCCTGATTTTGGCTTCCAGAACTGCATCAGGAAACTTGACCGTGTGCACTTAATCGGCTGGAAGGGTTTATCTCCTGAGAACCTGAATGTGCTGACCCTTATCTACCCCAATATCAGCCATTGGGGGAGAGTCTGGAGGCCACTATACACATAAGATGGCTAATCCCCGGCAAAATCGTCAGGTCCGGTCAACACACATCAGATGTATGCTGACTGAACCTTTTGGACAATCAGCCGACCATCTAATGTGTATGGAGGCCTGACGACTCTTCCCTAATGGCAGCTATTAAATTTAAATTGTCTGATCCTTTTTAAGTAGGGGAGAAAAGACACCGCCAGAGGAGTCTGGCTGCCGCTTGTTCCACTCTCCCTACTGAGAACCCATGCCGAGCAGAATGTGTATGTGTATAAGGCCTCGTGCACACAACCGTTTTTTTATGCTGTCCGCAAAAAGGGGTTCCGTTGTTCAGTGATCCGTGTCCGTTTTTGCCTTCCGTTGTGTTTACGTGTGTCATCCGTTTTTTTTAGCGGACATGACCCAAAAGATTTTACCAAAAGACAGGCTGACAATTTTTGCCAAGTGCCTGCCAAGGGATCCGCAAAAAAAAACGGACGCGGAACGCCGATGACACTCGGATGGCCATCCGCATTTTTTCACAGTCCCATTGACTTAAATGGGTCCGTGAACCGTTTTTCACGGACAAGTATAGGACAGGTTATATTTTTTTAATGGACTGGAATCACGGACCACGGACACGGAGGACAAACGGTGCATTTGCCGAGTTTTCCACGGACCCATTGAAAACCAATGGGTCCGCAGAAAATCACGAAAAACGGCACAACGGACACGGAATCAAACAACGGTCGTGTGCATGAGGCCTAAGGCGGGTCGGGAGAGATAGCTGTCTTCTGAACGCATATTCACCGATATCCATGCAACATTTCAGCCCTACTTGGGCCTTTCTCAAGCTTGAGAAACATGGAAACAGTTGAATTAAGTACCCTACTTTTTTCACTACATTTTCCTAGAGAGCTGTGTATTTTTTGATTTCTTCTATATCAGTTAGGACTTGAAATTGTAGACCTGCGGCTTGCACCCTTTTGCTTCATTCGCAGTGCTATAGACTGTATATATATATGTAATTACTTATTTATTTCTATACATAATGTGAGTAAATACAATCCGTCCTTCGTTTTTCCAGATTTCAGTCTGTTACGTCAGCTCACGGCCCCACTCAGTTAACATTAGCTGCCCCGACATGGCGTTCAGCGGGCTCCTGCTGCACCTCTGTGACTCTTTTGTTGTTGCCAGTTTCTTGAAGAAGTTTCAGTTCCTTAAAGGTAAGTCAGGCACAGAGACCGTACCGTCCACGTTCCTGTAATCCCTCATGACTTACTGTATGTCTCTTGATGCTAATTAAGCGTAAAATATCTCAAGAAGACATCATAATTATGTGTTTCTTCATTAAAGGAGCATTCCAGTGCCATACACCAGAGCTTAAACCGCTCACAGTTTGTAATTAGTTTTTCAGTGTAATGTGAATAAAAATGATCACTTAGGGTGCATTCACATCACCATTCAGCTTTCCGTTCTTCTGATCCGTCAGAAGAAGAGAGAGAGAAAAAAGATCCTGTAAAAAAACGGATCCAGTTTCATCAGTTGTCATCTGTTTGAGCTATTTCCATCTGAGATCCGTTTTTTTAGATGGAAACAAAAGTACTGCATGCAGTTTTTTTCCGTGTAAAAAACGGATCTCAGACGGAAATGGCTCAAATGGATGACAACTGATGCAACAGGATCCGTTTTTTTTACTGGATCCTGTTTTTTTCTCTCTCTCTTCTTCTGACGGATTAGAAGAACAGAAAGCTAAACGGTGATGTGAATGCACCCTTAGAAGGACTGTTCTGAAGGTTTAATTGTGACCCCTCTCTGACATTCACACTACTATATCCATGGCTTGGAAAGTGAAAATAATATAAATGCACCAGGTTACATTGCTCATCGGCTTCTCAAGACAGCATTAAAGGGGTTGTCCCATCTCAGACAATGGGGGCATATCGCTAGGACCCACACCTATATTGAGAACGGAGCCCCGAAAGTGAGGGAGGGTGCACAGCGCATGCACAGCCGCCCTCCATTCATTTTCTATGGGGCCAGTGAATATAGCCGAGCGCTGGCTTGGCTATTTCCGTCTGCCCCATAGAAATGAATGGGAGCATGGGCCCCCATTGTCTGAGATGGGAATACCCCTTTAAGTGTGTTGTTGCTATTTTAGTGTTTAGTTCTGACATCTTACCAAGTAGCTTACATGTAATGGAGATGATATATAGCACATAAATAACCTACAAAAACCTCCCTGTCCAATCAGACAGCTTCTAACCCACAGAAATAATCAACATCTACACATACAAAGAAAACTGTGGGACTCCAAATGTACAAAAAATATATAACAATCTTTATTAATTAATAAATATTAAAAAATAGATTATTCTAAAGAAAAAGGCAAGATGGATATTGATACAGAAAACATTGCAAGGGGCGTTGTCCCCAATATAGTGATCAACGTCCACAAGATATACGGTGGAAATAAATGCCACTACTGAGCATATTATTACCAAGGTGATAAGATATAAAATCTTCAACAATCACCAATAGATCGTGCAAGAACATCAATGTGTTCAGTGATTAAATAACAAGATTGTCCTATAGGCCCACAAGTCAATGTCAGTTAGGCACAATATTGCATTGGCAGTGTCCCTGAACAAGTAACCGCATTACATGTAGATGTCTAAAATATCACAAACGATAACTGCCGTGCAGAGTACACTGGCAAAAAGAATATATCATTCGTACAGCAGCACTGCAAATACATAAAATATACTAAAAGTTTAAATATAATGCGCCTTATAGTAAAACAGATGTACCCTCTGACATGGTTCACTTGTAATCAGGAATGCTGCCCCGCGCACAAGTACCTCGACGTGCGTTTCACCCTCAAGGCTTCGTCAGGAGGTAATAGATATAGACAGTACAGGGGATATATAGGGAATGCAATGGGAGTATACCTGATAATAATAAATATAATCACTTGCGTTTCAATCTATGCGGGCGCGAGACGACTATGATGGCCGACTTAATCCCTCAGCACGTCTCTGCCGCACCACTGCGCACGTGATGACAACATACGTGAGCACGACGGGATGGAGCCGGACAGCGCATGCGTCGTATCGCGACTAGTGTTGAGCGAACCCGAACTGCAAAGTTCGGGTCCGTACCGAACTTTGCGAGTTCGGGTACCCGAACCCTAACTTTGCTGGAAAAGTTCGGGTTCGGTGTTCGGGCATTTACTAAAGCTTTTGAAAGGCTGCACGGCAGCCAATTAAAAGCTTTTAAGCTCTGGGCACTTAGAAGCCATCACAGCCATGCCTAGTAATGACATAGCTGTGATTGGCCCATGCATCATGTGACCCAGCCTCTATAAAAGCTGGATTACGTGTAGCACTGCCCATCAGCTCTGAGTAGTGGAGGGACAGAAAGCAGGCAGCTGAAGCGAGGAAGAGTGTTAGGAATCTGGCTGTTAATTCTGTGGGTTTCCTATAGTAATTTTTTGTGGGTGCAATGCACCATTTTTGTACCCCTGACACAAAAATATAATAGTTAATCCGTCTGTTAGTTCGATGGGTGGCATATACCCATTTTTGGTGTGAGATAAACGTGCACTGCATACTTGACAGGGAAATTAATATAGTTAATCCGCCTGTTAGTTCGTTGGGTGACATTCCGATTTTTGGTGTGAGGTACACCTGCACTGCATACATGACAGGGAAATAAATATAGTTAATCTGTCTGTTAGTTCGGTGGGTGACCTCAAAGAATGAGCAGAGTGTCAAATAAGGGACATGGCCCTGGTCGTGGTGTTGCTGGAGCTCCTGTTGCAGGAAGAGGACGGGGTCAATCTGTGCCAGCTACACCCCCAAAAGAAACACCTTCCTCAGGTGCAGGACATTCAGCGTCATTTTGTAGGCCGAATACCGGTGTACGAATGGTGAGGTTAGAACAAGTAGAGGCGGTAGTAGATGGCTGACAGTACCACCAGTTCCTTCACATTGTCTCCCACCAATCCCCGGCTGAAAACGGAGAGATGGCACCTGCAGCCCATGGGCATCTGTCTTTCACCTCACCCCCTTGCAAATCAGCCAAGCAATCTGAGCCCCAAGTCATGCAGCAGTTTCTTATGCTTTTTGATGACTCTGCTGGCGGGGTTTCTGTGGGCCATCCACCTAGACCTGCCCCAGAAGTGGAAGAGATTGAGTGCACTGATGCCAAACCACTTATGTTTCAGTATGTGGATATGGAAGGACCACCGCAGCACGTCTCTGATGATGATGACGAAACACAGGTGCCAACTGCTGCGGCTTTCTGCCGCGTGGAGACCGGCAAGGATGGCAGGGGTGAAAAGTGGGTGGAAGATGTGGAGGATAATGAGGTCCTAGACCCCACATGGAATTAAGGTCATGTGAGTGACGTGTGTAGTTCGGAGGAAGAGGTGGTAGTCACACAGCGCCAGCCGCACAGCAAAAGAGGAAGCAGGGTGCAAAAGCAGAGTGGCCGTCCCCTAGCCAGTACGCCTGCTACTGCCCACCGCACCCAGAGACTGAGCACATCAAAGCCAGCTCCAAGGAGTTCCCTGGTGTGGCAGTTTTTCAGACAATGTACTGACTACAAGACGCCGTGCAATCAGAGCCTGAAGCGAGGCATAAATGTTCTGAGCACCACCTGCATGACCAGGCATCTAAATCCAAAGCACGAGCTGCAGTGGATTACACAACTTTAAAATCCACAAAAGATCTCAGGCTCCTCCTACTCCCTCTTCTGCTGCAGTCTTGGCTTCTTCCTTCCCCTCTGGAGTGACAGTGACACCTGCCACCTCACAAACAGAAGATGTGGCAGCAACGCCACCACGTCCATCACCAAGCATCTCCACAATGTCCCATGGAAGGGTTCAGCTGTCCATCTTCCAAACACTAGAGAGATAGTGGAGTTGCAGCGGCAGCACGTACGGGTGAGTCGCTCTGCGGAACAGCAGCACTTCACCACCAATGAGTGGGCCTCCATGCAGGACTTGTGTACCGCGTTGCGCTGTTTTGAGTACTCCACCAACATGGCCAGTGCCGATGAAGCAGTCATCAGCATTGCTATCCTACTTCTATGTTTCCTTGAAAAAACACTTCGGGCGATGATGGAAGAGGATGTGGCACAGGAGAAAGAGGAGGAGGAAGAGGGATCTTTTCCACGGTTATTAGGCCAGTTATTTACAAGTGGCTGGGAGGGTAGGTTTCTGCACCAACAGAGGCCAGGTACACAACTGTCCAGCCAGGACACAGTTCTGCAGGATGAGGAGGAACCGTGTTCACAGCACAGTGGCACCCAAAGCAGCTAATGGGCATCAATGGAGCGTGGCTGGGGGGATACAGAGGACACAGACGATACACCTTCCACAGAGGACAGTTTCTCGTTGCCTCTGGGCAGTCTGGCACACATGAGCGACTACATGCTGCAGTGCCTGCAGAACGACTGCCGAGTTGCCCACATTCTAACCAGTGCTGATTACTGGGTGGCCACCCTGCTGGATCCCCGCTACAAGGACACTGTGCCTTCCTTAACTCCGTCAACGGAGCGTGATCGGAAGATGTGCGAGTACAAGCGCAGGCTGGTAGACACGCTGCTGATGGCATTCCCACCTGACAGCGGGGGCTCAGTGGAAGCACAAGCAGAGGAGGAGGAGGAAAAGGTCGCCAACGCAGCTGGGGGCAGCACCTCAGAAGGGAGGGTTAGCATGGCCGAAATGTGAAAAAGCTTTGTCAGCACGCCACAACAACCAGCACCAGCAGCTGATACAGAACGTCTTAGCAGGAGGCAGCATTTCAGCAACATGGTGGAAGAGTACGTGTGCACACGCCTACATGTACTGACTGATGGGTCTGCCCCATTCAACTTCTGGGTGACCAAATTGGGCACATGGCCTGAGCTTGCCCTTTATGACTTGGAGGTGCTGGCCTGCCCTGCAGCAAGTGTATTGTCCAAATGTGTGTTTAGCACGGCGTGTGTTTAGCATGGCAGGGGGGGTGATCACAGACAAGCACAGCCGCCTGTCCACAGCCAACTTGGACAAGCTCACGTTCATAAAAATGAACCAGGCATGGATCCCACAGGACTTGTCCGTAACTTGTGCTGAGTAGACAAGTATACCGGCCGCAACGAGCCATTGTTATACTCGCACGTTCTCTTTGCATTCTCTTTTCTATTTCCCAATGTTTTGGGGTCTTCCCAAATTTATAAAAAAATAAAGGGAAAAAAAATTGAAATAAAAAAAACAACAAAAACAGTGTTGCCTACCTACTCCTCCTCCTCCGCTTCAACCTACACTGCCACGTCCACCGCCTCCTCAACCTCGTACTCCACTTTGACCTTCGCCTCCTAGTTTAAGATTATTTTTTTTTTTTCTGTTCTTTTATTTATTTAAGTAATTTTCCTATCCACATTTGTTTGCAGGGCAACTGTCCTGCTCTTACCCCCATTTTGCTTCCTTTTGCAGCCCTCTACCCCTTACTATGACTATTTTACAGCCATTTTAGTACACTAAAGTTCAGGTCTCCACTGACTTCAATGGGGTTCAGGTTTGAGTTTGCGTCAAGTTCGATTCCCGCTTTTTTTTTAATTTAGTCATTTGACTGCTATTTTCCTTATTTTAACATGTGCCTATATTGACTCTTGTAAAATTTAACTTAACTAATTGTTAAATCCCTTCCTTGACCATTAAATTATTCCCTTTAAAATTATCAGTTGTGTCGCCTCGTTATTGCTAATGTTATGTCTCAGTTCTATTTGGTACTGTAGAACTGTGGTGAGAGTCTGGTAGCCGCATGCTAGCTCTAGGCTATTATTCACCGATTTATTCTCTTTCTACCACAAAGTTCATCATTTTCTCCCTAACATACAGGCGTCACTTCTGTGCTAAAAGAGTCCCTCAAACACTGCCCCTCGACATGTTTCGCCAGCTGCTCTGGCGTCCTCAGCGGATTGGGCGCTCACTGTGGAAAATGATCTTGTTATCAAGTTAATCACTGAACACATTGATGTTCTTGTACGATCTATTGGTGATAGTTGAAGATTTTATATCTCATCATCTTGGTAATAATATGCTCAGTAGTGCCATTTTTTCCCATCGTATATCTTGTAGACGTGGATCACTATATTAGGGACAACGCCCCTTGCATTATTCTCTGTATCAATATCCATCTTGCCTTTTTCTTTAGAATAATCAATTGTTTTATATTTATCAATTAATAAAGATTGTTATATATTTTTTGTACATTTGGAGTCCCACAGTTTTCTTTGTATGTGTAGATGGAAAGGAGGTGTCCGACTGCAAAGATCAAAACGGGACACTCTTTATGGTGCTGGAGTTTGCCACCCAAGACAGAAAAGCCCGGTATTTGTTTCCCTCTCCTGCCATTTCCATGACCCTTAAAGGGGTTGTCCATGATTTTACTATTGAAGGCCTATCCTCGGGGTAGACCATCAATATCTGATCATCAGTAGTCTCACACCAGGCATGATGAGCTGTTCTGCGGTAGTTTCGGTGCCGGAAGTCAACTATGTAGTGGAGAGAGCTGGTAACCGAGAACTGCTCCGATTCACATCAGTGGTAGCAAAACTACAAGTACAAGCTTTTGGGGCAATTGTTTTATTGCATTGTACTAATTTTGAACTAAAATAATTTTTTTCAATTGGTCTTTACTAAAAATGTTGAACCCCTTTCTCTGTACAGCCTTCAGATTCTCTAGTAGCAGGCTCTGTATTTTTACTCTATTCCATCTGGCAGCTCAACTAACGGCTCCTTATCTCTGACTTTATAAACACTCATTATCGCTCAATTCTGATCTTACTGATAAGGCTTCATTCACATCACCCTTCAGCCTTTCCGTTCTCCTGCTCCATTTAGGACCAGGAGAACGGAAAGGATGGATTCGGCACATAACTGAGCTGATCGAAGCCTAAGGACCCCATAGACTATAATGGGGTCCGTTAGGTTTCCGCTCAGAGGAAGATTTTTGAAGCGGAGATAAAAGTCCTGCATCCACGACTTTTGTCTCAGCTCCAAAATCATCTTCTGAGCGGAAACTTAACCTACCCCATTATAGTCTATGGGGTTCTTAGGCTTCGATCAGCTCAGTTATGTGCCTAATCCATCCTTTCCGTTCTCCTGGTCCTAAACGGAGCAGGAGAATGGAAAGGCTGAACGGTGATGTGAACAAAGCCTAAGAATGTAGCTTAAATAAGTGTTTATGACCTTTTAGTAATTTAGAGGTGAGGTTTAAAACTGTTTTGTGACAGAATGGCTTAATATGTTTAATAAAGAACAATAAAACATTTTTTTTTAGCCCAAAATGAGTAAAATGCAATAAACAAAAATATGTCCCCCCCGCCCCCCAAAGGTGCAAAGGGAATCAGACCAACAAGCCCTAGGCCATCTGTCCCCAAGGGCCCCATGGCAACCAAATGGACTGACTATAGATCTGCAATTTAAAGGATTGGTGGGCAGTATATAAACCTGAGCCGGTGATGACACAAGAGTTACCCCGCACTTCATTTCTACAGTGTATCTATACTTCGGTCACTGATTGTTGCTTTGTAGCTTTTTGTTGCTAACAATGCTAAGTGCTAGAATGCAGCCAGGGCATGCTGGACTTTGTAGTACACTTATATTGAACTGCACTGTTCATTGAATGCTCAGTATATCCGCTACATTTTCAGCAACTGTGAATCATGTCTTGAACTAGTTTTACATTGCAGTCATATATCTCAACCATTTTCTTTTATCGATTAGATGCCACCCTGTGTGTTGTGTGCCAAGACCGCAATGCCCTCCGGCAGACCGTAGTGAGACTGGAGCTGGAGGATGAGTGGCAGTTCCGTCTACGAGATGAGTTCCAAACAGCAAACGCCAAGGAAGACAAACCCTTATTCATCTTGACTGGTCGCCATGTTTAAAAATACGGTGGCCTGAAATCCCCCCAGGGGCATACGGCTGCAGCCTATAGGACAGGACTATAGGACTATTTTATGTTTTGCACTGGACAGAACTGTTACACTGTCGGCGCTGACAAACAGCAATGCCCGGTGTGATATCACAGACAAACACATCACTTACATTCCTAGTTTTATTTATATGTAATATGTATTTGTATATATTTTAGGCACTGAATAGGGAGAAATGTAACTTTATTATTTTTTGTGCTTATTTTTTATTAAAAGGTGAATGATAAATATTGTCAGCATTTATGGAGGCTTTGTGATGTAAAATGGCACCAGGAGGAGCAGTATTCGGTCTCCTGCACACAACTGTTCGTTTTGCAGTCCGCAAACCGTGGATCTGCAACATGGATGCAGTCCGTGTGTATGCTGCATTTTGTTGCGGACCCAATGTCTTCAAGAGGTCCACAGTCCGCAATTTGTGGACAAGTTTAGGACATGTTCTATAGGACTTGCACGGATGACTGCAAAATGGACTCATGAGGCCAAATGGCAAGTCCTTTAAATTACTTACCCATAGTATAGATAGTTTCTATAATGGTAGTACCATTTTTTCATTTTCATCATTAGCTACACCAACCAGGAACAGCTCTAGTTCTATGTGGACTGACAGAGTCACACTGGGTCCTTGTCTGCACAACACTGACCATATCTACTCCGATCTCCATGGGCCTTACAAGACTAGTGTAGACCCAGACATCTGCACAGGTTTGCCTGTATCTAAAATGAAGTAATTTGATTACAAATGTCCTATTTTATGTATGCAGCTCCTATGCAGACCCATGTTTCTTCATGGTAACAGTAAACCCCCATGTAGATTGATCTTGCACATTTTCTTCCATCTACCCACTACTTGTTACGAACCTGCCACATGCATGTTAGCTTATGGTTCCATTACTTTTGGCAATGCTGGGTCAAAATTGATTGATGATACACAAGCTGATCAGACCCTGTTACACGGCCTAGTGCAAAGGATTGTTGCTACAATTCAATACGTTTTTGTTGGCAGCATATCCCTGTTTACAGAGGTTGATGTGCCACCGGCAAATGATGATTTTAGGTGCCGCATAAAAGAAGGGATCACCTGACGAAATGAGTTTTTGTCCATTTGTTGGGTGATCGGTGGCACCGTTACATGGGTCAGTGTAACGGTGCCACTGATCACCCAACAAATGGACAAACACTCATTTCATCAGGCGATCCTAGGTCATTCAAGATCATTGACCCCAGTAAGAGGATATGACTGGAGCATCAGACTACAAAGGGATTAGTTGTTGTCTGTTACCAGGGAGACGCCTAGGTCGGCATAGGAAACGAAGAATCAAAGAGATTAGCAACATAGTAGATAGCTTTGAATCAAAATGTCTTAAAGTTTGCATTTTAGATTATTTGGGACAATAATGAAAATGAAATGAAAAGTGAAAGTAGCCTTATGCAAAAATTTTAATATTTTATAATAATTTGAAGTAACACAGTTTTCCCACATTTTTCTCTGACCTCCATTAGTCGCCCTGTTTTTATGCTCATACAAACAGCCATATTATGGATCTGTATGGTTGATCTGTAACACAGCGCCCATAGACTGCTTTGTACTGGACCTTTGTTGGACCTTCTGATGGATTCAACGAGATTCTGCAAGAAACAAATTGTGAACGGCTCTTGTACCACATTGCAGAAGAGGCGACAAACAGAGTGCCCAATACCGATGCCTACAAATGGAGCCTGATATATCTCAATAGTATTTTTTTCCGTATTTTGCAGCAGTTTCTAGACTGTTTTTTAATGATGGTGTACGGTCATAATAACGTAAGTGACATAAGCACATTTGTAACGTATGACGGGAAATCCCATGGATTTCTCTGATTCTTGCATTAAGTTGTGTAGGTCATATGAAGTGTGAGTCTCTGGCTGGCGCACATCGACTCCCTGCCAGTATACCCAATGACTGGCATAATGCAAAGGGCGATGTTACATAACATGGGTGAGTCAGCGCCTACTTCTAGAGAACACGGTCCCTTCATATTAATGAATCTTGACGTTTTGTTCACACTTAGTTAGGGAATGACTTGGTGTCTGTTAAGTTTGCATGTCAATCTTAAAATGGCTTTTATTTTTGTAAAAAGTGTATGTGCTATGTGCAGTATTTTCCGGTTTGGCCATGTAATAATTTAATATGTACAAGTTTTTGAAATAAAATAGATATTGCGTACACGTGTCCATGTTATTTATTCACCCCACTTTGGGGCAGATTCACACAACCGCAATCCGCAAATCACAGATCCACAAAATACGGATTTGGTCCGTGTGGTGTCCTCGTTTTGTTCTGGACCCTTTGACCTCAATGGATCTGTGATCCGCATAGAACATGTTCCTCACAGGTTTTTTTTTTTGCCTTCCTCTGGATCAACTTGTAGGAAACAGGCCGAACTGGATGGACAGATGTCTTTTTTCGGCCTTATGTACTATGTTACTATGTTACTATGTTTTATCTGTTCTACAGATAGCACACGGACAGCATCCGCATCTATGTCAGTTCCATAAAAGATAGAAAGTGTCCTATACTGTGCTGCAAAATATGGACTGTGGACCCATTGACTTCAAAATGAGGACACCACATGGACCGCATCTGTATTTTATAGATCTGCAATTTGCGGTCGCAAAACGGATGCATTCGTGTGAATGTACCCTTGATTCTAGGAAGGCTCTTCCCCGTCCCCACCTGCCATTGGCTGTTCCCCTTCCCCCCCCGGATGTTTTCATCCGTGTGAAGAGAGAAGCAGCAGTGTGGGGACCAGGAGCAGAATGGGGAGCGGGGTAAGTATATTACAGGTGAGGGGCCCGCCACATGTGGGGGGTTTTTCTTGAAATTGGATAAACCCTTTAACTTTTGATGAACCGTGTTGTGTATGCAGCTCCGATGCCTATTTATGTGTCTTTATGGTAACAGACTACAGACAGACTCTGCGCAGTCTGGCCCTGCACTCAATGTGTTAAGCTAGCTATACATACTAGATGTATGTTTTCTGAACCTGCCGATTTCTGCATGAAGGGACCATCTCAAGTATACAGGGCCCGACCGATTCTTCCTTGAGGGCAGGTGAAAAAAACATGCGTGATACTTTTGGTCTTAGGGAGATAAGTTGCCACCAAAGGTGTTTTCAATTAAGAACACATTATGCATATGTATAGGGGATCAGAAGAGCCAACAGTCTTCTGAGGTGTATGGCTGGCTTTACTCTGCACTCTGAGGGTTAGGGGGGACAGAGGCTGGGAAGTAACGCATGACTACATATAGTTTCTTTGTAGTCTGTATCCATGGAGATGCATAAATCTTCCTAGAAGCTGCATACATAACCAAATGATAGCATCAGCAGAGGGCTATAACTTGGGATGCACTTTTGTTACCTTAAGTACAGTGAAATTCCTTTAAACCAGCGTCAATAGAAATTTGATTTGTGCCAGATATTATAGATTATTGCATTGTATAGAAAGTATAGAAATTGTACTTGTAAAGGTCGAGAAACTCAAGGAAGACACTAAAAAGGAGAATATGCCGCTTTTACTTTATTTTGGAGAACTCTCCTAAGCCTTGTTTAGTCGCCCGTCCTGACGTTGATATATTTTAGATTATCAGGTCCTTTTGTGCCACATTATCAGAATTTCTGGATTGTCAAATACTGAATGAAAGGAATTTTACTATAGAGGGAGCTGTGGTTTTTATTAAAATCTATAAACTAAAAGGGGCCTATCTAGGGGATCCGTTGTTTTGTGGAACTATGGGATGGCCAGTGGTCTCCGGCCATGGACTCCCAGCAGTTCTGAAAGTGGGGTGAACCCATATTTTTTACTATATACATTTACCAATTCGTTTGCCAATTCTCAGTGTGACATCGTCAGTTTATAAAAAATATGAATTGCGTTTTTAACCCTGGGGGTTGTCCCACCGGTCATAGACTTGGCACCAGCCGAATCAATTTACATAAACATAAGGGTAAAGATGAAGGCAACATACAGAAGCGGTAAGTCAACATTGGTGAAAATATCGCATCACCAGGGAGCAGTGGTAGAATTATTTATGATGGCAACATTTACAGTACGGGGCAGGGATTGTGATTTTTGTGATGACTGATGCATATCTCATAGGACTTCACCCAATGGGAGCATGTTACATTCAATGTCCTGCGTCCTTTGCCTGCAATGAAGAAGTGGCTGTATATACAGGGTCTCTCACCGCTATAATCTATGGGTTGTTTCTATATCTCCTGTCCACTCCAATATAGTCTAAATGTTGTTTCTGTATTTCCTGTCCACCATAATAGAGCGTGACTCTGCTAAAACACTATACAGTATAATATGGGGGTGGCAAAAGTCATTTCTAGACGAACTTTCAACCAGGGAAAAGGTTAATTTAGAAGCCCCCAGCTACTCCCCCCCAGGTACTCTCCTGCTACGGTATATCTAGCCTTCGGGCTATAGGTTGCCTGCCACTGATGGACAATTTGGTCACTTTGGCATTCCGAAGCTTTACTCCAGCAAATCTCTTATGTCTTTATTAAAGTCTAAGGCCACCATTCTTTAAAGTGGACCTGTTTTTATGACTTGATAAATGAAATATGATTGGCTGCATACTGCCACCAACACCAGGGGGAGCTCCTTGTGGATATATTCAGCTGTCATTGAACTCAGTGGCGGCTGTATAAATTTGTATGCAGTGAATTCCTCTTAGTGGTGGCAGCAGATAGCCTCTATTGTATGTCAGTTTCATCGCATAGTGCTCACTAGAGATGGCCTTGCAGTTCGCCTGGCGGTCATTTTGCTGCGAATTTTGTGCGTTCGCGATTGGCCGAACATGCGAACATATGGTGATATTCTTTTTCATTGGGCCAAACTTTGACCCATGACACATCCATCAGGTGGGACGGGACAGCCAATTGAGACATTTCAGCACATGGACACACCCCCAACCTATAAAAGAGCCCGATCTGGCAGCTATTTTACATTCTGTGTTTTGCCATTGTAGGGAGAGGTTGCTTTGTGGAGCAGGGACAGGCTGTTAAGGACAACAACAACAAAAGTCCTTTTAAGGACTGGTATAGATTTGCTATCGCAAGGTGTGACATACTGAGGGTTGTAATATACTTATAATATACTTTCTAACAAAAGTATATAGTGCATTTGTATTGTGCAGCAGTTGTGTGCGGTTCTGCTGCGATACCGCAGCTATATAGAGGGACAAGCACTATTGGAACAACTATTTGCAATGGGTGTGATATACCTACGATTGAGTGGTATGATATACCTTCTACCACAAAATACTGATTAAGGGCTGCGATATACCTGTTGCCCCAAATAAACAGGGTGGTGTAATATACCGTAACTGTTGTGGCAAAAAAAATAATTGAGTCCTGCGAGATACCTGCTTCCATAAAATACTGATTAAGGGGTTTGATATACCTGCTTTTACCAGATACTGATTGAGGGGTGCGATATACCTGCTTCCACAAAATAATAATTAAGGAGTTCGATATACCTGTTTCCACCAAATATTGATTGAGTCCTGCGATATAGGAGACCGAGGACGACATTCTCCTGGGCGATGAGCAGGGGCCAGGGCACTCCACCACTTCCAATTAGGTGCAAATGGGGGCCTTTATGCTCCAGTGTTTAAAGAGGGGACCCCGTAAAAAAAGCAAAAAGGGCAAGGACCAGTACTGGGTGGCAACATACTTAGACCCCCGCTACAAACACAAAATGGCGGATATGTTACCAGCATCACAGAGGGCTGGCAGAATGCAGCATTTCCAGGCCTTGCTGCAAGAGATGCTGCATTCTGCTGTTGCGGGCGCTGGCAGAGGAATTTCCACCCACAGCGATACAGGTGCAGGTACCAATCCTACCGCGCCTGCAAGAAGAGGGCGGTTTGAAGATGTGATGGTCACTTCGGATATGAGATCATTCCTGCAGCCAACTCATCGACAGCCGCCCTCTGGATCCAGCCTCAGGGAACGCCTAGACCGGCAGGTTTAACGGTCGATGTGGACGCTCTGAGAAGCGAGGAACCCCTGGACTATAGGGTGTGCAGGCTTGACATGTGGCCAGAGCTGGCAGAATTTGCCATGGAACTCTTGGCTTTCCCCTCGTCGAGTGTCCTGTCCGAAATGACGTTCAGCGCAGCAGAGGGGATCGTGACCCTTAAGCACACGACAGTGTGGACTACCTCACATTTCTAAAAATGAATGAGGCATGGATCTCGGAGGAATTCAACACCTGTGATGACCACGTGTAATTGAATTTAGTCATGCCAGCCCACACATATCCACCACCACCCAGAACAAAGAATGGTCCTTGTCTTATGTATATACAGCGGCATAAAAGGCCTTTTCTGTCAGGTGAATGCCTAATCTTTGGGCCCTGTACGCCAGTGGCCTACTGTAACATTTTTATCCATTGACTGCCTAATATACCTCCAGCCACAAAATCACTTGTTCTTTTCTGTCAGCTCAATGCCTAAATTTTGGGGCCTGTACTCGCCTACAGTAAAATGTTTATCCATTGACTGCCTAATGTACCTCCAGCCACATATTCACAAGTTCTTTTCTGTCAGGCTAATGCCTAATTTTTGGGGCCTATACTCTTGTGGTCTAAAATAGTCTTGCAGAGTGCTGTTGCATTTTTTTTGTTTCTAAAAAAAAAATTTACTAGGTTCCAGCAGGGCACATTTTTGAGAGTTTCCCTTTAAGACGCATAAAAATGGCCCCTGATTAAAAGACATATTTTGTGTGGGAATTTTCGCCAATGATCCCCTTCTGGTATGTCACTGTCCATGTTGTGGGACTATTTGTGCATTTCTAGTAAGTATTTGGTGGCTGCAAAGATGACCTGAAGCTTTTTAAGGTTTGCCTGCCATTAAAGTCAATGGGGCCTGCCGCGAACGCGTGGTTCATGAACATTTGATCGTGAACGCCCAGTGATAGATACTTTTAAGCCCAGTGCCGGCAGTCGTGCTTTGTTACAGACAGTGCCGCAGGCATCTAGTTGCCATGGCAACCGGGCAGGCGCTCTCTGTGTAGGAGCGCTGGCCAATCAGGGGCGGCGCTGCCATGTCCAGTGAGTTGACGTCAAACTCGTCACGTGACTAGGAAGCGTGGCCTATTCTAACAGTCAATCTGCTGGCCACAAGCTACCCGTGATTGGTATAATTCTTCTGGATCTCCTCTACTAGCCTTCTTCTGAGTATTCTGTCTACTGGATTATTGACCTCTGATTAAGTCCGTGACCTTGACCTTTGCCTGATGGTTTTGACCCTGGCTTGGTATTGTATCTGATTTCTCTATTTCTGGTTTTCCCTGTCTGTTCTCCTGGTATTGACTCTAGCATGGTTCTGACTCAGATTTACGGTTCCTGACTCTTTTTAATTTAGTCTCTCTTGGTCTGACCTGGGTTGTCTGTTTCCATCTTTGTGGTTGCCGATCTGTCACTAGTTTATTGTTTTCCTCCTAGTTTTACCTCCCGTATAGACCCCTGCACTTATTCGGGAAAGGACTGCCGACCAGTTGTATTCTGCTGTCTAGAGCAAATCGTGCAAGTAGGTAGGAACAGTAGGATGGGCGAGTTCAAGGCACACTGCTCCCTACCATGACAGATATGCCACTGGATCAACTGGTGAACAAATATAATGGGGCTTCTCTGACAGTAAAATCCCAAAATGCTGTAGTGTACCATAAATATACTTTGACCCCATGACTTCAGTGTACATTTTAGAGGAAGGTTAAGACAGCTACATAAAAGAAGTGATTAAAACAATAATATAATACATAATTATACAGTTTCAAGAGAATTTGACCCCCTGGGTGATCTTCATGTATCTTCATGGATTATTGATCATATTGTCCTGTATTTTCATACAGAGGTCGTTGAAGTTTATAAAAACATCCATATGCTTGTGATGTCATTGAACGGTCATCTGTGCCAATCAGGACCACTGGACCAGTCAATGCACCAAGGTTTCTGATCAAATAATATAACTGAAGACATGTACCTGCACGACATCAGGTTAGTCAGTGATACGCTTCCATGTGGTGCACATAACACCCATTATACAGTGCTGGAAGAGGTTGATAAGGAGAGATTTATGCTGCTTTTACTGCAGGACAGGCATATATAGTCTCCATGAACAGCTGTCGGAATGAAGAAGAGACCATGTTGTAGAGCACTGGGTTCACAGCAGAGCTGACGTAGAACAGCGTGTTAGTCAGCATGTAGAAATAGTGGTAGAATGTGTACAGGAACCTGCAGGAAGAAAGCATCAGAATGAAAGAGAACCTCCAGATGGACATTTTCAGAAATCACAGGACCCTATAACAAGACAGAATAGGTCTCAAATCCTTCCCCAAATATATGTTTTCTCTATCATATATATCTTTATACCTGTTTGATATTAGATTTTAGTGTTCAAAGTCTCCTGCTTGTCTTCAGAGTTCAATTATAAAATGTTGTCTGTTTGGAGCCACCACTAGGGGGAGCTAACTGCATAAGGATTTATAGAACTGGCTTTGAATGCAGTGAGAGCTGTAACAAACTATGTTGCCATGACCTTCCTGCCTGGGAATGGACAAGGGTTAGACAGGACAGGGGAACACCTATGGTAGGGGTTGGGAAAGCCGAGGATTTCATGTACAACAGTTTAATCACATTTCAAAGTGATGATCCCTAAATGCACAAATGTGTGCAGAAGCTGTAGACTGACCTGCCACACTACCATATCTGTGCAGGTCCTGAAGCCAGGGAACGGAGCAGGAGCGCGTGTAAATGTATGGGGTCTGTAGGGTCTGTTGTGGGGCCTGTATTAGGGTGTCTGGTCTGCAGTCTCATTTTTGGGGAGGTATCTGTTTTTATTCTATGGTCTGGGCTGTAATTATTTTGGGTCCTTGAATCTGTAGTGTTTTTTGGGATTTATTTTGGGGTCTGAACACCAGGTACATAATTGTCTAATGTGTCCTTTAAGGCTGTGTTCACAAGTTGTCTGAGGTTCCACCGGCACAGAGAAAGATGGCAGCTGTTCTCAGTGCAGGTTATGCCTGAATTTGTGAGTCAGTGCTTTAACGCTCCTAAGCCTCAATGTAAAATCTGCAACACGGTCCCTACCTGCCATGTGCCATATTCATGATACTGGTGTCTTCTTGTCTGGCACCCTGGAGGCACTGCTATCTCTGCTCCTTAGTTTCGAAATTTGAGACAGATTGTATGAATGGTGCATTACAGATCTGTACACCACAGATACCATGGCAGTGTACACGAGGTCTTATGACCAGAGGCAAGATGTATGAAAACAGATAGTACTCACCCAGACCATTCATCATCCGGGATGTAGCAGAACATCAGTCTTCTGGCGTGGTAAGGTAACCAGCATATAAAGTAGGCAATTACAATCGCTCCTGTTAATTACATATAAATCCTGGATGAACATCTCATAGTGAATTACAAGATGCAAATTCTTCTATGATGGACACTAATGACTAGAGTTGAGCAAACTTGTGTTTTAAGTTCGGCGTCCAAAGTTCGGGTTATCGAAGCATCCCGTTATGGATTCCACTACCACGGACCATAACGGCATTTGGAATCCATAAGGGGATTCTTCAATGAACCCGAACCTTGGACAACACGGAGGACCTGGGGTGACGTCACCGTCATGTGATCAGTGCAGGGGGCGTGGCTCAGTACTGGATTAGATAAGAGGTGGTAACGATTATGAGCAGCCCAAGTAGCAGGCGCGAAAATGATCTCAGCATGTGCATGTCAGCAGAACATCAACTGTGTAAGAGATAAAGAGGGGGTACACATCTGTGCACATCATCCGCAACTCTGCTGGGAGTCTGCTGGAAGAGTAGGCAGATCTCCAGCTGCTTTCTCCCTTCCATGACCTCTAACTGTGTAACACCAGGATACTGCATCATTAGACGCAGCCCCAGCACCCATACATGCTCGGATGGGGCGTGACGCATCACAAAAAGGGGCAGGACGTCTTATAAAAGTAGTAGACATATTCTGGAAAGGGGGCAGAGTCTATAAAACGTCCACACCTGGAAACATTTCAGCAGTGCAAGGGAACGTATCACTATGGTTTTTTTTTTATTAATAGTTAAACCACATATTGGTAAATAGCCTTTTTTTAACCTATTTTTATTTCCTGATTGTAGATTCTTTTTATTCGATTACCTGTACAGGTATATGGAGGCAGCCATGTTCCCTTAACTGCTACTAACAGCATAAAGAGATATGCATTACAGCAGCCAAATGGACCATCGAACACAATAGACAGGAGATGTTCATCAAATTCCATGGGGCAGTGTTGTAGGCATGCTGCCGGACCTATGCAGAGGTCTGATAGCTTGTTGCCTAGCATGCATACTCATATACAGTGCATCCGGAAAGTCTTCAGACCCTTTTTTCAAATTTTGTAATGTTGCGGCCTTGTGCTAAAATAAAGAAAGTTTCCATTAATAATGAGAAACTTGCAGAATGTTAGAAATCTGCAAATTTATTAAAAAGGAAAAACAAAAATCTGGACCGTATACGGAACGATTCATTTCAATAGATCCGCAAAAAAAACCCGGAAGGTACTTCGTGTGCCTTCCGTTTCCGTATTTCCGTATTTTTGTTCCGTTTAAAGATAGAACATGTCCTATTAATTGTCCGCATAACAGACAAGGATAGTACTGTTCTATCAGGGGCTAGCTGTTGGCCATCATCCGTATTTTTTGCGGATACGTTTTTTGTGGACCGCAAAATACTGAAAAAGCCATACGGTCGTGTGCAAGAGTCCTCAGGGTGCTTCTATCTGGATACCGTCGCTCCCCAGAGTTAGGCTCTGTAGCATTCAAAGAAGAGAATTGTATCTGGTGGAGAATAAGTTGAGTCCAGACTTGATAAAGTTTAACTCGAATAAACTTGCATCCAGACAATATATGGTCTTTCTCTTGGTTCCAGCAGGTTTTAGGGTAAACTGGCAGGCTAACTTGGATACCTTGCTTTCTTTCTCTGCTGTGCTAATCTCTGACTTCAGTCTGGTTACAGGACTTTATAACAGTTCTGGTTGAGTGGGGTGCCTTTGGCTTTTGACCCCTTAGCTATAATTAGTCTACGAACTGCAAGGAGTCAGAGAGTGCTTTACAAGCTGCTTTCCAGGGCTCCGGCTGCCGGGGGGAGGGCTCCCCTCACTGCACAATGTTGTCTCATCTCTTTCCTACTCTTAATTCCACTATCGACTGACTATAGCTTCCTGCAACCCTTCCTTTGGTAGCATGCAGTACAAGCCCACCTCTGCCCAAAAGGGGGGAGAATGTAGTGGTAAGCACCGTTCTATCTAATGATCTCTCTCTGCTGGATACACTGCCACCTTCTGGACAACCAGGCACATTACATGTAATCACAGCTGCATAACAATATTATTAAGGCACAATATCAAAGGACCTGGAATCAAATAAATAGATGACATTATTCGTTAGCCATTTGAGACAGTGGCAGGGTGAAGGAATGGTAGTGCCCACTCTGGGGCACTACACAACCTCCAGTTTCCTTAGGTATGATAGGATGCCACAAGGTTTGCACATGCCATTCTTCTTTGCAGATCCTCTTAATCTCTGTCAGGTTGGGAGGGGACTGTTGGTGGACAGCTATTTTCAGGTCTCTCCAGAGATGTTCAATAGGGTTCAAGTCAGGGCTCTGACTGGGCCACATTAACAGAGTTCATCCACAGATGTTTAGAAACAGTTAATAAGTGGCACTACACACATCCGAATATTGATGTTATCTTCAGTCCACTCACCCATCAGGAGGTAACGCTAGTAATACGGTGGTGCTCTATCAAACAACAGTCTTGACGATATATCCCATGAAACAAAAGATCATGACGGCACTCACCAGTCCATTACGATATTCGCGTTTATTCGGAGCAGGAGGGGGAGACATACAGTGCAAACTCACATAGAAAAGGCGACGGCCGTTTCGCGCTGCCGCGCTTCCTCTGGCCTTTCACTTGCAATGAGGTTGCCTGGCGCAATCAAATTTATGCGCCCAACCGCACCTAACGGGGCTTTCCACGTCATAGTAATGCGCCAAGTTAGGTGCGGTTGGGCGCATAAATTTGATTGCGCCAGGCAACCTCATTGCAAATGAAAGGCCAGAGGAAGCGCGGCAGCGCGAAACGGCCGTCGCCTTTTCTATGTGAGTTTGCACTGTATGTCTCCTCTGCCTGCTCCGAATAAACGCGAATATCGTAATGGACTGGTGAGTGCCGTCATGATCTTTTGTTTCATGGCACATTAACAGAGTTGTTGTCTTTACTGTTTGCTTAGGGCCACTGTTTTGTTGGAACATAAAACTTCAGCCTAGTCTGAGGTCCTGAGCATGGGATTGGGTTTTCATTTAGAATTTCTCTCTACATTTCTTAATTTCGCTTTCCCACAACTCTGACCAGTCTCCCAGTCCCAGCTGCGGAAAAACACCCTCACCGCATGATGCTGCCACCACCATGCTTCATTGTGGGGATGGTGTTGAACAGTGCCTGGTTTCCTCCAAACATGATGCTTAGAATTGAGGCCATAAAGTTCAAACTTGGTTTCATCAGACCAGAGAATCTTGTTTCTCACAGTCTTAGGCCTCATGCACACGAACATATTTTCTTTCCGTGTCCGTTCCGTTTTTTTTGCGGACCATATGCGGAACCATTCATTTCAATGGGTCCGCAAAAAAAATGGAAGATACCTGTGCATTCCGTTTGTCCGTTCCGTTCCGCAAAAAAATAGAGCATGTCCTATTTTTTCTAGTTTGCGGACAAGGATAGGCATTATTACAATGGATCCGCAAAAATAACGGATCCGCAAAAAAACGGATGCCATACGAAACGTCATCCATTTTATTTGCGGACCACAAAACACACACGGTCGTGTGCATGAGGCCTAAGAGTCCTTTAGGTGTTTTCTGCAAACTTTCATGTGTTTTCATGCCTTTTACTCAGGAGAGGCTTCTGACAAAATAAAATTCTGTGCCACAGAGTACCATTCTGTGCGACAAAAATGAATGTTGTGTCACAAAATACAATTCTGTTAATTTTGTGGCACAAAATGTTATTTCTTCACACAGAATTTTTTATTGTGTCGCACAACATGTCATTTTGTCACGCACGTCTTTTTGTGACATAGAATTCTACTAAATGAACTTTGTCTATACAAAACGCTTTTTGTGTCACAAAATGCACTGTAAACAAATGGCGTCCCATAGACACCGAGGGCTAGGAGAATTTTTCTGTGCAGCAGCTACTTGCAAATTTGATAGTGTCCATGAGGTAGGGTGCTGTGCCCAAAGCAGAGGCACTGAGAGTATGTGCTGTATACGAGGCACAGGAAACATGGAAAAGCTGGGTGGCAATGCTACGAGTCACAGCCATTGAGTGATTTCTGCATGCTGGGCACTGTGCCAACGAGCTACCAAGTATTACTCGCCCTCCCCAATAGCCCAGCCACTGATGAAAGCAAATGTGTGATGGCAGAGACAGCTACAAAAAGGAGATATTTCCTTTTGAACGTCTCTAGGAGCTACTTGCTAAACTCTGCCACTCTAGGCACCTGCCTATGGGTACCAAATGGCAAATACAGCCCTGCACATGACAAAACAGTCATATCTGACTAGAGCTACCAAGACACCCATGAGAATAAACTTCGAGAACTTTGTTTTAATGACTTCACCGTGTATTCTTTATATCCCTTCTCATCCAGTGATGAAGCTGTGCCAGGGCCTTTACAGCTGACTCATACAAGAAAGTGGGTGGTTGTGGTGCCCAGGTAACGGTATTATGCCAGAAGTCTCTCCTGCATAGCTCCATAGAAATAGAGAATCCTCCGCCATAATACGGTTGCCTAGACAACTGGACAGCCCAGTCTTTCGCGGGCGTCTCATTCATCTTTAACGTTCTATCAATGCATATAAATTGGAACGATACTTCTGTCAAGTGTAAAAGGTTGGAAATTAACCCCTTGGATACTAGAGTTTTTTCGTTTTCATTTTTCTTCCTGGAGCCATAATTTTTTTATTTTTCCATTTATTTTTCCATTTATTTACCCATATGAGGGCTTGTTTTTTGAGGGACAAGTTGTATTTTCTAATGCCACCATTTAATATGGCATACAATGTAGTGGAGGGTAGAAAAAAACGCAATTCCTCCACCATTTTACTAGATTTGTCCCTACGGTGTTCCCTTTGCAGCAAAACTGACCTGTGCCCTTCATTCTCTGGGTCATTTTTATTACAACGATACCACATGTATAGGTTTTTTTTAATGTCTAAATAGTGTAAAAATAAATTAAAACTTTGAACCATATTCTGATCCCCATAGTTATATCTACTGAACTGTGTGGGGGCTAATTATTTGCGGGACGATCTTTAGTTTTTATTGATACCATGTTGGAGAGTGGGACTTTTTGATCACATTTTATTACATTTGTTTGGGTAAGAGAAGCAATGAAACAATGGTGATTCGGCCATTATGATACTCTTTTCTGTTACTCTGTATGGGATAAATATTTTTATATTTTAATAGAACAGGCATTTTCGGACGAGGTGATGCCCATGATGTTTATATTTTTTGTTATTTATTTATGTATTTATTTTTTTATTCTACGGAAAGTGGGGGGGGGGGATTTAAATGTTTTTTTTTATATTCTATTTTTAAATTTTTTTACTTTTCTAAATGTTTTTGTAGTCAGTGTTTGAGGCTACAAGACTCACTAAGTTTTTTCCCTTCAATATTACCATGTACCACAGAGAAGCATGGTAATAGCTGAATTGTTCATTTCTCATTTTTCAAACAAGCAACAGGATCTCAATACTTTTATAATTACAAGTAATTAACAATTTAGTATAACCACTGAGTTATTGAACAACGTATCTGTATAGCGCCACCTGCTGTTTGTTCTTTTCCTTATTTCTCTGTCCATCTCACTGAAGTGCTTACACATGCTCAGTTCCATCCTTCAACTGCCACTAGCTGTATCTTCTGTTAGAAGCTGTGACATTTACAGGGAGAGAGCTGCAGCAGAAAGGACACACACTCTGAGCTGTGATATGGAGAGGGCTGCAGCAGAAAGGACCCCCCCAGCTATGGTAGGGAGATAGCTGCAGCAGAAAGGGTATGTCCCCTAAACTATGATAGGGAGACAGAAAGAACATGCACCCATGGCTGTGATAGGGAGAGAGCTGTTGCAGAGAGGACATGTCCCCCTAAGAAAGGATAAACCCTTTCAGCTGTGATAGAGCTATGTCTGGTATTGCTGCTCAGTCTAAGGTAAATGGGGATGAGCTGCAATACCATACACGGTCCACGGACAAGCATGGTGCACTTTCTGGAAAAATAAAAACAAACAAAAAATCGGGACAATCCCTTTAATTAAAAGGGGAAGACATCCTAGGTCCAGTCCCTTCAGATGCCATCAAGCAAATATGCAGTGTGAAGAGCAAACATTGTATTGCATGATCTAGGGACAATAATAGTGAAGCAACACATCAGTATGAGGCAGAGTCCTCCTTGATTTAAAAAAAAAAAGGTAAATCATGAACACAGTCTCCATCTACAGAGATTTTCTCTCCATTATACTATTTACTGTGAATCCCTCTCATTTCTGCTCGACATTAGTCAAAACTGCATTAGACACAGTCCTCAGTTTAGATTCCAGCCATTTAGACCTGAAGGCGGCTACAACATAGAGACGGCCGCACAGTTAGTCAAATATCTACAAGTAAATAACTCCCGGGCAGAGACAGGACTGTGAGTGGTGAAACGCGTCGCCTGGAAATACATATTCAAATACAGGGCAGAGATGAATCTGCATCAAGAAGACTCTGGATTCACTAATCTTCTTTTTCTGTATCGTTTAGTGTTAGAAAATAGGCTATGCCACAAGCCCAAGAGGAGCGGCGCGGAGAATGGGAGTGGTATTGGCAGGAGACCATGCCCTTTCTTCCCTCGGAGCACACTCTGATGCTGGAGCTCCTGCCTGATGATAGTTTGGGTGCCCCTTAGTGTTATGAGTTTTGTATGGGTGCAAGGCAGGAGACGTAGGTACCATTGCCATCAGGCAGAAACCAGGCCAGTTGTAGAAAATAAACGCCTCTCTTTACTAAAGTGCAGAATGGGAGTTGTAGTTCATCCAGAATTATCAAACACAGTTCCAAACAAATCACACTGCAAATCTCCCCTGATAGCGCTGTATGGGTATAAGCAAGGACGGTGGTTGTAGTACTCTTTTCCTTTATCTCGCCACTGTCTCTCTCTGCAGAATCTAAGGCTGGCAATAAGGTTCTTGCAAACCTTGTCTGTAATTCCCAGGCTGAGGGGTACAGGATTAAGATATGGCTGGCCAGGACCATGTCAAAGAAGCGTGGATGGGTGTATTAATAATATCCCTCTCACTGCGGTAAAGTCTCTAAAGCTGTAAACAGCGAATACCTTACTGACTGACTCCAGTGCTCGGCCATACAGACTCAGGATCTCCGAATTCTTTCTTTCCTCTCCCTATCTAGAGTACTGTACAGTAGAAAATGCTTCCTCTCTCTAGACATAGTGATTCCCTGGGATGTAGGCCTAGTATTCAGAGGAGTGCACACATGTACTTCCTCAGCGAGCACTCACACTGAACTAGGGGCGGACCTAAGTCCATCACCTAGCATCCTACAAGGGCAGTGTTAGGATTGTTATCCCTGACCGAGCCATACAAAATTATACTGGCTTGTATAATACATGTGAACATTAAATAATATTTAAATAGCCAGAAACAATTTTGCACGTACCTACATATGACTGAAAAATCAATTCACCAATAAATGAGTGGCACCACCACCCATAGGAAGGCTGTGTTATTCTGGATCATAATGGCATGGATGTGTCTCCCTGGTGTTTCATATTAATAAATCTGTAGTGAACTTTCCTATATAAATAATTTATGACTAGAAGGGCAGGTTTCATTTCGAATACATCAGGCAATAATCCAGTACAAATATCAATGGTGGAGAAGAAAATAGCATTTCAGAACTGACCTATACGATGACAGTGTGGATTTAAAGGGAGTCTGTCCTCAGCAACATCGCTATGCAACCAAGCATAGCGCCAGGAGGGAGTACCTCTCCAGATTCTAGCAGTGCCATTCTTATGGTGCTCCATGGCTTCCATTCAAATAAAATCAGATTTTTATAAAAAAAATGGGCATATGATGTCTTTAGGACAATGAGGGCGGTACCATTCCACCGTAGCTCTGCTCCATTGACTACTCTCTCTTGGACGACTCACTGACACGGCCAAGCAGTAGGTAAGGGCCACGTACCCCCGCAGTTGCTGTGGTCAATAGCCACTGTGTCAACTGAGACATGACAGAGGGAGGGCTAGGCTTTGTGATTTGAACTAAAAAGTGATAAAGTTATGGCTTTAGGAAGGCAAAGAAAAAAAAAGAAAATTGGCTGCATCATTAAGGGTTTAAATTGTTACATACTGCTAAGAAAAATAGTTTTAGTTTAGAAATAGTTTAGAAAAATGGTTATCCCATGATTAATGTCAAAAATGAAAATCTGACGTCATATAGCATATTACAATCTCTTTCTAACAAAGCTAGAACCAGCCCTGTACCTCACATGGATCCAGAGATCTCCACATTCACTGTTCCAATTGTTCTGCTAGATGTATTTCAAGCTGGCAGCTCAGGAGGAGTGTCCTTTCCTATTGGGTATGTCCTTTTCAGGGGCATGTTATGTTTCCAGTGGGTGCGTTTTTTTTAGGGGTTATGTACTTTCTGCTGCAACACTCTCCCTATCAAAGTGCAAGGGGCTTGTGCTTTCTGCTGGAATATCTAAAGGCTTAACAAAATTTGAAAAATCAGGTTTAAATAATTTGAGGGGTATAGTAGTTGCTGTTCAGGTAAATTATGGGTGGTTTCTATTATGTAAGCACCACAAAGTGACTTCATAACTGATTTGGTCCTTAAAAAAGTGGGACTGCTTGTGAAATTCTAAGCCATCTTACATTTTCAAAATGATGCTAACCCAAAGTAGACATATGTTGAGAGTTAATTAATTTAAGATCTTATGAGGTGTCACCATCCGTCTTAGGATACAATCACATAAACATATTTTGTTTCCGTGTCTGTTCCGTTTTTAATGCAGATAGGATGCAGACCCATTTATTTCAATGGGTCCGAAAAAAATGCAGACAGCATACCATGTGCTATTTGCATCCGTATGTCTGTTCCGTAGCCCGGCAAAAAAAATAGAACATGTCCTAGGATAGGCATTGTTACAATGGATCCGCAAAAAAAAAACAGATGTAATACGGACGTCATCAGATTTTTAGCCAATGTCAGGCAGCGACAGAGACAAGCCTCCCTAGAGTCACCCACGATTCTAGGGAAGCTCGTCCCCATTACCGCCTGCCATTGGATGAACCCTCCCCCCCACCAGATGTTTTCATCCGCGCCAAAGCGAGGGTAAGCGAGGTAAGTACAACCTCTTTGAGGGGCCTGGGCATATAGGGAGGCATTTCAGGGGTCGGATAACCCCTTTAACCTCTTCCCGCATTATCACGTACATGTATGTGAGGGAATGCGGCTTCTTGCTGTTACTGATAGCCGGGCCCCTGCTGCATCCGCCAGCATTGCTGTATGCGGTGATGCCGGCGGATTAACCCTTTCACATGCCGCGGTCAGCACTGACGGCGGCATGTGCTGGGTTTACAGAGGGAGGGGGCTCCTTTTGATTCCATCGGGCCCCCGCGCTGCGCTGACAGGGGGCTGATGGTTGCCATGGCAGCCACGATGCCTTCCACAGGTATCGGAGCCTGCCAGCTACAGAAGCCCAGGAGATCCAGCCTGAGGGCTGGGTCTCCTAGGCAACTGTTAGCGTCTTACTGTGTAAGACGCTGACAGTTCAATTCAGTACAATAAATAATAAAAAAAATTAAAGTTTCAAGTAAAAAAAAAAAAAGCGTCCTTTTCACAAAATAAAGTAAACATTTTTTGTAAAAAATAGGGAAAATAAGAAAAGTTGACATATTAGGTATCACCACGTCTGTATCAACCGGCTCTATATAAATATCACATGACCTAAACCCTCAGTTGAACACCGTCAAAAAAATAAAATAAAAACTGTGCTAAAAAACATTTTTTTGTCACTCTACATCACTAAAAGTGCAACACCAAGCGATCAAAAAGGAGTATGCCCGCCAGAATAGAACCAATCTAACCACCACCTCATCCCGCAAAAAATAAGACCCTAACTAAGACAATCGCCCAAAAAAATTTTTTTAGTTTCAAAAATGATATTATTGTGTAAGGGTACTTTCACACTTGCGTTATTTGATTCCGGCAGACTGTATGCAAACGCATGTCATTTTTTCTGACAATGCCTAAAAATGCCTGATCAGTCAGAAAAATGCATTGCAATACCGGATCCGTTTTTCCGGTGTCATCCGGCAAAACAGATCCGGTATTTATTTTTTAAACATTTTTAAAGGTCTGGGCATTCAGAATGCATTAGGATATAACTGAAGCGTTTTTTTGTTCGATATTGAGCCCCGAGGACGGAACTCAATGCCAGAAAAGTTTAACGCTAGTGTGAAAGTACCCTTAAACTTAAATAAATTTTAAAAATGTATACAAATTAGGTATTGCCACGTCCATAATGACCTGTTCTATAAAAATATCACATGATCTAACCGCTTAGGTGAACACCGTAAAAAAATTTATAAAATAGAAACAGTGTTAAAAAAGCAATTTTTTTTGTCACCTTACATCACAAAAAGTGTAATAGCAAGCGATAAAAAAGTCATACGCACCCCAAAATCATACCAATCAAACCGTCATCTCATCCCACAAAAAATGAGACACTGCCTAAAACAATCACCCAAAAAAAAAAAACGATGGCTCTCAGAATATGGAGACACTAAAACAGGATTTTTTTTTCAAAAATGCTTTATTATGTAAAACTGAAACAAACAACCCAAAAAAATTGTCATTATTGGTATTGTTGCATCTGTAACAACCTGCTCTATAAAAATACCACATGATCTAACCTGTCAGATGAACAATGTAAATAACATAACATAAAAACGGTGCCAAAACAGCGATTTTACATTACCTTGCCTCACAAAAAGTGTAATATAGAGCAGCCAAAAATCATATGTACCCTAAAATAGTACCAACAAAACTACCACATTATCCCATAGTTTTTAAAATGGGGTCTTTTTTTGGAGTTTCTACTCTAGGGGTGCATCAGGGGGTCTTCAAATGTGACATGGCAAGTTTAAATTATCCCAGTGTAATCTGCCCTCCAAAAACCATATGGCGTTCCTTTCCTTCTGCGCCCAGCCATGTGCACGAACAGGAGTTTACGACCACATATGGGGTGTTTCTGTAAACTACAGAATCAGGGCAATAAATATTGAGTTTTGTTTGGATGTTAACCCTTGCTTTGTTACTGGAAAAAATGGATTAAGATGGAAAATCTGCCAAAAAAGTGAAATTCAGAATTTTCATCTGCATTTTCCTTTAATTCTTGTGGGTGTTCCACAAAAATTAAAGGAAAATGTAGATGAAAATTCAGATTCTGTGGTTTACAGAAACACCCCATATGTGGTTGTAAACTGCTGTATGGGCACACAGCAGGGCGCAGAAGGAAAGGAACGCCATATGGTTTTTGGAGGGCAGATTTCACTGGGATAATATTAAGTTGCTATGTCATATTTGAAGACCCCCTGATGCACCCCTAGAGTAGAAACTCCAAAAAATGACCCCATTTTGGAAACTACGGGATAAGGTGGTAGTTTTGTTAGTACTATTTTAGGGGACATATGATTTTTGGCTGCTAAAAGGTTAACAAAGTTTGTTAAATCAGTTTTGAATACCTTGAGGGGTGTAGTTTCTAAAATGGGGCATTTTTGGGTGGTTTCTATTATGTAAGCCCCACAAAGTGACTTCAGACCTGAACTGGTCCATAAAAAGTGGGTTTTGCTTCTAAACGTCCGGAAAAAAAAATATCAATTTCAAAATGATCCAAACATGAAGTAGACATATGGGGAATGCAAAGTAATAACTATTTTTGGAGGTATTACTATCTATTATAAAAGTAAAGAAATAGAGATTTGGAAATCTGCTAATTGTTCCAAATTTTTGGTAAATTTGGTATTTTTGTTATAAATAAAAATTAAATATTTTGACTCAATTTTGTCACTGTCATGAAGTAAAATATGCTACAAGAAAACAATCTCAGAATGGCTTGGATAAGTAAACACGTTTTAAAGTTATTGCCACATAAAGTGACACATGTCAGATTTGCTAAAAATGGCCTAGTCCTTATGATGAAAAATGGCTTGGTCCTGAAGGGGTTAAGGGAAATGTATATGTATATTTAATGCATCATATTTTAAAAAAAATATATTATTATCAGGTTTACACTGAGCTGCACACAAGAAATAGTGAAGAAAAGGTGCCAGAAAAAAAAAGGCAATTATCACACCGGAATATGTCTTCTAATTAACTGTGTATAGTAGACAGCAAAAGTCATCTGGACAAGAACATGATGTCGAGGCCTTTTCCGCAAATTGGTAGGACATATAAATAATTAGTAATACTCCTATCTAGGATAGGAAATAACATAACAATTACGTTTATAAATATCAGAAAATAAGTAATTGTAGTTGTAGTCCTATATCAAATGTAAAATTTTAAGTTTATATCATCACAAATAAAGATCATCTTCAATTGTGACCATAAATCTAGCTAAGGTCTGGTGACAGACATAGGATAATATATACTGTATATAGTGCATGTGCTATAGCAGCAGATATGGGGCGTATATGCTCAGGGGCAGACTAGGAACTTAAAGTGGCTCTGTAAAAAAAATCTAAAAGTAGCCCAATGGTGTAGGTGGGTCCAAACTGAAGGAAGTGTAAGGATGTGGGACAAGGGACCTTAAATGTATTACTCTGCTATTTTGTAAATTGTATGATTACTGCAACATCTCACTTTGGTCAGTAAGTTGCAGCAAAGGATAAGATGATAAAAGTCTACATTGGAGCTGCCCATCAGAGGAATACTAATAACCCATTTAGTTAGCAAAGTTGGAAAATAGCGAATTTATGGGCTGCTTTGGACCCTTACAAGTGAGACAGCAAACTGAATATGCAGGTTTGACACTGCCCTTAGCAAATTACTTATTGTATCACACTCTCCCTGTGTAAGGGGAGGAGGTTCCTGTAGAAGCAGGAAGTGAGCAGACGGACGCTGTGCTTGGTGCTGCTGGAAACCACAATGGATCATCTCTGCTGAATCTGGTAGGGAATGGACCGGCTCACAGTGGAGACTGGCGACAGCACGAAGGGGAGGTTTGTCTGTAGGATCCATTTCTGGAGTGGACCAGGAAATAAGAAAAAGCACCAAGAACCTGCTCAAGGAACGGTAAGTGCGTATTTGCCACGTCACATTGCACCACACTGTTGAAGGGGCATTTGGACATAAAATAAGTACAGTTACATTGCGGTGTACAGGCTGCAAGCTAATTCATAGCCCTAAGGGACTCATATGCTGACGCCTTCCTATCTCACTGGCTGCTCATAGGGTGTTACGTTACGTTATGCTGGGAGCTGGAGTAAGGATTAAAGTTCCAAAAGACAGACATAATTTCCCTGTGGATTACAAATAGTATTGTGCAATACTTGAGGTGCACCCCAACGAGGAACTTGTCCAGGAACATACAAGTGCAGCTAAGCTGCTTAATGGATTTTGGGGAAAATTATTACATTTACTGGTTTAGTGTTAGACAGTGTTACATTTACTGTTGGTTTATTCTCTGTTACCAATCTGTTTTATATATTCTCAGCTTCTTGTTCACTACATTGTTCAGTAAACTCAACTGCTGGAAAAGAACTGTTGTCTGTGTGGCATCATGTACCCTCTGTACCTGTGGGCCCAGCCCTCGGCTTTAATTGTCTTTTCTGGTAAACTGACTTGTCTCTGGAATAACCTCTTGTTTACAGATTTGACTCCCACTGACTTTCCTGGCTTAAGGTCCCTTTGCATGGGACAGTTGAGCAGGCGAAATTACATGCATCCATCTCCTCCACAGTATTGGGTGGAGCGATCACTAATGCTATCGCTTGTCCCCAAACATAATCATTGTTTGTCGGCAGCAGAGCGTGTTTAGACCGCACAATCTGCCACTAGCAAGTGATGATTTAGGTGACCGCACAAACGATTATATTTTCTGAAAAAGCGTTTTGCTCATTCATTGAGTAATCGGCGTTGTCTTTACACTGTCATATAATCACTAACGTGTTCAAACCTGTGTAAAGCGGCCTTTGGACTCTGGCTTGTACTTCTCTCCTGCTATTCCTTTACATTTGCCTAGATAGTAACATTGTTTATATATTTAGAGTTTTCTTTAATTGTTGTATTATTTCCTATCCTGGATGGCAGAATTACTGTTTATATGTTGCAGTCATTTGTGGAAAAGGCCTTGACATCATGTTCTTGTCCAGACGACTTTGGTCTGTTAGGTTTGCTACCTGTGAGCTTGCACCTGTTTCTGCCACTGGAATCCGTGGACATAATCTGCGTCCCTAGATGCCAAAACCAAACTTCCTTGCAGCAGGATGTTATGAACACCTAGGGGTAACCTTAGATCTACTAACCAAAGTGGTGAAGGAAGATAGGTAGCAGATTGAGAGTTTGCAGATGGTGGTCCTAGACAGTGACCCTGTATTCTTCCTCCCCTCTGACTTGGTTATGCCACTTCTTTCATTACTACAGATCAGCAAGAAGGTTACATTACTTACTTTAATACAGGTCCATATTAATTCTATTATGCCAAGCACATATAGTTTACACAGACAGTCTACTGATTTCAGAGAAAAGGTATAGTGGCTCACCCGTCTCAATTTTTAGTATTAGGTGCACTGTTATAGGCCCACCCATTGGTCTTCTAGTATCAATGGTCTATATTACAAGGTATTAACAGGAACTCAGTCACCTAGGGCTGCATTGAAGATTAATTCTTTAGTACATCAATTATATCCGACATAAATAAATAATTAAAGGAAATATACACTACAAAAAAAACACAATAAAAAATATTTAAAAAATATAGAAAAAGTAAAAATGTTAAAAAATGCAATAAACGTGTTCGCATCAGAAGTTCATAAGGTGGTTAGTCACTTATTAATTGTATATATGATCCTTAATCAGGTAAGTATAGACATGATTCCTTTTTTATGAAATATGTAAATAAGTAAAGTAGATGATATCCCAAAAAATAAAAGTTAAAAAATATCCAGAAAATGATGAATAATTTTGCTTGTTTCAAAAAATGATCAAATGAATACAAATATTCTTAATTCATCTAATAAATGTTCCAAATGGCTTTGGTTCATCCAATGATCAGTGTGTATAACTTAAAATGGCTGTAAATAATCAATAATGTCGCTTAATCATGATTCATTTTCATTTGTAAATCAGCGTTCATGATTGCAGGCAGTTAGTAATGTTACTTAGTCCAAATTACATACATAATTTCATTTAAGAATCAATGTTAATGATTATTTGTTGTCTTTCATCTCCTTTTTAAGATGCAGATATACCTCTTATTTGTTGCCCATACACTGTTATGGTTAATAACTAGAGTAGATACTATCAGTATGGTGTGGATACATATATATAGAAAATACAGTATAACTTTCTTTCACTGGTATTGATTAGACTTTACCGCCTCGATGTCTTCCCAGGGTATATCATCTGTGCCAGCGATGTGTATTGCTCTGAGCCGGATCTCCTGGCTCCCCGTGTATCAGCTTATGCGATGTCTTTGTTTGGCGTCCCATGTGTTGGAGCTCGTAGCTTACCCACTGATGCAGGGTGCTGTTTATTGGTAGTACTGGGGTCTGTATCTAGTGATTTGGTTCTGCTCTCATATATCGCAGCTGTAATGATGCCAAGGACATCTTTTTGGATTACAGTAGTTATACCATACGCGTTTCGGAGCTGCCGGCTCCTTCTTCAGTGGCTCATATAATTGATATATTAAATAATTATTCTTCAATGCAACCCTAGGTGCAAGTCTACTGATTTCAGTTGGCAATATGTAATGCTTAATTTCAACTGTGGTGGGCCTGCAGGGAGATTGAACACTTGTTACCCAATCAACCACAGATTACAGTTGATCGTGGAGGGATCGTGGTAAGTAGCAGACACTTTGAGGAAAGAAGGTTTGTACACAAACATAGAAAAGGATTCTTCACTGTAAGAGCAGTCAGACTATGGAACTCTCTGCCTGAGGAGGTGGTGATGGTGAGTACAATAAAGGAAATCAAGAGGGGCCTGGATGTATTTCTGGAGTGTAATAATATTACAGGCTATAGCTACTAGAGAGGGGTCATTGATCCAGGGAGTTATTCTGATTGCCTGATTGGAGTCGGGAAGGAATTTTTTTCCCCTTAACCCCTTTGGGACACATGACGTACCGGTACGGCATGTTTCCCGAGTCCTTAAGGACACATGACGTACCGGTAAGTCATGAGTTGTTCCGATCACTGCTGCTCAGCCGGCAGTGATCGGAACAAGGTACCTGCTGAAATCATTCAGCAGGTACCTTGTAACAATGCCCAGGGGGGTCCTGTGACCCCCCCATATGGGCGATCGCTGCAAACCGCAGGTCAATTCAGACCTGCGGTTTGCAGCGCTTCTGTGCGATCTCTGATCCCGCGGTCTATGACCGCGGGATCAGAGAGTTATGCCCTCAAACTGTTTTTTAACCCCCTGCAGCCCCCAATCATATTGTGGCTGCGGGGGTGCAGGGGGGGGTGGTTGCGGGCGGCGGGCGGGAGGCGGGCGGTGCGGCGGGCGGGATCGCGATTGCGATCCCCCGCCCGCCTCCTCTGTAATCTATCCCTGGTGTCTAGTGGTTCTATCAGAGTGCCAGCACATTACTAACACTCTGATAGAAACGGCTGGCATCTGTGCTGCAGATGCCAGCCGTTTAACCCCTTCTGTACCGCGGTCCGTACGGACCGTGGTATGGAAGGGTTAACAGGGAGGGAGCGCTCCCTCCCTCTCCCATCGGGGGGCTGCTGTGCCTTTGCAGCCCCCAACAGGATGGGATCGCAGAGGGAGGGAGCTCCACTCCTCCTCATCCATCACCCCTGCCCAGTTATGGCAGCGGGTGATGGTTGCCATGGAGACAGGCCGCTTTCAGAAGCGTCCTGCTCTCCATGGTGCTGAAAGTCTGAATAGACCTGCTAAAGGTCTATTCAGACTTTCTAAAGTACAAAATACAGTACAGTGCACTATATAGTGTACTGTACTGTATTATACAGACACCAGATCCACTGGATCTTTCAGAACCAAGTGGGTCTGGGTCAAAAAAAATGTAAAAAAGTGAAAAAAACACATCACTGAATAAAAATTAAAAAAAAAAAAATACACTACACATATTAGGTATCGCCGCGTCCGTAAAAACCTGCTCTATAAAAATATCACATGACTGAACTCCTCAGGTGAACGCCATAAAAAAAACCCCCAAAAAATGGTGTAAATAAGCCATTTTTTGGCACATTACATCACTAAAAGTGTAATACAAAGCGATCAAAAAGGTGTTTGCCTCCCAAAATAAAACCAATCAAACCGCCATCTCATCCCGCAAAAAACGAGCCCCTACCTAAAACAATTGGCCAAAAAATAAAAAAACTATGCCTCTCAGACTAAAACATGATTTTTTTTGTTTCAAAAATGCTTTTTAGTGTTAAATGTAAAAAAAATATTAAAAAGTAGACATATTTGGTATCTCCACGTCCGTAAGAATCTGCTCTATAAAAATATCACATGACCTAACCCCTCAAGTAAACACTGTAAAAAAAAAATAATAAAAACTTTGTCAAAAAGCCATTTTTTTGCCACCTTACATCACAAAAAGTGTAATAGCAAGCGATCAAAAAGTCATATGACCCCCCAAATAGTGCCAATCTAACTGTCACCTCATCCCGCAAAAATTATACCCAACCTTAGACAATTGCCTAAAAACTGAAAAATATATGGCTCTCAGACTATGGAGATACTAAAACATGTTTTTTTTTCATTCAAAAAGGATATTATTGTGTAAAACCAAAATAAATAAAGAAAAGGTATACATATTATGTATCGCCGCGTCCGTAAGGACCTGCTCTATAAAAATATAACATGACCTAACCCCTCAGATGAACGCCGTAAACATAAAAAATAAAAACGTTGTCAAACAAGCCATATTTTTGTCACCTTACATCACAAAAAGTGTAATAGTAAGCGATCAAAAAGTCATATGCACCCCAAGATAGTACCATTCGAACCGCCATCTCATCCCGCAAAAAATGAGCCCCTACATAGGACAATCGCCCAAAAAAAAAATATATATGGCTCTCAAACTATGGAGACACTAAAACATAATTTTTTTGTTTTAAAAATGATATTATTGTGTAAAACTTATATAAATAAATAAAAAGTATACATATTATGTATCGCCGCGTCCGTCACAACCTGATCTATATAAATAACACATGACCTAACCCCTCAGCTGAACACAGCAAAAAAAAAAAAAAATACGGTGTCAAAAGCCATTTTTGTCACCTTACATCACAAAAGTGTCATAGCAAGCAACCAAAATGTCATATGCACCCCAAGATGGTGCCAATCAAACCGCCATCTCATCCCGCAAAAAATGAGCCCCTACATAACACAGTCGCCCAAAAAATAAAATAAAACTATGGCTTTCAGAATGTGGAGACACTAAAAAAATTATTTTCAAAAATGCTTTATTATGTAAAACTGAAACAAAAACCCCAAAAAGTAGTCATATTTGGTATTGTCGCGTCCGTAACAACCTGCTCTATAGAAATAGCACATAATCTAACCTGTCAGTTCAACTATGTAAATAACAAAAAATAAAAACAGTCCCAAAACAGCTATTTTTTTGCAAATTTTCCATTTTAATCCATTTTTGCAGTAACAAAGCAAGGGTTAACAGCCAAACAAAACTCAATATTTATTGCCCTGATTCTCTTGTTTGCACAAACACCCCATATGTGGTCGTAAACTACTGTATGGCCAAACGGCAGGGCACAGAAGGAAGGGAACGCCATATGGTTTTTGGAAGGCAGATTTTGCTGGACTGGTTTTTGACACTATGTCCCATTTGAAGCCCCCTGATGCACCCCTACAGTAGAAACTCCAAAAAGTGACCCCATTTTGGAAACTACGGGATAAGGTGTCAGTTTTGTTGGTACTATTCTAGGGTAAACATGATTTTTGGTTGCTCTATATTACACTTTTTTTGAGACAAGGTAACAAAAAATAGAAATTCGGAAATTTCATCTCCATTTGCCAATAACTCTTGTGGAACACCTAAAGGGTTAACAAAGTTTGTAAAACTGGTTTTGAATACCTTGAGGGGCGTAGTTTCTTAGATGGAGTCGCTTTTATGGAGTTTCTACTCTATGGGTGCATCGGGGGGCTTCAAATGGGACATGGTGTCAAAAATCCAGTCCAGCAAAATCTGCCTTCCAAAAACCATATGGCGCTCCTTTCCTTCTGCGCCCTGCAGTTTGGCCATACAGCAGTTTACGACCACATATAGGGTGTTTCTGAGAACTACAGAATCGGGGCAATAAAAATTGAGTTTTGTTTGGCTGTTAACCCTTGCTTTGTTACTGTAAAAAATGGATTCAAACGGAAAATTTTTCAAAAAATTGAAATTCTGAAATTTTATCTCCATTTGCCATTAACTCTTGTGGAAAACCTAAAGGGTTAATGACGTTTGTAAAATCAGTTTTGAATACCTTGAGGGGTGTAGTTTCTAGAATGGGGTAATTTTTGGGTGGTTTCTATTATGTAAGCCTCACAAAGTGACTTCAGACCTGAACTGGTCCCTAAAAAGTGGGTTTTTGAAAATTTCTGAAAAATTTCAAGATTTGCTTCTAAACTTCTAAGCCTTGTAACGTCCCCAAAAAATAAAATGACATTCCCAAAATGATCGATACATGAAGTAGACATATGGGGAATGTAAATCAATAACTTTCTTTGGCAGTATTACTATGTATTATAGAAGTAGAGTAATTGAAACTTGGAAAATTGCAAATTTTTCAAAATTTTTGGTAATTTTGGTATTTTGTTATAAATAAAAATGAAATTTTTCGACTTCATTTTACCACTGTCATGAAGTACAATATGTGACGAAAAAACAATCTCAGAATGGCCTGGATAAGAAAAAGCGTTTTAAAGTTATCACCACATAAAGTGACAATGGTCAGATTTTGAAAAAATGGCCGTGTCCTTAAGGTGAAATAGGGCCGTGTCCTTAAGGGGTTAAGTGGGGAAAATTGGCTTCTGCCTCACAGGGGTTTTTTGCCTTCCTCTGGATCAACTTGTGGGAAACAGGCCGAACTGGATGGACAAATGTCTTTTTTCGGTCTTATATACTATGTTACTATGTTACTCTTTGGCAATTTTCTGTCATAGCAAAGTTAAAAATCCTTTGCACAAAACATGCAACTTTTTTGTGTTTACAGAGTGAGGGGAGGATGGAGTGCGGTCTATGATGACCTGACAAATTGACCATTATTTACACCAGAAAAGTGGTGCTAATTACACCAGATGTAGATTTCAGCTGCTTAAGAGAAATGATCCTCGTAATATATTTATGCCAGCGCAGAATCTGATTAAGACTGGCATACAGTACTACCTGCCAGTGTTAATCAGTTCTTTTGTGTTCAACATATTGTACTCATCTATCGGAAAAAAATATTTCTAGGTCCAGCAGTTATAAAACTACATCTCCCTGCATTAATCAAGGCATGCTGGTAGTTCCCTGCAGCTGAATAATACTGTGCTGAGACTTCCTGCTAAGAGAGGGGAAGAGATAGCTGCTTCATTCATAATCTATAATCAGAGAAGCTGCATGGCCTGTTGTATACAGCATATGTGGTCACATAAAAACCCTTTCATTTTTTTATGGGACTTTACCTGAGACTGTTCAGCTATTTTGCAGCTAAAACTCTGCATCTGTCAGGGTGCGCGTGGCAGTTTCCGAAATGGCAAAAAAGTCACAAGGTTGCCCTCCATAAAAGTGGTTGCACGCAGCTGATTGATACCTTGCTGAGAATGTGGATACACAATATGCGTTCATTATTCCTTTCCATGGACACTTGCTGAGTTCTACATTATTATAGTTAATGGGAGACGGGACAGAAATCTTAATTCCAGAATGAAATATAGCAGCAAGTAATCTGTTGGCTGCATTTTGATTACCGCAGGTTAAACATCTTTTGTAACTGTATTTGAAAATTGCACCTTTCTTTTCTGTCCACTTTCCCCTACAGTATGTTTATTTTACTGCTTTTTTGTCTATTTACTGCAGAGAGCAGAAATATAATGCTTTGGGGGGTTTATGAAAAGTTGTAAGAGTAAGAGTATTTATTTCTATGGGGCTGTGTACATGAGCGGTGATTTTCCCGCATCACTTTTGCGTTGTGTGAAAATTGCAGCATGTTCTATATGCTGCGTTTTTCACGCAACGCAGGCCCCATAAAAGTGAATGGGGCTGCGGGAAAATCGCAAGCATCCACAAGCAAGTGCGGAAGCGGTGCGATTTTCCCGCATGGTTGCTAGGAGACGATCGGGATGCATACCCGATCTTTATTATTTTCCCTTATAACATAGTTATAAAGAAAAATAATAGCCTTCTCAATAGAGAATGCAAAGCAAAAAGGTCAGTAGAGGGTTAAAAATAATAAAAAAATTAAACCCATCATGGAAGCAGGTGATTGGACCATGTGACCCAGTGACATAACTGAAGGTCCTTCACCCCCTCCTGCTGAAGACAGACCAGGAGACCGGCAGCTACGCAATCACATGGAGTAGGTGAGTTTGTTTTTTTATTATTTTTAACCCTGTACTGCCCTTTTTACTTTGCATTCTCTATTGAGAATGCTATTATTTTCCTTTATAACCATGTTATAAGGGAAAATAATAAAATATACAGAATACTCAACCCGAATCCGGACTTCAGTGATGAAGTCTGGCTTCGAGTCTGGGTACCAACCATGCCGATTTTTCACACGCGTGTGCAAAACGCATTAAAACGCTTTGCACTCGTGCTGAAAAATTGCGCATTTTCCCGCAACGCACCCGCCTCTTATCAGGGCGTCAAACGTGATGCCCGTGTGAAAGAGGCCTAAGGGTGTTGCTCATGGCAAGCAATAACATTCCAGGAAAACTTTTGAAAGTGAAACATGTCAGGTCACCGCAGAACACCACTTGTTAATACTCTCTCCTTCACTTCATACTGCTCTACGGTACCTGGTGCTGTGCAATGTTGTGCAGAGACTGGAACAGGACATAGTTTAAAAAACAACCTGCTGATCTCTGCTGCAATTTTCAACACACTATATGTGTGGGGTCTATTCCTGAATTTAGATGCCCACTGGAGTAGAGATAAGTATTAAATAGAATAGGTTCCCATTTGTATTGAGGTCACCTTGCCGTGGTGGGTGGGCACAGATATATTTTTGATCAAAATATATTTGCTATGAATCACAGTTTCTCAGGGGTTAGCACTGTTGCCTTGTTATGCTGGGATCCTGGGTTTAAATCCGACCAATGACAACATCTGCATGGAGTGTGAATGTTCTCCCTGTGTTTGCATGGGGGGTACTCCGGTTGTCTCCCACACTCCAAAGACATAGTGATAGGGAGCTTAGAGTGTGAGCCCCATTGGGGACAGTGTGATGCTAATGTCTGTAAAGTGCAGCGGAATATAGCAGCACTATATAAGTGAGAATAATAAATAAATAATATTTATCATATAAAATGTAATATTAGTTTATATATACTGTATATATTTTGCGCCTAGAGCCTTGAAAGTGCTGTTATGTTCTGTTTCTGTGCTTTTTTCCTTTAATTACAGACATGTACATCTGCGTATCTATTTATCCTATTGTGCTGGATGCGGTTACCATTTTTGTGTTTGATTTTTTTCACTTTGTTGTTGGAGCTATTGTCAGAAATGTATCTGAATTCTAAGTAAACGAGCATCATCAATCAACTGAGAATTCAATATGAGAAATTGAAATAACTGTTCTGTGTCCTTGTAATAACATTGAGTGCCAGCATTTTCATTTTACAATGAGAACATTTTATTTACCACTTTATTGATTATTTACTGATTATTTCAGGTTTCATTATTTTAAATGTACATTTGTCACATTTTTTCAGATGTATTTGCATCAATATACAATATTATTTTCCTATGTAGTGATTGCATCTTCCTTATTGGAACTCTACATGCAACTGGTGTCACTAGGGCAATGATTATAGCGAGTTCACTATCTTCCATTGCTTGTACAAGGGATTGCCACCTACACTCATCATAGACTTCTCTCTTGTACATCAGTGGCAGAATACAATGCCACTTATTAAGCTGATTGTTTCTGGATAGAACACCCCCCTTAAATTCACTATGCAGAACAAAAGAGAAATACTATATAAGACACTTAAATTTGCTGTTTAGTTTTTACTTTTGGAAGATGATATAATGTGTGGAACCTCTAGGAAAAATTAAATCTGCATCCACCACCTGAACACCTCATGTTCATATCACACAGTCCTAAAATGTCAAGCAGGACTTTTGTTTCTGTCCAAAATAACGGAACCGTGACGGAATGCGGGTTCCCATTTTTTTTTGTCTATTCAACTCTATTAGGATAGATGCGAATGGAATGCCTTTTATAGTGTTCCGTTTGGCTTTCCATTATAGCAATTCCTTTATTTATAAGTCACTAATATCTGATCACTGGAACACTGTGGCCTCTTTTTGGCTAGTGACATCACCTTCATTGGTCACGTGGCCATTTGCAGCTCAATCCTATTCAAGTCAACGGGCCAGGGCTGCAATACCAACTATGGCCACTATACAATATACAGCGCTGTGCTTGATAAGCTTCGAGTAAGCGGCAGAGCTCACTGAAGAACCGCAGCCTCTTCAAACAGCTGATCAGTACGAAGCCAGGAGTTGGACCTCCATTGTATGAAGCTGTATCATCGTCCTGAGGATGGCAATATCATAGAATTCAGGAGGGCATCTGTGGCCACTGGCCAGGTGCATACGTGCCTAAAGCTCCTACATTGATTAATGCTGAGAGCATCAGATCTTTATGTAGCTGGCTGATGTCTAAGAGGAGGGATTAAGTGGCCCATTGAGCATCGGCCTACCAGGAAATTTCCCTGTAGGGTATATGGCCGATCTGCACATGCTGGTCCTATCCAGGTCCATCTCTTCACAACATCTAGTTCAGGGATGAGCAACCTCCAGTATTCAGGCTGTTAGGTACATAGTGAAAATTTAAATAAAAATGTGCTCTCGCACATAAAATCTTGTATTTTATTTCATTTTCTTATTCTTCACTTCATCATTTTCTAAAAAACATTGCAAACATGGTAAAAAAAAGACACACGTTCCAATGTATGACACGTTTTTACTCATAGTATCCGAATCAGAATTCTCCTCCCTGCACCCGCTGTCCGATGGCTCATCTGAAGGTCCAAGTGATGAGCTGAACCCTTTGTGTTTGTTTCTGTGCTATTGCACTTAGTACCTACCCTGCTCCCCAAGCGTACCTGTAGTCAGATGATTGGGAGAGGGTGGGGGGGGGGGGCGACAAAGACTAATACCTAATAATAACTTTTTTAACTTCTTGGTCTGCACAGATTACTTTTCTGCAGTGTTCTCATTATCATTACAGGCAGGATTAGAACGACAGATATCATCTATATATAGATAACACCAGTGGCGTAACTAGAAATGTCTGGGCCCCACAGCAAATTTTTGAATGGGTCCTCCACCACAGTAACTTCTTTGCAACCCCTGACCCCCACTCCTGTGTCTAGTCAAAATTGCTCTTGCAGACAAGGCAGGAAGCCACTCCTTACGTTTCCTACAGTATCACTATACATGATGTCATTGTATAATACTGTTGAGTGGGTCCTGACAACAAAACCTTTTAGTCCTCCTCCTGGGTGGGCCCCTGCTGAGTTTGGGCCCCAAAGCAGCTGCTTCCCCTGCTTCTCCTATAGCTATGCCCCTGGATAACACTGGATACACTGTTTACAATAGGTGATATCACAGCTTATCTCCTCCCTCCTGACCTCTGCACAGGTCACAGAGCATTCACAGAAAACTCTCCCATAGAAGTCAATGAGGTCCCTGCTGTCCATTGTGTTTATGGCCCATGGTGGCTGTTGTAAAGCATATCTCTGGATGCTGTTAGACAAGATGATAATCATGTTCAGGAAATGGAATTAAAAAAATCTACATCAGAGAATAAAAACAGTTTAGAAAAAAAGTATCACTAAATGGTTTTAACTGGCAGAAAAAAGATAAAAAATGTTGGTGACAGATTTCCTTTAAAAGGGTTTCCCCTGACTAGTGATGACCTATGCTTAGGATAGATCCTCAATATTTGATTGTTAGGGGTCCAACTACTAGAATCCCTGACTGGCACCTGCATTCAGAACCCAGATTGGCCCACCAGACTAGAGGATCCCCTGGTGGGGCCAGGCTCGGATACTGTAGAGGGCCCCAAAGGTCCAGGAGGAGGAAAAACCATTTGGGTGCCTTTGGAACGAATCACTTGCCATTAGGGTCTACTTCTTTGATTCAAAACCTATTAGACTTTATTAAAGGGGTTCTCTGGGAATGAAAATACGTAAATATTACTTTATTATAAATACATTCCCAAATACCTTTCATTAGTTATAATGGCTCATTTTGTTTGGGGAGCAATCATTAGGAGAAATAAAATGGCTGCCGTCCTATTAGTACACACAAAACATGTCCTAATCACACAGGAGGACAAGTTACTTCAGAAGCTAAAGAACCGCCTCATCCTCCTTTCTGCTCTACTTGTCAGGGATTATGATCCTTAATACAGATGATAAGATCTTCAGCTGAATCTCTGTAGAAATGGAGTTCATGAGGAGACATGAAGTACAGAGAGGATGGACAAGACAAACTGTGGTAATGTGGGGTTGTGGTAATGGAGACTGTATACAAGTGCTGCTGCTCATCAGCCACATCTCCACCTACTCTCTGTACTTCATGTCTCCTCATGGACTCCATCCCTACTGAGATTCAGCTGAAGATTTTATCAGCTATACTCAGGATGAGGCAGCTCTTTAGCTCAGTGTTGTGAAGTAACTTGTCCTCTTGTGTAATTAGGACAGTAATTGCTAATGATTGCTCCGTAGACAAAACGAGCCAATATAACTAATGAAAGGTATTTGGGAGTTATATATGGGTTGGGCCCTGAGAATAATTTCCTCTGGTGGGCCCAGGGAACCCCAGTCTGACACTGAGTGGCCATGCCTGGTTACTGCAGCGCAACACACATTTAACCTTCTAGCAAGGCCCATGATAGGAAGCATGTAGAAAGTTTGCATTAATATAACAAGAGAAGGGAGTGATTTTCTTAACTGAGCATGTAGATGCTGTGCTGTAGAGCCTGTATGCGGTTGGGTTCACTGGACACAGTCAGGCTCTTCTTCCCGCTTGTTCTTCCAGCACTTATCTTTGACAGACCAGTGGAAGAAGACTCAGGCCTTTGGGACTCATCTCCTACTTTGGAAGCTTTGTGACTCTTGCAGGAAGAGTTCACCATCAAAACTGAACGGGAACGTAACAACTCAAGTTGACTCACGGTGATGCAGTTCAGTCCACCAATCAAGGTCACTGGAAGGACGAATGACACGAATACATTGACCTGAAAGGATGCAAAAATCATACATGAAACAGAAGTAATGCAAATAAATATGATGATATCCAAATAAATATAGTACTCACAAGAGCCACGGCCTGCTCCACCCTGCCAAACTCTCTTTATAGCATAAGAAATGAATGCACGTACACTGCAACTTAAAGGGAGCCTGTCGTCAACTGTGCTGAGGGCAGCATAAAGCAGTGACAGGCTTATTTCAGAGGTCTGTGACTCATGGGCTAAAATGAATTGGTTGTCGAGAACCCCCGATTACAATTAATGCAGCCTGGGCCTGAAAAAGAGCCATGGTGCCTGATAAGAGTCCCAGTTATTCATGAGCTCCTGCTCTCCTCGACCACCTCTGATGATTGGCAGCTTTGTCCCTAACCGTGGAGATTGAGCTCGTGATTACCCATGACTCCTCCCAGGCAGCCATGACTCTTTTTCAGGAGCAGGCTGAGATGATTATAATGCTGGCTCTCATCAACCACTTAAAGGGGCTGTTTGACCCACACCACAATTTTAGTTATGGTCCCAAAAGAAAGAAAGAAAGGCACTTACCTATTGACCCCAGTACAAAAGGTCCCATCTCTGTGGACAGAAAATGTGATGTCCCATCATCATGCGCACAGTTGCAGTGGTGTGTCCCCAAGCTGAGCGTGACAGCTGAGGGTCGTGAATGACTGCATGTGACATTTAGACAGAACATCCACAGGGTCCACGGGATTGGCAGCAGCAGCGAATAGACCATCGACATTGGAACAGAGAGCCAGTGAATAGGTAAGTCCCTTTCTGTATTTAGGTTGAGCACTTTCAGGGCCAGTGAGGTACATAGAGAAGTAAGGGCCCCATAGCAAGTATCAAACCAGGCCCCCATGGCCCATTTTTCCCAATGCCTTGTTTGCTAAAAGTTGTGCCTTTAGAGGGTAGAGTCCTGAACAAGTTATCACCTCCAGCAGAAGAGGAGATAATCCTAACTAAGACTAGACCCCCTCTTGCCCTGGGCCCCATAGCAGTCGCCTGGTCTGCCGCTACGGTAGTTATGCCCCTGTTCAGGGCCAATGCTAATGTTGCGGTGGGGAATAGATAACCCCTTTAATTTGGCTCCTGAGTGACAGAGTGACTCAGTGAGTCAGTATAAAGTTGATGACAGGTTCTTCTTAACAAATTGTATATAAGGAAGCTGTGTTATATACATATATGTAACTATGACTCAGGCCTAGTATATAGCCCGAAATGCGTCAGTGGTGTATATGCATCTGCACTACTAGATTTATGGAATATATATAACAAAGAAAACGCTGTTTTTGTGAAGCTGGAATCTGCATCTTTGTTCATAGGTTCTTTTTAGGGTAGCCGCACATTAAATGGATTATGCACATTTTTGTGTGGAAAAACCATGGTGTAATACAGGACCAGCAAAGTTAATGAGATCTTCCAAATCTCGTGTACACTTTGCTTTTTGTCTTTCCTGTGGAAATCGACCTGCTGTGCGGACTTTCAAATCCACGGAATATGAATTGTTTCTGTGACTCCGCACTGTAGTTTTTAACATAAACAGAAAATTCGCAGCAAAAGCCCCACTATAGAGCACATAAAAAATGCACCAAAACTATGATAAATAGTGCAGATTTCATGTGGATTTTCTACATACAATCTGTGCCGTGTGCAGCTAGCCTTAAAGCCGGTCTGATGTGCATTTACAGAGCGTGCATTGCAAAGGGTGAAATCTGCAGCAGATATCTGCAATTATAAATTGACATGCTGAGGGTTTAAACTGCACACCGTATGTGAGGTTATGGGTGGATATTAGATTTTCCGCAAGCAATTCTGTTGAGGAAAGTCTGCAGCGTGTAGACTACATGTGGCCATATCCAACCCCTATAATGACCCACCCCAATGCCCAGGAACCTCATATAGATTATACTTACCCCGTTCCCCAGCACCTGTGTTGTTCCTGATCCCCGCACAGCTGCCGCTGCACCCCCCCTCCCCGTCTTGCAGATCAAAACATCCGGCAACTGGGAGTGAGCAGCCAATAGCAGGCTGTGCCGGGGATGAGCCTCCCTAGCGTCGCAGGTGACGCTAGAGAGGCTTGTCCCCGTCATGGCCAGCTATCGGCTGCTCCCCCCTGTCGCCGGATATTTTGATCCGCAAGATGTGGAGATGCAGTGGTAATGATCATGAGTGACGCTGGTGCCAGGGAGCAGGGTAAGTATAATCTATATGAGGTGTCTGGTACTTCAGCTGGTGCCAAACTAGCCTCCATTAAATTCAGGGAATGCAGTTTCCACATGCATGCTGAGCTCATACTGTATTATACCTCTCCTGGTGCTAAATGGCCTTGAATAAATGCAGGGAGAGCAGGCTACAGCTTTATACTTGCACTAATTAAAATAATTAACACTAAGGTACACCAATCTCTTATGAAAAATATTAATCTTTATTAAATATCCTTAAAATACACATTAGTTACCATAAATAAGAGGAGAAACAAGAAAAATATGCGCCAAACAACTTGCTTTGCCACATAAACGCAGCTCAGTGTAGATCCTTAACCAGAGGTGCACTATTAATAACCCTTTAGTGATCAGACCTATTCCGTCCAAAAGAAAGACAAACCCGTCTATATATGGGACTGGACACGATCTACCTAACAATCAAATGGTCATTCCCCCGTGGAAAAACACTAGCAACTAGTGCTTACCTCGGCCGCATACACCAGTCAAGCAGAAGGCGCACCCCTCGGCGCGCGTTTGGCGTACAGCTTCTTCAGGAGGAGAGGCTCTCCTCCTGAAGAAGCTGTACGCACGCGGCAGCGTGCGCCTCTGCTTGACTGAGCGTATGCGGCTGAGTGCCACTAGCAGTGTTTTTCCACGGGGAATGACCATTTGATTGTTAGGTAGATCGTGTCCAGTCCCATACTAGACGGGTTTGCTCTTTGGACGAATAGGTCTGATCACTAAAGGGTTATTAATAGTGCACCTCTGGTTAAGATCTACACTGAGCTGCGTTTATGTGGCAAGCAAGTTGTTTGGCGCATATTTTTCTTGTTTCTCCTCTTATTTATGGTAACTAATTTGTATTTTAAGGATATTTAATAAAGATTAATATTTTTCATAAGAGATTGATGTACCTTAGTGTTATACATTTAAGGTTAACGGGTATCACCTCGATGAGGTTAGGATCAGATTAGTGTTTGGTCACTAATTAAAATAAGCCTGTGGGACAGATGGGTTAGTTAGGAGCGCACGACCAATGGAGTCAGCCACGCCTCCAATGCAGACTGCAAAGAACCTGCATTCCCTGAATTTAATGGAGGTCATTGTGGCACCAAAAGAAGTATAATATAGTGTGGAATCCGAAGTCGGCCTCGGTACCAGCCGATACTAAAGACCACTTTGGATTCCTGTTTTAAAATGTATTTAAAATCATAGAATTGAAGCCCAAAATTTTCACCAAAGTCTTGCGCGACTTCAAACTTAACAAATTTTGCCTTTCCGAAGCACATACATTGTAATGAATCGACTTCAATATATGTGTGGGGAGCTGTGCTGCAGAAGGACCTTTGGGGCACATGACCCATCTCTGAAGGTCCTTTATGTAGAGCGATGCTCCTATCCATCAACTCAAAGGAAAGTGGAATGAAACCTACTTTACTTAATTGGGGCTGTTTACATTTCCTCCTTTAGGCCCCATTGACATGGCCGTGTCTGTTTTGCGGACCACAAAACGTGGGCTTTCAGGTCTGTGCGGTCGTGCCGCAAAAAATAGGTCATATCCTATCATTTGCCGCATTTTATGGAATGTGGACCCATTGAAGTCAATGGGTCTGCACTGTGATGCAGGGTTGCACATGGCCGGTGTCTGTGTTTTCAGCATCCACGGCCTGCGGCCTGCAAAATGGACGGGGCCTTGTGAATGGATCCTTAGGCTGTAGTGTCTAGTACTTTGATCATTTAATATGAGGCTGTCGTAGTTTCCAATGAATTGTACCAAAATGGTGCTGGGAAAGTCTGGTTCCAGACCCAATGATTGGTGGGAAACTACTGACTGGTTCATACAAGTGTTCATCACATGGACCTGGTATTAGACCCTATTTGGGTGTCAGCCAGGCAGATATCCTAACCTTGACAAGACCCTTTCTGCTTTACAAGCCAAGCTGTCTGGTAAAGGCCGCCGTAGAGGAATGTGAGCTGATGCCTAGATGACTGGAGCAAACACCCTGTCTAGGGATGAGCGAACCCGAACTTTACAGGTTCGGGTGGTGTAAGAAACCGGGTATGTATTCTGTTATAACGGAATATAATGGGATTCGAATGCAAAACGGAAGCCTTTTAAGAAGCATTCCGTTTTGATCCATCATAATAGAAGTCTATGGCCAAGAATAACGGATCCGTCTGGTTACCATTATGCAGAACTTGGTTATCCCTAACCCTGTCCTGTGCACCTTCCCTTTCAGTCCTGCTAGAGAAGCCATGACTGAACGATGGCTCCTACATAGCCTATCCTATTACTCTGCCATAGTCCTTGGAACAGTCCAAAAGTTTTAGCCTTAACCTCTTACGGACACAGGACGTACGGGTATGTCCTGTGTCCGCTCCCTAAACATGGCGCCCGCCCGCTCATGTCCGCGACCGGCAGCGATGCTGATTGCGGACATTTAACCCCTCAGATGCCGTGGTCAAAGTTTCACTTTCGTTTTGCGCTCCGGCTCCCCCGTGTGGCGATCGGAGGAGCCGAAGTGCTCCTGCAGCAGCCTCGGTCTCTATGAATGAAACCCAAGCTGATGTATAGTATTTCCTATGGAGCCTAACCTGTAATAGGCTCCATAGGAAATATGAGATTTTCTCATATATTCAGATCATTGATTGTTATAGTTCCCTATGGGACCTATAGGAAAGTGGAAAAAAAAAAAAAGTTAAAAAAAAAAAAAAAAAAACATAAATGTTCAAATCACCCCCCTTTGGCCAAAAAAAAAAAAAAATTAATAAATAAAAAAAATAGACATCATGGGTGTAGCAATGTGTGAAAATGCTCATAATATAAAAATATAAAAAAATATTCCCCCATACGGTAAACAGAAAAACTGAAAAAAGCGTCCAAATGGCCGATTCGCCATTTTGAACGCTTCATTTCCTAAAAAAATGAATTGATGGTGATCAAAAAGTCATACACACCCCAGAATGGTATTAATAAAAAGATCAGATTACAACACAAAAAATAAGCCCCCATACAGCGCCATACACATAATTACAAAAAGTAATAGAGGTCAAAAATGAAATTTTTTTTCACTATTAAAACTCAAGAAAACCTATACATATAGGGTATCGCAGGACTCATACTGACCTGTAGAATAAAACTAACTGGTCAGTTTTATCGCACATCGAATTTCGGAATTTAAAAACCCGCAAAACTGTGGTGGAATTGCTTTTTTTTTGCAATTTCACCCCATTTGGAATTTTTTTACCACTTCCCACTACATCATCTGCATTATTAAATGGTGGCGTTGGAAAGTACAACTTGTACCGCAAAAAACAAGCCCTCATATGGCCATGTGAACCGATAAATAAAAAAGTTATGGCTCTGGGAAGGCAGGAAGTGCAAAAAGAAAATGCAAAAAACCTCCAGTCCTTGAGGGGTTAAAGTTGATCATTGTTGCAATGAGTCCACCTAATCTAGCAGTCCACCTAGCAACAGAGTTTTTTTGTGGGGCTTCACCCCTGGCTGGCACAACCACACGCTGGTGCTTTATTACAGCTGTAGCACCAGTTATAGGGCATCTGGCCGCAGATTGTTACCTATGACACCGGCTGACCTGCTACATGTGCACTTGGCAGCTGAAGACATCTGTGTCGGTCTCATGTTCATTGACTGATTGACAAACATGATTATGCCACTGCAGAGGACGCGGCAATTGTAGAGAGGGCAGAGTCTCTAGGTGTAATGACAACGCCCCCGTTGCTCCTAGAGGCTCATTTGTATATATTAAAACGTCACTTTTCTCAGCAATGTGGACACATATGAACATGGGACCAACACCGATGTCTTCAGCTGCCAAACGCACATGTAACAGGTCAGCCAATGTCATAGGTACAAATCTGCTGACAGATGCCCTTTAACACTTTTGCTACCAGCGCCGTACATGTAATTGACAGTAATAAACTCATTTAAAAAATCCCTGATTGTACAAAATGAAAAATTAAAAAGCTGAATTTTTTAGGCTCATATATGAGCTTCAAAATCATTACAAAAAGTAAAAGAAATGTTAAAAAATCTATAGATAGATAGATAGATATTAAAAAAATATAAAACTATTCAAATACTTTAAAATATTTTTAAAAATTCCAATACGTCGAATGGCATAACGAAAAAAAAGGGTCAAAATGTCCGATTTGCTATTTTTTTCATTGCATCTCTTATCCATAAAAATGTAATAAAATGTGATCAAAAAGTCACACACACTCTAAAATGGTATCAATAAAAATCACAGATTCTCCCGCAAAAAAATGAGTATAAAAAAGTTATAGGGGTCAGAATATGATGATGTACAAAATTTTTATTTTTTCAAAGTTTGACTTTATTTTTACACTATTTAGACACACAAAACCTATACATATGGGGTATCGTTATAATCGTATTGACCCAGAAAATGAAGGGCATGGGTCAGTTTTGCCACAAGCAGATCGCTGTGGTAACAAAACCCATAAAACGGTGGAGGAATTGCCTTTTTTTCCAATTCCACCCCATTTAGAATTTTATTACCGGTTCCAACTACATTGCTATTAGCTGTTTTTTGCGGAACAAGTTGTACATTCTATGTGAACGGAAATATAAAAAAGTTATGGCTCAAGGAAGATAGGGAAGAAAAATTAAAATACAAAAACTAATAAACCTCTGGTAGTGAAAGGGTTACAGTCTCATCACAACAACCTCTGTCCATGAGCTCGATCTCAATGTAGTGGCCTATCCTAGCAACCATTACACGATGATGGAAATATCCCTTTAATCACTATCATACTGTATGTCATTATTGTTGGACTGTTATTTTTACCGTGCAGGAATTAGTCACACTTCTTACTAACGTGTGACAAGGTAGAAGGTACAGTGGTAATGGGTATTTTTAGTTTTTTTTTTTAAGCAAGAATTTTACTGCACTTATTTTTCATTCCCAGAGTAATGCTTTATGTATGGTGATTGTACGAGAGAAGACACACAGTAGTATATGTATGCCCAGGAGACAGCGGCATCTATCTATCTATCTATCTATCTATCTATCTCTTATCTATCTATCTCTTATCTATCAATCTCTTATCTATCTATCTATCTATCTATCTATCTATCTATCTATCTATCTATCTATCTATCTATCTATCTATCTATCTATCTATCTATCTATCTATCTATCTCATATTGATCTATCTATCTATCTATCTATCTATCTATCTATCATTGATCTATCTATCTATCTATCTATCTATCTATCTATCTATCTATCTATCTCCTATCTATCTATCTAATATTGATCTATCTATCTATCTATCTATCTATCTATCTATCTAATATTGATCTATCTATCTATCTATCTATCTATCTATCTCATATTGATCTGTCTATCTATCTATCTATCTATCTATCTCCTATCTATCTATCTCATATTGATCCATCTATCTATCTATCTATCTATCTATCTCATATTGATCTATCTATATATCTATCTATCTATCTATCTAGGGCCAGGGCAAAAATGTGGCCCTGGGCAAAATCTAAGGTGGGGCCCCAAATCTCGTAATAATGGCCCCAGATTACGCCACATGCCCCCTCCCCTCATAGCAATGAGTTCCCCTCACTCAAAGCATCTGAGAGTGTTAAAAACCGGAAGTGCAGGATTCCTCTTCCGACGCGCTTTCCTCCAGCGGATATCGGGGAAAGCACCCTGTTCTATAAATAAGCCACGGCGTGTACTGGGCTTCCAGGCTCATTGTTAGTATATACCAGTTCAGGCCACTAGATGGCAGCACTGAACTGTGATATAGTGATTTCTATACAGGATAATGGAGCAATTCCATTATTCTGTATAAGTTGCAGTCTGATGATTGCAGGTTGTGGTTCACTTGGGGACATAACAAAACGTAATTAAAAAAAGTAAAAAAAAAGTTTTAAAATTCTTAAAAAAAAACTTAAAAAGTAAAATCAGTCCCCTTTCCCCAAAATAAAAATAAAATAGAAAATAAAGTTATGGGCATCGCTGCATGCGAAAACGCCCGTACTATTAAAATAGAAAAAAAAAGTTAGCCCATATGGTGAATGGCCTAACAGAAAAAAATAAAATAGGCTGATTTGCCGTTTTTTCAACACTTTATCTCCCAAAGAAATGATCATCATACACACCCCAAAATAGTATTGCCAAAACTGACCGATCGTCCCGCAAAAAATGAGCCCCCATTTTACGTTTTGCTAAAAAAAAAAAAAAATTCTATAAAATCTAACTTTTCACTTTTGGGGACAACCTGAGAATTTAATTTTTATTTAGTCTCTATTTTTGAAACGCTTCTGTGGGGACGTGAACTTACAACCATCTACATCAGGCATGTCCAGACTGCGGCCCTCCAGCTGTTGCAAAACTACAACTCTCAGGATGCCCTAATAGCTGTAGGCTATCCAAGAATGCTGGGAGTTGTAGTTTTGCAACAGCTGGAGGGCCGCAGTTTGGACATGCCTAATCTACATTAAAGGCAAAAACCTTAACCAATGAGCTATAGAGCTCCATATTAAGTTACTGTAACTACATTATGGCTAAAAACCCTCAGTAGTTTCTCACACATCATGCATTCATATACCTCAGACGTATCATTTTATATATATATTTTTGTAATTACATATTTATTTTGTGCCATACATTTTTTATATTTACAAAGCAAAATATTAAATAAAATACTTCTGGCTGTATATGAATACCTAATGCAAGAACTTCTGTGAGGTTTTTCAGCAATAGTTTAGCATTGAGCCTCATAGAGGCTAAATTGGCCTTAAATACACAATGCTGACAACGTTTGGGGGTCATGTTCATAGCACTGACTCCATATATGGACACAGCCATTTATGGAGTCAGAGCAGGGACTCCTAAGCCAGGAAGTTCTGGAGTCCTGACTGTTCATCCATCTCAAGCAGGGGCCCCTTAGAGGATAGGGGCTCGGGGCAATTGCCCAGTTTGCCAGCCCTGTATCTATCTATCTTATCTATCTATCTATCTTATCTATCTATCTATCTATCTATCTATCTCATATCTATCTATCTCATATCTATCTATCTCATATCTATCTATCTCATATCTATCTATCTATCTATCTCATATCTATCTATCTATCTATCTATCTATCTATCTATCTCTCTCTCTCATATCTATCTATCTATCTCTCTCATATCTATCTATCTATCTATCTATCTATCTATCTATCTCTCTCATATCTATCTATCTATCTATCTATCTATCTCTCTCATATCTATCTATCTATCTATCTATCTATCTATCTATCCTCCTCAGCCATCAAGATATTTAAGCTCAGGAACTATAGTTTAATTTCCACTATAGTTCAATTACTGCAGTGTTTAGTTTTTTGTTTGATTTTTGTGTAGTGTTGTGCATGCAAAACTATAGCAGAAAAAGTGCAGTGCCCTGGAGCCAAGAGAACTTTGAGGTCTGAACATTTAGACACTTTTGCCTGTTTCCACTATGCAAAGTCATCTACTCCTTACTTTATTTCACTTTAAAGGGTTCACTTGCATTGACTTATGCTGTTTAATGCTGTGTAACTGCATTTTATATGTTTGCTGTGATATATATACTGTTCATTTGCACTGTGTTTGCACAGCACCGTAGCAAGGGTTAATGAATACTAAGAGACTTTTGGGACTTTCTAGCTAATGAGAAGCTAGTAATTTTACGCAGCTACCATTAGGTTTAAAGTCTATGTACACCTTTGAAGGCAATTTTTGTTTATGATTGCATTTTACTCATTGTTGGCTAAAAAAAAACATTTTTTTAATTGGCCTTTATTAATAAATACTGAGCAGTTCTCTCACAAAGGGTTAACTGCTTTTCCAGATGTGTGACTGGTACTTTCACTTTCAATTTGTGCTGGTCATCCAATAACCCTTATCTCTAAAGTAATAGGAGGTCATAAACACTTATTTAAGCCACATTCTTATCAGTAAGATGAAAACTGAGCTTTAATGAGTGTTTATAAGGTCAGAGAGCAGAGATAAGGAGTCTGTCTGCTCCCCAGATGACGGACATTGCCCCCAAAAGTGTTCAAGGCCTTTAAAGAAGAGCATGTTTTGGAGGTAAAAGGCCAGACTTATTTACCACCAAAACCAGACACTGACCTTTTGAATGTCTGGTTAGCCTTGTTGTTATATCTGAAAACTTGTTTTTGTCTGGAAAAATTGCTGTCATTGCTATTAAGTATCATTGAAGAGGAAATGCAAATCTATGAGAGACAGAAAGTGTAACATTGTATTTGTTTGTGCTGAGTTTCTCTACTCCACTCCTCCTCCCAGTAGAAAGTTCTAGTTTAGGCTACTTTCACACTAACGTTTTGGCTTTCTGTTTGTGAGATCCATTCGGGGTTCTCAAAAGCGGTCCAATACGGATCAGTTTTGCCCTAATGCATTCTGAATGGAAAAGGATCCGCTCAGAATGCATCAGTTTGCCTCCGTTCAGTCACCATTCCGCCTGACAAAGCGGAGCCAAATGGATCCGTCCTGGCACACAATGTAAGTCAATGGGGACGGATCCGTTTTCTCTGACACAATCTGGTACAATAGAAAACAAATCCGTCCCCCACTGACTTTCAATTGTGTTCAAGATAGATCCGTCATGGCTATAAAAGACATAATACACCCGGATCCGTTCATGACGGATGCATGCGGTTATATTATTGTAGCGGAAGCGTCTTTGCAGATCCATGACGGATCCGCAAAAAACGTTAGTGTGAAAGTAGCTTTAGCTAGAAACTGTATATAAGGAGAGCCGTCAGAGCCCCTAATGCGCTGCAGTTAGGAAACAGTGCTTGGAAGAGGAGACTCTGCCAGACTACTGAGTGACCAGAAGATGACGCTGAGACTGGGATAGGCTGCCACAGACCCTGGATCACAAGCCTTGGACCAGGGTACCAGCCTTCTGAAGAGAGAGGGAGAGCTAGCTCAGGACTTTCCTCAGCATCAAACCCTTCTTCTGCCAGAAGGGAGACTGGAGAAGCCAGCCCTATGCCTTTCCTCTATTGTTTTGCACCTGAATTCCTCCAGTAAAGAAGCACCCTGGTTTACTGCAGACCCTGACTCTCTGGACATAGCAACACATGGTGACACCTCAACGGTGTACGGGGGACCCAACATAGTGTTGGGGCCACCCGGAATCTGGCCACTGCATATGGATATGCCACCACTGCAAATTACTGGTCACTCAGGTATGCAGGGGAGGGAAGCACCGTCCTATGTATATATGTGTATATATATATATATTTATATATACACACATGTAGCAGAGATGTATTTAGCTCTTGGTAGAAGGGAGCATTATACAGAGTTACACACAGATGCAGCAGAGATGTATTTTACTCTTGGTAGAAGGGGGCATTATACAGAGTTAGGGCACACAAACATATTTTCTTTCCATGTCAGTCCCGTATGCGGAAGGATTCACTTCAATGGGTCCGCAAAAAAAAAACGGAAGTTACTCCGTGTGCATTCTGTTTCCGTATATCGGTATTTCCGTTAAGCAATTATGGTGAAGGATAGGACTGTTCTATTAGGAGCCAGCTGTTCCGTTCCGCAAAATGCAGAATGCACATGGATGTCATCTGTATTTTTTCAGATCCGTTTTTGCGGACCGCAAAATACATACGATTGTGTGCATGAGCGCTTACACACAGATGTAGCAGAGATGTATTTAGCTCTTGGTAGAAGGGGGCATTATACAGAGTTACACAGATGTAGCAGAGATGTATTTTACTTTTGGTAGAAGGGGGCATTATACAGAGTTACATATGGATGTAGCAGAGATGTATTTTACTTTTGGTAGAAGGGGGCATTATACAGAGTTACACAGATGTAGCAGAGATGTATTTAACTCTTGGTAGAAGGGGGCATTATACAGAGTTACACAGATGTAGCAGAGATGTATTTTACTCTTGGTAGAAGGGGGCATTATACAGAGTTACACAGATGTAGCAGAGATGTATTTAACTCTTGGTGAAAGGGAGCATTATACAGAGTTACACAGATGTGGCAGAGCTTTATTTAACTCTTGGTAGAAGGGGGCATTATAGAGCATTACACACAGATGTAGCAGAGCTGTATTTAGCGCTTGGTAGTAGCTGCATTATTTTAAGCCATCTATGATGACACTCGGTAGGACTCATCAAGGCTAATTGCCCTGGGAATGTCACATCTGACAGTCCTCGCACATCTGCAGATATCATATGATTGCACATATACATGGATGGTATGGATACTGGATATTATATGCTGTAAAAACTGCAGAAAGGATATTAATGACTCCCTAATACATTTCTATTTGCACTCATGTCACGGTTTCCACCTGTAGCTGGGGGCACATGGAGACCCCTCTGTCCTCCTTCATATCTTTTTCCACATATCACCAGAATGTATTAGAAGTCAGCCAAATCTACAGTAATCGCACCCTCTCTCTATAGAGACAGATGTAGCAGGGCAGAGTTTGTCATCAGTTGCAGAGATGACTATGTAATTGGGCAGCACTCAGCTGTGCTTTCTTCGGGTTTTGTTTCTGAGTTATCATGATGCACACACAAGGCAGCCATAAAGAGTTAAATGACAAACCCAGCTCTGCTACATGCATGCTTTACAGATTGAACACTATTGTACGTGATATATCGTTACCTGTATAAAGATCTTCAGAGTGGCATTGGACACCAAACTGGTACACACTAGAGAAGAGGGGTCAGGCTCTCCTTCCGGGGTTATGTTCTGGTACCTTACGCCCATGATAAAAGCCATGGGCAGGGCAAATACTGTAGAGGAGACCCATATGACGGAGAGGATCTTCTTGGTCCTCCTCCTGGACATGATCATCTTGGCCTTCATGGGATGACAGATGGCCAGGTATCGTTCGCAGCTCAGGCTGGCAATGTTCAGCACGGTGGCATAGGAGCAGATATCACGTAGGAAATAGTAACTCCTGCACACAGCGTCCCCAAATACCCAGGGGTAATGGAACCAGATGAAGTTATAAAGCTCTATGGGAATACTGATGACCAGGATGAGGATGTCGGACAGTGCCAGGCTCACCAGGTGGTAGTGCACTGTGCCCTGTAAGCTCTGCAGGCTGCACTTCTTCAGCACCAGCTGGATGGTCAGCACGTTCCCTATGGTGCCCACCAAGAAGATGAGGATGTAAAGAACAGTGATGAACACCTTAGACGACAAGTTGGTGTCCACACCCAAGGGGTGAGACGTGTCTATGGTGGCATTTGGCACTTCTGAGAACCAAGTGAGATTGTTGAGCGCCAGTGTCCCCTCTGCCATCCTGAAACCGGTTCCTCAGACTGTTTCGATAGCACTAGAAGAACCTTTCCCTGCCACAAGTCACTCCATGTCTTCTCCACAGCAGGTCACTCTTAGTCCTTCTGCATCCCTCACCTGCAATGCCCACCTGTTCATGCAATTGCTGCCTGGTTTGGCACTTGTTAAGTAGTCATGCCAGTCTGCGGAGGCGTTTTCAAATTCCAGAACCCATCTGATGGCTTCCTTGTCCTATGTGAGTGCTCAGGGGGGGCTGATGTTGGAGAAGAAGTCTGAGAGATCTGGAAGCCTGCAGAGGTGTAGGAGGTATTTCAGGGGCTGCAGGCAGGAAGGGCTTTGCTTGCTGAGTGACTGCATATCTGCCAGGGACCTATCAGCTCATGGCTTCTCCTCCAAAGCCCATACAGTGTCGTTTCTAAAGAAGTGATCCCCGGAGATACGGATTAATATGAATGAGACATTTAACAGGTGTGAGATCCCCTGGGGTGCCAGCTGTGGGTACAATACATGCACGTCACCGGGAGATTACTGACTGGAGATCAGACCTAAGGAGATTGCTCCATATTACAGTCATGGTAATGGGCTGGGGGTAAGACTCTGCATCATTTAAATCAAGGGGGGGTTTGACAGATTTGCCGCCATATGTTTGTCACCGCGAATCAAACAAAAGATGGACGCAACAATGAAAATGTCAAAAAAGTTCTACGCGAAAAGCAGGATATGTAGAATGATAAATGAGCGGGTAGGCAGACAATAGGGATGCGGGGGTCCAATATGGGGGCTAGCCTACACATTGGTGGTGCCGTAAGATACTGCGTGACCAGACCGCTCATTAGCGGGTGGTCTTACCTTCTTCCTCTGCCTTCTCATCACTTACCCCATGATTATTATAAAGTATGACACCCTCTATCTAACAAAGCTAGAACCAGCCCTCTACCTCACATGGGTCCAGAGATCTCCCCATTCATTGCTCTGCTCAAAGGTAGTGTCTTTTCTGCTGCAGCTCAGGGGGCATGTCCTTTCTGCTGCAACTCTCTCCCTATCATAGCTCAGGAAGCAGTTGGAGGATGAAAATGAGCATGTGCGACCATCTCTGTGAGCTGGTGAAAAAAATAGGAAAAAACAAACAGCAGGTGGCACTATACAGATACATTTTATTGAATAACTCAGTGGCTAGGCTAAATTTTTAATTACATGCAATTAGAAAAGTATTCAGATCCAGGTGCTGGTTTGAAAAATTTAACCAGGAAGGCTTATCTTAGCAATATGGCATTATGGTCAATGGTGAAAAACCCCTTTAACACTCCCCCAATAGCTCCTGCAGTGAGAAGGAATCAGGACTAAACAGCCCAGTGTCACTCAGGTATCCAGCCCAGGCATGCTCAACCTGCGGCCCTCCAGCTGTTGCAAAACTACAACTCCCAGCATGCCCTAATTGCTGTAGGCCCGGCATGTCCAAACTCCGGCCCTCCAGATGTTGCAAAACTACAACTCCCATCATTCCTGGACAACCTACAGCTATCAACCTACAGAAGAGCATGATGGGAGTTGTAGTTTTGCAACAGCTGGAGGGCCGCAGGTTGGGCATGCCTGATCTAGCCTTTGTCCAGTTTGAAAAATATATTAAAATAGACCCTCGGTGAGTACAGTTGTCCCCTAATGTGCTATTAGAGTTTGCTATCTTATAGATTCATGCATTTGGCGCTACTATTTATAACTCTCCCTGGCGGTGTGCACTATAAATCAGTCGTTTGTTGGTACGGAGATTACAGCACGTCTAGCATGTTATTTATGTCCTGCTTAAAAAAATAGACAGAAGCTTCACAGATTGCAGATGAGATGCAGTTAAAACCATACTTGAAAAAAACACATGGGGGGACACTTACTAAGCATATTGTGCCAGAATTATGGCGTAAAATGAGTCAAAAAGAAAGAAGTTTTGATTTGCGCCAAATATATCAATTGTTTGCTCCAGAAATTTTGCCATAAAGAATGCATCACGCCAGAAATAAGTTATAAATTGGGCCGGGCTATCAAATTGGCGCATATTACATCTCAGTTATCATCCTTTTATCAGCAGAAATGGCTCAAATTGTTGGTGGTGTTTTGTGTAAAAAAGTCGCATTTACGGCATAAAGATTGGACTTTTGGTCAAAAATCGCAAGTGGAGTCTTGCGACCATGGCTGAAATGGTGCATTTTGGTTTAAAAAAGTCGCATTTTAGTGCTATTGGGGTTAAAATGTTGCAAATCGAGAGAAATACGGGAATAATCAAGTTTATATTTAAAAACATCACATTTTAAAAGAGGTGTGTGCCTTTTGATAAATGAGCTGAATCCAAATTACCACTTTGATTTGTAATGTTAATATATTTTTGGCGCAAATTACGCCATTATTGATAAATGTCCCTCATGGTTTTACTTGCCTTTGTTTTGCGGTGCAGCAATTGACCAGGCATCAAGCTCAACCGCATTCTCAAGTGAGGGTAAGTTGATTGAAAGCAATTTAAAATTGTCATAATATGACATTTTGCCCAGATCCCAGACCTTCCTCAGATAAAGGGCTCATGCACACGACCGTATTTTGTTTCCTTGTCCGTTCCGTTTTTTTCTTTTGCCGATAGGATGCGGACCCATACATTACAATGGGTGCACAAAAAATGTCTGTTCCGTAGTCCCGCAAAAAAATAGAGCATGTCCTATTTTTTTCTAGTTTGCGGACAAGGATAGGCATTATTACAATGGATCAGCAAAAATAATGGATCTGAAAAAAAAAAAACGGATGCCATACAGACACCATCCGTTTTTTTTGCGGATCCGCAATTTTCAGACCGCAAAATACATACGGTCGTGTGCATGAGGCCAAAACATGAATAAACAGGAATAAAAGCCCTACAACACTATTTTCCATCGACGGTTACACAGCACTTTTATTGCCTCTAGTCCTGTGGTGTAAGGCTACTTTCACAATAGTGTCTCAGTACCAGAAAAAAACGCTTCAGTTTTGTCCCCATTCATTGTCAATGGGGACAAAACGTAACTGAACAGAAAGGAGTGCTCCAGAATGCATTCCGTTCCGTTTGGTTGGGTTCCCATACCGGAGAGCAAACCGCAGCATGCTGCGGTTTGCTTTCCGTCCTGGGATGCGGAGCGAGACGGATCCATCATGCCCCACAATGCAAGTCAATGGGGACGGATTCGTTTTCTCTCCCACAATAGAAAACGGATCCGTCCCCCATTGACTTTGAACTTTTAATGGAGTTCATGACGGATCTGTCTTGGCCATGTTAAAGATAATACAACCGGATCTGTTCATAATGAATGCATGTATTATCAGTAACGGAAGCGTTTTTGCTGAACCCTGCCGATCCAGTAAAAATGCTACGTTTGATTTATAATGCAGTGTTATATTATGTTTTGCCATGCTATACAATGTTTGCACAGTACACCAGCAGGAGAGGTATGGATGGCAATAGGGATAGGACTAAGCATCCCATTTCTTCCCTCTTGGTAGGAGGGGGCTGGTCCTACTTCCGGTCAAGAGAGGGCATAGCTATGATAGAAAGTGGGGACTGAGGGAGCACAAGCATCTGTTCCCGCTCCATAGGGCCTCATCTGTGAGGAACATTACTCCAGGGAGACCACAAGATCCAAGGCTACAGATATTCTTCAAAGCTACAGCGTTTACAGTCAGCAGAGTGATCAGCAACTGCAGTTATAAAGACCCTGTTGCAGGCGAGTGGAATTGTGTTAAGACACCCATCTCCATAGTGCAGGCAAACTCCAAAAGCCTGCATTTAACAGTGGACACCTACAGCCACAAGTGCCAGCCTACAGCTGTTAGCCAGTTCAGGAGAGAGAAATCAGCAAGGCAGCATACGGCAGAGGTGCCATTATCTGCCACTTTGCCAGCCACCATACCTCATTATCTGGGGAGACAAATTGCACTGTATATAACAGGGACGGACTGGAAACTTAAAGTGGCCCTGGAAATAATATGGCCCTGTTTTCTAGTTGGGTCCAAATTGACAGAAGGCAGGGCCAGCAATACCATATTGTAGCACATTATACCACCCCAACAGAGCCAAATACCACAGTGAATCACAAAATACTGCCAACAGCACAAAATACATCCCCAAAAACTTCCACTGGACGGCCATGAGGACGGCTCAGGTGGCCCCCTGGGCATCGGCCCACCGGTAAATTGCCCTGTTAGGTTTATGGCTAATCCACGCCTGGTATACAACTACTGCTGGATGTACTATAACTCCTATTTTGCACTAAGTAAAGAGACTTTTATTATTTTACTTCTGGCTTGATTCCTTAAACCACCATTTCACTGCAACGACCACAGGGAGCAATGTCCTGAGCGAGTACACGATGAAACATCTGCATCAGGGCCACTAGCACTCCTGTCCTCTGCTTTAGGTTCTCGGGGCTCACTGCACAACCACTCTGTGGTTGTATATCAACATAAAGCCTAGCTAGGCTAATTACCACTCTTGTCCCAGACACTAAAAAGTAACTTTATGTTGATATATATTGAAAACTCTTCCCAGATAGGGTCCCCCCCTTTTTTATTTTTGTACTGTCACACACGGTTGCTTATAGGCTGCAGGTTGACTGGTCTTAGTTACAAGCCTGACTATTATACAGGCATTAGCTGGTACCAGGATACCTGAACTAAGTGGCTTCTTTCTAGTCCTCAGCTCTGGCTCCAACTGTTCTGCTATGCTCAGCTGTCCTGTGGCCCTTTCTATGCCCTGAGGTGTTTTACTCTTATGACTAATACCAATCACCTCCACTTGCTAACTAGATACACACAGGAATATTGCTGCCTTTGTTTCAATCAGCTCTGTCTCAGGTAATCCTGCTTCTGCACTGCTATGAATCATCTCCTCGCCATGTGCACTAACTACATAGTTTTAGGCAGATGTGGGAAAAATACTGCAAAGTGTTAGCCCATTTTTTCTAATATGCAAGTCTGCTGTTCGGTGCAACAAGGGTGTCACCATTGCCCTTACCACACCAGCAATCTCAAAAGCCCTATCCTCCCAGCTTTGATTGACAGGGCCAGGCCCTGGCAGCACATTGGAAGTTGGTACACATAGTACAGCCCTGATGATTGCCTGGGCTAAAGTTGTCAGTATTGCAGTGCTCTTGGTTTTATAGGGAGGTTTGTGGTGACAGATTCCCTTTAGGAAGTAATGAGGGGCGTGCCCAAGTAAAGCAAATGTCACCACATTGTATGGCGGTATTTTTCATGATATGGTATGTGGTATGGCTAGGTTTGTTTGTGAGGGCTGCTGTTTAGTTCCAGCCCAGTTATGCGCATGAGTTAAAACTGTGGTAATAAAGCGAGGCGTATTAAGGGTTAAGATGTATCTTAATGGTTTTGCTCCTCTTCACACTAATTATGCAACTGGGACTCACTGGTAATTTATGTTTTAAATGTGAAGAAGTGATTTGTATTTATTGCTGAGAGCAAGAATGCTTGACTTTCGAAACGTGTCTACGTGGGACTGTATATTGGAGGCAGCTGGGGAAGGGGAGTGCTGTTCACATGGGGTTGTATCATGAAGGAGAGTGGAGGGAGCAAAGTGATGTAAATTACATAAGACTGTATGCTGGAGGAGGAGAGGAGGGAGAGGGAGGTTATTTACACGGGACTGTATGTAGGAAGGTGCTGGAGGGAGTTCTGCTATTTACATGGGACTGTATGTAGGAAGGTGCTGGAGGGAGTTCTGCTATTTACATGGGACTGTATGTAGGAAGGTGCTGGAGGGAGTTTTGCTATTTACATGGGACTGTATGTTGGAGGAGGAGAGTGGGGTTATTTACATGGGACTGTATGTATGAAGGGGTGGGGGAGTGCTGCTATTTACATGGGACTGTATGTTGAAGGAGCTGGAGGGACTGTATGTAGAAAGGTGCTGGAGGGAGTTTTGCTATTTACATGGGACTGTATGTTGGAGGAGGAGAGTGGGGTTATTTACATGGGACTGTATGTATGAAGGGGTGGGGGAGTGCTGCTATTTACATGGGACTGTATGTTGAAGGGGCTGGAGGGACTGTATGTAGGAAGGGGCTGAGAGGAGTTCTGCTATTTACATAGGACTGTATGTCAGAGGGGATGGGAGGGAGTGATGTTATTTACATGGGACACTCTATATTGGAAGAGGCTAAAGGGACTGAGGGATATTATTTATAGACTTTGTGTTGGAGGGGGCTGAAGGGAGGGGAGCAATGTTTCTTACATGGGACTGCATGTTGGCGTTGAAGAGAGGGGGATGATGTTATTTGCATGGTATTGTAATACACTGTATGTTAGAGGGGGCTGGAGGGTAGTTAGAAATTTCTTACATGGTACTGTATGCTAGAGGGAGGCTAGAGGGAGGAGAATTATGTTACTTACATGGGTCTGTATGGCATTAAAAGGGACTGGGGCATTAAAATGTCTTTGAGAGCACGTAAAGGCATGTCTAGCAGTCAACGATCTCTTACCAAGAGTCACACTACCCTACTAAGTCTACCCTACACCCTACACTACTAAATAGCCTTTGAGAGCCTTGTTATAGGGCAGTGGGGGCAGGGCCGGCGCGTCCTATACGTGGAATAGGCCGCGTAGAGCGCCCCTTGGGAAGGGGCGCTGCTTGGAGTGCCGGCCCTGCCTCATGCTGCAGCCGCCCGAGCGCTCTGAATTGAGCCTCTGGCGGCTGCAGCACTGCCCGGGCTGGCGCGCCCATGAGGGCGCACCGCCTGGGCGCAGCAAGAGGAGAGGAGCTGACAGGGGGGAAGCGCTCAGCGCTCCCTCCTGTCACTCCGTTGTAGCGTGGCCGAGCTCTTTATGGTCCGCGGGTACAGGAGCATCTGACAGAATGACAAGGGGGGGGGGGGAGTGAAGAATAACAAGAGGGGGGAGAGAATGACAAGGGGGGGAGGAAGAATGACAAGGGGGGGGTGAAGAATGACAAGGGGGGGGTTAAGAATGACAAGAGGGGGAAGAGAATGACAAGGGGGAGAGAATGACAAGGGGGGGGGGGAGAGAACTGGCGTTAGTTAAAGGGGTTCTGCAGTTTATTTAAACTGATGATCTATCCTCTGGATAGATCATCAGCATCTGATTGGCAGGGGTCCAACACCCGGGACCCCCGCCGATCAGCTGGTTGAGAAGGCAGTGGCGCTGGCAGTAGGGGCGGCAAACTTTTCTTTTGCCTAGGGCGGCAAAAATCCTTGCACCGGCCCTGAGTGGGGGAGGCAGTTTTATGCCCTCTTGTGGCAAGATCCAGTATCTAATCAGACCATACATGTCTACATATCTGAGTGTGTGTATATCTATGTATCTATCTATCTATCTATCTATCTATCTATCTAGAAAATCCAAAAAAGCAAGGCAAGGATTTTCTACATTACAAAGAACCTTGTTGCAGGTTCTTGCAGGACTTTGCACCCGATTCGCTAGTGTGCTGCTTCTTATCTTCCCTTTTTTATCTACCTATCTACATAGTCGAGTCACATTATTATGACCACCAGCTAATATGCAGAGTAGCCACCATGTGTAGCACAGACAGCAGCTAGATGGACTAGGAGTGTCTCAGTAAGGTCCTGGTAGGTTGTGACAGATATAGGGAGCCATGCTGAGTACAGTGCATCCTTGGAGGATGCATGAGGGAGGAACCAGAGAGCAAAAACAATGATTGAGGTGATCCCACAAATGCTCAACTGGATTCAAGTCTGGGGAATTAGGGGTCCGGGATAGTGCTTGAAAGTCTTGGTTATGCTTTTCGAACCAATGTTGGACATTTGTAGCCACATGACATGTTGCATTGTCTTGCTGGAAGATCCCATCCACCCATAGGAAGACAATCACCATGTATGTGTGATCTGTAAGGATGGATTTGTATCCAAAACAGCTGAGAGTGCCTTCCACATGGACGAGAGGGCACAGAGAATGCCATAAAAAAATTCCCCGGACCATAATGCTGCCACCACCAGCTTGTGTTCTTCTAGCAATGGTTGTAGGGAGAAGGCAACCCTTTACCAATCAACGGAAGTCCAATTTGGATACTGCTGTTAAAATGGAAGCCTTTTCTGGCAATCCAACTTCTGTTAGCAGAGGTGCAGTGACCATCTGCCCCATACGTAGTAGAGTTGGCTAAACTGTTGCTTTAGACCAGGCATCCTCAAACTGCGGCCCTCCAGCTGTTGTAAAACTACAACTCCCACAATGCCCTGCTGTAGGCTGATACCTGTAGGCTGTTTGGGCGTGCTGGGAGTTGTAGTTTTGCAACAGCTGGAGGGCCGTAGTTTGAGAATGCCTGCTTTAGACACACGTCTGATAGCCTCCTGGTTTATTTTGGTGGCGAGCTGATCCACTGTAGCGTGTCAGTCTGTCCTTGTGCACCTTCGTATCCGTGTTGGAATCTGTGTGTAACTGATATAAATTCATGAGACACTTCTTCTTGAAAAGGCAGCGGTGTATTTGAGACGATACCGAGTAGATTGAAAATTCAGGAAGACTGTGGAAAGCTGGGTGGTCTTGGAGGATATAGTGATTACATGGTAAACGGCAAATGGTAATGTTCTCTCGAATCATAGATTCTTATACCCCGGGTGATGAAGGCTTAGAAATAACATACCGTAACATGCAGCAGTCAATGTGTTTCATACATGACATCATTGTTACAATAATATTCATTCCCATCATTACATCAGCACTTTATTATGCGTAAGGGAAGTTACATTTCTTGTATACTTCGCAATTTTCCGGCACATTAGATCAAAAGATGAGCGAACCTTTTGAGATCTGGGTCCAGTTCGCCGAATGTGTTATGCTTTTTTTATATTCCAAAACTTCCAAAAATGATCCCTTATTGGTTTGAATACACATGGTGCTATGAGACTTCTTTGAATAACTTCAGTAATTGATTGACAAATCTCCGTACAGTATTATAACAAATCTTTTAGTGAAGTGGCTTCGGATGTAGCATCCGAAGCCGCTTTGCTCATCTTTAGTTTTTGACGCCGACATATGCACTAAAATGTGTGCCGTCTTACTGGATTCATCTGAAGCGAACCTGAAAAGCTTCAGATTTGTCTTTCGGACGAATTTTTGGGAAGCTCTCTGATTAGATCGTATGAATATCTCATGTACTCTGACCTTTGACCCATCATACTCTTAGCTCACCTTCAATAAAAGTGTTTATTGTAAAATATAAGAGACGACAATTATTCATTAATCAAGCAACATCATAAATTTAAACATACCATTCTGGAATCAATAGGATGTGCATGAATCTGTCATAAGACTCCATGATCTCCTGGCTACTTCTATATATATATAGTAATAGAGAAATAACTTTTATCAGGATACACATAACTAGTGTTGAGCGAATCGAAGTTAAACAAATTGACTTCGATTTGAATTTCAGGAAAAATTTGATTCGCCACAAATCCAAATTTCCTGGTGCTTTGTGGTAACTAATACATTTTTCCTAAAATGGTGGTAAAAAAAAAACAATACATACTCACCTCATCCATTTGCTCACCGACAAGCCCTCATGGCCATCTTGATTGAGGAAAAGATGCCAAATCTTGCGAAGTCACGTGTGGCGTTACCACTTTGGCTGGCCGCGGGGACTTCATCGGCAATGACGTCACTGCGTCCATCCAGCATGATGACGCCATCTTGTCAGCACGCGAGATTTGGTGCATTTTCTTCAATAAAAATGGCCGCGACAGCCTCTCAGCGAACAAATGGATGAGGTGAGTATGTACTTTTTTTTTTAACCCTTAAAGGGAACCTGTCACCTAGAAATCGGCTTTTAAACTGTTGAAAGTACCTTATAGTGCCCCATAGTCTTGTCCTAAAGCACTTTTGCGTCCTTTTCCACAATTTAAATTCATTCAGAAATCGCTATTTTATTCCTCTGCTGCCCCGTGCTTCAAGTCATGCTTGAAGTCAAGGGGGCAGCGGCCTGTGCGTCTGCAATCCAGCTCTCCCCGCCTCCCTGCACCTTGATTGACACGCCACATTTCCATGCCGGGACCGATGCCGGGACCACGCTCTCACCCCGCATGCACAGTAATGGACTGCTGTAGTGCAATCCCGGCTCCGGCTCGTACACTCGGCCGGCTTCACTCTCGCCACCGCGCATGCGCCCGCCGCCCTGTCAGGCCCGTGCCCGGCATCCGGAGGTGACTGGGTGGAGCGTGACCACTGTGCCTAGCCTCTGTGGCGTCCCTGTGATCACGCTCTCTATGACGTAGCTTAGAAGATGACGGGCGTGGGCACGAGTTCGACAGGGCAGCGGGCGCATGCGCCGTTGCGAGAGTGAAGCCGGCTGAGTGTACGAGCATGGAAATGTGGTGTGTCAATCAAGGCGCAGGGAGGCGGGGAGAGCTGGATTGCAGACGCCAGGCCGCTGCCCCCTTGACTTCAAGCATGACTTGAAGCACGGGGCAGCAGAGGAATAAAATAGCGATTTCTCAATGAATTTAAATTGTGGAAAAGGACGCAAAAGTGCTATAGGACACGACTATGGGGCACTATAAGGTACTTTCAACAGTTTAAAAGCCGATTTCTAGGTGACAGGTTCCCTTTAAAGCCCTCAATGCAGGGCCGGTGCAAGAATTTTTGCCGCCCTAGGCAAGATAAAAATTGACGCCCCCCCCCCCATCAGATGATCTGCCCTTACGGTACTGTAGCGGCGACACGAAGCGCACGGCGTCATAGTAATCAATGACGCTGTGCGCAGTGTATGCTATATGTGTATAACAAACATATTTCACATGAAAACTTACAGTTGCTTGGCCCTTGGGGATCTCGGACACCACTTCACACTTTGGCCGGGGGATCGGTGTAGAGGTATACTGTATACTGTGGGGATCGGCGGAGCTGATGATGTGTTTTATCCTAAAGAGAAAGATATCAGAATAAGGATTTGGAGAAGGATCAGAGGGATAGCAGAGCAGGGAGAGGCTGGTGCTGCTACTGGGGAGTCATAACATGGGGGAGTAATAAAGCCCACCATAATACCCCCTGTAGTAATAATTCTCCTTTTAATATACAGTGCAAAAATACCCCCTTGTAATACCCCAGCTCAGCTAATGTCCCCATAATGTACCAGTATGAAATACCCCTATATAGTGCCCCTAGTAAATGCCCCCATAGTGCTCCTCTCCCGCCTTCCTCCTAGTGCCCCCATAATATAATACACAGTATATAGGGTATATCCCAATTCTCCCCCTCCAACATGGCAACACAGCTCGGTATTATTATTAATATAAAGGCCCTCTCTGTGCTATTATTATAATAACGGCCCCTCTGTATAAATAATAATACTAATACAGTGGGGGCTATTAAGATAAAAATAGTACAGAGGGGGCCATTATAACAATAATATACAGAGGCGGCCTTATAACAATAATAATAGCCCGCCTTATGTGCCAGTAGTGCCCCCTTATGTGCCAGTAGCCCCTTTATGTGCCAGCAAGCCCCTTTATGTGCCAGTAGCCCCCTTATGTGCCAGTAGCGCCCCTTATGTGCCAGTAGTGCCCCTTATGTGCCAGTAGCCCCTTTATGTGCCAGCAAGCCCCCTTTATGTGCCAGTAGCCCCCTTATGTGCCAGTAGCCCCCTTATGTGCCAGTAGTGCCCCTTATGTGCCAGTAGTGCCCCTTATGTGCCAGTAGTGCCCCTTATGTGCCAGTAGCCCATTTATGTGCCAGCAAGCCCCCTTATGTGCCAGTAGCCCCCTTATGTGCCAGTAGTGCCCCTTATGTGCCAGTAGCCCCTTTATGTGCCAGCAAGCCCCCTTTATGTGCCAGTAGCCCCCTTATGTGCCAGCAAGCCCCTTTATGTGCCAGCAAGCCCCTTTATGTGCCAGTAGCCCATTTATGTGCCAGCAAGCCCCCTTATGTGCCAGTAGCCCCCTTATGTGCCAGTAGTGCCCCCTTATGTGCCAGTAGTGCCCCTTATGTGCCAGTAGCCCCTTTATGTGCCAGCAAGCCCCTTTATGTGCCAGTAGCCCCCTTATGTGCCAGCAAGCCCCTTTATGTGCCAGCAAGCCCCCTTATGTGCCAGTAGCCCCCCTTATGTGCCAGCAAGCCCCCTTATGTGCCAGTAGTCCCCTGATGCTCCAGTAGCCCCCTTATGCGCCAGTGACCCCCTTATGTGCCAGTAGCCCCCACACATATGTGCTCCATCCTCATTTGAGTTAAAAAAAAAAACACAAAAAAACAAAAAACACATACTTACCTCCATGGCAGCGATGCGATGCAGGCCTCTTCCGGCCTGTGTCCCGCGCTGTACGGCTCAGGCGGCGCGATGACGTCATCGCGCCTCCTGAACCGGCCTCTGATAGGCTGCCTGCCAGCACTAGGCAGGCAGCCTATCAGATGAACAGGGAGGACGGGACACGCCTCCGGCCCGCCCTCCTCCTGCACGCTCCGCTGCCGCGACTCTGCTCTGGTGCCTGGGGCGGGAGACCGCACCGGGTGTCACCCCAGGGACTGGTGTCACCCAGTACGGTCCGCCCCCTCAGGCAGTGCAACATGATAGCGGGCGGCGCGCCGGCCGCCCCGTTACTACATAAGTTTTTTTTTTTTCCAATAGCAGGGTTCCGGCGCCCCCTGCTAAATTGCGCCCTAGGCAATTGCCTAGGTCGCCTTACAGGTGGCGCCGGCCCTGCCTCAATGTGATTGTCAGATGCCATGATCAGCATTAAACGCGGCATCGGAGTGGTTCAATGACAGGGATGGGGGCCGTCATGATCGCCTGCATAAGTAATAAAAGAACAAAGACAGCAACAAGCAATCACATATAAACACAATCCCTGACAATTTTTGGTCCTTCATAAAACTTTCACCTTAAGGACCAGGCCATTTTTTCAAAATCTGACCATTGTCAATTTATGTGGTGATAACTTTAAAACGCTTTTTCTTATCCAGTCCATTCTGAGATTGTTTTTTCGTCACATATTGTACTTCATGACAGTGGTAAAATGAAGTCGAAAAATTTCATTTTTATTTATAAAAAAATACCAAATTTACCAAAAATTTTGAAAAATTTGCAATTTTCCAAGTTTCAATTACTCTACTTCTATAATACATAGTAATACTGCCAAAAAAAGTTATTGATTTACATTCCCCATATGTCTACTTCATGTATCGATCATTTTGGGAATGCTATTTCATTTTTTGGGGACGTTACAAGGCTTAGAAGTTTAGAAGCAAATCTTGAAATTTTTCAGAAATTTTCAAAAACCCACTTTTAGGGACCAGTTCAGGTCTGAAGTCACTTTGTGAGGCTTACATAATAGAAACCACCCAAAAATTACCCCATTCTAGAAACTACACCCCTCAAGGTATTCAAAACTGATTTTACAAACGTCATTAACCCTTTAGGTTTTCCACAAGAGTTAATGGCAAATAAAGATAAAATTTCAGAATTTCGATTTTTTGAAAAATTTTCCGTTTGAATCCATTTTTTCCAGTAACAAAGCAAGGGTTAACAGCCAAACAAAACTCAATTTTTATTGCCCCGATTCTGTAGTTTTCAGAAACACCCTATATGTGGTCAGTAAACTGCTGTATGGCCAAACTGCAGGGCGCAGAAGGAAAGGAGCGCCATATGGTTTTGGAAGGCAGATTTTTGCTGGACTGGATTTTTGACACCATGTCCCATTTGAAGCCCCCGATGCACCCCTAGAGTAGAAACTCCATTAAAGTGACTCCATCTAAGAAACTACGCCCCTCAAGGTATTCAAAACCAGTTTTACAAACTTTGTTAACCCTTTAGGTGTTCCACAAGAGTTATTGGCAAATGGAGATGAAATTTCGAATTTCTATTTTTGTTACCTTGTCTCAAAAAAGTGTAATATAGAGCAACCAAAAATCATGTTTACCCTAGAATAGTACCAACAAAACTGACACCTTATCCCGTAGTTTCCAAAATGGGGTCACTTTTTTGGAGTTTCTACTGTAGGGGTGCATCAGGGGGCTTCAAATGGGACATAGTGTCAAAAAACCAGTCCAGCAAAATCTGCCTTCCAAAAACCATATGGCGTTCCCTTCCTTCTGTGCCCTGCCGTTTGGCCATACAGTAGTTTACGACCACATATGGGGTGTTTTTGCAAACAAGAGAATCAGGGCAATAAATATTGAGTTTTGCTTGGCTGTTAACCCTTGCTTTGTTACTGCAAAAATGGATTAAAATGGAAAATTTGCAAAAAAATAGCTGTTTTGGGACTGTTTTTATTTTTGTTATTTACATAGTTGAACTGACAGGTTAGATTGTGTGCTATTTCTATAGAGCAGGTTGTTACGGACGCGACAATACCAAATATGACTACTTTTTGGGGTTTTTGTTTCAGTTTTACATAATAAAGCCTTTTTGAAAATAATTTTTTTAGTGTCTCCACATTCTGAAAGCCATAGTTTTATTTTATTTTTTGGGCGACTGTGTTATGTAGGGGCTCATTTTTTGCGGGATGAGATGGCGGTTTGATTGGCACCATCTTGGGGTGCATATGACATTTTGGTCGCTTGCTATGACACTTTTTGTGATGTAAGGTGACAAAAATGGCTCTTGACACCGTATTTTTTTTTTTTTTTGCTGTGTTCAGCTGAGGGGTTAGGTCATGTGTTATTTATATAGATCAGGTTGTGACGGACGCGCGATACATAATATGTATACTTTTTATTTATTTATATAAGTTTTACACAATAATATAATTTTTAAAACAAAAAAAATCATGTTTTAGTGTCTCCATAGTTTGAGAGCCATATATATTTTTTTTTTTGGGCGATTGTCCTATGTAGGGGCTCATTTTTTGCGGGATGAGATGGCGGTTTGATTGGCACCATCTTGGGGTGCATATGACTTTTTGATCGCTTACTATTACACTTTTTGTGATGTAAGGTGACAAAAAAATGGCTTGTTTGACAACGTTTTTATTTTTTATGTTTACGGCGTTCATCTGAGGGGTTAGGTCATGTTATATTTTTATAGAGCAGGTCCTTACGGACGCGGCGATACATAATATGTATACCTTTTTTTATTTATTTTGGTTTTACACAATAATATCCTTTTGAATGAAAAAAACATGTTTTAGTATCTCCATAGTCTGAGAGCCATATATTTTTCAGTTTTTAGGCAATTGTCTCAGGTTGGGTATCATTTTTGCGGGAGGAGGTGACGGTTAGATTGGCACTATTTGGGGGTCATATGACTTTTTGATCGCTTGCTATTACACTTTTTGTGATGTAAGGTGGCAAAAAATGGCTTTTGACAAAGTTTTTATTATTTTTTTTTACAGTGTTTACTTGAGGGGTTAGGTCATGTGATATTTTTATAGAGCAGATTCTTACGGACGTGTAGATACCAAATATGTCTACTTTTTAATTTTTTTTACATTTAACACTAAAAAGCATTTTTGAAACAAAAAAATCATGTTTTAGTCTGAGAGGCATAGTTTTTTTATTTTTGGCCAATTGTTTTAGGTAGGGGCTCGTTTTTGCGGGATGAGATGGCGGTTTGATTGGTACTATTTTGGGAGGCAAACGCCTTTTTGATCGCTTTGTATTACACTTTTAGTGATGTAATGTGCCAAAAATGGCTTATTTACACCATTTTTTGGTTTTTTTTATGGCGTTCACCTGAGGAGTTCAGTCATGTGATATTTTTATAGAGCAGGTTTTTACGGACGCGGCGATACCTAATATGTGTAGTGTATTTTATTTTTTTTAGTTTTTATTCAGTGTTATGTGTTTGTTTCATTTTTACTTTTTTTTTCACTTTTTTACATTTTTTTGACCCAGACCCACTTGGTTCTGAAAGATCCAGTGGATCTGGTGTTCAGTAGTAATACAGTACAGTACACTATATAGTGCACTGTACTGTATTTTGTACTTTAGAAAGTCTGAATAGACCTTTAGCAGGTCTATTCAGACTTTCAGCACCATGGAGAGCAGGACGCTTCTGAAAGCGTCCTGTCTCCATGGCAACCATCACCCCCTGCCATAACTGGGCAGGGGGTGATGGATAGGAAGGAGTGGAGCACCCTCCCTCTTCGATCCTCATCCTGTTGGGGGCTGCAAAGGCACAGCAGCCCCCGATGGGAGAGGGAGGGAGCGCTCCTCCCTGTTAACCCTTCCATACCGCGGTCCGTACGGACCGCGGTACGGAAGGGTTAAACGGCTGGCATCTGCAGCACAGATGCCAGCCGTTTATCAGAGTGTCAGCAATGTGCTGACACTCTGATAGAACCACTAGACACCAGGGATAGATTACAGGGGAGGCGGGCGGGGATCGCAATCGCGATCCCGCCCGCCGCACCGCCCGCCTCCCGCCCGCCTCGCGCCGCCCGCAACCACCCCTCTGCACCCCCGCAGCCACAGTATGATTGGGGGCTGCAGGGGGTTAAAAAAACTGTTTGGGGGCATTAACTCTCTGATCCCCGCGGTCATAGACCGCGGGGATCAGAGATCGCACAGAGCGCTGCAAACCGCAGGTCTGAATTGACCTGCGGTTTGCAGCGATCGCTCATATGGGGGGGTCACAGGACCCCCCTGGGCATTGTAACAAGGTACCTGCTGAATGATTTCAGCAGGTACCTTGTTCCGATCACTGCCAGCTGAGCAGCAGTGATCGGAACAACTCATGACGTACCGGTACGTCATGTGTCCTTAAGGACTCGGGAAACATGCAGTACCGGTACGTCATGTGTCCCAAAGGGGTTAAATATCCTTATTTTGTCGGAGGTTCTTCGTCCTTAGTCTTGGTTTATTCTTCAACCATAAAAAGTCTTCTTCTCCCTCTCACACTGTCTGAATTCAAATCAACAGCATGAAAGTCCACTGCTATATATTCAGGTGGATGGCTTCTCGCCTAACTGCAACAGAAAATAGTGCGGTATCAGTTCTTATTATAATGAGGATGCTTAAGCCATTCACTTTGAGCAATCATGGAGAGTTTTAACTCCTTTGTCTGTTTTCTGTAACCCTTTATACTCCCAGCACTAAAGAACTAAGAATGTTACCAATAACAGAGTCCTCCCCATTTGTGTCCCTAAGGTCAGCCTTTATAAAATTCTTTAACATCACCTGTACCCCTTTAATGCATTTAGATTAATATAAAATCTCATTGGGATCTATAAAACTCTTTGCCATTTACAAAGTAATATATAATTATATAATAATATTAGAGATGCGACATAACATAATATTACAGATGCAAAACCATTGATCTTGTACTACCAAGGGTGAGTGAAACAGTATCATTCAGAAGATTGACGAGCATTTATCTCCCTGTATTTAACGCAAAAGGAGAAAATCCTATGTTTTTTTTATATTACTGCACGCACGGATATAGCTACTGTAGTAAATGATGAATCCAATCATTGCCTTTTCATAAATCAATTTAGACAATTTTACCTTCAATGTAAGATTCATGCTCCTGACTAATTCGTCAGAGTACAATAAGGCACATGAATGAAGATCCCAGAGAAGGGGGCCAATTCTCTCTCCTCATTGCATCATCAATCGATATTTTCTCAGTTCAGTGATAATGGTTAGAATGGAAACTGACTGAATAGCTTTAAAGAGGACCCGTCACCGCTCCTGACATGCCTGTTTTAATAGCGTCATGCATTTCCCGTGTAATAACAATTCTGGAGCATCTGCTCTTATGACTCTATGTTGTGCCATTCCTGTATTATTTCTACTAAGTTATGAATGAATTGCTAGCAGTCTGCAGTAAGGGTACAGAGGGTGGTAACCAGTTGGGGGTGTACCTGCACACATCCAGTCAGTGCTGCCATTGACAGACTGTGCAGGTACACACCCCCAACTAGTTACCACCCCTTTGTAACCTTACTGTAGACTGCTAGCTATTCATAGAGTCATAAGAATAGATGCTCCAGAATTGTTATTACATGGGGAATACATGAAGCTATTAAAACAGGCATGTCAGGAGTGGTGACAGGTCCTCTTTAGAGGGAATGTGCCATCAGTAGGGATGAGCGAACCCGGTGAAGTTCGGCCGAACTTCCGGTCAAAGTTCGGGTTCGGGACTCGAACTTGACCCGAACACTGAACCCAAACCCCATTAAAGTCAATAGGGACCCGAACTTCACCTTATTATTTTCTTAAGATAGAATGCTAAATAAAATGGCCATTGAGGGGTTAAAAATGATAAAGAAACTCACCTCATCCACTTGATCGCGCAGCCGGTATCCTCTTCTTTCTTCAGGACCTGCAAAAGGAACTGCGACGACTTCACCGCGCGATCAAGTGGATGAGGTGAGTTTCTTTATTATTTTTAACCCCTCAATGGCCATTTTATTTAGCATTCTATCTTAAGAATGCTATTATTTTCCATTATAACGGAAAACAATAAAATCGCCCAAACTCGGGTACCTGAACTCGCAAAGTTCGATACGAACCTGAACTTTGCAGTTCGGGTTCGCTCAGCCCTAGTCATCAGAAAATGACCTTTTGTTTAAAACGCATTTTTATGTTTAACATATTTCTAAAGAAGTTTTTAAATAAGTTTTGACGATCACAATGACGATCACCTCGGCAAATATCAGCATCACGTCCCTGTAAATTTTCTCACAAACATACACAGTTCCTTAGTTACTTAGAGGTAGGCAAGGGGAGCATGTGAGAGGTATCTTTTTCCAGTTGGCCTCCTTTGGGCTTCTTCAGCACATTCTACAGTGCATATAACTCAGCAGGTACAGTGCATATAACTCAGCAGATACAGGGCATATAACTCAGCAGATACAGTGCATATAACTCAGCAGATACAGGGCATATAACTCAGCAGATACAGTGCATATAACTCAGCAGATACAGTGCATATAACTCAGCAGGTACAGTGCATTTAACTCAGCAGATACAGGGCATATAACTCAGCAGATACAGTGCATATAACTCAGCAGATACAGTGCATATAACTCAGCAGATACAGTGCATATAACTCAGCAGGTACAGTGCATATAACTCAGCAGATACAGTGCATATAGCTCAGCAGGTACAGTGCATATAACTCAGCAGATACAGTGGATATAACTCAGCAGGTACAGGGCATATAACTCAGCAGATACAGTGTATATAACTCAGCAGATACAGTGCATATAACTCAGCAGATACAGTGCATATAACTCAGCAGATACAGTGCATATAACTCAGCAGGTACAGTGCATATAACTCAGCAGATACAGTGCATATAACTCAGCAGATACAGTGCATATAACTCAGCAGATACAGTGCACATAGCTCAGCAGATACAGTGCATAAAACTCAGCAGATACAGTGCATATAACTCAGCAGATACAGTGCATATAACTCAGCAGATACAGTGTATATAACTCAGCAGATACAGTGCATATAACTCAGCAGGTACAGGGCATAAAACTCAGCAGATACAGTGCATATAACTCAGCAGGTACAGGGCATATAACACAGCAGATACAGTGCATATAACTCAGCAGATACAGGGCATATAACTCAGCAGATACAGTGCATATAACTCAGCAGGTACAGGGCATATAACTCAGCAGATACAGTGGATATAACTCAGCAGGTACAGGGCATATAACTCAGCAGATACAGTGCATATAACTCAGCAGATACAGTGCATATAACTCAGCAGATACAGTGCATATAACTCAGCAGATACAGTGCATATAACTCAGCAGGTACAGGGCATATAACTCAGCAGATACAGTGGATATAACTCAGCAGATACAGTGCATATAACTCAGCAGATACAGTGCATATAACTCAGCAGGCACAGTGCATGTAACTCAGCAGATACAGTGCATATAACTCAGCAGGTACAGGGCATATAACTCAGCAGATACAGTGCATATAACTCAGCAGGTACAGGGCATATAACTCAGCAGATACAGTGCATATAACTCAGCAGGTACAGGGCATATAACTTAGCAGATACAGTGGATATAACTCAGCAGGTACAGGGCATATAACTCAGCAGATACAGTGCATATAACTCTGCAGGTACAGGGCATATAACTCAGCAGATACAGTGGATATAACTCAGCAGGTACAGTGCATATAACTCAGCAGATACAGTGCATATAACTCAGCAGATACAGTGCATATAACTCAGCAGGTACAGGGCATATAACTCAGCAGGTACAGGGCATATAACTCAGCAGATACAGTGGATATAACTCAGCAGGTACAGGGCATATAACTTAGCAGATACAGTGCATATAACTCAGCAGGTACAGGGCATATAACTCAGCAGATACAGTGCATATAACTCAGCAGGTACAGGGCATATAACTCAGCAGATACAGTGCATATAACTCAGCAGGTACAGGGCATATAACTCAGCAGATACAGTGCATATAACTCAGCAGATACAGTGCATATAGTTCAGCAGATACAGTGCATATAGCTCAGCAGATACAGTGCATATAACTCAGCAGATACAGTGGATATAACTCAGCAGGTACAGTGCATATAGTTCAGCAGATACAATGCATATAGCTCAGCAGATACAATGCATATAGCTTAGCAGATACAATGCATATAGCTTAGCAGATACAATGCATATAGCTCAGCAGATACAGTGCATATAACTCAGCAGATACAGTGGATATAACTCAGCAGATACAGTGCATATAACTCAGCAGGTACAGTGCATATAGTTCAGCAGATACAATGCATATAGCTCAGCAGATACAGTGGATATAACTCAGCAGATACAGTGTATAAAACTCAGCAGGTACAGTGCAAAAGAATCAGCAGATGCTGTGTATATAACTCAGCAGATGCACTGCATATACATCTTCACATACATTGAGTATTCTTCTGCACATACACTACATATACTCAATCACTTATCAGTGCATATCCAGCGCAAGTGCTTATTCTTCTTACATGTGAGTGCCTTCCCAGTTTCATCTGGCTCTTGAAGTGGCTTGGGGACCCTCCATCTAAGTCATGGCACCATCTGTTGGGCTCTGTGTGTAACTGAAATAAATTCTTAAGACATTTCTTCTTGGAAAGGCAATCATGTGTGCCTAAGACAAACAACAGAGTAGATTAAAAATTCAGGCACTGTGGAGATCTGGGTGGTCTTGGATGGTATGGTGATTACATGGTAATGCCTCTCTTGAACACTAGATTCGTATGCCACAGATGATGAAGGCATAGCATTACCATAGCTAAAAATACCGCAGTCTACTACAGTGCATAGACATCAATGTGTTTCCTACCAGACATCATCGTTACATTAAGATGCATTCCCATTATTAAATCACCACTTTATTATGCATAAGGGAAGTTACACCTCTTATATACTTTGCAATTTGTAGGCCAGTTTCACATTAGAGGTACAGCCTTCCAGCATAGAATGGTGGGAATTGGCCAGACAAAAAGCATTGCACGTAGCGGTATCTGTCCCGCCGATTCTCAACATATTTGCCAGGTTGCAGCTGGACCCCATTATAATCCGGCATCCAGGCAGTGTCCAGCAATATCAGATCTGGCAGACAGCCTGCGGGATCTGTTGAGGCCAGTGTGAAACTAGCCTAAAGTGGACAAAAGTTTGACTGCCCATTAGATCATATGAATAACTAATATACCTTTGATCCATCTTCCTCTTAGCTCATTTTCACCAAAAGTGTTTGTTTATCATAAGATATGAGAGCTGACAATTATCCGATAATCAAGGAAGATCGCAACGGTATGCATACCATTCGAGAATCAATGGGAAGTGCATTTATCTAAGACTCCATGATCGTTAGGCCACTCCTATCAGAAGACATATCCAATAATGAATTACTCTACAAAGAACATAACACATTGGGATATATACCAATACAAAATTAACTCTTTTTCTAATTTCTTTAAAGGCTATGTACGCCTTCAGAGATTTTTTTTTTTAATGTTTGCATTTTACTTATTTTGGGCAAAACGTTTTTTTTCTATTGGTCTTTATTAAAAATATTGAACCGTTCTGTCACAATGGGTTAAAAGGGGTTCTCCGGGATCAAATTATTTAAAAAAAAAAACGTTTACTCACATTGTCTATCTAAATAAGGTTCCCGCCATATATTTTCAGTGATTTTCGCCACTTCTACATGGCTAAAAACGGTCCCTCACTTCCGGCCGCACTGCCCTGTGGGTCCTGGGGCAGCGTGGCCGCACATGGCTACAGATGTCTCTCTCCTCGGCCTAGACTCCACCCCCTTATAAATATTCAAGTTTCCCAACATCTCCACTGCCTCCTTGCATCCGCCCACTGCCTTCCCTTTATCTAGCAGTGAAGGCGAGTACTATGCTAATTAGCATAGTTCCCTTGCCTCCTTCCTTGTGAACATGCCGTGCCCGGTGACGTCACTGGATCGAAGGGGCGTGGCTTACTACCAGGGGTGTGTGGCTTAGCATGATCTGTTGGTGCCGAGGTACAGCCCCTCCCAGCGCTCTGCATAATGCCTGATGCTGATAGTGATGTCACAGGGCTCCCTGCCAGCTGGAAGAAGAGGCGTTGCAGTGCAGAAGGGACCCGATACGTCACTGAATATGGAAAAACACTCACTTCCGTCTCAGCATTTCTATAACAAATATGGGGCATCAGAAAAGGCAGCCAAAGGTAGGATGGTCATGTAGGAGATATTTATGTGTTGGGAAAACATTTAAAACAATGTCCACAATCCTGAACAATCCCTTTAATTGTCTAGCTGAGTGAATCTGTACTTTTTACTTTCACTTTGTCCCGGTGGTCTAATTACCCTTACTTCTAATTTACTAGGAGGTCATAAACACTTATTTAAGCCACATTCTTATCAATAAGATAAGAACCTAACTATAATGAGTGATTATAATGTGAGAGAGCAGAGATAAGGAGCCTGTCAGCTCCCTGCCTGACGCAGCAGAGAGAAAATTCAAATCCTGCTAGTAGAGCATCTCAGCTCTGTACAGAGAAAAGGACTCCATATTTTTAATAAAGACTAATAGAAAAAAAGATTTTTAGCTCATAATAAGTGCAATGCAATAATAAAAAAAATTGCCCCCAAAGCCTTTAACCCGTAGGATACCAGCGCTGTATATGTACGGCGCTGGGAACTGGATCAGAAATCCCAGCGCCGTGCAGCTACGGTGCGCTGATCGGGCTGTCGCAGGAGCTGTGCCCGCCCGATTGGCTGCAGGGGTTCGGCAGTCACTGATAGCCGGACCCCTGCTGTATGCGCCGGCATTGGTGTTTTCACGCATTAACCCTCGCATTGCCATGGTCAGCGCTGACCGAGGCATGTGCGGTATCCCAACGGGTCCCGAGTGTCCATCGGCTCTCTGCACTGCTGTGACAGGGACCCGATGGCTTGGACAGCAGTCCGATGCCTTCCTTAGGCACACAAAAAGTGTAATACCAAGCGATCAAAAAGGTGTATTTAGCCCAAAATGGTACCAATCAAACCGTCATCTCAGCCCACAAAAAATGAGATCCTACCTAAGACATCACCCTAAAAATTAAAAAAATATGGCTCTCAGAAAATGGCAACACAAAAACAAGATTTTATTCTGTTCAAAAAGGCTTTCACTGTGTAAAACTTAACAACAATAAAAACGATAGACATATTGTGCATCACCGCATCCGTAACAACCTGCTCTTTAAAAATATCACATTACATGCTCCAAGCGTTCCAAAGTTATTTACCACATAAAGTGACACATGTCAGATTTGCAAAAATCTGCCTAGGATTTAAGGTGAAAAGTGGCTCGGTACTGAAGTGGTTAAGATAGAAATACAAGATGTCCGACTGAAACAACATGGAGCATTCTGTAACCCTCCTATATCCAACAAGCTGATGTTTGCCTCTCACATGGCATGTGGTGCTCCGCAGTTTCCACATCGCTTATTCACAATGGTGCCATTTGACACGTTCACCACAGCTGCATGCGAACGGTGCAGTCTCAAAAATACTGCCACCCATGGCCCGAAAGCCAATAATCAGGAAGTGGTCATAATAATGTGACTCAACTTTTTTCAGGGGCGTAGTATATCTCTAGGGGGTGCAGAAGATAACATAAGACATGTCTTCACATAAGAAGACAGCATTACAAATGCCCAGGGTAAATGAAGGGCCTTGATATGCCTTAACATATTAGGAATGTTTTTTCTTATATGTGTAATCACCACGGCTCTTTGTATGCTTCATTGGATATTCTGTCATGTGAACTAAGGTTCAGTAATTTTTTCCAAAAAAATCATAAAAATTGCTTTAAACACATACATAATAAATGACAGCTCCTTCAGTTTCCATGAAAGCTTACATGACTCCATGAACAGTCAGTCATTTCCTCCAGGAGCGAAATCAGCGTATGCCACCTGCAGCCTACTCCACTACCATAGTGTCCGAACTGTTCCGTAGATTGTAATCATCTGCCGCAGCAGAAAATCAGAGCTATGATTATATGTAAAATTAATTATTCCAGCAGCAGAGCTCTTATATCGCTGAGATGGGGTTAAGTCTGTATGGACACAAATGTCTACTGTAATGCCCCAGAGTGGCATTACCCCTTCTGCACCCTGCTACTGTCTCTAATGGGCTAATACAATATCATCTTATGTATTTTGTTCAGGTCCACTACACTGTTCATTTCTAATGTTTGCAACTGTTATGTTCAAATGTAATGTGCCTGGTTTACCAGCAGGTGGCAGCAAATATGGCAGAGCTGCAGTTAGGTAGAATGGAGCTAACCATTCCCTTCTGACCCCCCTCTGGAGAGGAGTGGGCTAGTCCTACTTCCTGCAGGAAGGGTGGGGACCAGTTAGAGTCAGCCTAGCTTACCCCCTGCTAGGGGAAGGATGGCGTGGATGGTGTCGGATCCCTCTGGTTCTGCTGTATGCACTCCGATATTTCTGCTGTTGCATTTTACATCCAGTATGTAGCTGTGCAAAGCTCTACTATACCTATTGTTCTTTTCTGTTCTCTTCTATTTTGTTTCTACTTTTATGATTTAAAGACGTCTCAGAGTTAAAGGGGTTCTGCAGTTTGTTACCACTGATGATCTATCCTCAGGATAGATCATCAGCATGTGATCGGCCGGGGTCCGACACCCGGGACCCCCGCCGATCAGCTGTTTGAGAAGGCAGCGGTGCTCCAGGAGCGCCGCGGCCTTCTCACTGTTTACTGCTGCTAGTTCAGTGAATGGAGCTTTGCCCCGCCCACGCCACTTGATACAAATCGTGACGTCACTGGGCGGGGCGCTAGCAGCAGTAAACAGTGAGAAGGCCGCGGTGCTCCTGCAGCTTCTCAAACAGCTGATCGACGGGGGTCCCGGGTGTCGGACCCCGGCCGATCACATGCTGATGATCTATCCTGAGGATAGATCATCAGTGGTAACAAACTGCAGAACCCCTTTAACAGTCACACTTGGTGAGCTATCAGATCAGACCACTCCTGACATGTCTGTTTTAATAGCTTTTTGCATTCCCCATGTAATACCAAATCTGGAGCATCTATTCTTATGTCTCTATGTTGTGCCATTCCTGTATTATTTCTACTAGAAGTTATAAATGAATTGCCAGCAGTCTGCAGTAAGGGTACAGAGGGTGGTAACCAGTTGAAGGTGCGTACCAGCAAAGTCTGACAATCACAGCACTGACGGGATAGATAGAGTGAGTCTGTGCAGGTACACATCCCCAACTGGTTACCACCCTCTGTATCCTTACTGCAGACTGCTAGCAATTCATTCATAACCTAGTAGAAATAATATAGGAATAATACCACATAGAGCCATAAGAGTAGATGTTCCAGAACGGTTATTACATGGGGAATGCATGTAGCTATTAAAACAAGCATGTCCGGAGCGGTGAAAGGTCCTCTAATGCGTTATAACTGTAAAGGCAGGGCCAGCGCCACCAGTAAGGCGACCTAGGCAGTTGCCTAGGGCGCCATTTTGCAGGGGGAGCCCGTTGCGGTTTAAAAAACAAAATGTTGGTTATATAAGTTAACTTAAGTGGCGGCCAGCCAGCGACGCCCCTTATGCTGCGCCGCCTGAGCGGCTGAGCGCTCTAAAGAATCTCCGGCCGCCGGCTCAGTGCTGCGCAGCTGCCTGCGCCTGCTGTCTGTGTCTGCTCTGTGCTGTCTGACATGTCGGAGGAGAATCGGGGCAGAGGCGGGGGTGCACCGGCGCAGCAGGCGGACTAGAGAGACAGTCTGTCAGACTGTCACTGACAGTGACAATGACAGTCTGACACCGCTGTGCTGTCTGTCCCTCTGGTGGTCTGAGTGACTATAACTGCTGCTAGCTTACCTGGCTGCTAGCTTCAGGCTGCTGAGGGTGGGGAGCGGAGGCGGAGCTCTGCCGCCCTGGCCTGAATGCAAAAAGATTGTGGAGCCCCAGTTATGGGTCTACAACACAGTGAAAGCCAGATATCCCTCAAAGGAAGGAAAACCTGGCCTGAATGATCTTGATCTGAACCCCCTGACCCCTCCAACCCTTGAGCACGTGACGCAGAGAGGGGTGGAGAAAAGAGGAAGAGAAGGCCACACACTGAGCAGCAAGCAGCCGAGCAGCCAGCCACGGCCACCACGATCCACGGTCCACCAATTTGCCTCCCCCGACCTCCAGTGCGGCAGCAGTGGCAGTGCCTTCTCCTTCTGGGACAGAAGTGGGCTCCTACCTGGATTGGAGTGCAGCCTGCAGGTGCAGCTGCTTTGTTCTTCCCCAGGACCCCAGGGTGACATTGGTGAATGGTGTACATACCGTGTTTATCTCCAGTCCCCAGAGCCAGACCAAGAGCCAGACTGCAGCCAGAGACCAGCTCATCTTATTGTCCTGGTGGTAAGTAGTCAGTAGACAATGTGCAATATGTTTATTATTTACTGTATTTTTCGCCTTATAAGACCCACTTTTTTCCCCCCAAAAGTGGGGGGAAAATAGCCGTACGTCTTATAAAGCGGATTGCGGATACTTCGCTGGCCGCTATGCTGCACAGCGCCGCCAGCGAGGTATCAGTGTGGAGGAGGGGGGGGGGGTGGACAATTCTTATCTTGCCTAGGGCGGCAAAAATCCTTGCACTGGCCCTGTGTAAAGGTTAACTGCTACATCTGTGTACTGCCCCTTGGTATACCTTTGTACCTTAAATTCTAAATAAAGATTATATATTTTAAAAAAAACTGCACAAAAGCCACGATAAATAGTGCAATTTTTTGTGCGGTTTTGGAGCAGACACAAATCTGCCCAGAGTGCGGGTACCCTTAGGCCTGTTTCACATTTGCATTTGCCGATCCAGCTGGGAGCAGCCTGCCGATTCCATCATTGCCAGACGCTACTGTAATGCTGTCCGGCCCCTTATACCGTAACATTGGGTCCGGAGGTGATCCGGGCACGATCCAGTAAATGGATGCTGAGAATCGGATGGCCAAATACCGATGCATGCTGCACTTTTTGTCCAGCCTTCTGGCAGTGTAAAACAAGCCCCAATCATACAGCAGCTAAAGTTAAATGGGTCGTCTACACTCGGTCTGAAGGTTGCCCTGTTGATAAGTCATTATTGCTGGGATCTTCTGGCTAATGTTCATTTCCGTGCAGATGAAGATGCTTGTTCAAATCAATGGCCATGATGAGGCAGGTCTTTGCCCTTCTTGTGTGGACCCTATAAGTAAATGTAGCACAACATAAAACAGATCCCTGTTTATGGGCCAGGCTGCAGCGGGATTATTTTAGAAACATTAATTAGGACTTTCTGCACTCAGTCCCACCTATGTCTATCTCCTGGAGAACCCCTGTTATTTTATCAGAAGCTGGAAAGGGCTTTGACTGCGGCTCTGTGCACCGTTATCAAGGGGTAATAAGATGTTGTAACTTTTTTGTAGCAATAAGTGGCTCCGGCTGACGAGATTTGAACTGATAAATGAAATCACACACTAAATGTATTCATTTACACCTGGGTAGTACTCACAAAGTACCCAACGGCGGAAAGTAAAAATGTAACGCGAAAAATTGGACATTGTAATTAACACCTACGCTATGACTGTAATTCCACCACACGCAAGCCTAAATCAAGGGAAATAAAGAAATACAGAAGCACCAACCATGCAGACTATGTACTAGCCACTGTACTAATACCCACTGAAAGCTAAATCCAAGAAATATAGAAATAGCCAGACACTAAGCATGCAGACTGTGTACGACGTATTATGTCTATGCATAAAGCGAGTTGGAAGATTTACTGTAATCTCTTTAACTAGGAATGTTAATGGGCCTCTGTCAGCAGCTTTGGACCTATGACACTGGCTGACCTGTTACATGTGCGCTTGTGTTGGTCCCATGTTGATATGTGCCCGCACAGCTGAAAAAAATTATGCAAATGAGCCTCTAAGAGCAATGGGGGCGTTGCCGTTACACCTAGAGGATTTGCTTTGCTGCACCCTCTGCACTTTAATTGACAGGGCCAGGCAGTATAAAAGTGATCACACTTGCCTGGCACTATCAGTCAAAGTGCAGAGGGCACAGCACTAGCAGATGTAGAGCTCTGGAGCAGGGATACGTTGAAGTCTGCACTGAACTTCTTCCTTTTCATGATGTAAAAACATTGCATTTTCAGGCAGCAGCCACTAGGGGGAGCTCAATGCTTTGGGATTATTCAACGTCCGATAAATTGTCACTGCTTAAATTTCTGTGCACTGAGCTCCCCCTAGTGGTGACTGCAGGCACAAGCCAGCTTTATAATAGAAGGGAAGCAGCAGACTTTTCAATGTACTTTGCTATTTGCCTGATGTAAATAAATTGAAAAGTAGGGTGGTCAAAATGTGCACCATATTTATTACGTGCTTATCCCACTTTTTCCGTCATAGAAGTGGTGGGAGACATTTTACATTACAATTTTTTGTTAAAAATCCATGTGCAGTGACCCAGTGGATCACTGAAAAGGGTTAATCTACTGCTAAAAGGTTAAATGTGATTTGCTGTAAAGTATTCTTTTCAATGCACTATATATCTTTTATATACTATGAGGACTCTAATAAAGACTGGAGTTCCTATACGCCAGTCTTCATTTCCCTGCTCTGGCGTGAGATGCACCTAATTTATTGAGAGGCAAATCCTGTGCTCCAGAAACTGAAGTGTATACCAGCCAAGGGCTGACGTAGACTTCAGCTATAACTTAGTTATAGTAAATCTGGAGGTCGTCGTGAAGACACTCTAAGCTCCGTCCCTTTCTTGGCACTTTGGAAAAGTGTCAAGAGACTCAAAAAGTCACAAACTATTGCACAAATATGGCATGCACCATAGTTTGCGACTTTTTAAGGCCACTGTGGTGTAAAAGCTTTAGTAAACTGTCCGTCTATGTATGTATAGTAGTTATGTATGGAGCTGGAAAACTACCCCCTGGCTTGTTGTAGAGGGAGTGTCTATCCATCAGAGCTAGAGGCAACACGTGCATGTGTGAGCTCCTGAGAAGTAGGTTAGAATAGAAGTCTCGTCCAATGAAACTTCATCTCTGATGTTGAGAGCTGCCAGATGGAAAGACTACCCCTGAGGGAGAGAGAACATCCACAGATGGTAGAGAACCACTTCAGGGGCAATGCCTGGAAAGATAGTAAGGTATTGCACGTTTAGGGCAAAAGACTTTACTGCTGTGGAAAGGGAATAATGATTTGGTGCCCACCACACTTTGAGGCAGACTGGCCATCCAGATCTAAGATCTGCATCCCACAGCCTGGGAATTGTAGAAAGAGTTAATGGGAACAGAATTGCACGCCTATGGTTATTTGGGAAGATGGCAAAGTGAACTTAGCGTGAGACTCAGAGATGATTACTACCATCATTGCTGTCTATACCTTCCTATGCATATTGCTTCACTATGTACTGCAACTCCTATTGTTTTTCAGCAAAGAATGAGACTTTATTTATTATAACCAAACTGGCCCTATCATTGTCCCCATCATCTGCCAGCGCCCCCATCATCATGCTCATCTAACATCAAGGACACCCAACCACCATTCAGCAGGAGCCTCAATACCAGTGCGTGCCCCGAGGTGAAGAAAGGTTACTCCCCTCCATTCACTGCACGGCCCCAGGGAGTGCTGGAGTGAGGACAGCCATTGTGAACCACTACCACTCCTATCTATGCCACAACTACAACTCCTCCCCCTGTGGATCACAGCCGATGCATCTGTGTTTCCCTATTGAAAACAAGATGTGTTATGAAGCCCCCATAGATTTAAAAGGAAAATCATAACTTGCAATGAAATCCAACACAAAAACGCACCAGAATAAACCTAAAATGTTTCACAGAGAACAGCTCCTCACAAAACCGTAATTCCATTACCATTATTAAGCCTTCTTCTATTATTAAAAGGTCTCCTCAATGATGAGGAATGCATACATGAGCAGCCTTCTTCCTACAGTATAGACTGTGACCTTTTCTGTTCAACTAATGAAAAATAAACCCTAGCCATACATAGGGTTGGACTTCATTTAAATTATACGTAGTCGCATAGGAATATCTGCAGATAATAGGATTCCACAGTCCGAAAAGTCATTAAATCTTATTTTCCTATACGTAGACCTCCTTATAGGATGTCAGATCATTACTTGCAACTGAGCAGGTGGTAAATCAGTTGAAATGGAACACCAGATCAGTAAGTTTTCATTCTTACATATTTGTATAAAATTTTCACACATGGAAGTTGTAGTAGCTTTAGCATTGAGCCGCAGGGTGGTGTGCAGGATGAGAGTAATAGTACTCACAGTTCGGGCACTGCCTGGGCCATGCAGTGATGGGAAGGGTACTCCTTGCTTCCCTTCAGTGTACTCGCTGGCTTTGGGGTTCTCCAGCCTGGTGTTGGTTGGGGTGCCCTTGGTGTTGAGAGTTGCTGTGAGGTGCAAGGCAGTGTCCCTTGGTAGCTGAAGATGTTGGTGCAGTGTAACAGTAATCAGGTACATTAGACACTCAGCATACATGGACGAGCAGTTCTTACACAGTTTTGCAATTTCACAGATCTCACAGGTGACACAGCTGCAGAGGTAGCTAGTAGACTAAGATGTCTCTTTAAGGCAAATCTCCTCGCACTGCAGTACGCTAGCTGGCTTTAGCATAAGCATCCCAAAATAGGGGTTCAACACACTCTTGCTATGCATCTACGTGGCAGCCCCCAAAGTCAGACTAAGTTCTGAACCTTTTCACAGGTTGCCTTAGTAACAGTAATGTTACTACAGGTTTCCTCAGCGGGATGTAGTATAGTGGCATATAAGACTTCTTCCTGGTAGGTTTGGCCAGGGCCAAAAGCCTCTTTCCTGCAGGACAATGTCTGCTATGGACTCTATAATCTTTTTGTTACGCAGTCTACCTCTACAGAGCTTCTATTCGCACCTCCTCTTTAACACTGGAATGCTCCTCAAAAATATATTTTGCTCTTTTTCGCCACTTTAGTTAGTTATTACACTTCACTATATTCTGCAGTCCAGGGCTGTTCTCAGTTGCCTCACTCCTTATCACTGTATGGACACTGACTGCTGTGACCTAACTCCTCCTTAAGCCCACCTAGTAACAGTAAATAAGACCTAAAATACATGAAATGCATATAATACATATAAGCCCATTTTTAACCCTTATGCAGTGTACCACTACTGTAGTAGTGGGATGGTGCGCAGGTGATTAAAGGGGTTGTCCCACAAAAAATATTCTGCAATTTTCAAACCTGCACTTGGTTCTGAATACTTTTATAATTGCGCCACCTGCTGTTTTTTATTTTATTTTCTTTGTCCGGCTCACTGAGAAGGCCGCACATGCTCAGTTTCATCCTTCAACTACCTCTAACTGCCTGAGCTGTAATAGGGAGAGAACTGCAGCAGAAAGGAGACTACCCCTGAGCTATAGCAAAAAGGACACTTCCCTTGAGCTGCCAGCTTGATATAAATCTAGCAGAGCAATGAACGTGAAGATCTCTGGATCCATGTGAGGTACAGGGCTGGTTCTAGCTTTGTTAGAAAGAGGTTGTCATGTACTATATGATGTCTGATTTTTATATTTTACATTTATCATGGGATAACCCTTGTAATAATCAGCTGAACCTCTATGACATTTATATATACGGTGCAGATATAATTACTTTTCACTAGTGTTGAGCGAACAGTTCGAGCATAGTTCGGGTTCGTACCGAATTTTGGGGTGTTCGGGATACGGACCCGGACCCGAACATTTTCAAAAAAGTTCGGGTTCGGGTCCGTTGTTCGGCGATTACTTCCCGCTTTCTGAAGGGCTACACAGCAGCCAATCAGCTAGCGTTTTACTTCTTGCACTAAGAAGCCATCACAGCCATGCCTACTAATGGCATGGCTGTGATTGGTAAAGTGCAGCATGTGACCGAGCCTCTATTTAAGCTGGAGTCACGTAGGGCCGCACGTCACACTGCGCTGATTAGTGTAGGGAGAGGACGCAGCTTCTGTGAGGGCGAGATTAGGCAGGGAAAAGTCAGCAACAGCACCTAATGAACTGATCGATCTACAGCTGTGAATGATTCAACTTCTGCTAGTTGATTGCTCACTGGTTTTTAGGCTGCACAGAGCGTTTTTCTGTCACTTTTTGCTGGGGTGATCGGCGGCCATTTTGTGACTTGTGGTGCACCAGAACAAGCTGCCCCCAAGTCCATCAATCCATCTATACTAGGTTAATTTTAGCTATATCCTACATCAGGGCTTGGCTGTGCTTATTGTCACCCCTAGAAACTCAGGATAGCAATTTCTATATTTTATTAAGAGGTTAAATACAATTGCCAAAATACCAATCCCCTAAATCTGGTGTTCCAGCTTTGGCTAGCCAAGTGTGATACTGTCTGCTTGTTTGCAAAGGATAGATCATTTTTTGTGGTGAAATTCAATTGCCAAAATAGCAATACCCTGAATCTGGTGTCCCAGCACTGGCTGGCAAAGTATAATAGTGTCTGCCAAAACATATATTTTGTTCTGGGGTGAAATTCAATTGCCAAAATAGCAATACCCTGAATCTGATGTCCCAGCAGTTGCAGGCCAAGTGTTAATCTGTCCGTAAAAGGGTATATTTTGTTCTGGGGTGAAATTAAATTGCCAAAATAGCAATACCCTGAATCTGGTGTTCCAGCAGTTGCAGGCCTACTTTAAATCTGTCCGAAACAGGGTATATTTTGTTCTCGGGTGAAATTCAATTGCCAAAATAGCAATACCCTGAATCCGGTGTTCCAGTAGTGGCAGGCAAAGTATAATAGTGTCCGCCAAAACATATATTTTGTTCTGGGGGGAAATTCAATTGCCAAAATAGCAATACCCTGAATCTGGTGTCCAGCTGTTGCAGGTCAAGTGTTAATCTGTCCGTAAAAGGGTATATTTTGTTCTGGGGTGAAATTCAATAGCCAAAATAGCAATACCATAAATCTGTTGTCACAGCTGTGGCTGGCAAAGTATAATAGTGTCCGCCAAAACATATATTTTGTTCTGGGGTGAAATTCAATTGCCAAAATAGCAATATCCTGAATCTGGTGTCCCAGCTGTTGCAGGCCAAGTGTTAATCTGTCCGTAAAAGGGTATATTTTGTTCTGGGGTGAAATTCAATAGCCAAAATAGCAATACCATAAATCTGGTGTCACAGCTGTGGCTGGCAAAGTATAATAGTGTCCGCCAAAACATATATTTTGTTCTGGGGTGAAATTCAATTGCCAATATAGCAATACCCTGAATCTGGGGTTCCAGCTGTTGCAGGCCAAGTGTTAATCTGTCCGTAAAAGGGTATATTACAATCAAGGTGTATATACAAGTGCTGAGAGGGTCATCCTCATTAACTTCACATGCTACCGTACATCTCCCATTGTATTTCTGTCCGTTAAAGGGTATATTACACAAAGTGTTAAAATACAATTGCTGAAGGCATAATCCTACATAATTTTTCTCACGCTACTGTGCATCTCCAAGTGTAAATCTGTCCATAAAAGGATACCTTTCATCCAGGGCCTGAATACTAGCCCTAAAAGAGATATTCCCCTAAATCAGTGGTTACTGCTGTGCCTGGATTAGTGTAATACGCTACATAAACAAATAGGCAGATAGTGTTAGGTGCCTGTAAAAAAAGGCCTGAATTTGAAATCAATACATTGGGCCAAATATTTTTTTTCTTATTGTGGTGCTTGGTGAACGGTAACAATAAGGAAAAAATCTAGTAAGGGACGCGGACGCGGTCGTGGTGGTGTTAGTGTACCCTCTGATGTTGGGAGAGGACGTGGCCATTCTGCCACAGCCACACGTCCTAGTGAAAAAACTACTTCAGGTTCCAGTACCCGCCAGAATTTACAGTGATATTTGGTGGGGCCCAATGCCGTTCTAAGGATGGTAAGGCCTGAGCAGGTACAGGCGCTAGTCAATTGGGTGGCCGACAGTGGATCCAGCACGTTCAGAACATTATTTCCCACCCAGTCTTCTGCAGAAAGCGCAAAGGTGGCGCCTGAAAACCAAGCCCATCAGTCTGTCACATCACCCCCTATGCATATCAGGGAAACTGTCTGAGCCTCAAGTTATGCAGCAGTCTCTTATACTGTTTGAAGACTCTGCTGGCAGGGTTTCCCAAGGGAATCCACCTAGCCCTTCCCCAGTGGTGGAAGACATAGAATGCACTGATGCACAACCACTGATGTTTCCTGATGATGAGGACATGGGAATACCACCTCATCAGAGCCCGCACGTCTCTGATGATGATGAAACACAGGTGCCAACTGCTGCGTCTTTCTGCAGTGTGCAGACCGAACAGGAGGTCAGGGAGGAAGACTGTGTGGAAGACGATGCAGGGGACGATGAGGTCTTAGACCCCACATGGACTGAAGGTCGTGCCACTGACTTTCATAGTTCAGAGGAAGAGGCGGTGTTGAGACCGAGCCAACAGCGTAGCAAAAGAGAGAGCAGGGGGCAAAAGCAGAACAGCCGCCTCCAAGAGAGTTCGCCTGCTACTGGCCACCGCCACCAGGGACCGAGCACCCCAAAGGCAGCTTCAAGGAGTTCCCTGGCATGGCACTTCTTTAAACAATGTGCTGTCGTCAAGACCCGAGTGGTTTGCACGCTGTGCCATCAGATCCTGAAGCGAGGCATTAACGTTCTGAACCTTAGCACAACCTGCATGACCAGGCATCTGCATGCAAAGCATGAACTGCAGTGGAGTAAACACCATAAATAGCAAGGAACTCACTCTGGCTCCCCCTGCTCCCTCTTCTGCTGCTGCCTCGGCCTCTTCCTCCGCCTCACACGGCAGCGTTCAGCTCTCCATCTCACAAACCTTGGAGAGAAAGCGCAAATTTCCACCTAGCCACCCTCGAGCCCTGGGCCTGAATGCCAGCATTTCTAAACTACTGGCCTTTGAAATGCTATCATTCAGGCTGGTGGACACAGACAGCTTCAAACAGCTGATGTCCATGGCTATCTCACAGTATGTTGTTCCCAGCTGCCACTACTTCTCCAAGACAGCCGTGCCTTCCCTGCACAACCAAGTATCCGATAAAATCAAGTGTGCACTGCGCAACGCCATCTGTAACAAGGTCCACCTAACCACAGATACGTGGACCAGTAAGCACGGCCAGGGACGCTATATCTCCCTAACTGTACACTGGGTAAATGTAGTGGCGGCTGGGCCCCAGGCGGAGAGTTCCTTGGCGCAAGTCCTTCCGCCGCCAAGGATCGCAGGGCATCATTATTTGCCTCCTGTAGCCTCCTCCTCCTACTCGGCTTCCTCCTCCTTTGCTTCCACCAGCTCATCCAGTCAGCCACAGACCTTCACCACCAACTTCAGCACAGCCCGGGATAAACGTTAGCAGGCCATTCTGAAACTCATATGTTTGGGGGACAGGCCCCACACTGCACAGGAGTTGTGGCGGGGTATTGAACAACAGACCGACGAGTGGTTTCTGCCGGTGGGCCTCAAGCCCCGCCTGGTGGTGTGCGATAATGGGCGAAATCTCGTCACAGCTCTGGGACTAGCCGGTTTGACGCACATCCCTTGCCTGGCGCATGTGCTGAATTTGGTGGTGCAGAAGTTCATTCACAACTACCCCGACATGTCAGAGCTGCTGCATAAAGTGCGGGTCGTCTGTGCGCGCTTCCGGCGTTCACATCCTGCCGCTGCTCGCCTGTCTGCGCTACAGCGGAACTTCGGCCTTCCCGCTCACCGCCTCATATGCGACGTGCCCACCAGGTGGAACTCCACCTTGCACATGCTGGAGAGACTGCAGCACGCACGCGTCAGTCGCACTGCGGAACAGCACCACTTCACCACCAATGATTGGGCCTCCATGCGAGACCTGTGTGCCCTGTTGCGCTGTTTCGAGTACTCCACCAACATGGCCAGTGGCGATGACACCGTTATCAGCGTTACAATACCACTTCTATGTCTCCTTGAGAAAACGCTTAGGGCGATGATGGAAGAGGAGGTGGCCAGGAGGAGGAGGAGGAGAAGGATAAGGGGTCATTTTTAGCACTTTCAGGCCAGTCTGTTAGAAGTGGCTCAGAGGGAGGTTTTTTGCAGCAGCAGAGGCCAGGTACAAATGTGGCCAGCCAGGGCTTACTACTGGAGGACGAGGAGGATGAGGTAGAGGAGGATGAGGATGAAGCAGGTTCACAGCGGGGTCCATCACTGTTGCGTGGCTGGGGGGATACGGAGGACGATGACGATACGCCTCCCACAGAGGACAGCTTGTCCTTACCTCTGGGGAGCCTGGCACACATGAGCGACTACATGCTGCAGTGCCTGCGCAACGACAGCAGAGTTGCCCACATTTTAATGTGTGCGGACTACTGGGTTGCCACCCTGCTGGATCCCCGGTACAAAGACAATGTGTCCACCTTACTTCCTGCACTGGAGCGTGATAGGAAGATGCGCGAGTACAAGCGCACGCTGGTAGACGCGCTCCTGAGAGCATTCCCAAATGTCACAGGGGAACAGGTGGAAGCTCAAGGCGAAGGCAGAGGAGGAGCAAGAGGTCACCAATGCAGCTGTGTCACGGCCAGCTCCTCTGAGGGCAGGGTTAGCATGGCAGAAATGTGGAAAAGTTTTGTCTCCACGTCACAGCTAACTGCACCACCACCTGATACGGAACGTGTTAGCAGGAGGCAGCATTTCACTAACATGGTTGAACAGTACGTCTGCACACCCCTCCACGTACTGACTGATGGTTCGGCCCCATTCAACTTCTGGGTCTCCAAATTGTCCACATGGCCAGAGTTAGCATTTTATGCCTTGGAGGTGCTGGCCTGCCCGGCGGCCAGCATTTTGTCTTAACGTGTATTCAGCACGGCAGGGGGCGTCATTACTGACAAACGCAGCCGCCTGTCCACAGCCAACGTAGACAAACTAACGTTCATAAAAATGAACCAGGCATGGATCCCACAGGACCTGTCCCTTCCTTGTGCAGAATACACATTTATAACTGCCTCCCCCTCAACCATGTATTCTTGTACTCCGGGGCACTTCTTTATTGAATCCTCATTTTTTTAACTTTACCATGATCTTGCGGTGCAACCTAAAGTTGAATGAACCTCTCCTCAATCTGGGCGCCGGGGCCTAAATAACTGAAAGTGGCCTTCTCCAGTGGTGGGTGATATGACGCCTTATTCTTTGCTGTGGGACCTCTCTCCTCTGTCTGGGTGCTGGGGCCGAAATAACTGAAAGTGGCCTTCTCCGGTGGTGGTTGATATGACGCATGATTCCTTGCTGTGGGACCTCTCTCCTCTGTCTGGGTGCTGGGGCCTAAATAACTGAAAGTGGCCTTCTCCAGTGGTGGGTGATATGACGCATGATTCCTTGCTATGGGACCTCTCTTCTCTGTCTGGGTGCTGGGGCCGAAATAACTGAAAGTGGCCTTCTCCAGTGGTGGGTGATATGACGCCTTATTTCTTGCTGTGGGACCTCTCTCCTCTGTCTGGGTGCTGGGGCCTAAATAACTGAAAGTGGCCTTCTCCAGTGGTGGGTGATATGACGCCTTATTCCTTGCTGTGGGACCTCTCTCCTCTGTCTGGGTGCTGGGGCCGAAATAACTGAAAGTGGCCTTCTCCAGTGGTGAGTGATATGACGCATGATTCTCTGCTATGTGACCTCTCTCCAATTGATATTGGTTAATTTTTATTTATTTTCTTTTAATTCATTTCCCTATCCACATTTGTTTGCAGGGCATTTACCTACATTTTACCTACATTTTGCTGCTTATTTCTAAGAAGAATAATAGAGGAACATTATAACATAGAGTTATATGAAAAGATGCTCCAGAATTGTTTTTGCATGGGAAATGCAGACAGAGGAGGAGACAGGTGTCAAAATGTTTGCATCCAAAGTAAACCGCTGGATTTTCACCAATGTCTTCATCCAATCTGTAGGCACATTTATCTACTGAGCTAGAATGTTTCTATAGACCTCTCCATAATTGGAGCCAGGTGTGTGCCGTTCCGTATATGTCACAGTAGGGATACCGAAGTGTTGATGGATAATGAATTGACTCCCTTGCCATCTGATCCCATTCCATGGATGAGTAGGTCCTAGCTGTCATTACCTGTAATCCTAAAGCTCAGGGTTGAATGAGTTCGGATGAGACCTGTACTCCGCTCGTACATAATTGCTGCTCTTCCATGCTGCTTCTGACAGGTCGGAGCATGCTTTTTATAAAGTACACACTCTCTGTTGCCAAGTTACAGTTTAGCTTCGTAATAGGAAATGCAGATACAAACACAACTCCGTCTAAGTCTTCTGAAATTGTAAGGACTGAATTCATCTGCCTGTAAAATTAAACAATAACAAATTTTGACCCCGATAGTAAAATTCCTCAATGTTTTGTTACATTTTATGATATTTATTATTCTATTAAACTATATTTATATTTTATGTTTCATTATTGTCATATATTTGTATATATTATAATAATCTATCACCATTTTTTAAAGGGATTTTCCAGTTTGCACAACGTCCTTTAAGAAAATTATTGATGAAGGCAAAGGGAATTTTGGAATGTATTTCTCTTACCTTTATTGCTCCTATTCCCCTTTCTGGGCTGTGGTCACATGACCATGTCCATGGAGCTCTTGCTCATTTCCTGTGATGTCATGTCCATGGGCTTGTTAAAGCAGCAACAGAGGCAGTGATAGAGGAGTGTCTATGTAACTAGTTGGGTAGGAGGAGATATAAACTAGCCGGGTGTTTGTCCTGTCCCAGCTACGGTTTTCAACTAGAATTCATTTTGCATTCTGTCTTATATTGTTAAAAGCTATACTTAGTGTACTTTGCTACCATTTATTGGCCATTGTTATCTTTGGTTTATAAAGTTATCTATGCTGTAATTTCCATGCTATTTATCCTGTAACTCCTCCTGGCCTATGAGCTCACATCCTGTGTCCTTCAGTCTCTCTTTCTGTTTGTCAGACACGCATCACAGAGCTGGAGAGAAGATTTTCCTTCAATCTCTATCATTTTTTCCTCAAAATGCATTCAATAAATTACCTAAAGACACATCCATTGCATCTCCTTCATTGGAAATCAGTATGCAATTGTTGTCGCTAGGGGAATGATTATGGCGAGTTCACTATCTTCCATTGCTTGTACAAGAAAGGATGTAAAAGTGCACTATGGGTTTGACTGGATACAGAAACAGGAAGTGCTACATAAAGGATGGAAACAAACCAGAGGGATTGGTTTACATGGTGAAAATGGATCAGGAGAGTCCAAACTGAAAAAAAAAAAACTCACGGTGAAGAAGGTAAAATACTGTACATATCTAGTTTCAGACTAGTTTTAGACAGTGCTCCATATTATCAGCTTTGACCACTTATTAGCAGTCACAGTAAAGTTCATATTATTAATCCATCAATCCATCATATATGTGTATATGTATATATATATATATATATATATATATATATAACAAACAAAGAGATCCAGCAGCACTCAAGGTAACAAGCGGGTGCAATCCTTCACTGGCGACCGGCCACGTCGTCACAGTAATAGAAATCCAAAAAATTGAAGCAGCACTCCAGATATGGTGAAACAAATGGTGGACCGACTTTATTCCCCTTGCCTTTATATATATATATATATATATATATATAGAATATGGACAGCACTCCCGAATCCAAATAAAAAATGTTTCCTTTTATTTACCCATGTGGTAAACAAGCAACGTTCGGCCCATCAATAGAGCCTTTCTCAAGCGAGAAAGGCTTGAGAAAGGCTCTATTGATGGGCCGAAATGTTGCTTTTTTACCACATGGGTGAATAAAAGGAAGCATTTTTTATTTGGATTCAGTAGTGCTGTCCATATTCTTTATTTTTATCTACGGGTAAAGCTTACACCCCTGGACATAGCACCCACACGTACGTTCATCGTTTGGTCTCTCGGTGCTGCCAATTTTTCCCTTTCTTATATATATACACACACATACATACATACATACATACACATACACACCATATTTTTGGACTAAAACCACAGCTGACCAACCCCCCAGGAAATTAAAAAATACATATTTTCTACTAATTAAAAATTACCTGGTAGTTTAATGAAGTGAAGGGGTCAATGTCACTAAATGTAATAGTCTAAATTAGAGCGGGGTTAATAGGTTATAGTCAGACCACATGATAGGAATATCAAAATTACAATAAACTTCACAATTTACAGTGTACAGCACAATACAGAACCCACTGTGTAGTCCTCTTCTACTTACTTGTCTGCCATTTAGTGACACTAAGTCAGAGCTTTCATGTATTTCCCTGCTGCCTGGGGATCTACAGCATGGGGAGGGAGGTATTTCTCACATTCCTCTCCACGAGCTGGAGATCCGGCTATCTATCTATCTATCTATCTATCTATCTATCTATCTATCTATCTTGCTATCTCATATCTATATATCTCATATCGATCTATCTATCTACAGAGTGGCCCACAAAAAAGTAGCCGGCTTCCAACCATAGTATGACAAGATGAACGAGCAAGTGGATTGCTTGTTTACCCACAAGTCACAAAAGATGCTGAAAGTGGTCCCCATTCACAGTGAACTCCGTCTGTCTGTTCTTCTGCTGGAACTGCCGGACTCCACAGCGCAGATGTGAACCCAGCCTTATCAGAGGTTCAAAAAGGGATATATATTGGCTTTTGCACCAAGGGTGTCAGTATTTCCGAGACTGCGCAGTTTGTGAACTGTTCTCATGCTGCTGTGTTGAAAGTGTATGGTGTGGTCACGTGGCACCATTGTGAATAAGCAACGTGGAAACAGTGGAGCCCCACATGCCATTGATGTAAAAGGTAAATGTCAGATGACACACTACAGTGGAGCAGATCGCCAAAATGAACCAGGAGGCTACCGGACTTGTGTCTAAAACAACAGTTCAGCGAACCCTACTGCATATGGGGCTACTAAGCACCTCTGCTAATGAAGTTGCATCTGCAGAAAAGGCTTTCACAGCAGTTTCGAAATTGGACCTCCACTGATTGCCAACAGGTTGTCTTCTCCGATTCTGCTTCATTGAATTGATGGACATTTGCACATCAGGTGAGAAACATCAGAGAACAAACACCCTGCAACCACTGCTGGAAGAACACTGTGATGGACTGAACCGTCACTGGGGCTGCTGGAGAAGCCTGAGGGCTAGCCTCCTTCCTACGGACTATGGACCCAGAACCATGGAGACCCCCTCAGACCTCTTGGGGTTACAAGGAACTATAAACCCTGATTTATGTGTGGAGTTTATAAGCCATATCGTTCCTATTGTCCATTAAATGTGCAGGGGTGAACCTAGAAACATAAAAAGGATTAACTCTGTACTGAGGCTCCCAAGGAAGGTGTTAGTTCATTTGTCCCTTTGTTCTGTTGTACTAGTGATGGGATGTAGCCGACTCTGGGGTAGAGGAGTAGATCACCCTCTGATACACTCAGGAGATAATCCCATCACATGTGTCTCCTCTCTTCCTCTTCTTTCATTAAGAAACTGAGGGGAGGGGGGGGGGGAGGGTGTGCCTCTGGCCTGTGGAATTGTATAAATTGTGACTACTGGCTGGCATTAAAGTGTCCTTTTCTACCCTTCATGAAGTCTGGGCTCATGTTTGGTGGATTGGAGAACTACACTCTGGGGATTGCTATAATCATTATACTCTCCAGAGTATATTCCCTAGCTCTTGTGAGAGCTGTTCTTGTTCCTGTTTCGCTCTCTGGACTAAGGAGAGGTTCACCCACTGGAAGCTGGAGCCCAGCCTTGGGCTTCACGGTGCGTGGAGAGCGACGAGACCCCAACCAAGCTGAAGGTGGTTCGTGGGGTCTGTGGTGGTTCTGGTGTCGAGTGCAGTGCTGATGGTCCTTGGCAAGCACTAGGAGCATCGGTCGACGGAGGCACCCAGTCGGAGTGGCAGGCGTTCCGTCACAAACACAAGCTGGTGGTGTTATGGTATGGTCTGGGGAATGTTTTTGTGACATTCTCTGGGCCCACTCATCCATGTGGAAGGCATCCTCAACTGATTTGAGCATGATTCCATCCTTGGAGATCACGTACACTCACACATCATGATTGTCTTGCCCGGAGTGAATGGGATATTCTAGCAAGAGAATGTGAGATGTTACTTGGCTAGTGTAAAAAATTAAAACCAGACAACTTATAGTACATGGCAATCTCTTTCTAACAAAGCTATAACCAGCCCTGTACCTCCCATGGATCCAGAGATCTCCACATTCATTGCTACAATTGCTCTTCTAGATTTATTTTAAGCTAGCAGCTCAGAGCATGTGACCTTTCTCAAGAGGGATATCCTTTCTGCTACAGCTTTCTCCCTATCACAGCTCCGGGGGTGTTTTCTTACTCAAAGGTGTGGCCTTTCTGCTACAGTTCTCTCCCTATAACTGTCACAGCTTCTAAATGTAGATCTGGTGGCATTTGGAGAATAGAACTGACTGTGTGCATCCTTTTCATAGGTGTTACTACTGAGATGGACAGAGAAATTTGGAAAATAATAAAAAGCAGGTGGTGGTATACAAATACATCTTATTGAATGACTCAGTGGCTATACTAAATTTTCAATTACATGCAATTACAAAAGTATTCAGTTCCAGGTGATATTTCTGATCTGAGGTCTGATATTGGGGGGATGTTTGATGTGGGCTAATCTGAGGTCTCACACTGGGATCTGATCTGAGTTCTGAAATAGGGATCTGACACGGAGGTCTAAAAGAGGTCTGATCTGAGGTCAGACATGAGGTAGAGTCTAACATGAAGGTCTGATGGAGGGGGGGGGGGGGGGGGTTATCTGAGGTGTGATATGAGGGCCTGATCTGAGGACCTGATATAGGGGTCTGATCTGAGGACCTGATATGGGGGTCTGATCTGAGGACCTGATATGGGGTCTGATCTGAGGCCAGGATATGGGGGTCTGATCTGAGGACCTGATATGTGGTCTGATCTGAGGCCAGGATATGGGGGTCTGATCTGAGGTGTGATATGGGTGTCTGATCTGAGGAGTGATATGGAGGTCTGATCTGAGAACCTGATATGGGGGTCTGATCTGAAAGGTAGGGTTTTTTTTGTACTGGCACACAATATAAGGGGTATTTTTGTTGTTGTTGTGCATTATAGGTGGGTAGTTTTTGAACTGACACGCATTATAAGGGGGGATTTTTTTTGCATTGGCACACATTATAAGGTTTTTTTCTTGTACTGGCACACATTATAAGGGGGCATTTTTCCACTGATGCACATTATAAAGGAGCATTATTATTACTGGAGGACTATAGAGAATATGATTACTAGTATGGGCACAATGGGGACATTATTACTATTGGAGACACTGTTAACATTATGTCCTTTGGCCGATAATTATTACTATTGGTGGGACTTTGAGGAGCACTATCACTGTGGGGGGCACTCTGGCACAGTATCAGCTTAGCACGATTATTTTTAGGGGCACTGGGGGAGTTTTATGAAACTGGTGTAGAGTAGAACTGGCTTAGTTGCCCATAGTAACACTATTGGTGCTAGCAACACTATTTGCTGGTTGCAGTTATTTTTTAAGGGCACTGTATGCCAATAATTACTGAAGGGGGCACTATCTGCATGGTACTAGTAAGACTGTTTATGCAGTAGTAGTAGTTTTGGGGAGAGCTGTAGGCACAGTATTTTGGGTGGCAGGATGGGGTGTTCAGAAGGTGGGAGGATGATGGAAAAGTAAGAAACTAAGATGTCTATTTTGTCTCTGTAGAGTTTGACAGAGATAGCTGAAAGAAATCATCAAGGCGGTCTGGTCTGAATGGAGAAGATGAGGAAAGAGAATATCTACATCAGAGGAGACATCACTAACAGGATGTGCTGCTGTATTACCCTGTATGTTTAGTAGCACTGTATGTAACATTTTAACAGTAGGGCTAGAGAAAAGGGGTTAGGTTTAGAATTTGGTAACAGGCATGGGGGGTGGGGGGAGCGTTGTGGTTGTTCGGTTTGGAGTGTTTAAAATTTTACCTCAGGCAGCAAAAAGGCTAGGTGCACCAGGCCCATGAGCCTTTAGTTACTAAGACCCTGGGCAGGACAAACATACTTTTTGTGGCTCTTGTATTATCTGGAGTAGTGTAAATATCAAGTTTTATTCTGCCAGGTTTTGCTCCTTCAAGTGTCTAGGAGGAAGAGCTTCACTGTGAAGTGCTCTCTGCATTAAGCTCCTCCCCTCTGTTCTGAGTGACACATGTAGCGTCCAACCAGGAGTCCACTACTGCAGTCACACAGATCATATTGCCTTGGGCAGGGAGGGGAGGGAGGAACTGACTGTGGGATAAGCTGCACTGTGATTTGGATGTTTTTATGGCATACTGGTAGCGGTGGGAGAGTTAGCTGACTGTAATACTTGGGATAGCCTTGTCAAAGGGCAGCATGTATGTAATGCCGCCAGCACCTCCACAGCTTTTAAGTCAGGTGTAGTAGATGGAGGAGACACAGGATACTGTGAGAGAGACCTGACACGGTAAAAGCCTGAGGTAGGGAATGCTGCAATGCCTCCATGCAGCTAGCTAGCAGTAGAGACAAGCAGCACTAGCCATAAGGGTGCAAAGCCCAGGGAGTTGGGTGCAATGCTAAACCAGATGAAGCATATGTTTTTTTTAAAGGAACTGTGTTATAGTTGCATGTTGCCTCTAATACTGAGTCCCTCTCGAGAGGCATTGTAACTGCCAAGCTTGTTGCCTCACGTGAGACCAGTACATATTATCATCGCCGCATGTCATACTTGTGTCCAACTGTCATTCCTCCATCTTAGAGTAGGAATCTACGCATACCAATCAGGTCCAAAAAGATGCTTTCTGATCCTTTTATAACCTCCTAAAGGCAAGCAGCTAGACTCCATATGCTTCATCTTGCAGCACTCTGTAGACTACAGGTGTCCTCTGGGTTTTCTTTTCAATATGCAGTTACCCATGCCTCATGACAGTTCATGATGTTACACACACAGGGGGTGGGGTAGTGACCACTGAACTACCCTCACCCCTGTCCCTGCCTACTTGCCTCGCAAGTCCTAGCGACAAGGGACAACTGGTCGACAAACCCTTCTATAGGATAAGGCAGGGAAGACAAACAACACATAAACAGAAATGTCAAACATGCCGCGTCAAAACCAAGAGACCAAAAAGGTACCGGAGGAGCAAGCAGAGAATCGTCATGACAAGCCAAAGTCAAACCAGGAGAGCACGCCAAGACCAGAGGATGAGACAGACGGGAAATCGGAAGCGAAGCAGGAACAAACAAACCAGGTCAGTATCATGCAGGAAGGACCTCAATAACAGGCAATCTGTGGCCAGCAGATGCATGTTTAAATAGTGCACTAGTGGTGTCATGTGACGTGGCCAGTGTCACATGACTCTTGAGTTCTAATACAGCCTGTACAGCCGAGCGCGGAGTGATCAGCTCGGCACTTAGCCCCAGTGTGGTTCCCTACGGGAACGGCTGATGCCGGGTGCGCTGCTGACACGACTCGCCGTGCCCGCCTCCTGGAACCACGCACAGAGCGCATCGTGACACATGATTTCCATAATTAAGGCTACTTTTACACTAGCGGCAGGACGGATACGACATGTCCGACATTTATTCCGGCAGCCTATCGCCGTGCACTGCCGTGCCTCTGCTGGAACTCCACCCCGCCCCCATTATAGTCAGTGGTCCAGGGCACACGTTCACTAGTGGCAGGACGGATCAGACAGGCTGTTCCATCGGGTGAACAGCCTGTCGGATCCGTCCTGCCACTAGTGTGAAACTATTTCAAATGAAGATAAGAAATGGTGGCACTGCTATCCAATCAGGCAATCCACCCGATCTCCCCTTTCAGACCAATGCGCGCAGCACAGCAAATGAACACTCTGTGAAAAAGCATTGCTGTCGACTGTGTGGGCTTTGCAATATTTCAGGAGTTTTATCCAAGGCGAAAAGATCATTGTGGAAACTGCACACCAACCACTGCAATATTTGCAAAGTGACAGAATCAAGGATGGAAATCTGTCAAACAGCAGGATAACCGCCTGGAAGGTGGAGAGTCCTTAAAAATGATTTCAGGGATTTAGGTCAAAAGCTTAGGGCAAGGACCTCAAAAGTAGTATTTTCTGAAATACTGCCTGTACCACGAGCCACACAAGAAAGGCAGCGGGAGATTAGGGAGGTTAACAAGTGGCTCAAGAACTGGTGTAGGAAGGAGGGGTTCGGGTTCCTGGAGAACTGGGCCGACTTCTCTGTTGGCTACAGGCTCTACCGTACGGACGGGCTGCACCTCAATGGGGAAGGGGCAGCTGTGTTGGGGAGAAAGATGGCTAGAAGGTTGGAGGAGTGTTTAAACTAGGGACTGGGGGGGAGGGTAATTACGTTATAGGAGGGGAAGATAGTGCAGATAGAGACCAGGGGCGAGGTAGTGTGTCTGGGGGAGGAATAGAAGGGGGGACTAGAACAGTTCAGAATGAAAGATGTAGGGTAAAAAATACACATAACCCTGTCAAATGTATGTATACTAATGCCAGAAGCCTGACTAACAAGACTGGTGAACTGGAATTAGTGATGTGTGAGGAGGACTATGACGTAGTGGGAATAACTGAGACATGGCTGGACGATAGCTATGACTGGGCAGTTAATATAAAAGGTTACAATCTGTTTAGAAAGGATCGTCAAAACCGGAGAGGTGGAGGGGGTCTGCCTCTATGTGAAGTCCTGTCTAAATCCCGTAATTCGAGAATACATCTCTGAGGGACATGAACATGTGGAGTCACTGTGGGTAGAAATACATGGAGCAAAAAACAATAATAAAATACTAATAGGAGTGTATTATAAACCACCTAATATACCAGAGTCCACAGAAAATCTATTACTAAACGAGATAGACGAGGCGGCAAATCATAATGAAGTCGTTATCATGGGGGACTTCCACTACCCAGATATAGACTGGGAAACTGAAAGCTGTACATCCCAAAAGGAAACAGGTTCTTGGCAATAACCAAAGACAATTTCCTTTCCCAACTGGTTCAGGACCACACTAGAGGGACGGCCATACTGGACTTAGTATTAACCAATAGACCTGATAGAACAACAGATGTGCAGGTTGGGGGACACCTGGGAAATAGTGACCATAAAGTTATAACCTTCCAATTATCCTTCAAACGAGAGTTTCTAAAGGGAGGAACAAAAATACCAAACTTCAAAAAGCTAAATTTAGCCAACTAAGCGAGGCCATAGGCCTAACTAACTGGGACAAAGTCCTCAAAAATAAAAATACAACCATAAAATGGGAGATTTTTAAAAGCATTGTAACATCTAATTGTGAGAGGTACATACCTTATAGGAATAAAAGGCTAAGGAACAATAAGAAACCAATGTGGATAAATGGAACCGTAAAGAAGGCAATAAATGACAAAAAGAAAGCATATAAATCGCTAAAACAGGAGGGAGTCAGGAAGCACTGATAAACTATAAGGAAAAAAATAGAATATGTAAAAACTAATAAAATTTGCCAAACTAGAGACCGAGAGATTAATTGCCAAAGAGAGTAAAACTAACCCTAAAATGTTCTTCAATTATATAAATAGTAAAAAATATAAATCTGAAGAAGTCGGCCCTCTACATAGCAATGAGGGGGTGTTGCAGAGAGAGCGACGAGGATAAAGCAAAACTATTAAATATTTTTTCTCCACTATATTCACTGAGGAAAATAAACTGTCAGATGAAATGCAGAATGTAAAAGTAAATCCCCCATTAAAAGTGCCCTGTCTGACCCAGGAAGAAGTACAACAGCGACTTAAAAGATTAAAATAGACAAATTGCCAGGACCGGATGGCATACACCCCCGTATCCTAAGGGAATTAAGTGATGTCATAGCCAGACCATTATTTCTGATATTTACGGACTCTATAATAACAGGGAATGTTCCACAGGATTAGCGCATAGCAAATGTGGTGCCAATATTCAAAAAGGGTCCAAAAACAGAGCCTGGAAATTATAGGCCGGTAAGTTTAACATCTATTGTTGGTAAACTGTTTGAAGGGTTTCTAAGAGATGCTATTTTGGAGTATCTCAATGAAAATAAGCAAATAACGCCATATCAGCATGGCTTCATAAGGGATCGGTCATGCCAAACAAATTTAATCAGCTTCTATGAGGAGGTAAGTTCTAGACTTGACAGCGGCGAATCAATGGATGTCGTATATCTGGACTTCTCCAAAGCATTTGACACTGTACCTCATAAAAGATTAGTATATAAAATGAGAATGCTCGGACTGGGAGAAAATGTCTGTATGTGGGTAAGTAACTGGCTGAGTGACAGAAAACAGAGGGTGGTTATTAACGGTAGATACTCAGATTGGGTCACTGTAACTAGTGGGGTACCTCAGGGGTCAGTATTGGGCCCTATTCTCTTCAATATATTTATTAATGATCTTGTAGAAGGCCTGCACAGTAAAATATCTATTTTTGCAGATGACACTAAACTGTGTAAAGTAATTAACACTGAAGAGGACAGTATACTGCTACAGAGGGATCTGGATAGATTGGAGGCTTGGGCAGAAAAATGGCAGATGAGGTTTAACACTGACAAATGTAAAGTTATGCACATGGGAAGGAATAATGCAAGTCACCCGTACATATTAAATGGTAAAACACTCGGTAACACTGACATGGAAAAGGATATAGGAATTTTAATTAACAGCAAATTAAGCTGCAAAAACCAGTGTCAGGCAGCTACTGCCAAGGCCAATAAGATAATGGGTTGCATCAAAAGGGGCATAGATGCCCGTGATGAAAATATAGTCCTACCACTTTACAAATCACTAGTCAGACCACACATGGAGTACTGTGTACAGTTCTGGGCTCCTGTGAACAAGACAGACATAGCAGAGCTGGAGAGGGTTCAGAGGAGGGCAACTAAAGAAATAACTGGAATGAGGGATCTACAGTACCCTGAAAGGTTATCAAAATTAGGGTTATTCACTTTAGAAAAAAGACGACTGAGGGGAGATCTAATAACTATGTATAAATATATCAGGGGTCAGTACAGAGATCTCTTTCATCATCTATTTATCCCCAGGACTGTGACTGTGACGAGGGGACATCCTCTGCATCTGGAGGAAAGAAGGTTTGTACACAAACATAGAAAAGGATTCTTCACTGTAAGAGCAGTGAGACTATGGAACTCTCTGCCTGAGGAGGTGGTGATGGTAAGTACAATAAAAGGAATTCAAGAGGGGACTGGATTTATTTCTGGAGTGTAATAATATTACAGGCTACAGCTACTAGAGAGGGGTCGTTGATCCAGGGAGTTATTCTGATTGCCTGATTGGAGTCGGGAAGGAATTTTTTTCCCCTTAAGTGAGGAAAATTGGCTTCTGCCTCACAGGGTTATTTTTTGCCTTCCTCTGGATCAACTTGTAGGAAACAGGCCGAACTGGATGGACAAATGTCTTTTTTCGGTCTTATATACTATGTTACTATGTTACTATGTTAATGGGATGGCCACTGGAAATCAGGTATAAGCAAAATAATAGGAATCCAGTTGCTCAAGGACTAGCTGAACTCCACGATTGTACTAATGTGGGACACAAAGGTGAGCCCCCAGAAAATGTTTTCTTAGAGGAACAATTTTCATCTCCATATAAGTCTTACGAGGAAGAGTACTGCCAGTCATTACCGTGTGTATATGTTGACGGCTGTTCTTTCCATACAGACTCCGGAACTGAACGCACGTTGGTCGCAGGTATCGGGATTGTGTGGAACAATATCTTCCATGACGTGTCCGTGGGATTTAAAATTGGTTCCAAAAGTAGCCAGGTCGCAGAGCTCACCGCTGTGTACAAAGCCTTACAAATGGCTATCGAAAATGATCTTAAGGAGTTTGTCATAATCACGGATTCTGAATATATTCGCAACAGCTTTGTGGAGTATTTACCAGGATGGAAAAGGTCTAACATGGGAAGGAGCAACAACAAGCCAGTTAAACATGGTAAAATGTTTTGCAGGATTGACGAAATGGTCACCACCCACAGTCTTACCATTTACTGGAAAAGGTAAGAGGTCATTCAAAACATCCAGGAGTGGACAAGGAAGGGAATGATCTAGCAGATTCCCTCGCCAAACGAGCAGCCCTTGATGGAGAAGTCTTGGATGTTGATGACCTCATGGGGACCATCCAAGTGGATGCAACGACTAGAAGACAGGCCCAAAAGGGGCTGAGGCCAATGTGGTTCAGTGGGGCCAAGATTCCCTAGTGAGGATCTCATTGCGAGTCAAAGGGGGATCCAGTTATAGGTGTCTTTTACAAACACATTGAGGATCCACAGAATTGTCCCATAACCATGGAAGACTGTGCAGGTAAAGAAGAGTTGCGGATTTTGATGAAGGGCAAGTCCCAATTCTCATTACAGGATGGATTGTTGATAAGGACCTCGAAGAACGGTATCGCACAATGGGTAGTACCAGCAACATACCGAGGTTTAATGTTACAACATGCTCATGATGCCCCAACAGCTGGCCACCGGGGTGAAAAGTTAACGTCACGAATTGTTACGGGACTATGCTTATTGGCCACATATGTTACAAGATGTTCGCACATATTGTCAAGGATGTCTAATCTGCCCTCAATTCCAGCCACAGGCACCCACTCATCGGGCACCGCTGATGAAAAGGGGATGTCCATGCCATGGTCTGACATCCAGATCGACTTCATTGGACCAGTAACAACTTCATCAAAAGGCAACAGATACATGCTAACCGTAACTTGTCTATTTACAAAATGGGTGGAATGCTTGCCTTGCAAATCATGCAGCTCAAGTGTATGTGCCTCTCTACTCATTAACCACATATTTTCCAGATTTGGTCTTCCCCAACGCATCGAGTCCGATCGTGGGAGTCATTTCACTAGTGAGGTTATGTCAAAGATGTGGGAGATACTGGGAGTAAAGAGGAAGCTCCACATAGCCTATCGGCCAGCCTCTAGTGGTGGAGTGGAACGCTACAACCAGACCATTGTCAACATTCTAAAGAAATTTGTTAACGAATCCGGTAAGGACTGGGATGTCAAATTGCCTTTGGTTCTCATGGCCATCAGGGCCACCCCAAGTACAACAACCAAACTTTCTCCTTTCGAAATGCTTACGGGCAGAAAGATGGTGTTACCCCAGCATTTACTCTACCGGACAACGGACTACAATTTGATAAACGCTTCAACTGCTCATCAATATATGGAAAATCTACGCAAGCACCTTCAGCATGCTTTTGCATTTGCCCAAAAGAATATGGAGAAAACAGCAGTGAGCGTTAAGACTTACTATGACTTGAAGACAACTCAGAAGGAATATCAAATTTCCGATCAGGTCTACCTGTATAACTTTGCCCGGGATCAGGTGAAGGAAAGGAAATTTTTACCTTCCTGGAAAGGACCATACGTCGTCATTGACAAATTGTCACCTGTGGTCTACAAGATCAAAATTCCAAAGGAGGATGTGTTTGTAGAAAAATGGGTGCATATTAATCAATTACGTGTTTGTCATCCTAGCTCACGACTTAGTGAAATAGAAGGAGTTGGATGAAAAGAGATGAAGAGATATCAAGGTTCCAGCTAAAGACGGAAACCCAGGATCGGTATTGTATAAACAAACAAGTGTATTAACAAATCCTCATGTGTGTTTCCTCTGTAACTAACTATCTATTAACTCAATTCTGAATAAGAACTTGTTCTGTTCAACAAAAGAACCAATGCCAATTGAGGTATATGGTAAGATAAACTCTTTTCTTGCAGAATAAAAAGTGGAAAATGTGTATATTTATATTTGTCATACAATATTTTGTAGGCAAGATGACGTCGAGAGTTATTGCTGTTGTCTACGCCATTCTGATCTTGGGGAAGGAGTTCCACGCTGAGCCGATTGCTGTACCAGGTCCTTCATCCAGGATTATGCTGCAGGATACTGCGGGGTTCATTTTGACGAATAAGAGGGTCCTGTCCCAGAAGATCTACATTAGTCTGGATCCACGCACCTTCGTTGAAAGACAGTTCAACGTATCCGAAATCCTGACGCCGGAGATTCAGTCATGGTATCAAGCACACATCGTTTATTCCCAAGAATGGATTACACAGATCCTGGAACAGGCGAGAAAGACCCTGACCAGGGAACAGTTTTCTACCAATCAAAGGCCAAAGAGGTTCATTTCTGCGATTGTAGCCACCATCATCTTTGGCGTCGTAGGTGCTGTTATTGCCACCGGTGTAACAGTTGCCAATTCCATCTCTATTAAGACATTGGAACTTGAGATTGGTTCACTGAAAAGGAACTTGCTGAGTATTCATGCAGAGATGGAAAATCAAAATAAACATTTATCGGACTTATATTCCGTGAAGGATCCGTATGAAAAGCCTTCTTGGACATTCCAACATAATCCAAATTAGTGGTTGCGTTGGTTTAAGTTGTAATGAGGGGGATTATTCCATATTTGTCGCGGATATAAATCGCAAAAATGCTTTATATACAAAAAAACAAAAGAAAGGATCAAAGGAAAAAAAATATCAAAGTTATTGATCCTATTGAGGAGAGGGCGACATAATAACCTCTCAGCTCGTTGACGAGAACCTTAATTATTTTGTGCAACTAGAAAGAAAACGAGGTACCTTCATCTATGCAAAAATATATGCGAGTTTATTATACATAAGTGCTAAATACAAAATCGATGATACAACCTGTACAGTGATAGACAATGCAATATAATACTACTACCTTCAGACAATACTGAATATCGCCAATCAACGCAATGATATGCAACAATCCAAATTAAAGAAAAGTACCCCTTTCTATCACCTTTTAACCAATTGAGGTATATGGCGGCACTATAAATTTTACCAGCTCGGTATCAGGCTAGGGAATAACAAAGTTCCCAAGGACTAGGTATCAATGTCTGATGCTCAATTAGCAATATGCATCTTTGCTAAGGGAATGATCAGACTTGATCAGGAGCCTTATCAATTACAGATCTACAAATGGGGACCTTTGACTATATACCGGGCTGAGTAACTTATCAATACCGCAAGCAATAAGCAAGATATACGTTACCAAGGGTTAAAAGGCGAGTAGGGCTCCGGAGGGACGGTCAGCTCTCGAGAGGGTTCCCCGGGATCTACGATAAAATCCCCGTGTCTGTTTAATACTTTGTTTGTAGTTTTTTTTTCTTTCTCTTGGAATCCCTCTCTCATCCCGTCTATGATTAATATTCACAGACTTATCAAAAGCATACACCTCTTTAGATAACGGTCTTCCAACCAAACCAGAGGGTGTGCACATATGGTAATGGTTGTGTGAGATCATACATTACCCAAAATATTTTATGGTGAACGTGTTATGTTACCTGCCGATACCTAGGCGGCAATGTTGTATAAGCTATACATGTTAAGCTCTTAGGAGTTAAATTTATATAATGTGACTTTATGTTAAGTGGTAAACATCCACCACCTGGGACATACATCAAAAAGGGAGGCATACCCCCTGACACTTGAAGCAATTAAAACCTAAATTCCCAGAAACTGGTAAGGCAACAAAAGTGTGGGTTTTGGATTTCACAGGTGTCTTATCTTACCAAAATAACACAACTTTTCCATCAGCAACTTCTTATTAAGAGAAGTTCAACTCAGCGTGCATTCCCATATACCTCAGGAATACACGCTTCTGGTGATACACACACAGGATATATATACGTTAGTATACGATTAACATGTAACAAAATAAAACCAATATATGAAATATAAAACAACACATATGTGATATATCGATTAACTTGTGTCAAGACTAAATACGATCCACTATATGAACAAACAGACATTATATGATTGTCTCCTTAATACATCTCATTACAAAAAGATGACAGACGAGCGCCAGGAAGAACCTCATGTCGGCTCATAGCTTAGTGATAAGGTAAAATTACTCCCTTAGATAGGCCCACATCTGCCAGGAAGAATCTTTTCTTGAACCCATATTTTTTTCTTTTACACAATGAAGGTTCATACAGAAGGGTGAATATAAGTTCAACATGGCTTCTTATAGGCCATGAATACAGGTTATAACAATAATAAAGTATAAATGTTTATATACTCATGAAAAGGCATGACAACTCGTATGTGGTGCTCAGCAGCAGTGGCAATACAAGGTAGGGTCCAATACAACGTTGAGAGAAGTAACAAAAGAGGCTTGAGGCACTCACCGAGGTAGAAACTTTAACATTCTTTATTCATCCTTATACAGCACACTTGTAAACGGGGTGCAGGGGCGGACAGCCAGTTGCAGATGATTAGCGGCTACGGCCGTTTCGCGCGTAGGATCGCCAGACGAAGGATGAATAATGAATGTTAAAGTTTCTACCTCGGTGAGTGTCACAAGCCCCTTTTGTTACTTCTCTCAACGTTGTACTAGTGTGAATCTAGCCTAATAAATCTATCTATCATTCGGCCTGTTTTCCGTCCACCTTTTACAATTTTCTGATCATTTCACTAAGGCTAGTTTCCCACTTGCGTTTATCGTCTTCTGGCGTTTACTGTATCCGGCCTAGTTCATCTCCAGATTCCATTCACTATAATGGGTTTCTGGACGGTTTCTGGCATGAATGCTAGGTTTAAGACGTACAAAAATGCTGCATGCACCAGCTTTAGTCCGATCGATATGTCTGAATCCGATTATATTCAATAGAGTCTGTCGGTGAACGGCAGTAAATCCGGGAAACTCAAGCTGTTTAATGCCAGAAAAGCCTGCTGGATCCGATAAACGCAAGTGTGAAACTAGCCTACGATGTGTATTCTAATAATATAAAAGATAAGATAAAGGTTCGGTAAGATTATTTCTGCTTCATGTGGAAGATTAGGTTTAATTTTGGTCAAGCATTTACTTGTTAGTTTTCACGATATTCTCCAAAGAGCTTACCCACAAAATGGTTTTCATTTCCTTTTAATTACTGAGCAAGAACATAGGCTTATCTCTATTTACAGAGACTTCTCTTCCTATTAAAATTGTTAAGATGGTAAAAGGTGTGTTAGATTTCCTTAGCTGACGCACTAATTATGGTATTTAAACATCTAAACACAGAAGTCAATGTTGAGGAACATTAGGTCAAAGGTGGAAACAATCTAAAAAGCTGTATGCCAGGAGAAGTGGTGGCATCAACGATATATAACATACAGTAGGAAAAAGAGTACAACTGTAAATATACTGTATCATAATGATAGCAGTCCTTATCCCAAGTTTGAACCAGTATTAAAGGGCATCTGTCAGCAGACTTGTACCTATGACCCTGGCTGACCTGTTACATGTGCGCTTGGCAGCTGAAGACATCTGTGTTGGTCCCATGTTCATATATGCTGGCAGTGCTGAGAAAAATGATGTTTTAGGATGATGTTTTGATGCTCATGTAAATAAAATTTTACGTTAAGACACCATCACGAGAGTTTGCACTCAGTAAAGGAAGACGTTATTTGTTCTACAATCTTTGCCTGCTTCCTTTCATCATCACCTTTTTCACTGCAACGGGAGCGAGGCCTGAAGTAGGACATGTGACACTACATCACTACATAAGGGCTACTACTACCACTCCCAACCTCTACATCGGCTCCCACGGGGGCTTGCTGCTCTTGCACAAGTAGCTCTTCACTGTAGCACAGCTAGACTCTCACTACTTACTAACCAGGGGTCTGACTCAGGCCCATCACATGGCAACCTAAGGGGATAAGCGAAGGGGTTAACTCTAAACTGTCCATGCAGTTCTATTAGATATACCAACACAGTAAATCACAACATTTCACTTAAAAACATAACATTGCAACAATTTACCCTTTTCTGTGACCCCGTTCTGGGTTCTGCAATTTCAGTTATTAATTTGCTTTGTTATTTTCAGTCAGACATTCATAAAACAAAACACAACTTGGAGAAAGAAATATGTGGGCGGCATTATGGTTAATTATAACAAAGCGTGTTTGATGCCATAAGGATAATCACAGGAGGTTATGTGCATGTTACTGATGTAGCAGGAACAACACTCCTTACTCTGAACGTTTAACTCTCTCAGTGCCACGCATTGCATTTTTATTAACAAATAAAATATAGAATTGTGTAGTTATAGGCTGTGTTCTATTGTGATGTAAACATAGAATAAACGATAAAACAATTGATTATGTTCTGCACTCTATTGTGACGTCATTATTACACTTCAGTTTGTAAAAACCTTTCAATCTTTCTTCGTGGCTTACCATGCACCAAAGTTTTAGCTCAAAATTTTAGTATGAAGTAATCCAACCAAGAAGGCGTTGTAAAGTTAGACAAAATTGTTTAAGATCTCTAGCAGGATGCGCCAAATTATCACACTGCGTGAGCCACTGTATTGGATTTGGTGCATTTTTAGACTTTCTAAATTTATGCTGAAAAAATAATATGCAGGATTAGTAAGTACGGCCATTTATTTCTTTAGTTTTGGTGACTTATGGTTATTACATTTCTTGCCTCAAAAAAAGTCAAAACTGTCAGCAATAATATCAAGACCCATATTAATTTTGGGGAAAGGGGGTGATTTGACTTTTTATATTTAAAAAAAAAAATTGAAATTTTAAAAACATTTATTTATGTACACTTTTTATAGTTCCCATCGGGAACTTTAAAGAGGCCCTTTCATCTGGAAAAAAATTCTGAACTAAGTATCATGATATGTAGAGCCGCACCCAGGGATCTCCCTGCACTTACTATTATCCCTGGGCGCCGCTCCGTTCTCCCGCTATGTCCTCCGGTATGTTTGGGGACTTGGTTATACTGGGCAGAGACTGCCTGACTTGGTTATACTAGGCGGAGACTGCCTGACTTGGTTATCCTAGGCGGAGACTGCCCTTGCTCTCCTGGGAGTCTTCTTCTCCCAGGCTGTAGCTCTGCGCTGCGATTGGACAGAGCTACAGCCTGGGAGAAGGAGACGCCCAGGAAAGCAAGCGCAGCTTCCACCTAGTATAACCAAGTCACGGAACATACCGGGGGACATAGCAGGAGAACGGAGCGGCGCCCAGGAATAATAGTAAGTGTAGTGAGATCCCTGGGCGCCGCTCTACATATCATGATACTTAGTTCAGAATTTTTTTCCAGATGAAAGGTCCTCTTTAACAAGCATGCATTGGATTGCTTTTCTCATAGACTCCAATGCATTAGCATTGGAGTCTATAAGAATAACATTATGTTCCTATGGAGCTCTGCAATGAGCAGGGTCTACATAGGTACCTATGCCTCGGATCAGTCAGGCTGCCGTATACACTATCTGGCTCCTCCAATCTCACTAGTGTGCTCGCCTGGGTTTTTGTACTTCCAGATGCCGTGGTCAAACATGAGGGTTAAAATATATGAAAACTACGTTATCGTCAGCCGTTATGGTGCCCGCGTACATGTACGGCACTGGACGGGATGGGGTTTTCTGGGCTTACGATGATCTATCCCCAGGATAGGTCATCAATATCAGATTAATAGGGGTCTGACACCCAGAACCCCCAATGTTCACCTGGTACCTTCAGCCACTGGAGCCAGAACCACCCCTGAGGATGGAGCTGTAGATGAGCTACCATTCAAGTGTAGTGCTTCCTGCTTTGTTCTCAGTGGTAGATTCCATGCTGGTAGGTGCAGGTAACAGCTAATCAGTGGGGGTGCTGGGTCTTTATATACAATAAGCAACAGCACTGTCTAGATTCCTCTTGAATGGTGCACATCCTACATATTTAATAGGGTTGGAGTTTTTCCTGCAAATCAATATGTAATGATTGAAAAACAGTCACTACGAACAACCAGTTTACTCATCCTAAGCTCCACCATTGTTCATAGAACTGGGCCATGGAGTTGAGTGGGTCTCATTAGTCCAGCAGTTCTACGAAGTAGTGTGAAGGGCCCGAATGATTGGGAAACAAGTAACAGGTATGGACAAGTGGGGTACTTGAAGACATGTTTTCATTCATTGTGATGGATCGAGGTCCCAACACATATATTACAAACCCCTATATTTGTTTGATTGACTGCAATCAGCTGGCATTACCTAGAGCGAGCAATCACTCTGCAGCCGCCAAATATTTTCTATTCTGTTTTTTGTTACTTCTGTAAATCAATATATATTGATTGGAAGGTCATTTTAAGACATCAGAAATTCAGAATCCTAATTCTTGTGACTTCATTGAATTTTATCCTAAACTACGGGTCCAAAGGTCATTAGATGGGCGCTGGTCCTCATGAATAACTTAGCTGCATTTTTTCGGTGTTCCAGCAAATCAGTGGACCTCTCTGACCTTGACCTTGTGTCATAGCATAAGCCTAAATTGTATATACCTTTCAGTGTATGACAATCAGTATGCTATGTACCGTACGCTGCAAACTGTCAAAGGTCATTGGCTAATATGGCAATTAAGATAATATACAATATATTCGTTCAGTGCTGTAAAATGTCCATTTTAGTGAACCGTACCCTGGTTAATGTCTTCATTGAGTTAAAGATGTAATACTTTTGACACATTCTTACACCAACCCTCTTATAAGGGATCCATAACCTATTTCTATAGGGGGAGTCTAAAGATTTTAACGCAAACGTCCTAAAAGATGCTCAGGGAGTGGTCTATGGTGCCCCCCAAAAAATTCTGGGGGATCTAAGGAATTTTTAAAAAGTGGTTGTAAACAAGCAGCGGGGGGAAATACTTCTGCGTCATAGATTGGGCCATTTATTTTTCAGTGTTTTTTGGGGGGCTTTTTGGGTGTTTTTTCTGAATCCAGATGTTACTTTTAATTTAATAGGAAATTATAAAATCCACGACAAATTGTTTTTTGCATGGTATTATCTACTTTGCGTTTGTGCATTTTTAGCATTATTTTAGCGTCACCTTTCAAGACAAAATGCTGAGAGACTTACCTTTATAAAGATGAATAAGGTGTGGATAAACCAGGATTTCCAGACACCGGTGCCTGAAACAGACTACATCATTTTAGCAGTAATGATCTGACTGTAGTGCGATGCCACACCGGAATATTGTAAAAAAAAATGGCCCGTTACTTCTGGCCATGTGCTGCTGTCACACGCCTGATGTGACACATTTGCTGTCTTTACTGCCATCTCTTCCTTTTGTGATCTGCCACCATCTTGTGCTGTTTCTGCCTCTGCTGTTGCCCCGCCATGCAGGAATTCTTTTCTATCTGCATAAAACCACTTTCAGATGCAAAAGGCTAAAATTCATGCAAATTGAGCATGCGTGCTCTATCACACATCAGTTTTTTGCATCAGGAATGGATCATGATTTGGAAGCCAAAAGCAGGAGTGGGTCCAAAACACTGTTTTGGACCCACTCCTGTTTTTTACTTACAGATACTGATCAAATGCTGAAAAAATACTTACGGTTTGAAGGTGGCATGCTCAGCCTACAGGATCCGCTTTTTTGGGCTGTTCTTCTGATGGATCAGAAGAACGGAAAAAATAAACAGTGATGTGAACATAGCCTTACTGCTGACACCCTCTCCACTGTCATGGGGCCTCTACTTGAATCTTGGGCCACTGCATGGTTCAGTCCACGCCTATAAATTAGAGCTGACGTTAACAATTGACCTTTAAGGCCGAGTTCACACTTAGGTTATTTGGTCAGTTATTTCCATCAGTTTTTGTGCGCCAAATGCAGGAGCCAAGCCTACTATCTGATTAGGTATCATGAATAGATCTAAACCTGTTCTGTGGGTTCGACCCGCACAAGCTTTTGACTAACAATAAATGATAAGAATAACTGACCAAATAACTGACCAAATAACTGAAGTGTGAACTGAGCCTAATAGTGACGCACAGTCATTCTAAAACTAACAGAAGGGATTCAAAAGCATGTATTTGCACTGCCACAACATGAATTAAAAGTACCTTTTTTCTCCAATATTTTATTGACACTGCCTCCATTTCCTTATTTTGTTTCACCAAAAAGTTATTGGGACACAGTTCTTGCAGGGGCATACAGCGTTTTTGCTTTACTGAAGGCTGATGTATGCTTTTCTTTTAGTTTAGCAGGGGTTAGAAAGGACTGTCGGTGGCCTGCGTGATGCACACGGCCATATATGTAACCTGCCTGTTATTCTGATGCACAGAAACTGTTTTGCTACTAGAAAGGACTAGCTATGCATGTTACTGTACTGCACAGTGATGTACACCAAGATCCATTCTCCCTAAAGTTTACCTGCAGCCCAGGATAGACCTGATTTAACATGCTTCATGATGAATTAATTCGTAACAAAGCGAAATTCGGCGAAGTGACGGAATCAAATTTTTGAAAACTTCGCCCATCTCTACCGATGACCTATCCAGAAGATAGGTCATCAGTAAAAAAAATCTTGGAAAACCTTTTAAAGGGGTTTTCCAGGAGTAGAATATTGATATCAATATCTGATTGGTGAGGGTCTGACTCCAGGCACCACCATCAATCAGCTGTATAAAGAGAACTCCATACAACGCCATACATTGTATAGTGGACGTGCTTTGTATTGCTGTCCAGGCTGATGGGACTGAGCTGCACATACTGTTGGCCATGTGACCAATGACCATGATATCACTGGCCTAGGATGAGGCTGCAGCACTCACCAGAGCGCTGCAATTTCTTCAAACAGCTGATTGGCTGGGATAGTGAAAGTTGGTCCCACACTGATCAGATATTGATGACCTACAGTATTCAAAAAGTCGGTCATGTATGAAAAAAGAGTCATGAGTAAGGACCTATAAAAAAGAAGCAAGGTCCGAAACGCGTAGACTGAACTAGTGTACTCTGTGCCATGTCTGAACAGGATTTTACCGCATATGAATAAAAGTGAAGTTTTAACGGAAGCTGGATCCAACTATCTTTTTTCATACAGTACGTCTTTTGGTCCTGTCCAGGACCGGATCCGGGCCGCCGACTTCATTACCACACAGGTGAGCGCTGCAAGATTTTGAATCTAAAAAGTCGGTCATGAACATTCTTTTAAGCACATTGCTCTCCAGTCTTCAGATGCATGGGAACCGGTTTAAGGGTACCTTCACACTGGCATTTTTCTTTTCCAGCATAGAGTTCTGTCGTCGAGGCTCTATGCCGGAAAAAAAACTATCAGGATTATCCCCATACATTCTGAATAGAGAGAAATCCGTTCAGGATGCATCAGGATGTCTTCCATTCTGTATGTGAACGTTTTTTGGACGGAGAAAATACCGCAGCATGCTGCGGTTTTCTTTCCGTCCTGGGATGTGGAGCAAGACGGATCCGTCATGAACCCCAATGTAAGTCAATGGGGACGGATCCATCTTCTCTGGCACATTCTGCCACAATAAAAAATGGATCCGTCCTCCATGGACTTTCACGCATCCGTTTTGACAATGTTAAAAAATTGTTAAAGTTAATACAAGCGGATCTGTTCAAACGGATGCATGCAGTTGTATTATCTTAACTGAAGCGTTTTTTTCCGGCATGGAGCCCCGACGACGGAACTGTATGCCGGAAAACAAAAACGCTAGTGTGAAGGTACCCTAAGAAAGTCAAGCACTTGTATTAAAATTACAGTAATTACCTGAAAGATTCTTACTTATAGTATAAGGCATAATCTCACACACATGCAATTTAAAATACAAAGGAGCAATCAGCAGTAATGATATAAAGAGAAAGACACATCATAAATGCAATCAACCTCAGTATATGTACTGTATGCCCTACTGCATTTACAACCACAGTAAGGTCTTATTTATACACTGACTCACAGATGAATCAGTGGAGAACATGGACCGCATACAGATCCTTTGCATTCAATAGGTATATTCAGAGGCATGCACTACTTTGGTCCATTTTTGGGAACTAACATGCCCATGCAAGTCTATGGTTCTGTGAAAACCATAGTAAGCACATGGTTGCCATCCATGTTCGGTCCATTTGCCATGGACCATTGCTAGGAGATGGGCCAAGTAGGCCACTTTTCATTTTTATTATTCACCCATGTGAAAAACTAATAACACAAAAGGCAGAAAAGGACAAATAAATCAAATACGGACAGAACAAAGACACTGTTATGGATAAAAAAAAAAATTCTGAGATTTGCAGATGAACAGACAGTACTTGGGGCTTCCAGGCCTGGAAGTAATGAAGTGACAGCCATTGTTCACGTTACTTCTGATCCAACCATTGGCCTCAGTGGTCACTAGTGCATGAATGGTACATGATGGTGACAGACCCACAGAGCTGAGCCAAAGGGGCCTATAGAAGGTGAGTTCTGATTTTTTTTTTTTTTTATTATAAGCCTGGCTGCACCCCTGCAAATTTTACAAAGTGTTGTACAACCCCTTTTAACAAGTTCAAGTCAAGACACATTTTCACAGTTTTAGTACATATGGCTTCATAAGCAATAACATTGTTTTTGGTTCAGTCATTTAAATAATTTTTGCAGTTTTTTGTATACAGCGGGTTTCATTTTCATGTCATCTTTCTTTTAGTATTTTTTATACTGTGGAAGAAAAAAAGGGAAAAATACTATATCTTGCATAAAAGACCCTACATCTTATAGTCCAAAGTCGGGGGTGGCCCAGTAGCAACCAAAGGCTCTATCTCAGGCTGTATAGCAACTAAACAATTTGAGCCAGGTCTTGTTTTAAATCTAAGCTGGTATTACCTGGCGTTCTCATTCACGATGAAGGTTCTAAAGGCTATATCTCCAGCTGTGTCACTGATAGGACTGCAACCTAGGTCTTGTTTTAAAGCTAAGCTAGATACAGTAGGTTGAAACATCCTCTTCAACTGCATATGATTTCAGTCAGTTGTGATCATAGCTAGTATGGATGAGTAGTGGGAGGCAGTGGTGGACATGCTGACAGGTAGAGGAGAGGAAAAGAGTGACCTCTTCTCCCTGTTAACTGTACATGACCCCAGGGGGGAGAGATAATTTGGACTTCTATGCATGTTATCAACTACATCCTCCATCTGTCATTGACCATTCTTTCTCTCTGATTGTCACAAGTCGTTCTGCATGTAAGTAGGCCGTTCATGTCATGAACCAGATGCTATGAACCTAATAGGTTGCTTATATCAGGTACCAATAGAGAGTGTTCTTCATCTACTCAGCCCTTGGTGTTCTCTACAGCCTATATCTTGGAATACACTCAAATCTGTAATATTCCACGCACTTATCTTCCCATATTACAACAGGATACAACAGTGGCCCCAATTCTACAGGGGGTGTAAATTTGTCTTCCAGAGAGCTCCTTCTTTAGGAGGTATATTATCACACAGCTTGAGTGTTGAAAGAAGGAAGGCCTCCCTCTTGGCTCCGTTACTTTGGTAGCTTTAAATGCCAACACCGGGTTTGCAATTGTTGTACTGTATTGGGAGTTTCAAAGTTTTTTCATTCTGATGTCACCCAAAAAATAGATTAAAATAAACAGCACATCAATTGTAACGCCACGAATGTGATCTACTGTATCAGTTCACAGGCACTTCATGCTCCCCAGGTCTCTTCTCGTGTGGACGTCTTTCCATCTTTTCCTCCCTCTCTCCTTTTTCTTCTCATTTGAGAATACTTTTGGACTTTTTGGATTTTTATAGATTTTTTTTTTTATATGACTGTATGTATTCACACGGCGGCATTATACATCTGTTGTTAATCGTGTGTTCAAGCCATGAAGGCCTAATGGGGCACACTTACTAAGACCGGCTTTTTACACCGATATTAGTTCCCCCTTGTGCTGCCATAAGAGTCGTCTAATTTAGAACGAGGTATGTGCCTCGTCATAAATTATACAAAAACAGGAAAGACCCTATAGTGGGTTTCTATAGGGTTACTATAGGGTGTGGTACTATAGTTACTTACAACAAGAGGCTAAATTGCCAGAATAATCCCCTTTAATCACACTATGATAAAAAATGTTGTATTAATAATATCTAAAATGGTTTATAACACTGGTGATTCCCCAAAAGTGAATAAAAATTTCTGTCAGTTTGTAGTTGGTATCGGGTATACATTTATTTATAATATTTTGATTAGAGACAGTCCCATATTATAAATGGAAATATACCTGATATATACCTAACCATACGTAAGGACAAGCTGCATGCCTGAAACGCGTAGGTTGTGTACTGTATCCTTTGCTGTTTTTACTGGATGAAATAAAGGCTGCATTTATCTGGAAATTGGATACTGGAATCTACCCCCTTCTTTAACTTTCAGTCCTAAACATGCTGAGGTCTGAAGAGCACCACGACTGGTCTGGTTTGCTATTTACAGTTCACGGATGTCTACACAATAGAGCAGGAACCATTCCCTTGGTGTAAGCAGTAGTCAAACACATGATATTAGTTTTAAATCTTATGGCATGTGATGAATTAATGGAAATGTCTAATTCAGAGATAAAAGCCACCTCCCTGACCTATTACATTATCTGTGATACTGCACAAGTGATTGTGGCTTGTTCAGGAGGAGATGGAAGATTTGTGAAATAATGGCCATGTTCCTTAATATCACTTTTGGAAATTATGGTGTGTTTGTTTGACGTCGTACGTGACTGATGATTCACACTACTAGTATAAAGAGAATTAATGCAAATACATAATAGGTCTACATATGAATATTACCGACACCCCTGGTCTCCCACCTGTGCTTTTTCAACGTATTATTGTAGAAACTATGGGGCTGATTTATCGTAGCCCGGTGGAGTTTGCCTCGTCATAAATTAGCCTCAGCATCCAGCAGTCTGTTTTCCTAAACTGAAATCTACGCCAGAATTTCAGCCCTTCCCTGCGTGGTGGGAAAACTGCATTTGAGCAAAAAATTTTGCGCAAATGGCATTGAAAAAGTTGCAAACGTGCAGTTTTTCACACCACAAAAGTATAATAAAAGTAAATGCGTCCCTATAACTCCCAGTATGCACTTTCTGCAAAATACTACTATTACCACTATTACTACTAGCAATAGTAAAGGTAATATTATTAAAAAATTATATTAATATACTGCACAGCTAATATTTGCAAAAATAATAAAACAAAACAATATGTTTTAAAATATTAATATTAACAATCATATTGTTCACCTGTTACACCAGAAAAAGCAGCTGCCATAGGGGTCATAAATCACATAAGACACCTGTTGCTATGTGCATACACTACCCTTCACACATACTACATACAAGTTTTACATAGGGTGTGGTAAGGGTTAGTGATAGTATTGATATAATACCCCAGATCTAGAGATGGCCCGAACTATTCGCCGGCGAACATAGCTTGTTCACATTCGCTGCGGCGGGCGAACACATGCGATGTTCGGTCCGCCCCCTATACATCATCATTAAGCAAACTTTGACCCTGTACCTCACAGTCAGCAGACACATTCCAGCCAATCAGCAGCATACCCTCCCTCCCAGACCCTCCCATCTCCTGGACAGCATCCATTTTAGATTCATTCTGAAGCTGCAGTCTTAGTGAGAGGAGGGACAGTGTAGTTGCTGCTGATTTAATAGGGTAATCGATAGCTAGGCTAGTGTATTCAGTGTCCACTCCAGTCCTGAGACTCATCTGATCTCTGCTGTAAGGACAGCGTCCTGATAGCACCCCAAAAAGCCCTTTTTAGGGCTGCTACATTAGTCTGCTTTTATTTATTTTTTCTCCATATATATATTGCAGTTGCCTGGCCTGCCTGTGTGTGAGGAGCTGCAGGCCCACAGACTGTAGTGTGCCCTCTGCCAGTGCTGCCCATCAATCATACAGTGCGGCACTGGACTTTGCCTTAAAATAAGGCACTTTATCTGTACACTTTAATCTAATTTCAGTTGCCTGCCGGCCAGTGTGTGTGTGTCAGGCCCACAGACTGTAGTGTGCCCTCTGCTAGTGCCCAACACTCATACCGGGTGGCACAGTACCTAGCACGCGTAGTACCACTTATCTAAAATCCATTCAATACATGTCCTGATAGGGGACGTAACAGGGATTAAACTGATGAGAATAGTACTACAGAAAATACCACTCATATCGGGTGTGACAGTAAATTGCACGGCGCAGACGCAGTGACCGTGGATTAAAACAAAGAAGAGGGAGCCAGCGTTTTTTTAACCATCTCCCCGTTCGAAAAATGAATTCAATTCACCTTTCGGGGACCCTTGGTGTTGTACGTGGCTGGATGGAGGAAGAAACCTTCAATGACATCACCGGGACATGGCTAGCTTGGTATCCAACCTTGTGCAAATGGGGAGTTTGCGGTTGTGCAAATGGGGAGTTTGCGGTTGTGCAAATGAACTGTTTGCAGTGCATTAAAAGGGGAGTTTGGTCTGTCAATGTCTGTGAAGCGGGCGTAACCCTTACACTACCTGATCGATACAACGTCATACCTGATCGTATATACACACTGGATGTTTTAAAGCATGTTATTCCAAACAATTTAGGAATGTTAGTTGATTTATGCCCTTTATGGATTAAAACCTGACTCTGCGTCCACTACGTAATTTTCCATGGGAGTTTTGCCATGGATCCCCCCTCTGGCATGCCACAGTCCAGGTGTTAGTCCCCTTGAAACAACATTTCCATTACTATTGTGGCCAGAAAGAGTCCCTGTGGGTTTTAAAATTCGCCTGCCTATTGAAGTCTATGGCGGTTCGCCCGTTCGCGAACATTTGCGGAAGTTCGCGTTCGCCGTTCGTGAACGGAAAATTTTATGTTCGCGACATCACTACCCAGATCTACCATGTTGAGGTTGGATGAGTAAGGATTAAAAAGGACCTGTCACCTCTCCTGGTGTCTGTTTTAGGAACTGCTTGCATTCCCCATGTAATAACAATTCTGGAACTTCTATTCTTTAATCATAAAATTCCAGCATTAATAAAAAAGGAACATAGAGTTGTAAGAATATATGCTTTGGAATGGTAATTTCTAGTAGTAGTGGGAAAGGATACCTATGATTTAATTTAATCTAAACAGGTCCAGAATTCTTGGAGATGGAGCTTTGGTTTTCTGTTAGACAGCTGTATACAGTAATTTCTGCTCCTAATATTCTGTCTGCCTGCAGCTGACCCTAGAAGTACAGTCACCTACTGCACAGCAATATACAGCTTCCTTTGAATAAATCAGTATTAAATCAGTATATAAATCAGAGTTTACAGTAAGAATTTGACTTTTGAACTGCTCAGATGGCAGCTTTCAGCACTCATGACACCTTAAAGGGGCCATAGACTTTAGATACTGTAGCTGTCCGCCAAATTCTTGTTTGGCCAACAGCTCGTCCTTCACCTTCAGAACTCTTCATATACATGCATGCTTGGCTATGCAAGGGAGGAAGGAATAAACTGCTGCCAGTCACCTATTTAACATTCATTATTTCATTTATGGGAACTTGTTTAATCAATGTGGCCTGACCAGAGACATTCTTGATAGTATGGCTCCTTTAATGTGCTTGTTTTTTTCCCCTCACAAATGAATAGCACAAGGAAATATGAGAAACTTTGTAATATATCTTATCAGAGAAAAATGCCTCCTTCTCCTATCAGTCTCCTCTACTGTTCCTCCCTCCACTTCACTATCTCTCAGTTTACTGCTCAGATCCATCTTTGTTGAAGATGGGCTGCCTGCTCACTGGTGGATCATATTACATAGAAATCTATGGATGAGGGAGGAAGAGGAGGGAGGGGCTGCTGGAGACAAGCAGAGACTGACATAGAGACTGCTGCTGGTTTGTAAGTGTTTTACTATCATATCTAACTTATGGATTCACATCTACACTGCTCAGCACTGTTGTATAATGTCTTCAATCACTGCTGCACTTCTGAAGGTGTGGCCCAGAGTATTAAGAAGCAGGATCCCCTGTTTATTCATGTCCTGTGTATGAGCAGACATGATTTCAGCTAGACTTTAGCCACTAGCTCAGAATTATAGGAGTACAGAGGGAAAACTGCTAAAAATATTCCTTAAGTACACACACTGCACTTTATTTAGAAAAATTCCTGGACATGACGGGTACACTTTAATTATATGGAAATGAGCTGCAATTCCAGACATAGCCCATGGACTATGCGCTCTCCCTCACTGGGCCAGGGCATGCGCAGTAGCGACAGTGAAGCCGTGCCCACATTGGTCATCGCAGTGCGCATGCCCCGGCCCAGCGAGGGAGAGCGCAGGCATCGCGAGATTACTGTATCGCAATAGAAAGAAGACGAACACCAGGGAACAGAAGGGCGGGCTGAGGCAGAGGATGGGGCGGGGATATGAGCCCAAGAGGCCGAGCAGCCTGGGCTCCAACGAAGTAAACCCCTCCCTGGGCACTTGCGAGCCCTCATTTACATATGAATTAAAGTGCGTTTTTGCCTGTTTTGAAGCTCAACAGAAACAAAGAAAGGTACCATTTCAATCATCTATGGTTAGGCTACAGCGCTATGTGAACTGTTTAAAACGTGAAAATGTGGTGACAGACTCCCTTTAATATAAATAAGGAAGAATCCAATAAAGGAAATGCAAAACCTCATGCTGAGGATACATTTAGGAACCTAGAGAAGCTAATGGTGCGTCAATTAAGAAACAAATGGGAAGTTAGATCACTGACTCAGTATGTAGACAACGGCTTAATACCAAAGGGATTATTATTAACTAAAACTGCTGCTGCTGATTTGTCAGAACCTATGTTTGATAAGGAATGGGACACTTTCCTGAGGACTCAATCTACCATATTAATTAACATGATAATCAAAAGAAGAAGTACAATTATTGAGGAATTAAATATTCAGATTGAGGCCCTCAGAGAGGTGATTTCAACCTTTCCCAAAAATGGGTTAGTCCAAGAGTGGGAAAAAAGGATTTGTAAAAATCTTGATGACATTGAAAAAGAGATCATGCAGAAGAAATGTAAGAAGCTGCATGACAATAAAAAGAAAGAAAGCAATTCACAAAAAACACAAGAGGAGAAAACACAAGAGAATACTGCCACCTTAATACAAAAGGAAGCAGTATCCAAAGACACAAAGGAACATGACCATCAGTCTAACATCACAACATACAATAGATATGAAACACTGAATTCTCCCCATTTTTTAGACTATACACCTCCACATCACCGGTCAAGGACCAAGAGAGCACGCACCCCATCACCACCTGGAATAGACAGGCAAGCCCGCAACTACAATCACGAAACAAGGAATTGTGGGTACAAAACACAAACTCACAACCACGAGTACAATTTGAGGACAAGACAGACGAACCCCTACAATCAGGAGACTGGCAGACAGAAACACAGTCACGAACACAGAAAACACGAGAGACTTTACTACACTCCACAGAGACCAGGACACAAACACGTAAGATTAGAAGAGGAAGACACTCGCACAAGAGAAAAGAGACACAACCAATATCGATAAAATCTAATATCGTCAATATAAGTGGAACCATACTGACAGACTCCCAACTAAGCCTGCTAAACAAGGGATTAAAATTTTCTCCGTCAAACACACTAGATAGATTCTCTACATATATAGGTATTGAGAAATTTATCAGGAACTTGTGTTTAAAAAAGTATTTCCTAAAAAATCCAATGGTACAAGAGGTGGATAAGAATATTGGGAAATACAGTTACACAGAGCTAAAACCGAGATCTAAAAAGTATCCAAGGCAAGAAATGAGTGACGAGATGACGACTTTTAAAAAGAATATAGAGAGGGAGTTAAGACACATAAAAAGTAGACGGGTCAACAACAACATTAATAAAAGGGAATTTGATGCATTGAAAGAGCTACAGGAAAAGAAGGAGATTACGGTGAGACCAGCAGACAAGGGGGGGGGGGGCAGTAGTCATTTGGGACACAAATGATTATCAAAAAGAGTGTTTAAGATTGTTGAATGACCAAAAGACGTATGTAAAATTAAAAGGAGATCCCACTAATGAATTTGTAACAGCGTTGAACCAATACTGCCAGAAAGGGATGGATAACGAACTGATGCTGGAAAGGGAGGCTAAGTTTATTCAGGGAACAGAAAAGAGGATACCAGCGTTTTATTGTATCCCCAAGATCCATTAAAAACTTAACTTCTCCCCCCGGCCGACCTATTGTCTCGGGAATTGGATCTATCTCCAGTAACCTTTCTATGTATATTGACAAATGGTTACAACCATTTGTGAAAATGGTCCCATCGTACATTCGGGACACTACAGAGATTGTGAAGGTCCTGGAGACGATCAAGTGGGAGAAGAATTGGATCTTGGGGACACTAGACGTGGGCTCCCTGTATACAATCATAGATCACGATGCAGGTATTGAGGCCCTTCGTTTACAGTTAAGTGGTAAGAAAGTTATGAATGAGGAGCAAATACTCCTCATATTGGAAGGGGTTAGATATATTCTAACCCATAATTATTTTTCCTTTAATGGGTCTTTTTATCTGCAGAGGACTGGCACCGCCATGGGCACCAGATTCGCCCCTAGTTATGCGAATTTATTTTTAGCCCAATGGGAATTGGAGACCATCCAGCCAATTATGGGGGCGGGTCTGGTGCTCTGGCGGCGCTATATTGATGATATTATCTTTATCTGGCAGGACTCCCAAACTGCATTGGACCAATTTTTACAAAATATTAACAATAATAGTAAAAATTTAATATTTACTCCCACCATAAGCCATGAAAAAATTGAATTCCTAGACCTCGATATCAGAGTAGAAGGGGAGAATTTGATATGCAGCACGCACTTTAAAGAAGTGGCGAGAAATAGCTACATTAAGTTGGATAGCTGCCATCTCCCGAGATGGCTTATCAACGTTCCAGTAAGTCAGTTTCGACGCATCAAACGAAACTGTACGCAGGAAAAGGATTTTGAAAGTGAAGCAGTTAAAATGAAACAACAATTCCTGGATAAGGAATACCCCCAGGGTGTGCTAGATTTAGCTTTGGAAAAGGTGAGAAAAATGAAAAGAGAAGAATTCTTCCAGGATAATAAGAAAGATAAGGGTTGGAATACAGAGAGCCCGCGTATTATAGTTCCATTTTGCTCACAATTTAAACAAGTAGAAAGAATAATCAACAAAAACTGGGACATCCTTCGGAAAGACAAATGGGTAGGTGATCTGCTAGATGAGAAACCCAAACTGATATTTACAAAGGCAGATAACCTAGCCAATAAGGTGGCCCCTACAGTTCAGAAAACAAAGGGTAATAAAGGGAACAATTGGTTGGCCCCAAACGGTTTTTTCAGGTGTGGGTGTTGTACTAACTGTAAGATTACATCTTTTGCGAAAAAAACGGAATTGGTCCAGTCAACAACAAATCCCTTTAATATGAAAATCGAGGAATGTTTGACATGCAATTCTACGGATGTGATCTATCTTATTCAGTGTAGTTGCAACAAACAATACATCGGTAGGACAAAGCGGGTGCTGAAAAAGAGAATATCAGAGCACATCGCAAATATCAAAAAGGGATACGAGGCACACCCCTTGTCAAAACATTTCAAACTAATGCACAACCGTGACCCTACAGGACTCACTTTCATAGGGATAGAAAAGGTGACAAGATCATGGAGAGGGGGTAACCATATCTCTAATATGTCTAGACGTGAATCAAGACGCATTTTTGAATTCGAAACCCTAATACCCAAAGGGTTAAATGCGGAGATGGAAATTTTTGGCTTTTTATAAGGGGAGGTGGTCCGAGGGGGATGGGAAATCGTGGTCTGGCCGTGTACCGACACCACGATCTCCCCTCCCTGCGGCCCCCCCTCCCTACGTGCACATTTTTACTATATACAGAGCCTGGCACATTTTTACTATATACAGAGCCTGCCACCTCCAGCTGATAAACCTGTATATCCTTCTGAACTTAGTCTAATATATGGAATCCTTTTGAGAATAACTATAAGAATATCTGTAAGAGTGTGATAAGGTTTTATAAGCCACAAATGAGCACCATTGAATTTTACCTAAAATATATATAGATCCAATTTGTTCTGTAACCCGATCCAGAGTTTGAGGATCCACTCCGGATTTTAACATTGATTCCTTCCAAGGGAAAGGACTATTTAATGGGACCTGAGCGCACACTGAAAATAACCACTGAGGAAGGGGATGACCCCGAAACGCGTTTGGGCTATTGATCAGTGCTGCGCAAGAGCTATCTAAGCTATCTAAACTATCATCCAGCATTCACTCATCCGTGATCTGGTCTGAGGCAATAACTTCTATTTTGTGCCCAGGAAAATCCGTGATAACGGGGCATTAGGACCCAGGAGCAGCGGCCCCCGACCAAACCTCCGGATAGCATCATCTCCCTTCCGGTCACGCGGGACGCCGCGCTAAGACCTACACCACGTGGGACGCCAGTGGTGCCGGGAACACAAGCGGAGGAGACCGCGACACACAGTGCACCAAGGGAGGTAAGGGGGGCCGACTCAGGCACCACCAATACAGCGCGGCACATAAGTAGAGTGCAACATTGAACAATATAGGATCGAGGACCAAATACCTACAGGGGCAGGATCCCCCCAAGTCGGGTTATTGGTGTTTTAAAAGGATTGAAGTGAGTTACTTTTTTAACTGTTTCGGCTGATAGCCATGATAAGGCTACCAATGCCTTTTAATGCTTTCTATTGTAAGTGACACACAGGCTTTTTGTGAAGTTGAATTTGAATTTGAACATTTTTTGTGAAGTTGAATTTGAATATTTTTTGCACTTTGCACTTTAGTGTTTGGATTACACTACTGCACCAATTGCACGGTATAAAATACAGAATCAAAGGAGCTAGACATTATTTGCTGCCATATTTTAATGTGTATATCATTTGCTGTTATATTTTAATGTACATATTTCAATACTAGTAAAGGTAATCTTCCACCAAATATCGAGTAGTGTCCTATATGGGCCAGATGTAGGAGTGTGCCCCCAATTCTGGAATTTTGCAACTATTGACATATACGCCTTGGGGTGAAGGTTACTGGGTGAGCACCTCCTATCCATTATTTGCTTGCTGGGAGTAGCCGCTTATAATAAGTACTTTGTAATATATCTTATCAGAGAAAAATGCCTCCTTCTCCTATCAGTCTCCTCTACTGTTCCTCCCTCCACTTCACTATCTCTCAGTTTACTGCTCAGATCCATCTTTGTTGAAGATGGGCTGCCTGCTCACTGGTGGATCATATTACATAGAAATCTATGGATGAGGGAGGAAGAGGAGGGAGGGGCTGCTGGAGACAAGCAGAGACTGACATAGAGACTGCTGCTGGTTTGTAAGTGTTTTACTATCATATCTAACTTATGGATTCACATCTACACTGCTCAGCACTGTTGTATAATGTCTTCAATCACTGCTGCACTTCTGAAGGTGTGGCCCAGAGTATTAAGAAGCAGGATCCCCTGTTTATTCATGTCCTGTGTATGAGCAGACATGATTTCAGCTAGACTTTAGCCACTAGCTCAGAATTATAGAAGGAGTACAGAGGGAAAACTGCTAAAAATATTCCTTAAGTACACACACTGCACTTTATTTAGAAAAATTCCTGGACATGACGGGTACACTTTAATTATATGGAAATGAGCTGCAATTCCAGACATAGCCCATGGACAATGGTAGCACTATTGATGGAGAATAAACAGCCCTAAAAGGAGTTGTAAAAAAATGAGGGGGTATTGCTGCAGCCATCATTGCCACAATATGCAAGGTAAAACTGGATGTTGACATTGAGAGAACCCTTTAAAGCATCTCATGCACGAAGGAGAGAGTGAGGAGCTAGTCCCAGGAAGCAGGTACTGTATTTTTGCCCCATAAGACGCACTTTTTCCCCCCAAAGTGGGGAAAAAATGTCACTGTGTCTTATGGTGCGAATGCTAATGAGCGCTTACATTATCTGAGGTCTGATTGGGGGTCATTCACATTGGGGTCTGATCTAAAGGTCTTATTGGGTTCTTATTAACATTGGCAGGGCCGGCGTTAAGGGGGTCAAACTGGGTATTTGCCTAGGGCCCCCATTGCCTAAGGGGCCCCCTGCTTCAGTGCTGCTGTTCAGCTGAACATCCAAGGAAGCAAACGGGCAGACAGCTGCACTTTACAATGCAGTGTAAGGTCTTCTCCCTCACATATAAGAGAAATCATTACTGTCATCAATCATTGACGTCATCACGTGAGACCCAGAGCATGAGTGGTGATGTCATTGGGACTGCATGCATCAGGATGCAGCAACACAAGCCAGAGATAAAACTGTGGTCTACATCGCAGACAGCGGCGGGAGAACGGGAGGGAGGCAGTTTTTTATTTTTTTATACTAAATGTCCACACTATATATATATATATAGGCACTATGGGGGGAACATTATATATTGGAACTAGTGGGGGGGGGGGGCACTACAGGGGGACATTAGAGCCACTGGGAGCATTATGGTTATAATATTACTAATAGAGTACTGTAGGGGCGTTATTATTATTTGATGCAATATGGAGGGCATTGCTACGAATGGGGGCTATCTTGGGAAGTATTATCACTTATTACTAATGAGGGCAGTCTGGGTGTATAGAATATTGTTTGTGGACATGGGGTGGAGCAGAACAGACACGGTATTGGGGGTAGCTTCAAGAAGTTCTCCGGGTTTTTTCATATTGATGACCTATCCTTAGGATAGGTAATCAATATTAGATTGGCGGGGGTCTAACACCTGGCACTCCCAATGATCAGCTGTTTGAGGAGATGACGAGTGCTGTGCGCTCGTGCCGTCTCCCTTCTCTTTTCCTGCTCTGTTACTGTATGTCTATGGGACAGCAGCAGTGAACAGCTTGCGCCATCTCCTCAAACAGCTGATCGGCAGGGCTGTCGGGCATCGGACTGTTTTTTTTTAGCACATTATTACAAGATGTGGGTCCCCTCCTTTTGATTTTGCCCAGGGCTACATTTTTTCTTAAACCGGCCCTGAACATTGGGGTCTGATCTGAGGTCTGATTAAGGCCTTATCAACATTGGGGGTCTGATTGCTGGTCTGATCTGCGGTCTAACGAAAAATATTTTTTACTTATTGTCCTACTCTAAAACCTAGGTGCATTTTATGGCCCGGTGCATCTTATAGGGCGAAAAATACGGTAAGTCATCTTTTCTTTACCGGTCCTACCAAGTGTGTGTGTGTGTGTGTGTGTGAAGGAATGGGGGTCGGGAATGCCAAAAACTACATTCTTGCTTGACCCCTTTAATTTATAATCTTAGATCTACTTGAACCTACATTGATGCTCCTATTTTTTAGGCACATATGAAATTACTATTGTAGAATATAAACTACCTTAGTCCTGCACACCTGCATCCAGTATCATGCACATGGGCAACAGGAAGATCCTCTAAAGGGGTTTCAGTAGTCATTAAAAAAAGCTGTATTCTTTTGTCTGAACATAGGTGAGCTCTCTCCCCCGCTGAGAGCCCTGGATTATCACTCCATGGAAACTAAAGCAGCATGAATGGAAGTACGAACGCTAGAAAGATCATCGGGATGTTTATTACAATCCAACACATTTACAAATGGTTACTGAGCGCCGGTAATGATTTCCACAGTGGTGCTGTGCAATGCGGAGCTTAGCTATGATTAATCTACACAGTACGTTATCTGCCGCCTTTTATCAGTACATAAAAGAAGTTCATAGCAGGAATCAAGACTCTGCACACAATATCAAAAGAAGAGCATACTACACAAAATAACATAGCAGGGCTAGAGACGGCACAGAGTTGGTGGACGGATAGATGGCTCGCGGGCTTCCTACTGTTTTGTAAACCTTTAATTACGAGAGTCATGTATTAGGAGTAAACCTTATTGACTTTTAGTGGATGGGGCCATGGCAACCAAAAAGTAAAGATAAGAATTTAGTAATTTCTACATTCACAGAGGGACAGGAATTTTAAGTTATTCTTTAGTATCCATTGAGTTTAGTGCAAGTTCACCCCAACAATATTATTCAAAGACCCAGCCAAATGAAAGGTACCAAAATCAACATGTAGATACCTTCTGGACCGGGCCTATGTGGCAGATGTCAAGGCCCATTGGGTTTGGAGGAGGGCTAGAAGAAATATGGTTCACTTTGGCCTACTTTGACTCTGTTGCCCATGTCCCTGGTTGTGGGCACTGGTTTAACCCCTTAAAGGGGTTGTGCACCCTTGGGCTCTTTTTGGTACCCCCCTCACCTTGGGGAGACCTGCAAACAGAACCATAGCTACCTGCTTCCAGGCATTGGCTCCCCACTGCTTCTCTCCATAGCCTCGGCTGCTCAGGTGTAGTATCTAAACTTCAGCTTTGATGAGGCTGATGCAGGTTGCCATCCACAGAAGTGGCCTGCTAACCTTGCATCATGTCAAATAGTCACATGATGCAAAGGGGAAGAACGCCGCTGCAGCCAGCCATTGGCTGCAATGGTGTCAAAATGGAGGTTATGGTATGCTTCCCGTTGCAGGTCTATTCATGAGGGAGGGTTAGCCATACAACCCCCACACCCAAAGGTGCACAACCCCTTTAAGGAGCCATGTCTGTGAAGGTTCTCATTTATCCAGGTCATGGTATACCTGTAAAGAATAAATCAAGGCAACTTGACTTCTTCCAACGAGCTTTCTCAATTCTGAGTGAATTGTACAAGAATTCTCTGGGAATAAATATGTCACTGAATCAACACCTGAGAATTCTTGTACAATTCACTCAGAATTGAGAAAGCTTGTTGGAAGAACAAGTGAAACGTTTTCAAGAAATCTACAGCAAGTCCAGTTGCCTTGATTTATTCTTTACAGATATACCTTTGAGGAGCTGGACAATTTTTCTTTTTCAATTTTGGTTGTTTCGCCCTAGTCTTCCAAAACCCATAACTTTTCCTTTCACACATCCTTATGAGGGCTTATTTTAGGTGGGGAAAGTTGTATTTTTTAATGGCACCATTTACTGCATTATACCTTGTATTGCAAAACAAAAAAGTTTCTTTGTCTGGTGAAAAAAAAAATGGTTTTTATTCACTATTTATTCTATTTTTTGGGAGGAGCAAGGTGACCAATTTGCCCACCTCACCTCCAAAAAAAAAAAGGAATGAAATGCAATCAAACAGCCTTTTTTTTTTTAAATGGTGCTCATGAAAACTACATCTCAGTCAACAAAAAAATAAAAATGTTATGGCCCTTAAAAACAATTTCAGCAAATTCCATGTAAGAAAATGCAGATGCTGATCCTTTCCTTTTGAACTCTGCCATCCGCCCATACAGCAGTTTAAAACCACATTTTTGTGTTCAGTATTCATGAGAAAATAGGTAACAAATTGTGGAGTGCAGTTACCCCTTGTGAAAATCAAAAATGTGGAGCTGCATTTTCTCGCAAAAATGGGGCCAAAGTGCTCACTACATAACTTCATTGAGGAGTGTACTTTCCAAAATAGGGTTACTTTTTGTGGGTTTCCTTTTCAGGGGTACCTCAGGGTCTGAAATGTGATATAGCTCCTGAAAATCATTCTAGCAAAATCGGTTCTCCTTCTGAGCCCTGACGTGTGCACATGTAGAGGTTTACAATCACATATGGGGTGTTTCTGTAAACTGCAGAATCAGGAAAATATAACTGGTAAAAATCAGTTTTCAATTATTTGAGGGGTATAGTTTCTAAAATATGTAATTTATGGGTGGTTTCTATTATGTTAGACCCCCAAAGTGACTTCAGAACTGAATTGGCTTTCAAAAAAGTCAGTTTTAAAAATTTTATCGAAAATTTTAAAAATTGTTTCTTAACTTCAAAGCCTTCTAACGTCCAAAAAAATGACATTTACAAAATGTTCCCAACATAAAGTAGACATATGGTGAATGTTAATTAACAACTATTTCATGATGTATTACTATCTGTCTTTAATGCGTAGAAATTCAAATTAAACTGAACGTTTTTCAAAATGTTCTGTAAATTATGATTTTTTAAAAATAAAATAAAGGTAAAACATATCGACTCAAATTTACCTTAAGGCCTCATGCACACGACCGTTGTTGTGGTCCGTGTCCGACCCGCATATTTTGCGGCTCGGGCGCAGACCCATTCACTTCAATGGGGCCGCAAAAGATGCAGACAGCACTCCGTGTGCTGTCCGCATCCGTTGCTCTGTTACGTTCCCCTGCAAAAAAATAGAGCATGTCTTATTCTTGTCCGTTTTGCGGACCGCAAAATACCAATGGTCTTGTGCATGAGGCCTTAACATGAAAAAAAAAGGGTCACGAAAAAACATGGCTTGGTCCTGAAGGTGTTAATATTTTTGTCTTTTTAAAAAAAAATGTTTTGCTATTTTTCTCACTGTAATTTTTAGTTCCCTGGATAGGTCATCAGAATGTGATCGTTGGGTTTCCAACACCCAGGACCCCTGCTGATCAGCTGTTTGAGAAGGCACTGGTGCTAGCAGTAGTGCTGCAGCCTTACTGCTTTCTCTAGGCCATGTGACATTCATCGGTCCCAAGGCCTAAGCAAATGGATGATGCTGTGCTTGGTAAGCAGAGAGAAGAGAGCGCCTTCTCAAACAGCGTCCCATAAAGATATCACGGAATAACCTTTTAAATATGCAATCTTCTGATCATTACAGATTTTTACAGGCTGCCTGTCTGGCTATGCCACAGGCATCGCTTTTACTGGCAGCTTACTATGACAGGCCTGGGAGCCTTCACAGGGGTGGTCCGACTGGAGGGCAGCTGGAACTACCTTTCTCTGTCTAACCTATCAGATTCCGCAGTTATTACTGACCATGGAATCTAAGGGGTTAAATGACCTGGATTGGGGTTAACACTAATTCCAGTCATTGCGGCCGGGTGCCTGCTGTGTATTGAGTGGGCTCAGTTGATGACTCCACTCCATGCACCTGACATTAAACCTAAGGCAATTATTATACCCAAAATGCAATCACTCTTACTACATTCTTTGTTCTTACAAAATGATGCCATGAGGTTTTAAAGCTTCCATTTAGTAAAATTACTCCGCCATAAATTCCATTTTACTTAAAATAGCGGCATCTGAGGTAATCAGCTGAATGACGGACACCATGATGGAACCCCTATGGACTTTATTGTAAGTCAATGAAATCCATCTGCATAATTGGTATGAGCTGTACAATGGGCATAGTGTCGTGGCTCCTGTTAGGAACAAAGCCATGGCGCAAATGTGAGCAGAATCTACAAAGCCTTCTGGTTTCTGTTCCATGCTAGATCCTGCCATCTTCTACGAGAATAGAGGAAGCATAACCCCCAGACTGGTTCCAGTTTAAAGTTCCCGACTGGGGTATGTAAAGAGGGCAAGACTGCATTCATTGGGAAGAGATATAGGTTTTCCATAAATCCAATATACATAAGGTATTCATTTGTGATATTTATTTGCATAGTTAACTGACAAGATTCCTGGCTCAATGACCAAAGCCCTTGGCTTGAGGCCCCAAATACACAGTAGTGTATAGTTGGCCGAACCTGCCGAGAACAATGGATTTGGCCAACATTCTAATGTGTATGGGGAGTCTGAGAAGGATCCGGCAAAGTGAATATATCTTAGAGTTCTCCCAGAAGATAAGAAGAAGTGTCTGGTGGTGGCTTTTTCCTCTCTCCTCACTAAATACACTTACAGTTGGAGAAATAGCCGTTGACCAAATGATGGCAGAAAGCTATTGCATATGTGTACCCGGCTTTAGAAGATCCCGTCATGCTGATGGTGGCCATAATTTACAATAAATTAAGGCTGTACTTTAAACCCTTAGTGATAACCAGTACACCTTTTTACAACAGTCACTTAGGGGCCTTAGGTCTGGCTAGAGATGAGCGAAGTTTTAAAAAATTCGATGCGGTAACTTCGCCGAAGTTAGCTAAGAAATTCAATTTGTTACTAGTGAATTACTTACAAATCGCTATAAATCAGGTATACCCAGGTCAGTCTGCCCTAGGGTATAGCCATACGGTGAGGCTGTGCTGCAGGTGCAACGACCCCACTACGCACGCCTGGGGGATCTTTTACCCGTCTAGAGGTATTTAGGATTATACGTCCCTCTGTTAAAGTAAGTAGATGTGACGCCAGCTGGGGTAAAGCAGCGAGAGAACAGGGCTCCCTTTAGATGATGGAATGTACCCAAATGTAGTAAGGCCAGAGTGGTGTTAAATAGGCCACAATATCCCTGAAGATGTTGTGTAGCACATGTCACGGTGCTCCTACCTTTGGATATGGTTGGAATCCCAGACGCGGTGGTTCGAAGCAGTGCAAAGTGGGGTTGGTAACTTGGGTGATGAAAGAATGTAGTTGAGTCCAGGCATGGTTAAACGTTGAACAGTTTCTTTACTTGTAATAAACTTTAATCCATACCGTTTCCAAACTTTATCTTGGTTACCAATAGGTTTGAGCAGGCAAATGGCAGGCAAATGCTTTCTCTGCACACAGACTCCTCTCTGCTGTATCCTCTTTGTAGCTCTCTTAGCTCAGCTATGTTAGTAGTCAGTTTCTTACTGTAGATAATCCTAGGAAACTCTGTACCTCAAGCTCTAGCTTTAGCTTGGATTTCAGGCAATGCAAGCCCAGGAGGGGACATGCAACCAATATGCACAACCTCCAGTGATAAGGCTGACTAGGACAAACAGAACTTGTCCAGACCGGACTAGGCCTGCAGCCTTCCCCTAGCAAGGGTGAGACTGCACTAGGCAAGGCACAGGACGACATGCCCCAGCCCTTGCTTACTTCTCCTAGCAGGGAGGATTCTATTCCTCACTAAGCTTGCTAATTTCTCCTCTTCCAAGAGGGTAAGAGAGCTGGAACAGACAAGTCCACCCTCTGCCTGCAGCTCTGCCAGGTTTTTGCTTCCACCTACTGGAGAACCAGGTAATTACATGAATATAACAGTTTCAATGGAAATACATATGCACATTATTCAGTGATGATATACCAGACATTAGATGACACAGTCTTAGCACATAGAAAGTGGTAGCAAGGTGCAAAAGAGTGGTAATGGCAGTCCGGGTCATTACATTGGCGGGTTGCGTCCATGCTGTGGTGAAGAACTGCTCGGCCAATTAGCAGGCAGCTGTCTTTCATTTAATAATGAAGACCACACTGTATAGTCGGTCTTCATTGTTAATGGCTGCGTGGCACCTCTGGCATACCCACTTCTCCAACCTCAGTGCTCTCCTGCCCTACAGGTGGGAGCCCTTCTTCTGCCATCTGCTTTTCCACATAATCTAAAATCGATGAGAATATGTCATCGGGAACACCCAGCTCCTCCTCTCTCTGCATCTTGCTGACTTTTTTAGGACATGGAGACTTTGAAAGATGATTTGGAAGAAATAAAGGCAGCAAAAGATGAGGATGGTCATCATTAAGACCTGGCCCCCTAAGGGGTGTAGACTGCATGGTATTGGTTGGCACGCTGGCAGAGGAATAATAAAGGCTTCCATCTCATTGGTATTGAATTACATATGTTAGTTTACGGTTGATGTAGGAATAAGGAAATGTAGGAATATATAACTAAAGCTGATGCAGAATAAGTCTCCCTGCATTATCCTTGCACTTTCCCTCTCCAATATTCTTCTATTAATCATTTTCAATAACACTGTCCCTAGAGCATGAGCGCTTGCCACGTCTTTCCCTATGCTCAGCTCACAGGACAATTGCGGAGACCGCACAGGATGAGGGTTTTATAGGGCTGTGACATTACAAGCGGTGGCTATCTCCGCATTGGCTGGCTGCACAGCATTATGGGTGATCTTGCGATCCTCAGCTTGTCTCCTCTACACTTAGTTTCGCTTTGTAACACGTGCAGCCGCCATTTTAGGAAAACCTGATTCGTTACTGCGAAGCTAAAAAAAATCTGATTAGTTTTGAATCAAAGTTTGCCTATATTTCGAATCTTTCACTCAACACTAGTCATGACTCTTCCATAAGAGCCACATTCCTGCTTTAATGACCCAGACCGGCATAAGGTTAAGCAGCTGGTTACCCTGCAAATGAGATCACTGAGTGCAAATGTCAGTGCAGGCAGGCCAGGGCTTAGTGAAGGCCCCAGGCCTGCCTTTAGAGTTTCCCAGCAGGCCGTGCCTCTCTGGTGCAGTGTGCTAGTGAATATCAGTATAGCACTGATATTACAATACAGTGCACTACAGAAATAGTGATCAAAAGTGATCAAAATATCGCCTATAATAGTCCCCTTGTGAATATATAAAAAAAGGAAAAAACAAAAATATCAAATAAAATAAATTCAATTAGAACATGGAAAAAAATTACAAAAATAAAATCTCCTCCACATATTTGGTATAGCCATGTTGGTACTGACCAGCACTATGTAATTATTTATGTAATTTTTGCCGTATGGTGAATGCCAGCAAAAACAAAATGCCCCCAAAAATACCAGAATTGCTGCTTTTTGCTTATTCACAACCAAAAATTGAATAAAAATAGATTTTACCCCAAAATGATACCAATGAAAACTACAAGGCATCTCGCAAAAAAGCCCTCACACAGTTCTGTAGAAAGAAAAATAAAAAAGTTATGGGTCTTGCTTGGGATGCAGTGATGCAAAAACATTTTGTTCTTTTTTTTTGTGTGTTTTTATTGGGCAAAAGTATGTATTTAGTATAGCTCTAATCATACTGACCCAGAAAATAAAATAAACATGTTATTGAATCCAAAAATGAATGCCGCAAAATTGGTAACGTAAACACTCAGTGGCAGTATTGCTGTTTTTTCCTATGCCCCTCCCAGAAAGAGTTAATAAAAGTTAATCCAAAATGTAACCAATAAAACGTACAACTTGTTTCGCAAAAAACAAGCCCTCATACGGCTAAATAGATGGAAAAATGAAAATGTTATAGCTCTTGGAAGGTGAAGATGAAAAAATGAAAAAAAAAAAAAAAGCTTGGTGAGTAAGGCCCAAAACAGTCTGATCACTAAGGAGTTAATGTATTCATAGTGGCATTGGTGACTGTATGATCACTAATTGCTCATCCACTATTATGATTTTCCATAAAATCTGACTGTGGCTTTGTACAGAATCTTTTCTTTTTCTATGATTATCTGTCTTGCTGTAAACATGTTTGCAGGTTATATGGGATGAGATGCTTTTTGAAATAGTGGAGCTACTGATTATGTTGATCACTCCTGGCGGTGAGATATTTATTACAATGTCTACACAGCGGGACATAAGAGTCATAACGGAACGAGGACTGAAACATTTAACATGCTGCAATTGCAGTATTTAAAAATGTATTTTATGGTAGAGTCTGAGAAAGATGTGAGAAACTCTGTAGTTCATTATATAAGCGGCCCATTAATTTTAATATTGATAAATTTAACATAATGTACCTAAGACACAATAGTATTCCGTTGAATAAAAATGGGGACAGCAACAAGAGAAGGACTTGGGTATTACAAGTTAAGCAGCAGTACTCGATGTCAGGCAGTAGCTGCAAAAGCAAATTTTTTAGGGTGAATAAAAACAAAAATAAAAGCCTGTGATCCTAATGTAATATTACCCCTGTATAAAACCATTGCTATGCCTTTAATATGGGATTCAGCTTTGGGCTCCATATATAGAGATGAGCGAATTTCTCAAAAATTTGATTTGGTCTGTTCGCTGATCTTTGCAAAAAGATTTGATTTGATCCAAATTTTATCCTGACAAATCCCATTAAAAAGAAGCTATTTCCTGGCTGCAGAGAGCCTGTATAGTGTTGTAGAACACTGTGCCTTGCAGGAACACGCATAGGGAGTCTGCTATGGTAGTGAAATAATACTGTGAGTCAGTATGACATGTAGATGACAGGCGTCGCTCTTAGAATCACTGCACACCTCACTTATTTAAGCAGTTATGGGGCCAAAACTGACCAAATAACTCAAGTGTGAACTCAGCCTTGCAGGTCAATGTTAGCACCAGGTATAAAGAACTGTGCAGAGGCCCAAGATCCTACTATAGCGTGAAAGAGCGCACTCCTTTTCCAACGATTCACTGATTCCACATAGATTTCTACAGAACCTGTTCTGCTAATACAAGTAGAGCCCCCTGACAGAGTGGAGAGGGTGTGAGCAGTAAGTTTGTGTTGACGTCACTGATTATTTTGCCCTTCCTCTGATCCGTCAGAACAATAACCCCCAAAAAACGATTCTGTTTGTTGTGCTTCCACCTTTACATGGTCAGTTTTTGGTCAGTAATCCATCAATGTTGCTAAGGCTCAAAAAAAAAAAAAAAAAAAAAAAAAACAGGAGTGGATCCAAAACAGAGATGACTCGTGAAAGGAATATTTGCATGTCTTGTGTTTTGTACCCACTCCAGCTTTTGGCTACCAAATCATAAGCCAATTGTGATGCAAAATATGGACCATATCATACAGGCCTTACAGCTGCTACATAGTCAGGATCCGTTGTGTGTCTTATTTTTCGTTCCTTCTGAAAGATCAGAAGAAGGGTCAAATAAATGGTGATGTCATCCAGGCCAAAAAGGAAAAATAGTGGCCCAGTCATTGAGTGGGGAGGGTGGGAACAGCATGAGAAGTCCACAGAGTGGCCCAGTGACAGAGTGGTGAGGTAGCAGCAGCATTAGGAGATCAGAGAGTGGTGAGGTGGCAGCAGCATGAGGAGACCACAGTGTGGCCAAGTGACATAATGGTGAGGTGGCAGCAGCATGAGAAGACCACAGAGTGGCCCAGTGACATAGTGGTGAGGTGGCAGCAGCATTGGGAGACCACAGAGTGGCCCAATGACATAGTGTTAAGGAGGCAGCAGCAATAGGTGACCACAGAGTGGCCCAGTGACAGAGTGTTGAGGTAGAAGCAGCATGAGGAGACCACAGAGTGGTTAGGTGGCAGCAGCATGAGGAAACCACAGAAACACAACAACATGGCAGTTGAGCTAGCTAGCTAGCTAGCTCCTCTCTGCAGGACTCTATTTAGCCTCTAAGACTTGAGAAAGGAGTCTATGAACTCCGAAACGCATAATCTTTCCATAAAGGTTCCAATAAAGAACTTATCCTTTACCCACTGCGGTCTTGTTCTGACGTGTATAAGTGCACCATTATCGTGGTTGAGGTTAGACACAGGATAGACTTGTAGGTGGGGTACTTGTAAAGCGCACACAAGCAGGCTGGGAACTTGACTGGAGCAAGGACAGGGTAGACAGACTGGGTATAGAACTGGAACATGAACAGAACTGAACTAAACTAGAAGGCATAAAATAACACAGGATAAACGTAAGTAAATCCCAAAAACACTAGACTATCAAACACCTTTGCTGGTCACTAGGAAACCTAAGGTGCAGGCACCCTCTGCCTAAAGAGGATGCTTTAAATACCCAGGGCCCTCAAGGATTTGGGAGAATGCGCACTAGCTCCCTGAGAGACCAGAGGCAAGCGCACCTACAGGAAGAATCAGTCAGGAGCATAGAGGCAGCCACATGGAGAGGGCACTGGCAACCAGGATGCTGAATGGCATGGTGATTGGCATGGTGTCCACTCCCACAGGGGACAGTAGGAGGATAGCGGGCATGGACGAAAGAAAAAAGGTCATTTAGCCATCAGTATAGGAAATAATTATTTACAATTAGAGTAGTCAAACTATGGAATGCCCTACCCCAAGAGGCAGTAATGGCAGATACCATGTCAGCATTTATAAAAGGGTGAGATGCTTATCTTTGATAGCAAACAGCCTAAGTATTATAAGTAATTTAATAATTAAGGTTGTATAATTGATCTGAGAGAAGTTGAACTTGTTGGGTGGAGGGTCACACTGGGCCCATCAGTCACTGCTGCTGAGTGAACACCTCAGATAGTCTGTCACCTGAGGCTTCCACATCCAAGAATTTCCATATTATTTGCCTCCCAGTTTTAAAGCAATGTTGTTAGATTTTAGTATATTTAATGTATGGTGCTGTTAGTTGCTGTATGTTGGCATTATTTAAGCACCATATGGTAGTATTTACTTTGTGTAGTGCTGCTACGTAGACTTTGTTACAGTGTAGGCTGGTGGAAGCAGTTTATAGCATTGCTATTTAGGCAACTATATTGTCGGTTGACCAGTGTATAGCCCTGTTATTTGGGCACTATATTGGTATGTTGGATAATGGTATTATTAGGTCCTGTTTAGTATAGTAATTTGTACACTGTATGATTGTGCACACTGGTGGGGGGAGCACCAAGACCGGTCTGACTCAATATCCTGGCAATCTTCGTTATGTTCAATGGCTCCATGTAACAATGGCAGACTGTATTGACCTGTGTACTTACTTCAGACTTTCATCAGACAGCGATCAACTCAACTGCTCAGGCATGTGTGAAGAATCCAGATCCACATTTATTCCAAGCTGAAATCTTGTAGTTATGCCCAAAACAGTAGAGTTGAGCAGCACACGAAACACCAGTGAAGATATAACATAAAATGGCTACTATCGGCAAGAAGGAGGGGGCTGTAAGAACAGGGCAACATGCAGGGAGACAAGAGGGATAAACTTATGCAGAAATACAGAAATTACATTAATGATAACGAACCATAAAGACATGGGACATGACAAAGAAAGCCCTGAGGTCTAGGGGTAAAAGCATCTATAAGGCGATTGTCCGTCCCGACTATAAGTACCTCATTTTAAAAACCTGCTACTGTATATAGTACCGTATGTACATTTTCCTTATTTTTAGTATAAACCTCTTATAAAGAGCTTAGTCACACATCCGTGTTTAAAAAAAATTGTCTATTTTGGAACTTCAGGGTGACTTATGGTACCTTCTCAGAGTAATGCTTCAACAAGATGCCGTGTCCTGCTTCAATCCATCAAGGACTCCAAAAGAAATGCATGAATGCTCGGGATTGTTATCCTTCGCAGAACTTCCCTGGATTAAAATGAAGCTCAACATAAAGATAAAAAGGAAGGTGTCAGTATGCTATCCACCAAAAACGTGAAAGTTGTTTTCTCTCAATTTGAATGGATTTGAGCAATCAAAGTGGTTGCAATTAATCGTGGCACAATAAATATTTGGCTAAACCTGGAGCTTTTTTTATTTTATTTGAATATGTTGTTTGGACGCCTTACAATATTGTGTTCCCACTGAGGTATACAATGACTATGGACCTTGGCAGTAAAAAGGTTAATATCTTATTGCATGATCCCTGCACGCAGTCCATTATTTCTACATTTGTTCGGATTCAGATTGTCATGAAAGCCCCATTTCGTCTTCCCAGTCCACCGGCGTGTGCATCGTACATGAATTCTCCGGGACTGATCAGAAAATGGTATTATAAACTGCTGCTGACAGTTTAATACCGGGCTTTATGACTTCAGCTGACATAGAAATGAATGACTTATGTGTCTCTTATGTAAATCAGGTGATGATTGCTTGTAAAGGTTCCTATGCTAATGCTGCTTAATCGTATGTTTGTTTTGGTTTCTGTATGATGTTATGACATGAAGCCATTATATAGAGAAGAGACATCCATTATTTTGTCTCTTGTCATTTGCCTTTTCTCTTTTATCTAGGTTTTATCAAATCTACGGTATGTTCCTTTTGTCTTTCCATATATCTCTGTACCCTGGCTTGTCAGCCTTATAAAGACAGGTATATAAAGCCTCAATCAAATCAGAGCAACATCTTAACTATGTCCCTCCAGTTCCTCCGCTCTTTTGTAGGTAGAAAAGAAGTACTCAGACATTAAAGGGGTTCTCCATGAAGTAAAAAAATAAAAATACTTAAATACCTGCTTTATTATAACATATATTCCCAAATACCTTTTATTAGTAAGAAAACATTTATTTAATTAACAAAATATTTTTATACTTTATAGCAATTTACCAGGGAAAGATCGCGAAGAATCCAACATTGTTCCGTGAACTGAATCGCTACTTTCAATTTTTGGGTAGTGTAGTTATTAATTGCCCTTCAATATTCTAATTCTCTACAGGACCAAAACATGTGTCAGTAATCAGCTCCAGGTGGATCACACCGTGGACAATTCGAAGTGTTTCTCAAACCACGTTGGTTAAGCCATACTGGTGTAACATATATTCTATATAAAATATTAAATTGAACCACCACGTGATTGAAATTATGAGACACTAGTCTAAAATTAGCTAATATATTTCCCCACTCTCCTAATTGAATCGTTGAACAATCCACTCCCCAAGCCGTCTCATTCGTTTCAATGGGACAGAACGCTCCTATACAAGAGTATAGGAATGAGCCGTCCCATTGAAATGAATGGGACGGCTTGGGTGTAATTACACCTGCTCATCGCTGCAGATGCGATGGCGAGCAGGTAAACAATGAAGAGGAGGCATAGCTGGCACGGCGCACGCCTTCTCTTCAAACAGCTGATCGGCGGAGATGCCGGCTGTCGGACCTCCCGCTGATCTGATATTGATGACCTATCCTAAGGATAGGTCATCAATAAATATAACTTGGACAACCCCTTTAATATTCAATCTAGCCGTAGGAGACTTATACAAAAGTTTAATCATATTTATGAATCTGGCACCAAATCCCATTTTCCCTGAAACCCTCCAGAGGAATTCCCACTCCACCCTGTCAAAAACCTTAGAGGTGTCTAGCAATAGAATGGAGCAAGAAATCCCTCCCCCACCCCCCGGAAAACTGTCTGTTCGCATATAGCTGATGCAAATTATAATAAGTGCCTTTATGGGAAATAAACCCTTCTGATCAGGATGCCTCTAGCTCCTCTGAGGACAAATCTGCATCTAGGGACTCTCTTTGTATGTCTGTAAGAGCTGGAGGAGAGATATAATCCAAATATAGGTCCATATCTTCGTCTCGAATGGTCTTATCTGTAATCGTATGGTTCCGAGAAGTGCTTCAAAAAGATTTCCTTTATACGATTTAGATCTCCAGTAATTATGCCCTCGGGTGAACAAATACGAACTATCTCTTTTTTTGGTTCCTGATTAGAAATCACCCTCACCAGAAGTTTACCTGGTCTGCCCTATTCTGAGAAATATTTTTGTCTCTTGAAAAAAAGGCTTTTGCTGGGCCTTTTCCAAGAGAAAATCAGAATACAACTTACTTGCATTCTACATAATTTTCATATTTGCTGTTGTTTTATTCCTGAAGAATTCATTCATACCAGCTAGAGCTGCTTCTTTCAGATCTCTCTCTTTCCTGCATTATCCCCTTCTTAAATAAGAGATATCACTAAGAAATACTCCCCTCATGAAGGCCTTGAATGCATACCTTACCAGTTGGATTTCCACAGAGTTATAGTTATTATCCCAAAACCAAATCATCTCCTGTTTCACCGAGAAAGGTACAGGGTCCGAAAAAAGACCTGGCCTCGTATTTCATCCGTTTTATATATTTCAAATAGTTTTTATTCATCAGAGCCAAGTCTATCCTAGAGATGGAATTTCCGGACTTGCTTATACAGTAGTAGGCCCTTTTCCCCTTTCCCAGAGATCCCCATATGTCCACAATGCCGGATTCCTGACAAAATCGTGCTAAAGGGGACCCTTGGGCGGGGATATGTATGTCTCCCCCCATAGAGATCCTATGCTTCTCTAGATCCATAACACTTTTCAAGTCTCCATTAATTAACGAGGGGCATTCTGGAAAATGATCTATGAAGGTTAGTAGACAATTGAGTACATATAAAGAAAAGGGGGAGGAATATATAAAAAGACAAAATAATTAATCTTCCAAGAAGCTTTCCATATAAAAAAATCAAGTCTCCCCTGCTTATCAATAGAGGATGCCTCGCAGACAAAATCAATCCCTCTATGAATTAAAATTGAAACTCCTTTGGAATAAGTAGTAAAAGTGGAGTGATAAGTCGGTGCAGCCCATCCCCTACCGAATCGTGAGGCCGACTCCTCGGTGAAGTGAGTCTCCACCAGACAAACAATTGTTGGTAGGTGTCTCTGAACCAAATCAAGAACCACCTGTCTTTTTATCTTATCACAAAGACCCCGAACATTCCAAGTGAGGATTCTAACTGTCATCAGATCCGCCAACAAACTCCCATTGTAGAAGAATTGTCACCATCCCAGCCGTACCCCCCCCCCCCTCAGTCCTAGGAGACGCATCACAATACCAACACACCCCACAAACTATATACCTCCTCCCTCCCCTTCCCCAATCCAATTGACCCGCCACATTCTGCAACAGATCTCTCAACTATGACTAACCCTCCCCCTCTCACTGCCACCCTACTCCACCGTTAAAAAAAAAAAAAAAAGAAAAGGAAGAATAGGACTTAATCAGAAATTATTCCAATCAAGCCAATCCATAGCAAGAACCGAGTTATCAAAAAATGGGTTCCGTCCTCAAAAATAATCCGAAGTTTGGCTGGATAAACAAATAAGTACTTGATATCTTTTTCTTGTAGACGCTTTTTAACTGCATTAAAGGAACGCCTCCTTTCCTGGATCTCTTTAGAAGAAGTCTCTCTTCCAGAAGTCTGGAAAAAAAGCCAGTCTGTTCCCATTATATACGATGGAGAAGGAGGAACGTCAGATCTATCGAATCAGATGCAGGATAGATATACGCGTCGTCTGCTTAATAAAATCAACTGTTCTTACAACTCTGACCGTTTGAGTGCGCCCCTGGCTATCCTGCGTCTGATTCGATAGATCTGACGTTCCTTCTTCTCCATATTGAGCTGACCGGCGGTTTGGCCGGCTCCTTAAGCCACCTGGACAAGCCCTGGCTGCACCTACCCTGCCTGATCTTCACCATCTCTTTACGCCTACATTGTGGTTGTGCCCAGTTTTGGTACAACCGAAATAGGTCAGCAATACACATATCCTTTTAAATCTGACAGTCTCTGACGTTATCACCCTATGAGCGCCTCTTTCTCCCTTTAAACGCCATCCCTTATTATATACGATAGGAGGACATTCCCTGGCCCTTCTTAATATCATATCTCTGTCCCGTGAGGTCAGTATCTTCACCAAAGGTGTCTGTGGCTGCGTCCTGGTGATTGGTTTTCGTCTAGTGACCCAGTGGGCTCTTTCCACTAAGAAACAGTGGGGAAAAATGATCTTTCCCAAATGTCTCCAGAATCATCATTTGTAGGAATAGTGATAAGCAGCATAGGCAATATTCAAATTCGCGATATTTCGCAAATTTTTGACTGAACATTTGTCATTAGTTACTTGATTGCGAAAATCAGCAATGTAATATATTTGCGATAAAAATTTGCGGTTAGAATATTTGCCATCAACACTATTCGCGAATACAAATATATAGCACTATATTCTAAATATTCGTGGCGATATTCGCAATTAAAATTTGCAATTCGAATATTCGCGCTCAACACTATGTAGGAATTGAATAGGATTTTTATCCAAGATTCTGATGTAGCATTTCCTTGACCTGTCCTTCAGATCGACCACTTTTTTTTTTTTCTAAGATCCATCTTCAAAGTAGAGATCTCAGTTTTTGAGGTTTTATATTAATTCGGTAAAACAGCCAAGGAGTCCTCCACATTGTTAACTCTGTCTCGAATCTTGGAGACATCCTCCTTTATCAGGACTACATCAGTCTGAATTGATCCAAGCTGCATTAAAATGTCCTGTATTAGTTCCCCATTTTGCTTTACTGCCAGCAGTATTTATTTTAACGAGGAAGAATCAACTTTAGATAATTCTCGTTCCTTCACCGTCACTATTCTCTGAGGTGGAGAGAGTTCATTAGTTACTTCCTCTTCCATGCCCGCAGAATTATTGTTTCCTCTGGAACTGTTATCCTGCAGCCATGGGCGTAACTATAGGGGGTGCAGAGATAGCAGTCGCTACCGGGCCCAGGAGCCTGAGGGGGCCCAAAGACCCTTGTGCCGCATAAGAAGACACACAAAGCACTGAGGGAAGGGGGACCCAAGCTGAACTCTTGCACCAGGGCCCATGAGCCGTTAGCTACGCCTCTGCCTGCAGCGCTTTTTGCCCTGCTCTTTTATTAGTCTTTGGAGACTTCAGAAACTGATCTATTTTTGCCACTTCAAGGGATCTCGAGGCTAGTTTCCCGCCAAAAAAGGTCAGTGGAGCGCCTATATAGCTTGGGGCCAATTCTTCTCTTTGTTTCCCTTTCCTCCCTTTTTTTTTTCTTCTTTTCTTTTTCTCTTCTTTTATCTCCTTCTCTTCTCTTTTTTTTTTCTTTCCCTTCTCACCTTTCTCCCTTTTCTTTCTCTTTTCCTTCTTTTCCCTTTCTCCTTCTTTCTCACCCCCCCCCTTTTCCCCTCCCCCCTCTCTTCTCCAGCAGCTCTGTGCTCTCTTTTTTCCCCCCTTCCTTCTTCCCCCCCAAGTGAAGTGTTTATGTGATTTTATGTGTTACATCAAAACCAATCTTCCCAAAAAAGGTCAAAAAATCAGCCAGCAACACAAGACAATAATCAGGGGAGTGCGGGGTGGCAATAGGGCTCCACGTACTCAAAACAGACTAGGCCAAAAAAAAAAAAAAACGCAGAGAAGAAGCGGTCATATCAAAGAATCCACTTATATGTTAGTTATATGTTATAAGTTAGTCTGTTAGTCTATAAGTTCTTGTAGATTATTAGTTTTACATTGTCAGATTGATGTGAGTTCATGGAGAGTAGGAACAAAAAGAAACAATCCAGTATAACACGGACAGATATCATCAGTCTTCTAAGAAATAAATGAAAGCCTTCAGCAGGACACAGCCTCTAGTGAAAACAGCGCAGAGGGAGGGCGGAGGACAGACGCCGGCAGGAGAACCCACGTGTGGGCAGCCGGAGCAACAATATCACAACCGGGACACAGACAGTGCTGGGCTCGGCCGACGCCATCCACAGCAACCCGCCGGGAAGCACCACTTCATCTACACGGAGGTCCGGTCCGAGACAAGCGAACTCCGGAGCTCAGGCGGCACACCTGGCATCGGACATCAGGCGGGCCAGGAGAAGCGGTAGAGTGAGACACAGTGGAGTGAGGCAGGAGAAGAGGGAGGAGGCATGAAACCTACTCTACATCATCACGTCACCTGAGTGTGTAATCGTATATTTAATCACACTTAGTAAATATATGTATTCACCTGCGTAAGTTTATTCCTTCTCAAATCTCTTGCATTCATATTTCGTTACACTCATACTCATCTCTGCTCTGCTTGTCAGGGATTATGATTCTGAAACAGATGATAAGATCTTCAGCTGAATCTCTGTAGGAATGGAGTCCATGAGGAGACATGAAGTACACAGAGGAAAGAGAGGACAGACTGTGGTAATGTGGGGTTGTGGTAATGGAGACTGCATAAAAGTGCTGTTGCTCATTAGCCACATCCCCACCCTCCTCTTGTCTCTGCTTGTCAAGGATTATGATCATAAATACAGCTGATAAGATCTTCAGCTGAATCTTTGCAGGAATGGAGTCCATGAGGAGACATGAAGTACAGATAGGACGGACAGGACAGACTGTAGCAATGTGGGGCTGTGGCAATGGAAACTATGTACAAGTGCTGCTGCTCATCAGCCACATCCCCACTACTTGCATTCCCTATGTAATAACAATTTGGGGAATCTTTTCCTACAACCAGGGCGCTGAATGGCATGGTGAGTGGCGAGGCGTCCACACCCGCAGGGTACAGCAGGAGGGTCGCAGGCATTAACCGCAGACCTAACAAAAGGCAATTTAGGCATCTGTATAGGAAAGGATTCTTTACAGGTAGTCAAACTATGGAATGCCCTACCCCAAGAGGCAGTAATGGCAACATTTAGAAGAGGGTGAGATGCTTACCTAATAGCAAATAGCACCGAGGGTTATAAATAATAGAATTAAATAATAGAAGTTATGAGTGGATGATAGGTGTTGGGATGGATGTGTCCCTGCACAGTCTGACACTGGCAGCACTGATTGGATAGTGTCAGACTGTGCAGGGACACACCCCCAACTGGTAACAACCAGCTGGACCTTCATTTGCAAACTTCTAGTAATAAATTCATAACTTCTAGCAGGAATAATAAAGGAATGGAAACAATCCCTTTCACAGTTGCATTACCAGAAAGTTATATATCTTAGAATATGACTATACAAAAACAAATCATTTTCCCCCAAAAAATTATTTTTGCCATAGTTATACTGACATGCAGGATAAAGATGACATGGTATCTATGTCATATGGTAAATGACGCAAAATATCTCATGTAAAAATAGTGGTAGACGTTTTTTCCATGACCCCTGAAAAGAGATAATAAAAGTTCATCAATCTAATATATAAAGCTGAGTGTATGTATGTGTGTGTATGTGTGTATGTATGTTTGTCCGCTAAAGCAATCCACACCGTCGCATTTACAATCATGAAATTTGGCACACAGGGAGTACTGTGTACAGTTCTGGGCTCCTGTGAACAAGGCGGACATAGCAGAGCTGGAGAGGGTTCAGAGGAGGGCAACTAAAGTAATAACTGGAATGGGGCAACTACAGTACCCTGAAAGGTTATCAAAATTAGGGTTATTTACTTTAGAAAAAAGACGACTGAGGGGAGATCAAATAACTATGTATAAATATATCAGGGGTCAGTACAGAGATCTGTCCCATCATCTATTTATCCCCAGGACTGTGACTGTGACGAGGGGACATCCTCTGCGTCTGGAGGAAAGAAGGTTTGTACACAAACATAGAACAAGATTCTTTACGGTAAGAGCAGTGAGACTATGGAACTCTCTGCCTGAGGAGGTGGTGATGGTGAGTACAATAAAGGAATTCAAGAGGGGCCTGGATGTATTCCTGGAGTGTAATAATATTACAGGCTATAGCTACTAGAGATGGGTCGTTGATCCAGGGAGTACTTCTTTCCTCTGGATCAACTAGCAGGATGACAGACCGAACTGGATGGACAGATGTCTTTTTTCGGCCTTATGTACTATGTTACTATGTTACTAGGTACATCAGGTGCCCGGGAAGGTCTCGGAGCACGTACCGTTCCTGGGATATTCCCAAAAAAAGGAAATATGGCACATCACCTGACCTACATTAGCCAATAGAAGCCTGCAGGTCTTTCTCTTAATATCCCAACTTCATATCCCAACTGCCATAAACATGGTCACATGTCCCTTATCGGCCAATAGAAGCTCGCAGGTCCTTAGTCTCCACATACACACAGTTTTACCCCAGGTTTCCATAACAACCCAGCCATTTTTCCTCACTGCTGCAGGTCAGCTTTAAATGGCAGGATGCTGTGGATGACACTGTTAAGGGAGAGGAGTGCTGTGGAGATCACAGTTTAGGGGGCAGGCCTGAATGGCCCCCTCAAAAGACTGACTTAAAAATCCCGCCTCCCCAGGTCCCACTTAGCAACACCCTCGATCCGGTTAGGCCACGCCTGCACCCACTCGGCAGCCGACAGCCATTGAAAAAATGAAGGTAAAAATCAACTTCTGTCAGTTGCAGGGGTGAAAGGGAGGTTGACTTTATCTCTGCAGCTCACACTCAGACAGCACAGTGCTGCTGTCTGAGAGTGAGCTGTTCAAAAGGACATGCCTGCTTGAGATATTCCCAAAAAATGCATTAGCCAATAAAAGCCTGGTCACATGACCCTTATCAGCCAATAGAAGCTTGCAGGCCCTTAGTCTCCATAACAACCCAGCCATATTTCTTCACTGCTGTAGGTCAGCTTTAAAGTGGCAGGGTGCTGTGGAATACACTGTTAAGGGAGCAGAGTGCTGCGGAGGTTACAGTTCAGGGGCAGGTAAGGTGGCCATTAAGGCCACCCTCAAAAGACGGACTTAAAAACCCCGCCCCCAGGTCCCGCTAAGCTATGCCTGCTCCCACCCTGCAGCCGACAGGGATTGAAAAAATGAAGGTAAAAATCAACTTTTGTCAACTGCAGGGGTGGGAGGAAGGGTGACTTTCTCCCTGCAGCTCAAGCTCAGACAGCACAGTGCTGCTGTCTGAGAGTGAGCTGTTCAAAAGAACCTCCCTGTGTCCGTCCAGAACCTGTGCAAGACGGAGGACAGGGAGTCTGAAAGCTGGACTGTCCGGCCTAAAACCAGATCTCTGGCCATCCTAGGGACAGGCTGCTTTGGAGGTCACAGTTAACGGGACGGTCCGCTATGGAGGTCAGTGTTAAGGGGCAGATTTCTGAAGAGGCCACTTCTAAGGGGACGCGGTGTTGTGGAAATCACTGTTAAGGGAATGGGGTACTGGGGAGGTCACTAAAAAAGGGGCGGCCGCAGTGGAGGTCACTGTTAAAGGGGTGGGCTGCTGTGGAGGTCACTGTTAAGGAGGCAGGATGCTGTCAAGGTCACTGTTAAAGGAGTGGGCTGCTGTGGAGGTCACTGATAAGGGGGTGGGATGCTGTGGAGGTCACTGTTAAAGGGGCAAGCACTGTGGAGGTCTCTGTTAAGAGGACAGGGAACTGTGGAGGTCACAGTTAAGGGGAAGGTCTGCTATGGAGGTCAGTGTTAAGGGGCGTGGGGCTGTAAAGGTCACTGTTAAGGGGGCAGGGTGTTGTGGAGGTCACATTTTAAGGGAACAGAGCTCTGTAGAGGTCACTGTTAAGGAGTTATTGTGGAAATACTGTTAACGAGATGGGGTACTGGGGTTGTCATTAATAAAAGGGCAACCACTTTGGAAGTCACTGTTAAAGGGGAGGGCACTGTGGATGTTACTGTTAAGGGAGCAGAACGCTGTGGAGGTCACTGTTAAAGGGGCGGGTACTGTAGATACTGTTATAGTGGATACTGTCGATATCTTTTAACGACACACACAAACATTAAATGAAATAGATGAAATATACCCATGCGAAGCCGGGTCCTTCTGATAGTATGTTATATTTATTATATATATTTAATCTTTTTGGCTAGGGAATACTTAAAGGGGTTGGCCAGTTTATATTACTAGCTGCACATGTGCTGCTTCACTTACCATGGTGACAGACAGGGGAACTATTTATCATTAATGGTCCATCAGACCTATAGCGTTATTTTCGCACACTCATTGACTAAATGTTAACATTTCACTTCTATTAGTACATTTATCACATGGTACATAACTAGGAACACAAAAAGTGAAGTTAAAATTTCCCAGGAAGTCAGGTTGGGAAGTTTCCCTTTGACGATGTTTTACTGTGTCAGCCAGCAGTAACTTGAACTTCAAGGTGAGAGTAAACCCTCAAACGCTACTGGCATATACACTTGTAACTAAATACCTCTAATTTGCTAGTATTTCCCAAACAAATGGGTCCCTTCCTGACTATCACTGATAACTAAAACAGACACATACTAATCCCTGCATCCCGACATGTTTCGCCAAGCAAGTCGGCGTCTTAAGGGGATGACAATGCCGTGACCGCGACCGCAATAGTGCCGTGACCACGACCCCACAATCACAAGACATCCAATACTGCTGGATTTTTTGTGATTCTGGGGTAGCAGTCGCAGCAAATGTGCGAATCGCACTGCAACCCTATTTATTTCTATGTAAGCTCTGCTACACTGTGATCCTTGGGCGCAACAGCTGTCCACCGACCATAATTGCAGTGTAGCCAAACCCTTAGCCTAACTGTACACGATCAGGATTTGCACGCGGAAAATCCACACCATAGGTCATGTAAATTGTATTCTATGAGAATTTTAAATTCTCATGTACACTATGCAGATTTTTTCCATGTGGATCTTGACCTGAGGTGTTGATATTAAAATCTGCAGAATGTCAATTTATTTTATTTTTCCTTACCAGAGAGTAAAATCTGCATGCGAAAAATCGGCACCAAATCCGCATGTAAATACTGACCAATTGATGCGGATTATCCGCACGGATTTCCCCTCGAACACCTGCGGAACGTGTGCGTTTACTCTTAAAGGGAATCTGTCACCTACGTTACTGTTATCAATATCTACTGTAAGTAAGGCAATTGCATGGTAGCACATTGTACCTTTGTTATAGCCAGTGTTGTTTTCTGTCTTCAGAAAAAGAACTGTTTGAAATGCAAATGTGCCTGTAAAGTGCCAAGCGGGCGTGAATCTCAGGTGAAGAAACCCAGGCCCATCTGTGGCCAGTGTCCGAGCCTGCCTTCATGCAGAGCCCAAGCCCACCTCTTCTCAACTTTAGAATAATGCCCCCTGCTCTATTATGTACACTGCAATGTCACATTCCAGCCCTAACTCTACCCGCCTGGTTGAGGAGTTGAGTCTGATGCTCTCAAGCGCAAGCAGTGTTCTCCACTGCACATGCCCAAGATTTTGACACCATGCGGCAGCAAACGGATGGGTGGAGTTAGGGCTCAAACATGACGTTGTGGTGGAGGGGGTCATCATTCTAAAGTCGAGAAGCCGCAGGCATGGGCTCTGCATGAAGGCGGGTTCAAAAACTGGCAAGAGGCTGAGAGTCACGCCCGCTTGGCATTTTGCATTTCAAACAAAGTTCTTTTTTTGAAGATTTTTTAACACTGCTGACTATAACAAAGTACAATGTGCTACTATGCAATTATCTTATTTAGATAGCCATGACGGAGGTGACAGATTCCCGTTAATAATACCAGTATTCTGCCAAGCTCCCTGTATTGAGAATTTAATGAGCACATTAATGTACTTCCAAGAAGGAAAACTATTGTTGTTTTCAGGCAGCAAACATGTTATTTTATTGGAAAAAAATTAATAAATTTAGCTGGCTCTCAGCAGTTCATTAGCGTCTTTTATTAAATCAGTTCATATATGTATACAAAAGGCATTTAATAATTCAGTATATGTATAACAAATAGCCCTATTCTAATCACCAAATAGTACAAATTCATGATTATAAAGACTTTGTATTTAAAACACATATACAAATGGTATATTTATTGGATGACCCAAGTCCCTAATGCAGAGCTCTCATATAAAAAAATAATTGCGAAAGCTCCGCATTAGGGACTTGGGTCATCCAATAAATATACCATTTGTATATTGTTTTAAATACGAAGTTTTTATAATCATGAATTTGTACTATTTGGTGATTAGAATAGGGCTATTTGTTATACATATAGGGAATTAATAAAGACGCTAATGAACTGCTGAGAGCTAGCCATATTTATTTTTTCTATTAAAGTACGTAGATAACTGAGGAGTGATCAGTGGGCCAGGCTCCAGATTAGTTGGTGAGAATCCTCAAGTAGATTAATATTTGCATGTTATTTTATTGACTGGCATCACCACATTAGTGTCAGGGCTTTCTGCCATTGTAATGTTACCGCTGTCCAGCCAGGGTTGCCAATCAGAATTTTTCTTTATTCTGGACAACTTATCCCAAAATCACAGAGAACCAACAATTTTACGGACAAATTGGAAAACCATAATGAATAATAAAGAATATAAGTGATACATGACTATAGCTCAGTATAATGATAAGAACTCATCACCAACATTTACTGTGAGCTGTAAAATGATGATAATCACCACCAAAATAAATTACTATCAGCCTCAAAAATAATCACAGACACATCGATTGTTTCTCATGGACACAGGTAAAAATGTCACCTATTTTCATGGACTATCCAGAAATTTCTGGAAGGTTGGCAACCATAAATCCTGATAATGAACGCACCTTTTAACCAAATCTACAGAAATGAGGTAAGTGGCAGTCTTCTCTTTAGACTCACTTATCATGTTAACACGGCCTATGGAAACCAGAGCTATGTAGTCAGGAAAACTAAACTATACACAGGATATTTCTGTGCCTACACAGTCTATCTAACCCTTGAAACAGGCCACGTATTAGTAAATCAGACAGTAAACCAGCAGCCACATACTAGTAAATCAGACGGTAGACCAGCAGCCACATATTAGTAGATCAGACAGTAGACCAGCAGCTACATATTAGTAAATCAGACAGTAGACCAGCAGCCACATATTAGTACATCAGACAGTAGACCAGCAGCCACATATAAGTAAATCAGAAGGTATACCAGCAGCCACATATTAGTAAATCAAACGGTAGACCAGCATCCGCATATTAGTAAATCAGACAGTAGACCAGCAGCCACATATAAGTAAATCAGAAGGTATACCAGCAGCCACATATTAGTAAATCAGACGGTAGACCAGCAGCCACATATTAGTAAATCAGACAGTAGACCAGCAGCCACATATTAGTAAATCAGACAGTAGACCAGCAGCTACATATTAGTAGATCAGACATTAGACCAGCAGCCACATGTTAGTAAATCACAGTAGACCAGCAGCCACATATAAGTAAATCAGAAGGTATACCAGCAGCCACATATTAGTAGATCAGACAGTAGACCAGCAGCCACATATAAGTAAATCAGAAGGTATACCAGCAGCCACTGATTAGTAAATCAGACGGTAGACCAGCAGCCACATATTAGTAAATCAGACAGTAGACCAGCAGTCACATATTAGTAAATCAGACAGTAGACCAGCAGCTACATATTAGTAGATCAGACATTAGACCAGCAGCCACATATTAGTAAATCACAGTAGACCAGCAGCCACAAATAAGTAAATCAGAAGGTATACCAGCAGCCACATATTGGTAAATCAGAAGGTATACCAGCAGCTACATATTAGTAGATCAGACATTAGACCAGCAGCCACATATTAGTAAATCACAGTAGACCAGCAGCCACAAATAAGTAAATCAGAAGGTATACCAAAAGCCACATATTAGTAAATCAGACAGTAGATTAGCAGCCACATTTTAGTAAATCAGACAGTAGACCAGCAGCTACATATTAGTAGATTAGACATTAGACCAGCAGCCACATATTAGTAAATCAGAAGGTATACCAGCAGCCACATATTACTAAATCAGACATTAGAATAGCAGCCACATATTATTGAATAAGACGGTACACCAGCAGCCACATGTTAGTAAATCAGACAGTAGACCAGCAGCCACATATTGGTAAATCAGACGGTAGACCAGCAGTCACATATTAGTAAATCAGACGGTAGACCAGCAGCCACATGTTAGTAAATCAGATGGTAAACCAGCAGCCGCATGTTAGTAAATCAGATGGTTGACCAACTGCCACATATGCAAACTGCATATCTGCAAGATGGAGTCCATGTGCATGCCACATTTTGTTGTAGAGCCATTGACTTCAATGGGTCCATGGTCTCAATTTTGTGGACAAGTATAGGACATGTTCTGTCCTTTGCAAAATGGACATACAGATGTGGAAAGTCAACGGGTCCGCAACAAAATGCGGCATGCATATGGATCTCATCTGTATTTTGTGGATCTTTGGTTTGCGGACCACAAAATTCTTAAGGTCGTGTGCATGAGGCCTAACTTTGTTTGAGACAGTTTCTATACAACTGCCTTACACCTGAATCTGGTTTTATTATTTACTTGCTTAGTCTGGTGTTTGCAGGAGGCTTCTTTGTTTGTTATCACATACCTTTAGTTTATGTACCTCTTTGGACAGTTTCCACACTCTTAAATCCTAGTCTATTGGCTTTGTATGAGTGGCTCCACAGTCTTATTGTTGTCTGTATTGTAAGGCTACTTTCACACTAGCGTTTTTGCTGGATCCGGCAGGGTTCAGCGAAAACGCTTCCGTTACTGACAATACATCCAGTTGTATTATCTTTAACATAGCCAAGACGGATTCGTCATAAACTCCATTGAAAGTCAATGGGGGACAGATCCGTTTTCTATTGTGTCAGATTGTGTCAGAGAAAACTAATCCGTCCCGATTGACTTGCATTGTGGGTCTTGACGGATCCATGTTGCTCCGCATCCCAGGACGAAAAGCAAACCGCAGGATGCTGCAGTTTGCTCTCCGGTATGATAATGGAACGGAATGTATTTTGGAGAATTTCGTTCTGCTCAGTTACGTTTTGTCCTCATTGACAATGAATGGGGGCAAAACGAAAGCGTTTTTTTCCAGTATTGAGACCCAGTGACGGATCTCAATACCGGAAAATATTAACCCTAATGTGAAAGTAGCCTAATTGTGTTGGTTGTGGGTCAGCTTTCCGTTTGGGATTGGGATGGATTTTCTACTGTTTTGTAGGACTTAGCAGTCCTGAGTCACTTTCTTTTAGGTTTTATTCCTCTTGCCTACATTCTTCAATCTCCATCTGTATGCCGCTGCTCTCAGCAGTTATCTGTAAACAAGTCTTCATTTCCTATGCAGTACCACTAAAGGGGAAACTGTATATTACACAGTGCCCATTGAAAGCAATGTATTGCCTTTTTAATACATGGAAAGGCCGAGATCTCCGAAACGAGAGATACACTTTGTAGCCCCTATTCACCAAAGATGGCTGACTTGTGAAGGTGGGGGACCCCATACCCATCTGTTAAAGAGGCTTTCTGGGAATTTTATATTGATGGTCCATCCTCAGAATAGGTCATTAACATGAGATCAGCAGGGGTCCAAGACTCGGCACCCCTGCCAATCAGCTGCTTGAGGAAGCTCCTATGAATGTGACGTGGACAGCACCATCCATTTGATAGCGTCGGTGATTGGTTTCACAGCTCAGCCCCATTCACTTGAATGGAACTGAGCTGTGCCTCGGCCATGTGACTGCTCAATGTGATGTCAGATGGCCTAGGAAGAGACCTAAGTGCCCACGGAGGGCCACTGTCTGATTGATATGGGTGCTGGGAGTCGGATCCCCCCATCTCATATTATTGACCTATCTTCAAATAGCTGATTGGCGGTGGTGGTGGGAGATTGGCCCGCGCTGATATCATATTGATGACCTATCCTGATGATAGTCCATTAACATAAAAATCTCTGAAAAATCTTTAAACTATGATGAATAATTGGATTTCAAACATGGTGAAAATATTGCTGTATAATACTGTGTAACATAAATTGCAAAGGGACATTGAACTTTCCAAAGCTCCAAAACATGATATTTGATATCCTTTTTAGAGAACTGCTTATGATTTCAATGTGAGGACTTTCAAGACATTCAGGACCCTTGATACAGGTTGCGGGCTTTGGTATTTTGGCCAAAATATTAACTAACCAACAAAACAAACCCCTAGGGCTCAAATCTCTATGATAGAACTACCAGACACCAGTATATCAAAACCAGAAAAAATAAAAAATAGGTGCCCAAAACATCACTTTTAATAATATTAGTTAAAAAACCTCTAGATATCCAAAAATCGTAACAATGTACTCACATATTGGCAAGGTACCAACTTGTATACCTAAGGAGTGTGTCAACTGCCCCCAATCAGGCTAAGGGATAGTGATGTAGGAACAGGGGAGGAGGGGTCACTGGGTCTATGGCCCTCGAACCTAGCCCTATTCTCGTTCCCTTACCTCAAACTAGAGAGACGCCTCCTAAGTGCCTTCTGAAGCTTGCCCTAGCCGTGAGGGACTGCCCAGTTTCGTCATGAAGAAGGGAAAAAGGAGGTGGGTAGGTCCCTACAATCAGGGTGGGCAGTTGAGACAGGTAACAGAAGGTATATCCTCTACCAAAAGGTCACACTTCCGTATGACACAAATAAAGTGACTGTGAGATAAGGGGGTAACACTAGGTCAGCCCCCTCACACACAATTGCGTCACCAACAAGACCCGACGCGTTTCCCTGGCCGGCCAGCGAGTTAATCAGGGGACAAATATAATATAGTGAACAAGCACGACCCAAAAACAGTGTTTATAGTAAAGTGCTCAAATTCATCAGTGCGCAGTAATAGCAGCCGAATAGCTTAGCTTATAGGTGAGACTTTGGTCAGTCCAGCTGTCCGGAGCACGGGGCCATAAAGTCCATATGGCACAACCCGCTATGGTGGAAGCACCGCGTGTGGCAGAAGCAACCTCAGACGCCCGCATGCAGCGCCGCTTAAATGCATGCATTATGGGCGGAGCTAGCGCAAAGTTCCGATCACGTGAGCCGCGACGTCACTCCCCATATCACATGGGAGGTCACGTGGCCGCAGGTCCTTACAGGGCACGTTTTAAGAACGGAACACAGTCATGAATGGAACAGTATGGGGATGATTTGATAGTAAATCAATTCCCATCATTCGCAACAAAGTGTCATGTGACTAGAGTTACTCAATAACGTCACCGCTAGCTCTCCTTATCTTGGATCTGTACAGAGGATATACAAGATCCGATGCTGTAAGATATTGTACAAATAAAGAATAGATGTTAGAGTGGGAATTACGTGGAAATAAACGTCCCACACCAATATACAGAGCATTTTGGCCAGAATGGGCACAGGGTATCACGGTCACCGACTATATAGTATAAAGATACTCTGAGAAATAGTTTTAGACCGCAAAATAGATAATGCAGTCCTAACCAATGGCTATGACTCCCACATACCCTCGCCCGTATATAGATACCAATTATCATACGGGGAGGGAATGAGAGAGAGCTACGCAGGGAGAAGTAGGACAACTGGGAGCTGGGAGTAAGTAATTTATTTATATGAACCGGACGAATGATAACTGCTCATTGAGGCCTTTCAGGTGGACGGTTTTTAAATGAAAGATCCACCAAGCCTCTCTTTGAAGGATCATTCGATCCCAATTTCCCCCACGTATGGGATATAGGACTAGCTCGATTCCCATAAATCTTAGTTTAGAAACATCTCCTCTCTGACAAATAGATAAATGTCGTGCCAATGGTGTGTCTTTCTCATGGCGAACGTCTCCCAGATGTTCACTAATTCTCCTGCGCAGCTCCCTCTTCGTCTTTCCGATCGGCAGAAAAATAAAAATAAAAATCTGAAAATGGTCACACAAAAAGACATGATTTTTTTTCACAAATGCTTTTATTGTATACAACTGAAATAAAAATTTAAAACATTTCCATAATGGCCTTCCCTATAAAAATATCACATGATCAACCCCCTCAGGAGACAAATAAAAACTGTGCCAAAATAGCTATTTTTTGGTCACCTTGCCCCAAAAAATGTAATGATCAAAAAATAATAATTTTACCAAAAATAGCAATGCCTCCTTCCTATAAGTGCCAACCACACAATGCCCATAACAGTTCCCTCTCATAACAAAAGTATCTACGCAGTGCCCATAAAAGTACCCCTCATAAAAAGGCATCCACACAATGCCCCCATAACAGTGCCCCTCTGATAACAGTGCCAGCTACACAGTGCCGCACAACAGCATCCCCTCATAACAGTGCCAGCTACACAGCCTTTGGCTCCGAAGCAATAAATAGGGGGAATAATTGAGGGATTTGAAAGAAAGATTGAGTCCAGACCTTGTATGTAGTTGAACAGCAGCTTTACTTTGCATAAACGTTCTCCAAAACGGTTTACAGACTGTGTCTTGGTCTCAGCAGGATTTAGCATTAAACTTGGCAGGCAAACTCTACTCTGCTAAATCTCTTTCTCTGTGGCTCTGCTGTACTGACAGGCTGACTGTGTGGCTTTGCTTCTTCTGTATGCTGCACTTTCTCTCTGTAGACTGACTGTAGGTGGCTCTGGCTGGCTTGGACATGTCCAGCAGAGACTTGCCCCTGCACACCTGTCCCCTAGCAGGGGATAAGCTAGACTAACTGGAACTTCTGCCCCACCCTTCCTGCAGGAAGTAGGACTCGCCCACTTCTCTCCAGAGGGGAATTAGAATGGAATGGAAGGTTCTATTCTATCTAAGATACCTCTGCCATATTTGCTGCCACCTGCTGGTGAACATGGAACATTACAGGAACATTACATTTGAACATGACAGTTGCAAACAGATTTGGAATGCACAGTGTGGAGGACCTAGAATAAAATGCATAGATGACATTAATGTTAGACCAATAAAGACAGTAGCAAGGTGCAGAAGTGGTAACACCACTCTGGGGTGTTACATATGTATCTGTCATATTCAGCAGCCAGGTTCTTGGCCATCTACTAGAGAGGGGTCGTTGATCCAGGGAGTTATTCTGATTGCCTGATTGGAGTCGGGAAGGAATTTTTTTCCCCTGAAGTGGGGAAAATTGGCTTCTGCCTCACAGGTTTTTTTTTTGTCTTCCTCTGGATCAACTTGTAGGAAACAGGCCGAACTGGATGGACAAATGTCTATTTTCGGTCCTATATACTATGTTACAATGTTACTATCTGTTACATCATGTATAGTAACATAGCAACATAGTATATAAGACCGAAAAAAGACATTTGTCCATCCAGTTCGGCCTGTTTCCTACAAGTTGATCCAGAGGAAGGCAAAAAACCCCTGTGAGGCAGAAGCCAATTTTCCTCACTTAAGGGAAAAATTCCTCCCGACTCCAATCAGGCAATCAGAATAACTCCCTGGATCAACGACCCCTCTCTAGTAGCTATAGCCTGTAATATTATTACACTCCAGAAATAAATCCAGTCCCCTCTTGAATTCCTTTATTGTACTCACCATCACCACCTCCTCAGGCAGAGAGTTCCATAGTCTCACTGCTCTTACCGTGAAGAATCCTTTACTATGTTTGTGTACAAACCTTCTTTCCTCCAGACGCAGAGGATGTCCCCTTGTCACAGTCACAGTCCTGGGGATAAATAGATGATGGGAGAGATCTCTGTACTGACCCCTGATATATTTATACATAGTTATTAGATCTCCCCTCAGTCGTCTTTTTCTAAAGTGAATAACCCTAATTTTGATAACCTTTCAGGGTACTGTAGATCCCTCATTCCAGTTATTACTTTAGTTGCCCTCCTCTGAACCCTCTCCAGCTCTGCTATGTCTGTCTTGTTCACAGGAGTCCAGAACTGTACACAGTACTCCATGTGTGGTCTAACCAGTGATTTGTAAAGTGGTAGGACTATGTTCTCATCACGGGCATCTATGCCCTTTTGATGCAACCCATTATCTTATTGGCCTTGGCAGTAGCTGCCTGACACTGGTTTTTGCAGCTTAATTTGCTGTTTATTAAAATTCCTAGATCCTTTTCCATGTCAGTGTTACCGAGTGTTTTACCATTTAATATGTACGGGTGACTTGCATTATTCCTTCCCATGTGCATAACTTTACATTTGTCAGTGTTAAACCTCATCTGCCATTTTTCTGCCCAAGCCTCCAATCTATCCAGATCCCTCTGTAGCAGTATATTGTCCTCTTCAGTGTTAATTACTTTACACAGTTTAGTGTCATCTGCAAAAATAGATATTTTACTGTGCAGGCCTTCTACAAGATCATTAATAAATATATTGAAAAGAATAGGGCCCAATACTGACCCCTGAGGTACCGCACTAGTTACAGTGACCCAATTTGAGTATCTACCGTTAATAACCACCCTCTGTTTTCTGTCACTCAGCCAGTTACTTACCCACATACAGACATTTTCTCCCAGTCCGAGCATCCTCATTTTATGTACTAACCTTTTATGAGGTACGGTGTCAAATGCTTTGGAGAAGTCCAGATATACGACATCCATTGATTCGCCGCTGTCAAGTCTAGAACTTACCTCCTCATAGAAGCTGATTAAATTTGTTTGGCATGACCGATCCCTCATATGTATCTGTTATAATCATGAGCCAGGTCCCTGGTGGTCTGGGGCATCATGTATATATCTGTTATATTCAGCAGTTAGGTCCATGGGCATCTGTGGCATCATGTAAAGATCTGTTATATTCAGCAGCCAGGTCACTGGAGGTCTGTGGCATCATGTATGTACATATCTATTATATTCAGCAGCCAGGTCCCTGGTGGTCTGATGCATCATGCATGTATCTGTAATAGTTAGCAGCTAAGTCCCTGGTGGTCTGTGGCACCATGTATGTATCTGTTATAGTCATGAGCCAGGTCCCTGGTGGTCTGTGCCATCATGTAAAGATCTGTTATTTTCAGGAGCCAGGTGTCACGGACGTTCCCGAGACAGGTGGCAGGAGATCGGTGAGACTGGCAACATGTGGTTTGATCGGACATATTTTCCGTTTGGATCAAATGACGTCTGTGTTGTTTTTGGTGCTTCTGTTGTTTCTCCCACTAAGCTATGTGGTTTATAGCTTCAGTTTGAGTTGTGGATTGCTGGTGTGTGGATCTTGGCTGAGTTCCTGGTGCTGCTGTAGCTACTTGAAGTTTTTTCTTTCCATTTTGTATTTTGTTTGGGTTATTTTATGTGTTGCATTTCCCTGTCATTTGTATTAAGGCCTGAGGGAAACTCCTGTCCATCCTTACTTTTGGAGGAACTGGTTGTCTCAGTCCTGACATTAGTACCAGGGTCCTTTAGGGTGAGGTAGGACACTAGGTATTCCTGTGTATGAACTCACCTACCACTGGAGTCTGTTCATACTGGTAGTTAGTCAGGACTTTGATTAGGGTTTTACTAGGAGGTGTCCATCTCCTTTCCCTAGTTTCCAGGCCTTATTCCCTCACCCCTTTCCCTCCTATGTTCGGCGTGGTGCTTCTCTCCCACACCCAAACGTGACACCAGGTTCCTGGTGGTCCAGTGTTCATGTAATCCAAGCTGGAGCATGTGACATCTGACAAATCTCATGTAGAATATGCAATATGTTTTCATTATGCACTAAAATATTATATTTTAAAATGTCTAAATACATAAAACTGTGAATATATAAATGAATAGACGATTTCATATTAGTTCAGTTATTTATGCAAATGAAAGTGTCATTGTTCTCTTAATGTGTTTCTGCAGCGTCCTGCAGGTCAAGAGCAAGGAGGAAGGTTATAGTAATTATGGTAAATCTGTACGAGAGAAGATTATGTAATTAAAGTCTTTAATTTGTACACTTCATATGTACTTTAATACAGGCCATTATGAGCTGTTCTAATGGGCCAATATCAAGGCAGCTCACATGGTTGAATGCACGGATGATCTATATAAGATTAAGCCCATTATATAGGAGAAGTGGTGAGTGACCATACAAGTGAAATATACATTGTACGGTAAACAAGATTCATTATGTTTTTGTGGAAATGTTTTATAAAATGAGTTGGAATATCTTAGTATGCAAAGTAAAAAAGTAACAAAGCGCTCCGTCAGTCCCATAGAAATGGATAAAGTGCTGAACAAACATGCGCATCACTGCTCCATTTAAATGGGGGCTCAGGGACCCCTATTCTTAGTATAGCTTTCCAGCAGAAGCAGGGGAAGCGGCAGCTTTGGGATCAAATCTCAGAAGAGGCCCATCTGGTAGGAGGGGTAACAGATTTTATTGTCAGGGCCCCCTCAACAATATTATACCATGACATTCTATACAGAGCCATTGTAGGAAACGGAAGGAGCAGCTTCTGGGCCTCGTCTGAGAGAGCGATCTTGACTAGCCACAGGAGTGGGGGTTTCATGGAAGGAAGGGTTTACAAAGAAGTTGCTGGGGGGGGGGGGAGTTTATTATAAACCACCTAATATACCAGAGTCCACAGAAAATCTACTGCTAAACGAGATAGACGAGGCGGCAAATCATAATGAGGTCGTTATTATAGGGGACTTCAACCACCCAGATATAGACTGGGAAACTGAAAGCTGTACATCCCAAAAAGAAAACAGGTTCTTGGCAATAGCCAAAGACAATTACCTTTCCCAACTGGTTCAGGACCCCACTAGAGGGACGGCCATACTGGACTTAGTATTAACCAATAGACCTGACAGAACAACAGATGTGCAGGTTGGGGGACACCTAGGAAATAGTGACCATAAAGTAATAATATTCCAATTATTCTTCAAATGATAGTTTCTAAAGAGAGGAACAAAGATACCAAACTTCAAAAAAGCTAAATTTAGCCAACTAAGCGAGGCCATAGGACTAACTAACTGGGACAAAGTCCTCAAAAATAAAAATACAACCACAAATGGGAGATTTTTAAAAGCACTGTAACATCTAATTGTGAGAGGTACATACCATATAGGAATAAAAGGCTAAGGAACAATAAGAAACCAATGTGGATAAATGGAACCGTAAAGAAAGCAATAAATGACAAAAAGAAAGCATATAGATCACTAAAACAGGAGGGGAACCAGGAAGCACTGATAAACTATAAGGAGAAAATAGAATATGTAAAAAAGTAATAAAAATTGCCAAACTAGAGACTGAAAGATTAAGAGAGTAAAACTAACCCTAAAATGTTCTTCAATTATATAAATGGTAAAAAATATAAATCTGAAGGAGTCGGCCCTCTACATAGCAATGAGGGGGGTGTTGCAGAGAGCAACGAGGATAAAGCAAAACTATTAAATATTTTTAAGGAGGAAAATAAACTGTCAGATGAAATGCAGAATGTAAAAGTAAATTCCCCATTAAAAGTGCCCTGTCTGACCCAGTAAGAAGTACAACAGCAACTTAAAAAGATTAAAATATACAAATGGCCAGGACCGGATGGCATACACCCCCGTATCCTGAGGGAATTAAGTAATGTCATAGCCAGACCTATATTATTTCTGATATTTACGGACTCTATACTGACAGGGAATGTTCCACATGATTGATGCATAGCAAATGTGGTGCCAATATTCAAAAAGGGTCCAAAAACAGAGCCTGAAAATTATAGGCAGGTAAGTTTAACATCTGTTGTTGGTAAACTGTTTGAAGGGTTTCTCAGAGATGCTATCTTGGAGTATCTCAATAAAAATAAGAAAATAACGCCATCTTAGCATATCTTCAAGAGGGATCGGTCATGCCAAACAAATTTAATCAGTTTCTATGAGGAGGTAAGTTCTAGACTTGACAGCGGCGAATCAATGGATGTCGTATATCTGGACTTCTCCAAAGCATTTGACACTGTACCTTATAAAAGGTTGGTATATAAAATGAGGATGCTCGGACTGGGAGAAAATGTCTGTAAGTGGGTAAGTAACTAGCTGAGTGACAGAAAACAGAGGGTGGTTATTAATGGTACACACTTAGATTGGGTCACTAGTGGGGTACCTCAGGGGTCAGGAAAATGTAGCAAACGATCCAGCACTCTAATTTTCATGAAAATCCAAAAAAATCCTTTATTTCGGTGTAGCCAAATGTACATACAGCATATAAAATCTTCAGCACAGATATACACTCCTGTACAGTCTACGCGTTTCGAACCGTCCGGTTCTTAATCATGACCTCCGGTTTGTCCAAAATCTTGAGTCATATATAGTGATTTATGTCTAAGCAGTCCCTCCCATGGGGTGGGAATACTGCAGGTGTATCCACTAATGTGACAGATTGTAGGCAACTCAGAGAGCTTTGTTTCTTTCACATATCTAAACATATTAAAACCAAATCATACACATACTATGGGCAAGGAAAATTATTCCCATAGGAAAACTAACAAGCAAAACAGGAGTGTCAAGTGTACACAATTATCATACAGACTAAATAGGCATATAATTTATTTTATTGCAAACAGTTACCAAGAGAGTAAAAAACTGCACCATGTGAATACTAGTTAGGGATTTAGTGTGCAGAAATACCCAATATTGTGCAGCATTATAAAGACAAATTAAGACTGAAATATTGTTTTGTCATTATCATTAATAAAAATGCAAAAATTCCTTTTTGAAATTCATCGGGAAGGGATTTTTTCCCCTTAAGTGGGGAAAATTGGCTTCTGCCTCACAGGGGTTTTTTGCCTTCCTCTGGATCAACTTGTAGGAAACAGGCCGAACTGGATGGACAAATGTCTTTTTTCGGTCTTATATACTATGTTACTATGTTACTATGTTTAAATGCCATGGTCAGTTGCAACCATGGCATCTGAGTGGTCTCTTCCCGGTAGGACTGTCCTTCTTAGGCCTAAACGGCTCCCCTGTGCTAAGATTGAGGGAGCTGTTCAGTTGCTGTGGCAGCTTCAGGCCTTCTGAATGATCCAAGGCCTGCCACAGTGTAGCAGTGGAGTTCCATAGGGACATAATCAATCTCCCATAGGCTGCAATGTTATATCATTGCCGTCCGTGGGAAAAGCAATCAAACGGCTGCATGTTAAAGTCCCCTAGAGGGACCTAAAATAAGTGTAAAAAAAAATAAAAAAAAAAAGGATTTAAAAATATAAAAAAAATTAAGACTCAAATCCGCTCATTCTCCATATTAAAAATAAAAAACAATAAAAAATAAAGATCATTAGCATCACCACATCCCAAGACACCTGTACTAATAAAATATAAACATATTTATCCCATACAGTGAATGCTGTAACGGAAAAAAATCTAAATGGTTTATTTGTTGTTTTTTTCCGTCTCCTTACCTCCCCCAAAAAATTTAATAAAAAGTGATCAAAAGTTCTACACACTCAAAATGGTATAAATAAAAAATACCTTTAGCTCCGTAGATGTAAATATAAAGAGGTTATGGGGGTGAGAATATGGCGATTAAATAAAGGTAACAGGGCAGTTGTACTGTATAGGGAACACCGTGAAAACAAAACCCATAAAAACACAAGAAACACATAGAAGACATTTTGGCCTATGTAGACAAGGGCCTTTTCCCAGTGTAGACGCTTGTCAAGTTCGGGTGTGGGAGGGAAACACCACACCGAACATGGGAGGGTAAGGGGTCACGGAATAAGGCCTGGAAACTAGGGAAAGAAGATGGACACCTCCTAGTAAAACCCTAAACAATGTCCTGACTAACTACCAGTAAGAACAGACCCCAGAGGTAGGTGAGGTCATACACAGAAATACCTAATCTCCTCTACAAATCACAGGAAAATGCAACACACAGAACTCAAACAAAATACAAAGAGGGAAAGGAAAGACTTAACTTCAAATGAGCAATGTAAACACCAAGAACTCAGCCGAGATCCACACAACAGCAATCCATAAAGGAAACTGAAGCTATAAACCACACAGCATAGTGGGAGAAGCAACTATAAATAAGGAAGGGTAAATGACCACATTAGCAACACCTGAGGCAAGGGGTGTGGCCATTACCGGAAACAACACAGACGGCAATTGATCCACAAGGAAGCCTGTCAGATCAAACCACATTTTGCCAGTCTCATCGATCTCCTGCCAACTGTTGCGGAAATGTCCTTGACAGTACCCTTCCTTCTACAGGTGACCTCCGGGCAACCAGGACCGACCTTATCCGGGTGAGACCTGTGAAAAGCTTTCACCAAACAACTGGCATTCATGTCAGATGCCGGTACCCACATCCACTCCTCTGGTCCATAACCCTTTCAGTAAACAAGATACTGAAGAGATCTGCGGAGAACTTCCACCCCTATATTGGAGATGGAGATTTGGAAGGTCTTATGTGTCCTTTAGCCAAACTCTCCGTAATATATTCTCTCACGGCCAGTCTTTCAGGTCCAGAAAGGTTATAGAACCTAGATTTTGGCAATTTAGCTCCGGGAATTAGATTGATAGGACAATCATATTCCCGATGTGGAGGTACATCCTGGCATCCACTCTCAGAAAACACGTCAGCAAAATCAGTAAAATCAGAAAACAGAAAAAGATGTAATCCCAAGTAAGTGAAGGGAAGAAAGTAGACGGCACTCACCACTGGAAGCTTACCTTTATTCTTGACATCGTTGGTTACAAGCTGGTTATATACATCAAGGCTGGGGCAGACTATTCCTACACAGAACGCTGAATGGCGACGACCATTACGCGCTACCGCCTTTTTTCAGGCCACTGACCTAATGCTAAAGTCTGCGCCCTCTTTTAATGTTGTTACGGTTACCTTGGTAACCTATAACGCTTCCAAAATAGGTTAAAAACAAATGACACTTGTTGCTTATTGAGGACTCATATTATGCGAACATGCTCAGATCATTTCTTTTATTCAGACCTAGAGGACCCATAGCCAGTCTGAACTATCCACCTTGCCTCCCTCTGTAAAGCTTCATTCACACGTCTGTGTCCGTGCTCAAATCCGTTAGCAGGTGGTCAGTGATGCATCAGTGAAGCTGTCCGTGAAGGATCCGTGTTTTGGGTCAAAACTGATTTTACAAACGTCGTTAACCCTTTAGGTGCTCCTCAACAGTTTATGGCAAATGGAGATAAAATTTCAGAATTTCTATTTTTGGTAACCTTGCCTCACAAAAATGTAATATAGAGCAACCAAAAATCATATGTACTCTAAAAATAGTCCCAACAAAACTGCCACCTTATCCCGTAGTTTCCAAAATGGGGTCACTTTTATGGAGTTTCTACTCCAGGGGGGCATCAGGGGGGCTTCAAATGGGACATGGTGTAAATAAACCAGTCCAGCAAAATCTGCCTTCCAAAAACCACACGGCGCTCCTTTCCCTCTATGCCCTGGCCTGGATAAGTAAAAGCGTTTTAAAGTTATTCACACATAAAGTGACACTGGTAAGATTTGCAAAAAATGGCCTGGTCCTTAAGGTGAAATATGGCCGTGTCCTTAAGGGGTTAAAGGACACTGCTCCCCATATTCACTTAAAACTTGCTCAGGTGTGGGTGAAGAAAAAGGCAGAAGAGCTACTGGCTTACAAATCGAATCCATAAATGGGGAAGCATCCCTACCTTTACCTACTTTGATCGAATGCAATCGGATGCCAAACAATAGAGAAGAAATTCTTACACCTGAGGCAGCATTACATCATGCACATCTAAAATCCATAGAAAATCTCATACCTGCACTTGACCCAGAGGCCCAAATAATACTTCTGCTTGGAAGAGATATCATAAGAGTCCACAAGGTCAGAAAACAAATAAATGGTTCTCACAATTCTCCATGTGCCCAGAAGCTTGACCTGGGGTGGGTCATTATACCGTATTCTGTAAAGAATCCATTGCTGCAGACATACAACAAATGTTCTATTGTTTCCTAGTTAAAGAACTAATTTGAGCCGCTAGAACTAAACGTTGATGCAGAGATTCGTCCTCATGTTTCTGTACTCACCACAAAAGTTTCTAACAGACCAAACGATTCAACAAGTTTTCTACATGGAAATCACTGAACAGAGCTATAGCTGGCCTGATCCACATAGCCAAATCTTTTAGAGCCACACCTATAGGATCAGAGCACTGCAAAGGTTGGCATTACTGTCATAAGGCCCATACAGACGTTATTATCCGTTGTATCCAACAAGAGGTTTATGCTCAAGAATTTGAACTCATCCAAAATCAAAAGTGTGTTCTAAAAGAGACTTGACCCCTTTATAGATGCTAATAGACTGTTGAGAGTTGGAGGATGTTTTTTTAAATGCGAAACAATACCTCTCTACACTACATGTCCAGAATAAATGGCAAACCAACAAACCCAACATGGAGGTTGGTAATGTTGTCCTTGTCAAAGACCCTCAGTCAAAATGACTGGCCTTTGGGATTAATAACCAAGGTGTTCCCAAGTGAAGATGGGAATGTCAGAAAGGTGGAAGTTAAAGTCTGCAGGCAACATGAGCCTAAACTCTTCCTCAGACCCGTTACTGAACTGATTTTGTTGCTCTCGCCAGAAGTGACTTTATGTGGTATCCTATATATACCAGGCTGGGAGTGTCATGCCTTCAGCAAGTTTGTTATTATTATTTCATGTATAGTTACGATGCTTTATGTGTAGTTCTCTGTTCATTGTGTAACAGCACTCTCTAGTGGCTGTTTTACATACAATTTCAGCTATTCATACTAGAAGTTTGGTCTACTTCAGCTTCCATACCTCAGTGACATCATTAGCCCTGCACATAGCAGTCACTTCCTCATTTACAGCCATCTTTCCAGAGGTTAGCACATGGTCTGGAAGTCCCTGGAGTCATCCTCCACATCTAAGCTCACGGTAGCATTGCTGGTATGTCACATAGCCACATTATTGCCTGTTTGCATCTGTAATTGCATGTTTTTTTCCCTGCTCTTTTATAGAAGCTGCAGTTAATAGTTAGGGACCATGTCTGTGCATTTAAATAGCATAGCGTGCTCATGGTTAAATGTATGATATGCATTTTAACATGTCAGACCTATTAGTAAGTGCATTGTTTTTCTGTTCCTCAGTTTCACCACTTATACATCCTTGCAATAAAGACAAGTTGGATGTTGCTCCGTTGTCAATCCATTGCTGGGAAAGGTTTACTGTAGCTGTCTGTCGAGCTATGTACCTTCACATATAAGGAGGACAGAACAATAGCGCTGCCGTTGGCTGGAGCGTTCTCCCAGCTAATCGCAGCGCTGGCAGGGGACGCCAAACACTGGAGTCCCCTGCCTAACCTTGGAGGAGACCGGTGCTGACTAGTTCTGCACCGGTGACCTTCCCCATGACTCCCCCCCCCCCCCCACGCAGCTTCCTTCTGCTTCCGTTGCTGTGATGTGCCGGTCTTCATTGACCGGCCAATCGCAGCGCTTGGAGCTGCAGGAGGGCGGAAAGACACCATGCTGCCCTTACCTGGCATGGATGCCTGCTGGGACCACGGTCTCTCTACCGGCCCTACAGGGATGCTGGGGGGTCCGCCCAGATCTCCAACGGCAGCCGGAGGTTCAGAGAGTCGGGACAGTCATTCCTGCTCCCCAGTGGCAGTATGTTTTGCAGGGAGAGGAGGCAACCGGTCTCTCCCCCCAACCACAGGGGGACAGCACCCCTAACTCTGATGGTGCAGATGGGACCGCGATCTCTGCACCAAACCTACAGGGATGCTGGGTGGTCAGCCCAGATCCCCAATAGCAGACGGAAGGAGTAGGAATAGTCGGTCCTGCTCCCCTGTGGCAGTATGATTTGCAGGGAGAGGAGACAACCGGTCTCTCTCCTCAGCTGCAGTGTTCCTTGCAGAGAGAGGAGACAACTGGTCTCTCTCACCAACCACAGGAGGACAGCACACCTAACTCCGATGGTGGGGATGGGACTGTGGTCTCTGCACCAGACCTACAGGGATGCTGGACGGCCGGTACAGATCCCCAACCAACCCTGCAGGAATGCCAGGAGGAAGAGGTAAGCGATCCCTCCTCTCCACAGCAGATCTGCAACCAGGTCTTGGGGGGTAGGATTCCCTGACCACATCCCAGCAGAAGAGCTGGCATCTGGGCAGAGCGCAGTTGGCCTCTGCCCTACCTGTCTCTTTGTTACAGGGCAGGACTGCGCACCAGTTTGTCCAGCTGAAGCACTGGCACCAGGGCAGAGTACCGCTGAGATCTGCCCACAAAGCAACCTCCACTCCCAGCCAGAGAGCAACACAGAGACCAGGAGTATCACACAATCTTGATGGACTCACTGGACAGAGACAGGCTTCCAAATTCATCAGGTCCAGTATTTGGTTGTGGGTGGGCTTCTCCACTAACTCAGGTACTGACCGACAGGAGGTCAGGTACCTGGTTAGTCTTCCCCTGGGAGGGAAGATGTGTGTCGAAAGCACCTTCATCACTGGGAGTTGGAGAGGCCTGCTTGCCAGCCTCTTGCCCTGTGATTATGGCCCCTGGGACACTATTTGGTCATATTGGATTTTAAAGGCACTGTTTCTGCCCCTTGGACTTTTAACTTGAACAGAATCAAACATGTGGCAGCGGCCATCCTAAATTGTCCAGCAGTGTTTTGCCGCCGAGTGTGTGGAACTATTTTGGGCATGGGACCATGTGCACGGTGGGGCAAAAATAAGACTTCCAGGAATTTCCTGAACCCCTAAACCGATCTGGGTGATTTTTGGATAGGTTGTTCACCCAGATCAAGGCTATCAGGGGATGTGACTTTTATGGGGTGTTTTTTCGTGTGGTTGGGAAAAATGTGTGTTTTCTGAATATCACAGACAATGCCACTGTGTTGTTGATTGTGTCACAGGCAGAGGGGGGGGGGGATTGTGTACAAGTGCTGGGAGTGTTTCAATACTGTAAATGTATGTGATTGGCTAATGTAAAAACTGATTGTAGAATAAACAGTGGCTCAACCCCTCAACACAATATACCGCCAGTCCATATTGAATATTGAATATAAGAGCGGGTTTTCATTGCATGCAAGGTGGAGTTTCTTTGTGGACTTTATTTCATTTGCACGCATTGTGGACTTTCTTCATTTGCACGTAAGGTGGAGTTTTATTGTGGAAATTTTTATTGTGGAATTTTATTGTGGTTTATACATTGTTATATATTAAAACAAAATCCATATACAGATCTGCTGAGTGCCCCCACGATTTTGATTTTTATTTGTTTTAACGGGACGGGGTGAACCGGTGGGTGTGCACCCGTTCATATTGTGTTGAGGGGTTGAGCCACTGTTTATTCTACAATCAGCTCTTCCTTTTTCACCCGGGTCAGTTGTGCTCCCTCTCAACCACTATGAAGATCTGGCAACATATGGATTTAAAATATCAGAAAATTGATAATTTTATGTTTGATGCAGATGGAGAAAATAATTTGATCTCAGAGAAGCCTATGGAGGACACTTATAGGGAATTAGAGAAGACCTTACAAAAAGAACTAAGAAATAGGTGGGAAATCAAAACCCTTACACAATATATACATAAAGGCTTTATTCCAAAAGGTCTCCTATTAACAAAAACTCCTGCCTCAGACTTAATCAGTGAAGAGTTCAGTAAAGAATGGGATCTTTTTTTGAAGACACAGTCAAATAATTTAATACAAATGATAATTAATAGAAGAACGGAATTGATGACTGAACTTCTAAAAAAGATAGAAATACTGAAACAGAGTGTGGATCAATATAAAAATGAAGATATAAACCAGAAATGGGAAGAACGTATATGTAAAAGTCTGGATACACTTGAAAAGGACATTATTTATAAAAAATCTAAAAAGATGAGGAGTTACAAATCGAACCAAAATAATACATCCTTGGGAGAAGGAAGACAGAAAGAAAGAGAAAGGATAGATCTAGGGGAAGGCAAATCGAATGAATTACAGGAACAGTATAAGGTTCCAATCACGAATAGATATGAGGTATTAACTTCGCCGCTTTTTTTAGATCAAACCCCATCACATTGCAAAACAAGGATAAGAAATACACGGATACCGACACCACAGAGAAACAGGGGACAGCATACACGGAAACACGAATACAATTTAAGACACAGAAACAGGGAAAATCATACACCCCAAACACAATGGCACGGCCACAATTGGGAGAACAATCAACACAGAGAGGGGAACAATTGATCACAGATCAGATCACATCACCACACACAGGAATTTTCACCACAACACAAGAGGTATCAATCAACACGAGTCAGTGGGAGTAGGCGATTATCTTCAATATCAATATATCCACAGTCAGAGAACCACACGATCAAACCCGGCTAGCTGCACTTTAAAATTTGTCTCTAGAGAGATTAATCAGTGAGACCAATCAAAGCTTCCCCGCCACCGTCACGTGGGACGCCACGGAGTGACGGAGTGATCACGTGGGACGCTGCGCCAGGTCCTGGCAGGAGAAAGAAGCAACGAACACGCCGTTCGCATCGTACCGGGAGAGGAATAAGTGTGGAACAAGTGTGGTAATGTACTTACATCTATATCTATATATGAGAGACTGAATATAGATGACAGTTAAACTGTGGCGAACACATTGTGGAGCATTTTAGCACGGACATTTTATAAGGAAATCGACGTCTATACCGCCAGTCCATATTGAATATTGAATATAAGAGCGGGTTTTCATTGCATGCAAGGTGGAGTTTCTTTGTGGACTTTATTTCATTTGCACGCATTGTGGACTTTCTTCATTTGCACGTAAGGTGGAGTTTTATTGTGGAAATTTTATTGTGGAATTTTATTGTGGTTTATACATTGTTATATATTAAAACAAAATCCATATACAGATCTGCTGAGTGCCCCCACGATTTTGATTTTTAATGTAAAAACTGTCTCAGTCTTCCACAAGGTCCCCAGGGGGAGTGTCCCTTGCTAGAAGACCTGCCTAAAAGGCTGACATGTAGCCCCAATAAAGAGTTCTGCTTTACCCCTTCATGAAGTCTTGGCTCATGGTTGGGGGATGGGATAACTACACTCTTGGGGATGGCTATATCACAATACTCCCCTGAGTATAAGCTCTTTTGAGAGATTGTTCCTGGTTCCTGCTCTCTGGATTTAGGAGAGGTTCACCCACTGGAAGCTGAAGCCCGGGCTTGGGTTCATTGTGGGTGGAGGACTGCGAGACCCCAACCAAGCTGCGGTGGTTCATGGGGTCTGTGGTGGTCATGGTGTCTGGTGGAGTGCTTGGAGCCCTCGGTGCCTTTTTCTATAGTGGGCAAGCATGACCACCGCTGCTGGATTGTAGGGTGCAAGCATGAAAAATAACTCCTTAAAATGTGATGGAATAGCCTGAGGATAGATCATCAATATTAAAAGCCTGGAAAGTCCCTAGAAGACACCCGTCACACTTGACCACGTCCTGGTCTGACGTGCCTCCAAAGACCTGTATCCCACAGTGGACACTATAGCCATAATTGGCAGATTGAGAGAGACTTTAGCAAGCTGGAGGGGAAGGAGGGCCATAACCTTCATCCTTACTGACGCCCATAAACTGCTATCTGGGAGAAAATTGCACTGTGTACGACTGGAACTGTATTTTTCTATGGTTGGATGTACTACTACTCCTATTCTGCTCTACAGTAAAGAGAGACATTTATTCGTCTAAGTTATTGAACTCTACACACCTTGCCTCGTACCCATCCAGACACCTAACGTCAAGGAAACCCCATCTACCACCAGGCAGGAGCCCCAGAATTAGGGTGTACCCTGAGGGAAGAAAGGGGGCCCCTCTTCTTTCACTGAATGGCCCTAGCTGTGAGGATAGCTGCCATGATTGACTGTGACAGCCAGAGCCGCTACCACTCCCATTCTCCACTGCACATAGACATTTGTGAAATTGAACTGTGCACAGTGAATATTAGAACCAGCTCGGTCCTGTGAAGGGATTCTTATGCTTGGTCAGCATTGTACCTGTGGTTGCACGGCTGCTCCTAGGGGACTTATGCTTGCATCTTGTCAGGGGTAATAAATGCGGGGAGCACCTTTGTTATTTCCTCTTCTCTTTTCAAAATGTTTTTGAAATACTTTTCCAAACGTACAGAACAAAACTGACCAAAATAGTCCAATGCAAAAGAAAAGGCAAAAGCGCACAATGTCCAGATAAAGCATACCTGAACACAGAGCCAAATATTACAAGAATGTTAAATACAGTACAGTACATTGGGGACACCACACGTAGATCAAACAATCTCCTTTCAGACCTAAAAGCCAAACAGGTGAAAAATAGGCAAAAAAGCAATAGTACAAAGACAAATGGCAAAATATGGAGAAATGGAAGGAAAAGAAGAAAAACCGGGATAGGCTATGGAGATCACCAGGTGAAGTCAAAGGTAGGGCCCAGGGTTCATCCTTATGGGACATAAACTGTAGCTGAACAAGAAAACACTCAACAAAATATGCAGGACATAACATGAACCTTGATGCAGAATTGTCAAAAAGGCTGAAAAGGCTGAAATCTTCTGCATAAATTGATATTCTGTGGAATTAAAATTCTTAACACAAGTCAATTTCTGGAGTTCAGAGAGAGAAAAGGCAAAGTCTATGTGCTCCCTACATTAAGGAATCTGTCACCTGGCTATCCACAATTTTTTTTTTCCCTTTAGCCTAGGGCAGTGATGGGCAACGTGCGGCTCTCCAGCTGTTGCTAAACTACAACTCCCACCATGCCCTGCAGTAGGCTGATAGCTATAGACAGGCTTTGCATGCTGGGAGTTGTAGTTCTGCAACAGCTGGAGAGCACGCGTTGCCCATCACTGGCCTAGGGCAATAAAGTACCTTATATCCATATGTGTTCTTCTTTTTGCCGTGTCTTGTATTTTCTGTTAAAAAACGCTTTATCCATTATGTAAATTAGGCTATAAGGAGCCCAGAGGGGCGTTTTTTCTCTTCCAAGGAGCCCAGGAACGCCCCCTGATGTGCCCAGACCGCCTAAATTTGAATCTGAAGAACGCCTCTAGCAGCTGAAATGCGTCCCAGAGGCGAGGCTAACGGCTCCGCCCCCCAGCTACCTCCGCTCTCTGCCTGGAATACATCCCTGATCGTCTTCCCGCCGGCCGCTGGAAATCTCGCGCAGGCGCAGTGCCGGCGATTGCCTGCACCTGCGCGATCCGACGGCAACAGCCTCAATAGTGTCACTGGGCATGCGCCAAGTCCAGTGACGTTTTCGGAGCGCTGTTTCCCTAAGTTCCCATCGGATCGCGCAGGCAATCGCCGGCACTGCGCCTGCGCGAGATTTCCAGCGGCCGGCGAGAAGAAGATCAGGGATGTATTCCGGGCAGAGAGCGGAGGTAGTCGGGGGCGAAGCCATTAGCCTCGCCTCTGGGACGAGATTTCAGCTGCTGGAGACTTTCTTCAGATTCAAATTTAGGCGGTCTGGGCACATCAGGGGGGCGTTCCTGGGCATCTTGGAAGAGAAAAAACGCCCCTCTGGGCTCCTTACAGCCTAATTTACATAATGGATAAAGCAGTTTTTAACAGAAAATACAAGAGACACGGCAAAAAGAAGAACACATATGGATATAAGGTACTTTATTGCCCTAGGCCAGTGATGGGCAACATGCGGCTCTCCAGCTGTTGCTAAACTACAACTCCCACCATGCCCTGCAGTAGGCTGATAGCTATAGACAGGCTTTGCATGCTGGGAGTTGTAGTTCTGCAACAGCTGGAGAGCCGCACGTTGCCCATCACTGCCCTAGGCTAAAGGGAAAAAAAAAATTGCGGATAGCCAGGTGACAGATTCCCTTTAAGCTCATGATCTACAGAAGGAGAAAGTCAAAGGAGAGAATTGGAGAACGAATCAGAGTTTTGTCCCCCCCACACACGCAATCAGACACTGATGACCTATCGTGAGGATAGATCATCAATAACCAGAGCCCAGACAAACCCTTTGACCTATTCTATAAGGATGGTAGACGTGCAGATCAATTAAGCCAAAAAGATATATGATACGTGTCTTATAAGTAAACGTTAGGTATAAGAAGCTGACATCAGGAAAAGAACGTGTTCTGGGATGCAATGCATGCAATCGCTGTGCTACATAACAGAAATACCTTCAGATGAGCTGTGAAAGCAAGGTCGTTCTGCTATCACTTCATAAATTGTCCGCAGCTGTCACTGTGGTTATTACCAGCTCAAATTTACCAAATGTTTGTTGCATAAGTGACAATGGGATGTGGGTGACATGGATGACAAGGCTCAGCAGAGCAAACTGAACACAATGGACTGATCAGATACAAGATCTGACTATTCTTCATGTTGTCACAATAAATATAATTAGAGAGGAGCAAAGTTTTGGAAAATTTGATTCGGCGAATTTTACAAATAATTTTGCATCGTGACGAATTACTTTGTCACAAAACGCATTTTTTTGTAACAGCACCAAATAAACTAATAGGACACACATATAAAATAGTACAACATATTTATTAAATAATTAATATTACAAAAGACATAACAAAACAATAATTATATAGGCAGCAGCAATGCAGGGTAGGGCTGCGACGAGCAGCTCATTTGCCGGAAAAGGGATAACCTGATCTACATGTGGGGAACAAGCACCAAAGAAAGGGACTATAATTGAGGAGTGCCTAGGAAAGGCAGACAATAAACAGCAACCCCCACTAAGTGTGAACCTACTAAATAGTACAGGACCTGTTGCACTATAGGCCAAACATGAAGGCCAAAATACAAATCACCCCAAGTACATGACTAAGCACGGATGAAAGAAGAAAAACAACAGTATATAATGAACACATTACCTGAAGAACGTAGGACCACAAAAAGAATCGAACCTTAAACTAACAAAGAGCGCACCCCAAATGCATTTTCTTGCAGTAGCGGGTGCAACGACAGCGATAGCACCGCTCCCCTTCATTGTACCCCTCAGATGCCGCATTCATACATGACCGCATCATCTGAGAGTAATAATACAGTTTCAAATCAACAGAAAAAAAAATGAAATCATACTTACCGCCTCCATTTGCTCGCCACGGGCCGGCCGCCACCATCTTGTTTGAGGATCTTGTGCGAAACCTCGTGCGGCCCCAGATGACGTCTTCATGCCGGCCAGTCGGCGTGGTGATGTCATACGTCACCATGCACGGGATTTCAGCCAAGATGGCGGCGGCCGGCCCATTGCGAGCAAATGGATGCGATAAGTATGTTTTCTTTTGCTTTTTACACTATTTCAGGTTAAATCGATTCGCTACCACGAAGAACAAGGATATTCAGATGCAGTAGGGGAAGTGGAACTGAGGCTAATCTGGTAAAAATATATAAGAAGTAGATGAAATACTGTAATTTCACATCTGTTTTATGTTGAATGGAGACATGGAATAGGGATTGGGGGAGGAATTGATAGAATTGACACAGATTTCACTGAACTGAAACTGAGAACCCTTAGAAATGTAGCATCCCAGAGCAGGGGTATCTGCAAATGGTTTGCCATGCAATGTATTGTATTTTTGTATATTGCTATGTATGGATGACACAGCCAGGGTTAACAATCGTAGCTCAGTCATTGTAGAAAGCTAGATGTGGGCTGGCCCCACCCCTAACCTAAAAAGAGTCTAGACTGGAGTTCAGAGAGAGAGGAGTCAAAGTCCATGAGACCTCAAGCTACAGAGACTTACCAATCTATGCAAAGGAGAGAATTGTAGAACTTAAAATTTGCAAGGCTGAGCTCTGGAGTCAGTAAGTTAACCTGCTACCAAAAAACCCCTCACACCTTGACACGACATGGTCAATCGTATCACTAAAACCCTGTATCCCGCAGTGAATATTACAGCCTACATAACATGAGTACTACTGCCTGCCATGGGTTCTATTGGAGGAGATTTAAACAAGATAGAGAGGAAAGAGGTCCATAACTCTGATCCTTGCCAAAATCCATACATTGCTATCTGGGAGAGAATTCAGTTGGAACTGTTTCTGCTACAATTGGATGTACTACAACTCCCATTTTGCACTTACGTAAAGAGATATGTTTATTCTGATAAATACTGACTTCTGCACCATACACTGGTCATTGCATTCCACGCTCATTGCCTTGCACCCATAAAAGTACCTAACATCACGGGCATCCCAGCTACCATCAGGCAGAAGCCCCAGAATCGAGGTGTACCCAAAGGGAAGAATGGGTGCCTCCTGCTCTTGCAGCACTGGCCCTAGGGAGCAACTGTGAAGTAAGCCACTGTGATAGATTGTGATAGCCAGAGCCACTACCACTCCCATCCTCTGCTCTAGTTCCTCGGAGGCTTGCTGCAAAAACAAATTTTGAAATGTTGATCAATAACCGTTTGACCACTGACTCCTGTAAAGTTTGTTTTGTCTATAGTTATATTTAATATAAAATGTTTTTAAGGCTAGATTCAGCAGAGTTGGCTTATACACTGGGAGATTTCCCAGAATTTCCCCTCTAATATTCCCATTACAGTGCAGCACCAGGGGAGCGACACAGTGTGAAGACTGCTGGTGTGAGTGCGACGCAAGGCAACGGCCAGGGGTCCCTTAAAGTAAATGTTTTTCGTGACATCAGTTGCAGTGAAGCGACAAGGGCACAGGGCCCCTTTTAGTGATGTAGTAGATGGTACCCAGGTGTAGGAATGCCAGAGTGGTGTAGGGTGGCCTGAATGTCCCTTAATGTTGGTGCACGTGTCACGGTTCTCCTACCTGGATATGCTGGAACCCAGGTGTTGTCGCCCGAAGCAGAGCAAATAGGGGGAATAATCGAGAGATTTGAAGAAATAAATTGAGTCCAAATCTTGTGATGAAGTTCAATAACAGCTTTTCTTGAATAAACGTTTCTCCAACAGTTTCAGGCTTTGTCTTGGTTCCCAACAGGCATTAGCATTAACTCTGGCAGGCAACAAACTCAACTCTGCTACATCTGTTGCTCTCTGGCTCTGCTGTGCTGACAAGCTTACTGTATAACTTTGCTTCTTTCTTTATGCTGAAACTTCTCTCTGTAGTCTGACTCTAGATTAATACAAGGGAATTATGCCTCCAGGCTTCAGAGGCTTCGGGTTTTGGCCTCTGTGTCCAGCAGAGCTGAAGGTGCTCTAGCTGGCTTAGGCAGTACACATCCAGCAGGGACATGGATCTGCTTTATTCCCCTATCAGGGGGTACTCTCCACTGACCTCTAACTAACTAAACTCCACCTTAGAGGGAGAGAAGCAAATGGAAAGAAGGTTCCATCCTCTGCAATGTAGCTCTGCCATGCTTGCTGCCACCTTTTGGTGAACCAGGTATATTACATGAACAATAACAGTTGCATAGAAATAGCAATGCGGAGTGGTAATGGCACTCTGTGTCATTACATGAGTAACTACAACCCCCATTATTGCAACAACCAATACTATCTTTTCTGCTTTCCCCTGTGGCTCGCAGCATAACTAAATTGTTACAACATTGTAAAAGTACCTGTCATGGTGTCTATAGGTTAAAAACAGGTAAAAAAAAAAAAAGATTTCCAATTGAAATCATCTAAAAATAAATGCTTCTGGGAATAGGTAATGCTGTTACATACTTACTAATGTCAACTTGTACTCGTTAGTGCAGGGTCTGAGAGGGTGGGGCACTACACAAGGATTGCCTCTTTGGTGGTCAGTTCCTGTGTCATGCTCCTCCCCTAAGATCCTGTACTAGGCAGTACAGCGAACAGATTTTTTGTTTGAGAACAGAAAAAGCAAGCTGAATTATATTATCACGGCCCTGCTTCTCTGCACACTCTCCACCCTGTTTTTCTTACAAGAGTCCAATCATACGATGATATATGGCTATCCTGCTGCAGCAATCAGCAGTCATCTGTGAAGGAACTTTTGTTAACAAATGTTAAGTATTGGCACGGCAGGGATAGAGTAATTGTGTAGAGGGGGGCACTCAAAATATTCGGCAGCAAATGAATGAATACAACATTTATTTGATTAAAAATGGCAACAAATGAAAAAAAAATGAAAAAAATTATTATTAATAAACTTGCGTGTTGCCAAAATAAAATTGAAATCATAAAAAGCAATTGTAAATGAGCAAATGGTTATAAACTGCTCGGTTGGCTAGCATACATAAAACAAACCACAATGGGATGGCCAGGCCCACATGATACTGTGTGCACACGTAGAGGAGGTTGCAGGTGGTGCAGAATGAAGAGCGGGACCCCTTTGGGTGCTCCCAAATGTATTAGATTGGATGATTGGGTCCCTTAATTTCCTCTGTGAGGCAATTGTGGGCCTTCAAATAGTTGTCTCTAAAGTATAAAGGCAAATGGGCTGATATCCTATGGTCCGTGCCTGAAACGTGAAAGTGCGATAAGATGCAGTCCAATAAGTCACTAGAAACAATCGGAATAATTGTCCGAATAACATCCACAACAAGTGAAGTGAAGTACTTTACCACTCCGTGTGCCCCTCTGTCATCCGGTACTGCGGTCGTCTGGTGCTGTAGCAGGCAGCTGAGAGTGCATAGTAAAGCCCGCTCTTGCTTTGCCCTGTAAGGACCTGCAGAGGCGTGTATGTGGCGTACCACGTGACAAGCTGGATGTCCAGGTGACGGAGCATGTGACTCCGGAGATGAACGTAGATAGGCCTCCTGAATGAAGTAATTCCACGGACAAACCTCCCTTGATAACGGGGATCTGGTGTCTTTTCTGAATCGCCAGGAGCTGAAAATAGGCGGAAATACTTCACACGCCAAAAGCTTAAATCGGACAATGGCACATCTCGTAGTTGGTCCCTCACTGTTCATATACCATACGCGTTTCAGGGTTAAACTGTACGCCTTCCTCAGTAGCTGTTAAGTATTTCAGCAGTGCTTCCGCAGGGGGTATGAAGCATTACGCAAGTCTTACTGAAATCCATGGCCTGTCCCTTTTCGTGCAAGGATGTGCGGGTTCCTCTAACAGATGATGGTCTAAAATCCTCTCCTATTGACTGAGAAGACCATAATAATGTATTTAAAGGCCATGTACACCCTTGGAGCTATTTTTTTTATTATTGCATTGTACTTATTTTGAGCTAAAAATTATTTTTCAAATTAGTCTTTATTAAAAATAGTCCCTTTCTTTTTACAGAGCTGAGATTCTCTAGTAGCACCCTTTGTATTTTCTGTCTTTTTCCGTCAGACCAGGAGCTAGTTTAGAGATGACGGTTATTAGATGACTGACACAAAGTGAAAGTACCCATCACACAGCTAGAAAAACAGTTAACCCTTTGTGACAGAATGGATCACTATCTTTAGTAAAGGCCAATTGAAAAAAATGATTTTTAGCCCCTAGCAAACAGACCACAAGTGTCTCTATTTTGGTCTATTCACCCATCGCAGTTAAATTTTTTCAAAATTGCAGCAAAACCACACAATATTGTAAAAAAATTGCAGCCAAAATTTGATCTGACCGCAGTGTGTGAAAAGAGACATAGATCTATGAGCCTGTCTGATAGATAGATATAAAGCAGGCATGCTCAACCTGCGGCCCTCCAGCTGTTGCAAAACTACAACTCCCATCATTCCCGGACAGCCTACAGCTATCAGCCTACAGAAGGGCATGGTGGGAGTTGTAGTTTTACAACAGTTGGAGGGCCGCCGGTTGAGCATCCCTGGTATAAAGGATATATTGTCACCTCAATACCTGCTGGCACCATGAAGATGTCCACTGGTGATTTTATTTCAATAGACACTGTTATTTGAGGGTCTCGGCACTTAGAGGGAGCATGAAACAAATACAGGATGAGTGCAATTACTGCACAGTCTGGTACGTATAAAAGAAATAATTAGCCGTATGATAATGCTATGCTTAAAGCTTTTAACTGTGCCGATAATAATTGTGGAGACGGAACAGGTATTAGCGTTGGGTGACATTGTCGGAGGTTACAGATGTCAGTGGACAATGCTGCAAATAAGAGAGGTTAATGAGTGACAGAAGACGGTCGCGAATAAATGAACTATGAGCTTTTCCAATTCATCTTTACACAGTAATTTCACTCCATTATTGAATCATTTATGTCCATTAAATATCAAGTCAGTTTCAGACGGGCGAATTCGCAATTTACTCTGTCTTTTGTCCTGCTTAGCCTTTATCTGTCTCGCCAATATGGCATACTGTCACAGGAAGCCATCAACAATGGGGCAGGACAATAAAGAGGTCAGATACCATCTATCAGCATATAAGGCGCAGTGCTACCGCTCCATCTGATATACCGTAGTCTTTTAAAGAAAAGTAATATACCCAGAAGAATACGGGGATGGTAAGTTTAGCCGTGGACATACACAATCCGTTAGTTCTACCCTTACAAAATAAATTGTACCAAAAGAAAAAGGCATTCATAGAAAAGCATGATAATGAACATATATACACGGTCAAGTCACATTATTATGACCACTTCCTGCTTTCAATGTCCGCAGAGCGTAGTTCATGAAGGAAGTCACGTGTGCTGAGCTGGATCAGTGGGTATATAAGGTGGGTGATAGGCTGTCTTCACACTTATTTCTCATTGCTGTCATGGGCAAATGAGCTATCAAAGAGATGATTATTGTCTTTCAGGTCAAGGGCGGCAGTATTTCTGTACCAGCACAGTGTAAACTCTTCTCTGCTGCTGTGGTGAAAGTCTATAATGAGTAGACAAATGGCACTATTGTGAGTAAGTGACGTGGAAAGTGTGGAGCACCACGTGCCATTAATGTAAGAGGTGAACGTCAGCTAGGTGCATGAGGGTGGACTGACACGCTACAGTGGAGCAGCTCACCGCCAAAATGACCCAAGGAGCTACCAGATGTATGTCTAAAACAACAGTTCAGTGAAGCCATTGGCAAAAAAGGCTTTAATTTTCACGGCAGTATTGGAATTGGACCTCCACTGATTGGCAAACAGTTACCTTCTCCGATAAGTCACGTTTTCGGCTTCATCGAACAGATGGACTTTGGCGTGTCAGGCGAGAAACATCAGAGAACAAACTCTCTAAAGCCACTAATAGAAGAACACAAGCTGGTGGTGGCAGTGTTATGGTCTGGAGAATGTTTTCATGGTATTCCCTGGGCCCACTCATTCACGTGGAAGGCATCCTCAACCAATTTATGAATATGAGTCCATCCTTGCAGATCACGTACACACATAGATGCTGATTGTTCCAGCAAGACAATGTAACATGTCACACGGCTAGAAATGTCCCACATTTGTTGAAAGATTATGATCAAGACTTCCTGGCTCCCTAATTCTCCAGACTTAAACCCAATTGAGCATCTGTCGGACCACCTTGATTGTTGTGTTCGTTCTAAGGATCCTCCCCCATGCTCCGTCCAGCAGTCAGCATGGCTCCACATACCTTAGACAACCTACCAGTTTTACCGAGTAACTCCCGGGGTGGGAGCCTAGCTGCTCTCTGTGCCATGTCTGTTACTCTGGATATTAGCTGGTGGTGAAAATAATGTGACTTGACTTTGTAATTAGAAAATATTGTCCTTAGAATTGTTTTCAGGGAGAGCAGTGTTGCAGGGTGCTTTGCTTTTCTATGTAAAACCCTGTTCAATGTCCAATGAACTGATTTAATTAACAGTGTAACCATGATCTCATTAACAGTGCCAGAAGTGTGCCCCTATAAATAGTGTGACCTTATAATAGTGTAGCCCACATAACACTGCCAGCAGATTGGCCTTCAAAAACAGTCGTGTCTGAAAGGTGCCCCCTATAAACACTGCCAGCAGAATGCAGTGCCAGCAGAATGCCCCCCGTAAACAGTGCCGGCAGAATGTCCCTGTAAACAGTGTTGTCAGAATGCCCCCTATAAGCAGTGCTGGCAGAATGCCACTGTAAACAGTACTCAACACTATATGATCCTATATATCCCAGCGTACTTGTCAAATCAATTCAAAAAACACTAAAGCACCACTGTCCCAATAAAGTACATAGTTTATTAATATCTTTTAAAATCTCTTACAAACATAATTAATTCAAATATAAAATAGAGGTGAAAAACCAATACAAAACAGCGCTCAGTCCAACTTAGTCCAATACTAATTGCACCGCCCATACTATTGCACCTAGCCCCATAGAAACATCATATTTTCCTATAAAAGTCTATCCTGATACAGATCGCAAATAACAAAGTGCCAGTGCATACCTTTCAAAATCTGGGCAGTAAATCACAGTGGACCCGCGCCCCTCTACGCGCGTTTGCGTAAGCTCGTCAGGAGGAGATGCTGAGCTTTCCAATCTGGGGGATTTATATGGGCGCCAACCTATGATGGATCCCTTGTAAACCACATGATCAATACCATTCGAACCATTCAAACCTTCACCTGACAACAATTACTCTGGGCGTATCTTCGGCGCATCTCCTTCCGGCCTACGACCGCAGACTTCACTTCCGCCCTACCCCCTTTGGAGCATAGTGAGGGCAGCTCCGTCATTTCCGGAGCCTACGTCACCTAAGCCCCTGTACTGGAGGCGGGCGCAAGTGCCGCGGTCGAGGACAATAGGGATGCGACCTATAAGCAGTGCTGGCAGAATGCCACTGTAAACAGTGCCAGCAGAATGACCCTCATAAGGGTACTTTCACACTTGTGTTTTTCTTTTACGTCATAGGGGCTCTATACCGGAAAACAATAATGGCAACAAAGTATTCCATACAAACAATTCTTGCAGAGCGCTACATAAACAGAGTAAACTGTATGTCCCCCATAAACAATAGTGCCAGAAAAGCATCCCCCATAAACAGTACCAGTGGAGTGCTACATCATGAAACATGTGAGATATACCAATATTTCTAATATTTAAAGCAGTATGTCTTGTGGGTACACCTGGCAATTCCACTGAGGAAGGGGTCATTTATAACCCCGAAACGCATTATTATCAATATTAATGACCCGGGAGTGCGGACATTGCCAGCATAGGTACCATCTGCCGTGCAAAGGGACGGCAACAGCAGCTAACAGGACCGACGGGACAGCAGAGGTCCACATGTAATGCCAGCCGCCAGCGCGGTAACATCAGACGGGAGCAGCTCGGAAGACGCTTGTGCCTCATACAGAACGAAGTACACATAGTCTAGAGCGAAGGTATCATACGCACATCATCCCCGGTAAGATTGTTGCTATTCTATTGCCGGCAATTGGGACAGTTAATACAGTCAAGTGAATATTGTGCGGACATTCAGCGGGACGCCGCTGGTCCTAAGTTCAAAGCGGGACGCCGCTTCACTGATTGGGATACATACTTAGGCGCTAACAGCTTTTTCAGTGCTATCCGCACTATATATCTGCAGCAAGTGTAATCAAGTTTGAGAGGTTATTTTAAAGGAGGACTGTACAATTCTGTATTATAAAGGAGGACTGTGTAATAACCCATATAGGACGTTACTGTATAAAGGGACTCACGTTAGAATTTTCCATTTATGTTGGTGATTTACCTACTATATTTGGTGTGCTTTTTTGGCAGCTATTTTAGAGATCCATACAGACCTTAACGGGTTTAGTTGGTTTTTATTAAGGATACCATATTATATTATATTTTATATGTTTTTTATGGTGACACATTTTACTAATAAATCTTAATTGGACTTTATCCCAGTATTCGAGAGTGCCCAGTTTATTTATCTTTTGTCCAATTCTGCTGTTGTGTAGACTGGGTGAGTCTATAGGACTGTGAGTAACCCATTGCTCCTGTGCTACACTTTATTACTTTTTCTACATCATGAAACATGTCAGATATACCAATATTTCTGATATTTAAAGCAGTATGTCTTGTGGGTACGCCTGGCAATTCCAGCTAGGCAAGAGGTATGATGAGAAGGGAGCTGCCATGTATGCTCATTTCTTAATGTCTAGTAGGTACAATATATAAGCCAGCAGATCACTAATATTGTAATGTCATGACGTAAAAATATAATTATTTATAACCCGAAATATTCATTATCATAGGTTTTCTATATCATACTTATAGGCAATACATAACAAAACTCTGCATGGAGTCAGCTTCATTGCGGGTACCAGTAGTGTCTCAAAGAGGACTCAGAACAGAGGAACTCTGAAATGCTTCATTCCCCTGGGGTAGAGATCAGCAACCTCCGTCACTCCAGTTGCTGTGAAACTACAACTCCCAGCATGCACACTTACTCGGCTGCTCTTGTAACTCCAATAGAAAAGAAAGGAGGATTCTGGGAGTTGTAGTTTCAGAACAGCTGGAGTTCTGGTTGCTGATCCCTGCCCTAGGGTGATGCTGGTATTTTAATGGGCTTGTATGGCTAATTCTTATTTTTGTTTTAAGGCTTTTGTTACCGGTCAAGCGTATGGACAATGGTTGTGGAACCACTGTGCCAATTAAGCTTTTTGACATTGGGCCAAACCCTAAGGGAATTATTCATAACGTCTCCATGGTATACACCCTTTAACCGCTGTACAGGGATGTGGACTTTGCTGTGGGTTAGCAACCAGACCGAAACCCCCTGGGATGGTACCGGCATACTTGGCAGCTGACCCTCAGACTGGCATGGCATGATACAGAAACAGAACACAGGCAACTCGAAGGCAAACAACAGACAAGACATGGAGCACTGGTAGATGAACAGATCAGGGATCCAGACACACAGAGGCACATTTACTACCAACCTTGCAACTATTTTAGGCATAAAATAGCCGCAAGTCCCCCTTTAAACCAGCCATGCGACAGCATTTAGTCGCACAGCTGGTTTTATGCCATGTCTGTCAGTTGGATGGTCCTCTTTAATGGTTTCCAGCCAAAAATGGAGGTGATAAGGAGGAAATTATGGTTTATAGCTTTCTACGGGATGATTGTTCTCTACATCCAATGTTGAGAACAAGACATTCAGCTTGTGGTGGATTTGTCTGATAAACATGACCTTGTCACCACCAGCCATTCGCCTCAGAGGCACTGGAGAACAAAGCAGTCGCCTATGAGAAAGTGAAGATCTGTGTGTACACAGCATCCATAATCTGAGACGTACGTGCTTATTCTGAAGAACGAAAACCTGTCAACATCCAGAAGGGAAAGGGGAATATGTTGTGCTTGATCATATTTTACATTCAGGGCTCATGGACAACGATATATTTGGGTTCCTTTCTACATGGCATCTTTCCTCTTCTTCCGTATGCTTCTAATTTCATACTCCACCTTTCCATCTAAATCTGACAGAAACCCAAATTATGGCATACCCCACAGGTGTGGGATAACAGATACCCCAGGACAGTCTCGCTACTAAAACCTCCATACATCCACAGGTTGAATTTATACACTTGGAATTTCTGTCTCAGCCTTGGACCTCTTTATAAGTCTTATATTGGAAGTAATGACTATCTTCCTGCTAGAGAATTAGAAGAGTAAACAGAAAGGCAAGAAAACTATTATTCTCTATCTATGCATAAATATCATTATAGCGTACGGTGGCTTATAATATCTAAAAAAACAGACAACTATAACACTGCTCAAGGAAATCAAAGTCTTTCTTGACTGCCTTCATGGTCCCCATGGATGCTGCATGGCCGATGAAAATACTACAGGACACCTAGCAGCTATCAAGGGTTAGACCCATATTACACATGGGGATAAAATTCTGAGATGTCTGACAGTCCTGAAAGCAGCGGTAGAGAGGGAGGTTAACTCTTACTAGGCGGCTGTCGCTTCTTTAGAAACACTATAATGTGAAGATCATAACTTCCTGAAGTTTTTCTCTTGGAGAGACAGGGTAGTACAGCTCTGGCAGTCAGGCATGAAGACGTAGCATATAGCAAACTTTACCTTATCTTTTAAATGGCTTTTGTTGTATAAATTTGAAGCTTGCTGCAACAGTGCATTTACCACAAATGTCAAGCTGTCATTTGCTACATCTGTAACTACAAGGTGTGCAAAGGATCCTGGAGCCTAAGGATGCTTAAAAGGTCACTCTGCCCCATGTGGCAGGTGTAGCACTATGAAGTGCCTTTTGCGCTGTGGCATTAGAAGAATTTAATATCTCTAACTTTTTAGTCCAACCAGACTGTCTGTTAGTCTGCTTCAGTCTTGTTTCTTTTGAGTTAATTCTTCTAATGATGTTCTATGGAAACAGTAGGCTTAAAGAGCACAAAAAATGCTTGAAATAACTTCTTTATTAACTTCAACTTTTCTTCCATATATAACACTGCCACCTCTGCAGCAGATAGTCCATGTACAAACACGTGTTGCATAAAGTATCACAAAATCGCAGTTTGCATAAAATGGTGGTTTAGGCCTCTTTCACACTTGCGTTGTGAAGATCCGGCGTGCACTTCCGTCGCCGGAATGCACGCCGGATCCGGCACAACGCAAGTGAACTGAAAGCATTTGAAGACTGATCAGTCTTGAAAATGCTTTCAGTGTTACTATGGCATCCAGGACGCTACTAGCGTCCTGGTTGCCATAGTCGCAGTGGGGAGCGGGGGAGCGGCATACTTACATTCCATGCGGCTCCCGGGGCGCTCCTGAATGACGTCAGAGTGCCCCGCGCGCAAGGATCACGTGATCCATGCGATCACGTGATCTATTCACTGGGGCGCCCTGACTTCATCCTGGAGCGTCCCGGGAGCCGCATGGAATGTAAGTATGCCGCTCCCCCGCTCCCCCTACTATTTACTATGGCAACCAGGACTTTAGCGTCCTGGCTGCCATAGTAACCATTGACAAAAAGCTAAACGTCGGATCCGGCGATGCGCGGATCACCTCTTATCCAATCCAGTGCTGAGCCACGCCCCCTACACTGATCACATGACGGTGACGTCACCCCAGGTCCTTAGGGTTGTCCACTGTTCGGGTTCAATGAAGCATCCCCTTATGGATTCCAAATGCCGTTATGGTCCACGGTAGCGGAATCCATAACGGGATTCTACGATAACCTGAAGCCGAACTTCGGACGCCAAACTAAAAATAGAAGTTCGCTCAACCCTACTGGCCAGCTACACCCCATACAAGGAAACCAGAACTATACACAATCTCTAATGCTTTTTTTTTGGGCCCAGATCTAGTGTTGAGCGAATAGATCCGAATTTCAGGACAAATTCGATTCGCCACAAAGCCGAATTTCTTCGTGCTTCATGGCAGTGAATCAATTTAACATAAAATAGTGCGGGGGGAAAAAAATTGACGTTCACTGTCATTGCTCCTACTACTTACAAAGAAATGCTTTTCATGACGAAGTAATTCATCACAAAGCAATTTTTTTGTAAAATTCGGGGAGGAAGCAGCTGAATCGAATTTTCAAATACTTCGCTCATTTCTACCCAGATCCAATAAGTTACAACTCTGCAGGCAGTAGTCTCAAGAATGGGAGTCAATCACTGACAGATAAGAGTTTGTTGGGTTGTACTTCTAGCACATTTAAGGGGTTGATACCTTATCAGTAATTTGGTCCACAAACTACAGATTTAATTGTCCGTTTTGCATTCCATATTGGTTCCTGTTTGCTTCCGCATCTGTTCCATATTCCGTAATTTGTGCCGTAACACATCTGTTTGTCAACCATCTTTCAAGTGCTCAAAAGGAAGGTCACATAGTTGCTCTGGTGCCATTTTCTATTTCTCAGAGCTCTGCTAGATTTGTCTGCTCGGCTAGCTTTAGTATCTGGTGACTTTTAGCTTTTGAAGATGTCCAACAAACCTTTTGATGTTGCCCTCCTGCACTGGCTTCTCTCTCAGAAATGTGAACAGCATGTGCAGGTGCTGGAAGAAGAGTTGAGGAAGAGGCATTGGGTTCACACTATTGTCTCACAACAGTGCAGGAAAGGTCACTTTCACACCCTACACCATGAGCAATGGCGGCACCCTGAAAAATTTCACAACTTCTGCCAATCCTGACCTTTGACTGCCTGCTGGAGGACCTGCATCCTGGCCTCACCTACCAGCACACGAGCATGTGATGTGCATTTCTCCTAAAGAATGGCTGATCATCATCCTTAGGTAAGGACACATACTGCCTCCTGTGATGCCATGTCATCCTGATAGATCTTGCAGAAATCTAACTGGCCCCGTTGCCGCAATGTCACCCTGATATTCATGTATACAGTGATCCATCAAGATACAATGGCCTCAGGATAGAATATTTTCAACATACAATGGTCTTTTATGACCCATAGTAAGTAGAAACTAGACGCAAAATACAATGTCTCAGACTCAGATCCAACCAATTAAAGCCACTTCTCTGGCTAGAAGTACTAGTTGCTAGTTAGCAACTGTTCCTCGCTGTTACATGTAAGGGCTTTTTTTATCTGTCTTAGCTATCTGCTTATTTTTCTTAAATTTCATTTTCTTTTATCTTAGATGACATTGTGGGGGTTGTGGAACCAATTACTCAAGTTACAATGATTTCTACATACAATGGTCATTCTAGAACCAATTAATATTGTAACTTGAGGGACCACTGTACTTATTTTTTTCTTTCAGATTCGTGGCATATGGGAACTCATTTGCATCACTCCATTTTGTGTTCCTGCCGGAGACCTCCACAATTTTAGGGATGATCCAAGTGACATGGGAAGTGACCTTGTAGCTACTCAAGAAGCGGTGATGACACAGTTTTTTCAACTCTGTGCAGTTTCCCCAACTGCATCAAAGTGATGGATGGCAAGCACATCCCTGTTAAGTAGCTGTCTTACTCAGGGTTCTGATGCTTCAATAACAAGCAGCATTCCTTGGTAGTGCTATTGGCCTTGACTGACAATTGTTACCGCTTTGTAACTTCAGATTCTGGGACCTATGGGAGCTGATACTTGCATCTTGAGGGCTTCCAGAATGGGTGAACGGCTTTAAGCCCAAAAGCTTGTCCTTCCAGAGTCCAGACTACTGCCCGGATCTTCTGGACCACCAATCTTGTTTTTAAACACAGCTGACAAAGGATTTGTCTTCTCACCACATGTGAAGCAGCCCTTCCCATGATGCAGTGTAGATGACAAGAAGCCAGTGGCGTAACTAGACTGTTATGGTCCCCAGTGCAAACTTTGGATCGGGCCCCCCCCCCCCAACCATTTTTAGAAAGAGGTGGCAGATTTTCTTTACACTAAGGAATCTTTCACACGAGCAGATGCCGTGCGGGTAATCCGCTGCGTGACAGTTAGCCAAGCCCCGATCCAGACAGCAGAGACATGGAGCAGTGACATGATTGATAATGCTCTGTGCCTCTCTGTAATCTTTTTGCTACAAAATCACAGTGAGATAAAATTGTCACAGTGATTTTGTAGTAAAAAGATCCCAGAGAGGCACGGAGCATTATGCATCATGTCACTGCTCCGTGTCTCTGCTGTCCGGAAAGGGGCTTGGCACTCGTTCACACAGCGGATAACCCGGACAGGATCCGCTCGTGTTAAAGGGCCCTAAGCTCAATGCATGGCTACACTCACCCAGTCCTAATAAAATCTGGTCCTAGCTCATCCAGGGTGTCGCCGGCATCGGCATGATGTCCACTGGATCCTGAAAAAGGTCCCTGTGGGGAGAAACCAAGAATAATCACATCAGGAAGGGATGGTGACTGCCCCTGTAAAATCATCAGCAGGGGGCGCTGGGCTGGTCATGTAAGACTGAGCCATCGTACAGCAGGGTAATCTACGAATCTACTCCCCTAAGTGCTACCACACAGTACTAATGCCCACAATGTGGACCCTAACAGTACTAATGCCCGCATTGTGGTCCCTTCAAAATAGTTATGTCCTCCTTGTGGCCCCTCACAGCAGTTATGCCCAGATATGTGCCCCTCACTGTAGTTATGCCCAGATATGTGCCCCCTCACAGTAGTTATGGACAGATATGTGCCCCCTCACAGTAGTTATGGCCATATATGTGCCCTCCCTCACAGTAAATATGCCCAGATATGTGCCCCCTCATAGTAATGCCCAGTAACGTGCCTCCTCACAGTAGTAATGCCCAGAAATGTGCCCCCTCACAGTAGATATGCCAGATATGTGCCTCCTCACAGTAGTAATGCCCAGATATATGCCCCCTTACAGTAGTTATAGCCAGATATGTGCCCCCTCACAGTAGATATGCCAGATATGTGCCCCCTCACAGTGGTTATGGCCAGATATGTGCCCCCTCACAGTGGTTATGGCCAGATATATGCCCCCTCACAGTAGTTATGCCCAGTTAGGTGCCCCCTTACAGTAGTTATACCAGATTTTGTGCCCCCTCACAGTAGTTATGCCAGATTATGTGCCCCCTCATAGTAGTTATGCCCAGATATGTGCGCCCTCACAGTATCTATGCCCAGTTATGTGCCCCCTCATAGTTATGCCCACATATATGCCCCCCCAAAGTAGTTATGGAAGATTAGGTGCCCCCTCACTTTTGTTATGGCCCCCCTTTTGCCTCCAGTCTGCATAAAAAAAAAAAAAAAACACATACTTACCTTATTTCCTGATGACGCTCTCTCACACTCACATTGCGCTGCTGGCTGTGCTGGAGGCGATTCCCAGGCTTTCAGCGCTCCTCCCACAGCCAGCAGCGCCATGTGCGGCCAGCAGGGTGAGCGCTGGAGCTCAGAAGAAAAGTAAAGCAGGGAGCGGAGAGGTCTCCCTGCTTCACTCTGGAGAAAAACAGCCCGGAAGTGACAAGAACTGCCGGGCGGGTTAGTGCGCTGCCCCCCCGCCGCATGATGTACATGTTTGAAAAGCACTCTGACGGGGCCCGGCATTCTCATTGTACTTCATGCCGGGCCCTGTCAGAGTGCTCCTATTACATGGAAGGGCAGCGGGCCCCCTCCCCCCGCCAGGCCCGGTCGCGGTCGCACCCTCTGCGACCACGACCGTTACGCCCCTGCAAGAAGCCCTACCTTTTTCTTAACTGTTCTAGAACACCAGTACTGAAAAATAGTCAACAATTGCAGGTAGATATATGTAATAAAAAAACACCTTACAGACAACGGTCCATCTTTGTTGGAGGTGCATCAAAGCTTTGGTTAATAATCTACCAGCAAAATTGATCACAGAAACTATTCCACTGGGTCTCCACATCTTTGCAGAGAGAAAAGAATATTTCATTAATATGCAGAAGCTAGTAGTGAAAAAGGCATTCAGGGGCACCTGGGAGCAACAAATGGGCCAATTACTCCTGCACCAACTATGTCTGTGTCACATTAGTTAAGGGTAAAAACACCATCACAAACAGGACCACGAGGCAAGTACATGAAAACTTGTTTTAATGCAGAGAATTTAAGCTGTAAATTGGGTCTGGTGTGAGTATTATCTGCAGACCAGCAAATCCTGACTGGATTTCCAAAAGATTCTTAGCTTCAAAACAAGACCTGGCTCATATTTCTAGATTTTATACAGCCTGAGATATTCCAGGTTGAAGCATCATTTCCCCAGCTGGCCAGCATGAAGTAGGAGATGGGGACCAGTGGGGAAGTGCTGAGAGGCTGAAGGCATAGGAGGAGAGGTATAGATCGTCCTGTCTCTGTGTAACTATACATGACACCCCCCTATCCAATGATAGGAGTGAAATTAACGGAAGAGGTGGTTCTTCAAATGATGGAAACAAACCCCTGAATGACCTTACTGACTATGTCCAGCATTTTACAGTTTGACAGTATGCTGCGCTATTTTGTCCCGACTTTTTGACGGGATCTGCAACAGAGGCTCCTGACAGAACCTCTAAAACAGTCTGCTCAGTTCCATTTCCCGATCAATCAAAGAGCATGCTTGCTTTCTGACTGTTACCTATAAAAGTTCTTTTTTCCTGAAAAGGAGTGAGAAGATGAGCACTTGTCTCTAATCTGCACTCAGCATTAACCAGCGCCCGGATGACAGCGTCCAAAATTGTTCCAAACAAACAGACATCATTACTGTTTACATACTACACTGTACCTATCCTGTCCGACCTGGATCTTTAGCCTATAATATGTAGATCGATTCCCTAGTGATACCCTTTACACACTATAACGACTCTCACTAGAAAGGAAATCTAATATATTTCTGACAGATAGAGGTTTCCATCAGTCAGAAAAGGTTTTTTCTCTCACTGACTATTGTCATAAACTATCATTTTCAGTTAGTTTTACAAAAAACAACAGCATGACAAACCAAGGCAAACAGGGCTCCTGCATACTTCTGAAAGCAGCAGCACTAAAATAGACGAAGTTGTTGTGTTTTTTATTGCTTCGTGGTTATTTGTAGGAATGAGTAAATCGACTTCGGCTGCAACATCCGAAGTTGATTCGCATAGAACTTTGTTTCAGTTCATTTCCCGAACTCGGGTTTGCTTCCAAGGTACCACTTGGAACTGAACCCGAGTTCGGGAAATGTTTTTTTTACAGTATAAATCAATTTCTGAAGTTTTTATGCGAAGTCTTGCGAGACTTCTCAAAGTAATAACTTCGGATCATTGGAGCCAATACATTTTAATACTGTAAAGAGCGCTTGCTCCGTACAGTATTGAAACAAAGTTTTATGCGAATCGACTTCGGATGTTTCATCCAAAGTCGATTCGCTCATCCCTAGTTATTAGCTTCTCCAGAAGAACTTATTCAATCACACCTGTTTACATATAAAGCCGGCCCAGCATTTTGGCTGCAAAAATTAATGGAATAGTTTAAAAAAAAAATCAAAATCAAAATATCATAAAACCATTGGTGTCAAGTAACAGTATGTGCTAAGCCAAGTCTCCAAACCACAACCCTCTTTACCCTTGGACAGTATTTTTTGTTAGGAAAGATGTGTAGCACCCAGAGAGTGTATTACCATTCTTACGCCTAGCTACTGTCTCTAAAGGCTAGAATAGAATGTAATCTGTGTCTTTAGTTCCAGGTCCTGTGATATTGTGACTTAATAATATTGTTATGCAACTGTTAATACATATATGTGCTTGGTTGTCCAGCAGGTGGCAGTGTATCTAACTGAGAGTACCTTTAGATAGAAGGGAACTTATCATTTCATTCTCCCCCTTTTGGGCAGTAGTGGGCTAGTACTGCTTCCTACTAAGGTAAAGGTTGCAGAAAGCTATAGTGGAGAAGCTGAGAAGTAGAGTTGAGAGTTGGAGCAAGAGAGTGAAGTAGCATGGTGTGGTGAGGGAGAGTTTCCCCTCACTGCTGCAGGAGCTTTGGGAAAGTAGCTCAGAGAGCAACCCACTCCTCATATATAAAAAGACTTAATACTCTGAGAGGGAAAATGGAGCCAAAGATCCCTACTCAGCAAAACAGGTCACAGGATACCTCAATCGGATAAGAAACAGTAACTGAAGCGGATAGCAATCAGACTGAAGACAGAGATGAGCACAGAAGCAGAGAGAGAAAGCAAAGTATTCAAGTTTACCTGCCAGTTTACTCTTAGCCTGCTGGAGCCAAGAGAAAGATCAAGTATTGTTTGGAAGACACAAGTTTGTTGCAAGTTTATTCAAGTTGCAAGTTTATTCAAGTTGCAAGTTTATTCAGCAAGTCTGGACTCTACTTACACTGGTCTGTATGTCTTACAGTTGTGTTCAAAATTATTCAACCCCCAATGCTGTAAAGGGTTTTAGGGAATTTAGTGTACATTTGTAATTGTGTTCAGAATGAAATCCTACAAGGACTTTTTAAAGAACCAATTGCAACTAAAATGATATCAATTGTTTTTTTAATACAGTATTTAATATTTTTTTTGTGATTTCTTCATTGACACAATTATTCAACCCCTTAAAGACGACCACTCTTAAGAACAGAGGTTCATTCAAGTGTTTTCGATCAGGTATTGAAACCACCTGTGGATGTCAAGGAGCAGCAATCAAGCATAATAAGCCCCAATTAGGCAGATGTAAAATGACTGTGATACTCAGCTCCTTCTAGACATTTACTGGTGTGTTTACAAACATGGTGAAGTCAAGAGAAGAGGTGATTTCTCTTCACAGGAAGGGCAATGGCTATAAGAAGATTGCAAATTCAAGGCAAAGGGCACTGTTGAAACGCTACCTGGTCGTGGCAGAAAGAAGATGCTGACTTCGACTGCTGTGCGCTACCTGAAGCGCAAAGTGGAGAAAAGTCCCCGTGTGACTGCTGAGGAACTGAAAAAAGATTTGCCAGATGCGGGTACTGAAGTTTCAGCTCAGACAATAAGGCGCACACTGCGTAATGAAGGCCTCCATGCCAGAACTCCCAGGCGCACCCCCTTGCTGTCTCCAAAGAATAAGATTCGACTGCAGTATGCCAAAAGTCATGTGGACAAACCACAAAAGTTTTGGGATAGTGTTCTGTGGACTGATGAAACAAAGTTAGAACTGTTTGGGCCCATGGATCAACGCTATGTTTGGAGGAGGAAGAACAAGGCCTATGAAGAAAAGAACACCTTGCCTACTGTGAAGCATGGCGGGGGTCAATCATGCTTTGGGGCTGTTTGCTTCTACAGGTACAGGGAAGCTTCAGCGTGTGCAAGGTACCATGAATTCTCTTCAGTACCAGGAGATATTGGATGAAAATGTGATGCAGTCCGTCACAAACCTGAGGCTTGGGAGACGTTGGACCTTTCAACAGGACAATGATCCCAAGCATACCTCCACGTCCACTAGAGCATGGTTGCTGATTAAAGGCTGGAACATTTTGAAGTGGCCATCGCAGTCACCAGACTTAAATCCGATTGAGAACCTCTGGTAGGACTTAAAGAAAGCAGTTGCAGCGCACAAGCCTGAGAATGTGACTGAACTGGAGGCTTTTGCCCATGAAGAATGGGCGAAGATACCCGTAGATCGCTGCAAGACACTTGTGTCAAGCTATGCTTCACGTTTAAAAGCTGTTATAACTGGAAAAGGATGTTGTACTAAGTACTAAGATTGAATGTCACTTGGGGGTTGAATAAAACTGATAATGATGTGAGCACAGAAAAGACATTTGTGGTTATTTCATTATAAATGTTATGTTATATTTGTCTGACTTACAAGTGCCTCTTTGATTTAATTGTAAACAAGATGACTGAAATGATCAAAATCAATGTCAAACTGGCCAAAACACTCAATTTCAGTGGGGGTTGAATAATTTTGAACACAACTGTATCTGCGATATTCGGGGTTGTAAGTGGGTAGCTTATTGATAGGGTTTTCTACGCTTGTAAGCACTTATGCACTTTAGCGTGTTTTTAGTTCAACCTTACTTGGTCACTATTTGCTTGGCGTTTACTCTACTTACTCCATCAACTACAACTCCTTTGTTGCTGCAGAGTCTAACCCCGGGGAGTGACAGCATCTAGGTAGGACCACCGTGACATAAACTATTAGGGCCACCACATCACCACTCGGCATTCCTAACACTGGGACCCAATCGGCCCTGGGGGCCAGAACGCTGCAGATGTCAACCCTACACACGTCATGTTAGAATTAACACGTTGTGTTAGGATTCCGACCACGTGTCCCAAAGTTTGAGATTTACCTGCACCAAGACAATCAGCCAATCAACTTTGATGTGGTGGTGCATAATGAACCCCGCCGGACCAGCAAGTTCAGTGTCCTCTCTGAAGTCTGATTAGGCCTCTGAACCAGGATGCTGTGAGGGGAATGCCAGCTATTGTTTAACAATGTCCTTTTCAGTGGTCATACAGTAGACTTGAATGGGCGAAACTGATCTGCGAGTACAGATAAGAATAGGACCTGCACCGAGATATGTGTACATCAGGCACACAGATCCGAAAAATAAAAAATGGATTTGTGCATGGCCCCATAAAGATGAATGAGTCAGTGTGCTAGCCATTAAAAAAGTGGATAGCACACCGAATAAGTGCTGAAAACCTGTAAGCGGCTGCTCCGACGAGGACAGTCGGAGGACTGAAACAGCACTTCCTGCAAGTATATCCTTGAACTGCCAAAAGACAGTGAATTAACCGGTGCCCAATGTCTTATTATGTTGTGCCCTATTATACATACCGTTATATGATGTTTACTTGCATTTTATAACAGACGCTTTCAATGTTAAACATGATCCTTTGTTTTGCGCTGCACTATGTGGGGAATGTGTCATGTCATGCAGTGCCCCACCTGTTTATCTGTAATTCAATGCTTGTTGCTGTACTTATTCTGGACAATAGGTGTCGCTGTTTAATAATATATTAGGGATTGCATCAGGGAATAGGAGGTTGTGGTGATGTTGCTGAAGTCATATGTGGTAGAAGTTTGGGCACGTGTACTCCTTCTGAAGGTATGGCCAAGTGTGAGCCATGGGAGAAGTCGGGAGCAGAAGGACCTGCCACAGCAAAGTGTAACCAGCCAGCCTGCTAAGTCCTGAAACTGGCCGCTCTGAGGATAGTTACAGTAATAGTGTCCTTGCTCATCATGCCTCATAGTCGCGGGCTACAGAAAAATTGCCTCAGGGGCCTCAGCATGGTAGTGGTAGTGGCACTAGCTGCAAAAGTCTATCCCAGTGGTTCTCATCACACTGTCACTCCCTAGGGCCAGGGCACTGAAAGGAGGGTGTACCCTTTCTTCCGTAGGTGCATACTCTGATGTTGGGGCTCCCTTGGGATGCCCTTGGTGTTAACCATTTTGGTGTGGATGCTAGGCAGGAGATGTTGGTCCGGTGGCCGGTGTATGGACTAGGAGTCAATAACCAGGTCAGATATTAAAAAGTAAACATTTATTTTTAGTGAAGTGCAAAATGAGAGTTGTTGTACTTTCAGTAGTTTCAGAGCACAGTCCCAACAATTTACAGTGCAAATCTCCATAAATGCTTTGGTTTTGTATGAGTATAGGCCAGGCTTAGGATTAATGGACTCCTACTCTTTTTCTCTGCAGAATCTGAGTCTGGCACTAATGCTTTGGGAATGTCTGTAATCTGAGGTGTACATGGTTTAAGATACAACAGGCTAGGTTGTGTCCAAGTGTGGAAGGTGTTTTAGCAGTATTCCACTCACAGCAGTAAAGTCTATAAGCTTTTAGGCAGCAATGTACCTTACTGACTTTGTTTGCTTGGCTGTGACAGATCCTGGAACTTCCTCTCTCCTTTCCTGGAGTACCGTATTGGGCATTTGGTTCTCTGTTAATGCAGAGATGATTAGTCTTTGTAGCTTGAAGCTTAGTACTGAAGACTGAGACAAAACACAACTTCTCACTTACTAAAACTGTGTCATGCCTGAAAACTAAGCTGTTCCACTCTGGTATCCCAGACCTGGTGGTACTAAAAATAGATCTTTGTTATGTATGATATATTTTTCTGTTTGCTTCTGGCTGTAGCTACCAGCAACGGAAGGATGGCAAAGGTTGGCAGGAACAGGGTTAACCACCTTGTTCCTCTCCTCTTGGTAGGAGTGGGCTAGTCCTGCTCCCTGCCAAGAGGGGGAGTTCCTGTCCAGAGAAGGGGGGAGAGCAAGTTGCAGAACTCCTTGTGCCCCTCACTGTTGCTTCCGGTACTCTTTGGTAAGGAGTCACAAGAAGAGGGAGAGTTTGGGAGAGGAAGCAGGAGGCGTAAGGGAGAATGTCTCGGACTCGCCCTCGGTGAACTTAACTGCTCATTTACATATGGATTTAAAGTACTTTTTCTCCAGAATGAAGCAACGGATCGCTAAGTGAAAGGTATTACATTCAGCTGAGCTGGTCTTACAAGGCATTGCACCTGGTTACAGAAACTGTCAGTAGCTTCAGCCTTATTAAACCAGGCATACTGACCCTGCTAATTACAATGATACCTGACTTGTAAAAATCAGTTGTGGCCTTTCTGAGGAAAAAAAGACTTAGGCCTCATGCACACGGCTGTAGTTTTGGTTCACATCCGATCCGCAAAAAGTTAATCTCAAATAGGGCCGCAAAAGATGCGGTTCTGTGGCCCCATAAAAAAATAGAACAATAGAAGATAACCTATTCTTGTCTGTTGTGCCTGGTGACAGAACCTGGTAGGGTTGATCCTGCTGATTACAATGATACTTGTCTTGTGAAAATCAGTTGTGGCGTTCCTGAGAGAAAAAAGACTTAGGCCACTTGCACATGACCGCATGCCCTCCGAGACATATGGTCCGTGAGTGGGCCATATGTCCCGGAGCGGCATTGATACAATACAATGATGCTGTGCACGCCGGGCCGCCCGCGAGACTTTTGTCTGGGACTGAGGGTCTGAGGGCTTAACCAGTTACAGACATAGGACGTACCGGTACGCCCTGATGTCCTGGTACTTAAGGACACAGGACGTACCGGTACGTCCTGTATATGTCCGATTACCGTTGCTCGGCCGGCGGTGATCGGAACAAGGTACCTGCTGAAATAATTCAGCAGGTACCTTGTTACAATGCTAATTGACCCCTCCCCCCCCCACCCGGTATCGGCAATCGCTGCAAACCGCAGGTCAATTCAGTGACCGCGGGGATCAGAAACTTAAAAGTGCCCAAACCTTTAATTTTTAACCCCCCCCCCCCCATGCAGCCCTCAATCATATTTCTCCAGCGGGCGGTGCAGGGGGGGGGGTTGCCGGCGATGTGGGAGGCAGGATCGCAATCCCCCGCCTGCCTCCTTTTTAATATTCATTGGTGGCCAGTGTTCTGGTATAAACGTCTGACATCTGTGCTGTGATGTCAGCCGTTTAACCCCTTCCATGCCGTACGGACCGCTGTATGGAAGGGGTTAACAGGGAAGGAGCTCCCTCCCTCTCCCATCGGGGGCTGCTATGCCCTTGCAGCCTCCGATTATTGATGGGATCACAGGGGGAGGGGGCCGCCCTCCCCCCTCCCCCTCCCATCACCCGCTGCTCTGTTCTGGCAACAGGTGATGGTTACCATGGCAACAGGATGCCTTCACAGGCGTCCTGCTTGCCATGGTAATGGTAACTCTGATCAGACTTCTGCTAAAAGCAGAAGTCTGATCAGACTTTCTAAAGTAAAAAATACAGTACAGTACACTATATAGTGTACTATACTGTATTATACAGACATCAGACCCACTGGATCTTCAAGTGGGTCTGGGTCAAAAAAATGTAAAAAAGTGAAAAAAATGTAAGAATAAAAACACACATTTATCAATGAATAAAAATTAAAATAATAAAATACACTACACATATTAGGTATCGCCACGTCCATAAAATCCTGCTCTATAAAAATATTACATGACCTAAACAAAATGGTGTAAAAAAAGCCTTTTTTTGTCACCTTACATCACAAAAAGTGTAATACCAAGAGATCAAAAAGGCATAGTACCAATCAAACAACATCTCTTCCCACAAAAAATGAGCCCCTACATAGCACAATCGCCACAAAAAGTAAAAAAATATGGCTCTCAGACTATAGAGACACTAAAACAAGATTATTTTTTCCCAAAATGCTGTTGTTGTGTTAAAGTAAAATAAATTTAAAAAGTATACATATTAGGTATCACCGTGTCCGTAAAAACCTGCTCTACAAAAATATCACATGATCTAACCCCTGAAGTAAATACCGTAAAAAAAAATCGTAAAAAATGTATAAAAAGAAATTTGTCACATGGTTCTCAGACTATGGAGACATTAAAACATGATTTTTTGTTTGTTTCAAAAATGATATTATTGTGTAAAACTTAAATAAATAAATAAAAAGTATACATATTAGGTATCGCCGCGTCCGTAACAAACTTCTCTATAAAAATAACACATGACCTAACCCCTCAGGTAAACACAGCAAAAAAAATATAAATATGGTGTCAAAAGCCAATTTTGTCACCTTACATTACAAAAAGTGTAATAGCAAGCGACCAAAATAACTTATGCACCCCAAGATAGTGCCAATCAAACCGACATCTCATACCGTAAAAAATGAGCCCCTACATAAGACAACCGCCAAAAAAATAAAAAAAAATATGGCTTTGAGAATGTGGAGACACAAAAAAATAATTAAAAAAAAAAATGCTTTATTATGTAAAACTGAAACAAAAACCCCCAAAAAGTAGTCATATTTGGTATTGTTGCGTCCGTAACAAGCTGCTCTACAGAAATAACAATATCTGACCTGTCAGATCAACGATGTAAATAACAAAAAATAAAAACGGTGCCAAAACAGCTATTTTTTTTCAAATTTTCCATTTTAATCAATTTTTCCAGTAACAAAGCAAAGGTTAACAGCCAAAGAAAACACAAGATTTATTGCGCTGATTCTGTAGTTTGCAGAAACACCCCATATGTGGTCATAAACTGATGTATGGCCAAACGGCAGGGCACAGAAGACAAGGAACGCCATATGGTTTTTGGAAGGCAGATTTTGCTGGACTGTTTTTTTTGGCACCATGTCCTATTTGAAGCCCCCCTGATGCAAACTTTAAAAAAGTGACTCTATCTAAGAAAGTACACCCGTCAAGGTATTCAAAACTGATTTTAGAAACTTTGTTAACCCTTTAGGTGTTCCACAAGAGTTATTGGCAAATAGAGATGAAATTTCAGAATTTCTATTTTTTTGTTACCTTGCCTCAAAAAAAGTGTAATATAGAGCAACCAAAAATTATATTTACCCTAAAATAGTACCAACAAAACTGCCACCTTATCTCGTAGTTTCCAAAATGGAGTCTTTTTTTTGGAGTTTCTAATCTAGGGGTGCACCAGGGGGGCTTCAAATAGGTCATGGTGTCTAAAAACCAGTCCAGCAAAATCTGCCTTCCAAAAACCACATAGCGCTCCTTTCCTTCTATGCCCTGCCGTTTGGCCATACAGCAGTTTACGACCACATATGGGGTGTTTCTGCAAACAGAATCAGGGCAATAAATAATGGATTTTGTTTGGCTGTTAACCATTGCTTGGTTACTGGAAAAGATGGATTAAAATGGAAAATTTGCCAAAAAATTGCAATTCTGAAATTTCATCTCCATTTGCCAATAACTCTTGTTAAACACCTAAAGGGTTAACGACGTTTGTAAAATCAGTTTTGAATACCTTGAGGGGTGTAGTTTCTAGAATGGGGTCATTTTTGGGTGGTTTCTATTATGTAAGCCTCACAAAGTGACTTCAGACCTGAACTGGTCCCTAAAAAGTGGGGTTTTGAAAATTTCTGAAAATTTTAAAGATTTGCTTCTAAATTTTTAAGCCTTGTAACGTCCCCAAAAAATAAAATGGCATTCCCAAAATGATCCAAACATGAAGTAGACATATGGGGAATGTAAATTAAAAACTTTTTTTGGCGGCATTACTAGGTATTATAGAAGTAGACAAATTGAAACTTGGAAAATGGCAAATTTTTCCCAATTATTGGTAAAATTTGGATTTTTTTTATAAATAAAAATACATTTTTTTTACTCTATTTTACCAGTAACATGAAGTACAATATGTGACGAAAAAACATTCTCAGAATGGCCTGGATAAGTAAAAGCATTTTAAAGTTATTCACACATAAAGTGACACTGGTCAGATTTGCAAAAAATGGCCTGGTTCTTAGGGTGAAAATGAGCCCGATCCATAAGGGGTTAGAGACCGTGTACACCTTTTGGAGGCAAATTTTTTTTTGTTATTGCATTTTACTCAATTTGGGCTAAAAATAATTTTTTTGATCGGTCTTTATTAAAAAAATGGAGTCGTTCTGTCACAAAGGGTTAACTGTTTAGCTGTGTGAATCTTACTTTTTACTTTCATTTTGTGCAAGTCATCTAAAAACCCTTATCTCTAATTTACTAAGAGGTCATAAACACTTATTTAAGCCACATTCTTATCAGTAAGATAAGAACTGAGCTATAATGAGTGTTGTCAGAGAGCAGAGATAAGGAGCCCGTCAGATTAGCTAGCTGACGGAGTAGAGAGAAAATTCAGATTCCTCTGTTAGAGCATCTTAGCCCTGTACAGAATAAAGGGCTCCATATTTTTAATAAAGACCAATTAAAAAAATGATTTTTAGCTCACAATGGGTACAATGCAATAATAAAAAAAATTGTTTCCAAAGGTGTACATAGCCTTTAAGTGCACAGAGGGGCATGGACAGCACTAGAAAGCGTAGAAGATGAGGTGCACTGACAAACTAGGCTCTGCCCCTCTTTGCACTGGAGCCCTCATTTGCATTTTTTTCAGGAATGACAGGTAAGGTTATATTCAGTAGGATCAACCATACTAGGCAGTATGCCTGGTTTGATGGAATTTATCCTGCTGACACACTTAAATGTATCACATTTCAGAGGGTGTGCAGTATACCAATGTTGTCTGTACTTGTAATAAGCCTCACCAATGACAAGTAAATCTGGCACTGTGTTGATCAGGCGGTGGAGGTCAGCACTATAATATCTGATTATACTGTGTACCCAGCCATGTGCCAGCAGAGTGACACCACCAGATACAGTCATCTCTGATAGACTAGAAACCTCAAAGATCCCAAAACAAAAAGTCTGCATTGCACCCGGGGTCCACAGCCCTGTATGGTGGTATGTGACCATGCCTCATATGCACATTTCCTTTACTGTCTTGGTATTTATAATCTGAGCTGTGTTGACAAGGAACTGAGAGGACAAAACACATGGATGCCAAGTGTTCGGTTGGCGTGGTGCCTTGCTTCAGAATTTCAGCTGCTATGGCTGCTTATCCAACACTGAAGCTATCATGACGGGGCACAGGACATACACTGAAATCATAGGGCCCCAAAGTAAAACTTAGTATGGGCTCCCCAATGACATTTCTGCAGAATTTACTTTTTCAGAAAAATTTGAACAAGTGCCTATATGAATACAGCTCATACTAAATGTATTTACAGCTGAAAAATGGCCTAGATACATTGATAAATCTTCTCCATACATCTATAGATCAGTGCTTTACTTTAGTCACCACTAGGTGGCGCTCAGTGCATAGAAATGTATACAGTTACTATTGAACTCAGCGGAAGCAGTACAATATATATGCACTGATTTCTTCATAGTGGAGGCTGCAGTAAAATGTCATCCATTCATGTAAAAACACAGAAGAAGAAGTTTACCACCAGGTTTTCCCTTACCACAGGCCTCGTAGCCAGGCGTGGTCTGCCTCCACGATAAGTACCATCAATGATGCAAATTTCTCTAAATATATGAAGTGGCGGATGGGGGTGCAGGGGGGCACATTATTGGGGGCACTTTTTACTGGCACATTATTGGGGGGCACTGTGGGGGCATCTAAGGGGGCACTTCTAACTGGGACATTATTGGGGGCACTTCTTACTGACACATTATTGAGGCAGTTTGAGGGCATCTACTGAGGCCACAAAGAAGGGGTATTTTACATAAGGGGCACTATGGGGGAAGGGGGGAGAGGAACAATATGGGGGCTTCTACTGAGGCCACAAAGAAGGGGTATTTTAGATGGGGGACTCTGTATAGGGGCATTTTATACTGGGACACATTATGGTGGGTACTATGGGGAAGGGGGAGAGGAGTACTATGGGGCCATCTACGGGGACACTTTGAAGGTGTATTTTATACTTGCAAACTATGGGGGACACTGAGGGCATCTACTGGGGCACTATATAAGGGGCATTTTATACTGGCACTTTATGGGGGGCACTAGGAGGAAGGGGGAGATGCAAATTTCTCTAAATATATGAAGTGGCGGGTGGGGGGGTCTGGCGCAAAATTTCAGGTGGCACCAGCAGTGCCGCACCGCAAATTAGGCAAAGAGAGGCGATCGCCCCAGGCGGCGCGGCCCTGGTGACAAGTGGGGGGAGGCGGCAGGGCACAGGGAGTTGGCAAACTATGGGGGCATTTACTGGGGGTATTTTATACTGTTACATTATGGGGGCACTATGGGAACATTAGCTCAACTGGGGGCTTTAAAAGAGGGTATTTTTTGCACTGGCACACATTATAAGGGGGCATTTTTTGCACTGTCCCATTATAAGGAGAATTATTACTACTGGGGGGCATTATGGTGGGCTTTATTACTACTGGGGGTCTATGAGGAACATGATTACTAGTATGGGCACTATGGGAGCATTATTATCTCTGGGGCACAGTGGGGACATGTTGGAGGCACTGTATGAGCATTATTACTACCATGTGTGCTCTAGCAGAGAATTATTCCTATTGGTTTGACTTTTGGGAGCACTATTACTGTGGGGGCATCTTGGGACAGTATCAGCTTACCACAATTATTTTTGAGGGACGTTATGTTTGCACTATTAGTGTCAGGGGCACTATTTGCTGGGTGCAGTTATTTTAGGACAGTGTGTGCCAATAATTATTGAAGGGCACTATGTGCATGGTACTAGTATTATCAGGGGGTTTATCTGTTTCTGCAGTATAATATTGGGGATCACGGAAGGCACAGTATTGAAGGTGGTAGGATGATTTGTCCAGAAGATGGGAGAATGATGGAAAAGTAATAAACTTAGATTTTTTCTGTCAAACTGCAGAGACAAGAAATGGCTGAAAAATGGTGGTCTGGTCTGAAGGTCTGAAAGGAGAAGACGAGGAAAGAGAACATCTACATCAAAGGAGACGTCACTGGATGTAAGAGGTATGGGGCACTGTATTACTCTCTATGTTCTGTAGTGATGGGGGGTGGATATAGAATTTGGCCCACCCTGCCGCATCCTGGCCCCAGACTTCAGGTCACACTGTGCGTGTTCTGAATTCTGGGGGCTCACACCCATCTACTACATTATCTGTACTCAGAAAATTATCACTGTGTTATCTGTGGTGTTACGTATGACTGCAAGTGATATGTACTACATTATCTGTAAAAAGGGGCTTGGCCACAGGTTGGGGGGGGGGCAATACTTGGCTTGCCCTGGGTGCTGGCAACCCACGCTATGCCACTGCACAGGGCATATTATAGTAGACACAACTCGATGCTAGACATTTTATTCCCATGCCATTTGACAATTAAAAAAACAGAATTCAGATAATATTAAACTGATTATAAATTCTGTGCATTTCCATTGTCGATCTGTTGCCCGTGGGTCATGGCAGCTCTACAACTTGTGTGAAAGCTTAATTTCTCCCCATTAAAAAAAGTTGCACATCAATGCACAATTCTTTTAATAAAGTTTTGGGGAATTTGTAACTTGCCGCAAGAAAAACGGCACGGACGGATGGTGTAAGAGAATCTTCTTTATTGCAAATGAATCAGCATAAAAAAACTGTGTTTCAGGGATACTAAAATCCCCTTCATCAGGTTACAGTAGCACTAGCAGCAACTATAACCCGATGAAGGGGACTTGAGTATCCGCAAAATGCATTGTTTTTTGTGCTGATTCATTTGCAATAAAGAAGATTCTCTTACACCATCCGTCCGTGCCGTTGTTTTTGCACCAAGCAGCAAATTCTGCAAAACTACATTGGTTCCTTTGAGAGATTGGGCATCTCCAGCAAAGGCATTTCACCTGCCATACCTGGCACCTCGGATTTCAGCCTTCACAAGCCTACCATAGAGTTGTGTCTATCCTTAGCACAACTCAACAAGGTGAGCCTCCACATTGGAGATCTCCGTCTTCAGCCAACCACCCAGGACATACTTACCCTACGTTGCGCCTCCTTCTTTTCTTTTACACAGTGATTCTCTGTCTTCTATTTGAAGACAATTCTTTCAATAGTCACAATTTTTCCCTGATAGGAAAACACTGAGGTAAGCATCAGATATGAAGGTCTTTCACCAATTATTTTGGCACAAACAGTAACTTAATCAGTTTTTTTGTAGGGTTCGGTAGTATGTGCTGTGCTCCACATTGGGGCTAGGATAGGGGATAACTAAATGGTCACTGGGGATACAACTGCCGGGACCCCTACAAATCCCGAGAAAAGGAGTACCATTTCCCCCTTATGGAGAGGCAGGTCAGGAAAATGCTGTGCCTATCGATTAATTCTCCATGGGACCACCGTATATAGCTGAGCGCTGTACTTAGCCATCTCAGGCAGTCCCATAGAAATTAATAGAACAGCAGGGCAAATGCCCGAACATCTGCTCCATCAGGATGGGGGGGAACATGACCTTTGTTAGTGGGATCAGTCGGTGTTCCAGCAGTGTTCCTTCGGTCATCTTCTATATGTGGTGGGTGGCCTTAGAGCCCTCGACACAAGTAAGGTAGTTCCCACCACGGCAGGGACAGAAATATTACAGGTCCAGGTCCTGTAAAACCAGCTGTCATCTAGGGATAGATGACATTTAGTAAATCTGTTCAGGGCTGTCATGGGTATGCACTGAGAAAGGGGTGGCATTACATCATCCTAGCACACCTTGCATGAACCATCAGTTATACCCCCTACTAGAGTTGAGCGAACTTGTGTTTTAAGTTCGGCTTCCAAAGTTCGGGTTCGGGTTATCCAAGCATCCCGTTATGGATTCCGCTACCACGGACCATAACGGCATTTGGAATCCATAAGGGGATTCTTCAATGAACCCGAACCTTGGACAAAACGAAGGACCTGGGGTGACGTCACCGCCATGTGATCAGTGCAGGGGGCGTGGCTCAGTACTGGATTAAATAAGAGGTGGTAGCCTACGACCTCTTATCGAATCCAGTACTGAGCCACGCCCCCTGCACTGATCACATGATGGTGACGTCACCCCAGGTCCTTCACCCCGTGTTCCAAATGCCATTATGGTCCGTGGTAGCGGAATCCATAACGGGATGCTTGGATAACCCGAACCCGAACTTTGGAAGCCAAACTTAAAACACAAGTTCGCTCAACTCTACCCCCTACAGCGCAATATGTGACCTTAGCGAACAACTACAAAATTCTACTTTCCTGTAGTCACCACTAGAGGGAGCTTTCTGCATGCAGTCTATACGCTGAACCTAATAATAAAGTGTATGCAGTAAACTCCTAACCTGTAGCTGCAGGCAGAGTAAAGAACTCCAGATTACACACCGCTATAAGGAATCTTGTGGCATTATTTAGCATTATGTACCACCCCAAGGAACACAGTGTTTAAACCTACTGAGAGGTATACATGTCAACCGTCCAAAATACTGGCAAATTTGGCTTGTCCCAGCTAAAAAAATGGTGGATATTATAAACTCTGCCCAGAAGTGGGAAAGAGGCGAGGCTTAAATGCCCCAAAAGTATGTGAGAAGCCATAGATGAGTACAGTAGAGACAACAGCACACGACCACTTCAGAACGTGTAGCTTCATATTCTCAATTGGTGGTCACCCAGACAGGAAGTCAGGTGGTTGCTAAGAAACTGAAGCAGAGGGATACCTAAGCTTTCTGTTACCTGAGGCCTGTATCTAGTACCCTGACTTTTCAGAATAGCTTGTTGGGGAACTCTTCTGGTATCCAACATGGGGGCATATGACCAGCCAGCCCAACATAGCTTAGCATGGAAGGTTCAAACAGTCTACCAGGTCAGCTTGGACTTAGTATGTGGGTCATTTATACACGGCAGGATGGCAGCTGTCTCAAACTATGATATACGTGGAGACACCTCCCTGAAAAGGCTAGATGAGAGAAGTCGCTGTGTTGTGAGCTCCTCAGCCCATGCTTTGTGTATGAACTCGACCCGGTCAGTGAAGTGGAATACTTTGAGAGTCAGTTGTAAGGGAAGAGTGTTCTAGCTGTCTGTCTCAGATTTCTGGGTTAGCTGCCATTCCAAGAACTTGTGCAGGTAAAATTAGCAAGCAAACACGATCAGCGTAAATACGTTTACCCTGAGTCTTCATTGTCAATTCCTTCAGTGCAGGATGCTGGATCCCAGCAAAAATACTGGGGAGATTGCAGCCCACCCAGCATGGAGGTACACCCTGAAGAAGACTTGTCCAAAGAGAATCCAGAGAAGGGAAGCCAGGATAGTCTCCCAGAAGACCACTTAGAGGACAAAAAGCTGACAGTAGCTGGCATACCGCTAGGCCTGGAGTACCACTGGTCCTGGGTAATGTAATCTTATTATCTGCTGTTCAGTCACTGCTAGACATGTGGAAATGTAAGGTGGGCGAAGACCGGGGGATTCCTTACCATGCACAACGAAAATAGCAATCCATAGGAAAACAGGGACACCCCACTTGTAGCGGTATTGAAATATAATGTGATCTATCTATCTGTCTGTCTATCTATCTAATATCTATCTATCTATCAATCAATATCTATCTATAAATATCTATCTATCTATTGAATATCTATCTATCTATCTATCTATCTATCTATCTACCCTTTAGCATCTGTTTGTGAACATTTAACATCAGGCCTAATTTATTTTTATTTTAGAAATCATTAAAATGTTTTTCATACTTGAACTGGAGTTCATGCAGCTCAGGAATGCCAATCACTAGAAGGTTATAATTATGTCACTCCAAAATTAGGAGCTGTAAATAATAAGGACAGATACCGGAGACAACTCAGTTTGGTTTTAATGGCAATTTCCATTTTTCCATTTAATTATAATGGTCATCATTTCTTTGAACACCTTTTATCATTTATAAAAGACCTTCCTGCATGACCCGTCATCTGGTACGTTATATCTTTTAATTAGATAGATAGCTATGAGATCGATAAATAATAGATATAGAAAAAATAGATAATAATATGGTCTATTGTGTGTTGGGAATTATTGTTTAGATTATTTTGATAGTAATTACCATGATTTTAACATTCCTAGTAAAGGCTACCCATGCCTTCCTATCAGTATTCTGGGCTTTAGACTGAGATAACTTATACATAAGTAAATCATGAAGATTATGTGTTCATAAGAAAATTGTTGACAGTCCCTGATATTTGGAAAAGTTGTCCAGAAATAATAAGTTTGGCAACCCCGGTCACCTGGCCTTGTGATATGAAATAGATGAAATAGAGCATCTACCATCAATTCCATTCACCTAGTTCTTCTGAATGTCTACTAAACAATGTTGTCTATGTTATTTAACACTTGTCACCACTGTCGATCGGTAGCATAGCTAGATTTCTATGCTTCTGTGGTGTCTACTATACTACTGAAGGGCTGGTGGAACCAATAGTTGTGGAGAACTGGCAAGCAGGCACCATGTTGACAGATCTATCAACTGGCATTGTGATATGAAATATAGCACCTTGAACAGTATCATTTATTCAGGGCTCCAAGTATTGGACCATTTCCTGCTGGTAATTGGACATGGGCTGATATTAGGGAATTAAATCATAAGCAATTCAATAATATACATGCAGGGGTGGCCAAGCTTGAGGTGGCCCCCAATGCGATGATGGGTCCCTCGGACACCTTCCAAGTGTCCCAATGGGAAATAAGTCCTGAGAATCAGGGTCTGCAGTAAACCAGTGTGCTTCTTTATTGAAGCAACTCAAGTGCAAAATAATACAGACAAGGCACTGAACGTTTCATGCTGTGGAAAGCCCTGAGCTAGCTGTTCCTCTCTTTATCAGAAGGCTGGTGCTCTGGACAAAGGCTGGTGTCTCAGGGTCTGTTGGCTCAGTTGTTTAAGCTGGAGCCCTGGTCAATGGGATGGTAACCTGGGGTCTGTGGCTCAGCATCCCTATCTCTGTGTCTTCTGGTCACTCATGCAGTCTGTTAGAGTCTGTCCTACTAAGCAGTCATCCTTATCTGCCCTGACTGCTCTACCTTTATACGGTTTGTAGCTAAACTTGAACCTTCGAGTGGGAGGGGTGGAGAGGAGAAGCACAGCCTAAGCAGAAACATTGTAACAATTTCGGTCTATCATAGATTTGTATAGAGCTTCAGTGCAAGTCTATGGGAATGAATAAGCAGTTTTTCCAGGCATAAACAAGTCTTCAGACATAAACATAAGAGCTAAACCAGACAATCAAAAGGGCAGTATGTCTGTTTTTACCTCCAAATCTTTGTATAGGTAGAAAGTCATAAAGTCTCTTAGTATTAGCCGGCTGTGCAATTAACCCTTTCCGCAGTGCAGTTCAGCTATAGCGTAATAACAGTGGGAATGGAGAGGATATATTACAATAAACATATAAATGCAGTTCAACAATATGAAACAGTATAAGTGCACACAACAGCATAAAATACAGTGAAAGTTAACCCTTCAAAGTGTAATAAAGTAGTTATTTGATGGCTTTGCATAGTAGCATTAAGGGAAAATGTCCACAAATGTCCACTACATATGGTACGTCTATTAATGGCACCTTGCAGTATAAAGCACCTGTTTTCATCATCTCCATACTAAAGAAGAAGAAAGCAGGCGAAGCACGACTTACAATATATATAGACTTTTTTATGGTTCCCAAAAAGGGGAAAATCCAATGAAATACAATAACAGACAATACAATAGTGGATAACACACAGGGTGGGAGAGGATCACAAAGTGGACAGCATGAAGCATAGAAAAAACATTAGACAAGGCCAAAGGGATATAAGGTGGTTAATAAATGAATAAATGCCCCAGTATGGAACATGTATAGATGACCTCGCCAACCTTAAACAAGATATTGAAGCCAAATACAGTACATACATATACACTCACCTAAAGAATTATTAGGAGCACCTGTTCTATTTCTCATTAATGCAATTATCTAGTCAACCAATCACATGGCAGTTGCTTCAATGCATTTCGAGGTGTGGTCCTGGTCAAGACAATCTCCTGAACTCCAAACTGAATGTCAGAATGGGAAAGAAAGGTGATTTAAGCAATTTTGAGCTGGCATGGTTGTTGGTGCCAGATGGGCCGGTCTTAGTTACTGGGATTTTCACGCACAACCATTTCTAGGGTTTACAAAGAATGGTGTGAAAAGGGAAAAACATCCAGTATGCGGCAGTCCTGTGGTTGAAAATGCCTTGTTGATGCTAGAGGTCAGAGGAGAATGGGCCGACTGATTCAAGCTGATAGAAGAGCAACGTTGACTGAAATAACCACTCGTTACAACCGAGGTATGCAGCAAAGTATTTGTGAAGCCACAACATGCACAACCTAGAGGCGGATGGGCTACAACATCAGAAGACCCCACCGGGTACCACTCATCTCCACTACAAATAGGAAAAAGAGGCTACAATTTGCACGAGCTCACCAAAATTGGACTGTTGAAGACTGGAAAAATGTTGCCTGGTCTCATGAGTTTCAATTTCTGTTAAGACATTCAAATGGTAGAGTCCGAATTTGGCGTAAACAGAATGAGAACATGTATCCACCATGCCTTGTTACCACTGTGCTGGCTGGTAGTGGTGGTGTAATGGTGTGGGGGATGTTTTCTGGGCACACTTTAGGCCCCTTAATGCCAATTGGCCATCGTTTAAATGCCACGGGCTACCTGAGCATTGTTTCTGACCATGTCCATCCCTTCATGACCACCATGTACCCATCCTCTGATGGCTACTTCCAGCAGGACAATGCACCATGTCACAAAGCTCGAATCATTTCCAATTGGTTTCTTGAACATGACAATGAGTTCACTGTACTAAAATGGCCCCCACAGTCACCAGATCTCAACCCAATAGAGCATCTTTGGGATGTGGTGGAACGGAAGTTTCGTGCCCTGGATGTGCATCCCTCAAATCTCCATCAACTGCAAGATGCTATCCTATCAATATGGGCCACCATTTCTAAAGAAAGCTATCAGCACCTTGTGGAATCAATGCCACATAGAATTAAGGCAGTTCTGAAGGCAAAAGGGGGTTCAACACCGTATTAGTATGGTGTTCCTAATAATTCTTTAGGTGAGTGTAGAGTGCAAAGTGCATGAAATACAATGTACACGGACAATAAATTGCAATATAATAAATAAAAAATTACATCAATAAATACCAAAGTTGTGATCCAATAAGCGCCAATGCTCAGGGTACCCCCTGAGGAAGCTTACGCGAAACGTGTGTTGGAGCTTATTGGATCACAACTTTGGCATTTATTGATGTAATTTTTTATTCATTATATTGCAATTTATTGTCCATGTACATTGTATTTCATGCACCTTGCACTCTATATGTATGTACTGTATTTGGCTTCAATATCTTGTTTAAGGTTGGCGAGGTCATCTATACATGTTCCATACTGGGGCATTTATTCATTTATTAACCACCTTATATCCCTTTGGTCTTGTCTAATGTTTTTTCTATGCTTCATGCTGTCCACTTTGTGATCCTCTCCCACCCTGTGTGTCATCCACCATTGTATTGTCTGTTATTGTATTTCATTGGATTTTCCAATTTTTGGGAACCATAATAAAGTCTATATATATTGTTAGTCGTGCTTCTCCTGCTTTCTTCTTCTTTAGTGTTAATACTTGGTATATAGGCCTAGTACGCATACTCACTTTGTGAATTATCTACGATTGGGGTTTATTTATCCATACTAAAGGTTGTAACAGGTTGCAAAGATACTTCTCCAGGCAGTTCTGAACTATGGCCATCTTATCACTACAGACAACTGGGCTGATATGAGCAGAGTGTCCTGTGCAGTTTGCCAAGAATTCCTAACCTTACACTTAAATAACAGGGAGTTTTTACCTTGTCCTACAACATGGGGCTAACTGAATGTCTCCTTGGTCATGATTCAGACTATTTCATGTAGAAGTCAGTGAGGTTTCTGTAAAATGTTCAGCAAACTAATTGAAAAGTTTGCCTTTAACATGACAGTCACTGAAGACTAAATAGAGAGGAAAGGGGAGCAGGGGGATGATTCTGAAGTCTCTGCCAAGACTAACAGGAAACAGTAGGGGAGGAAGGGGATATTGCTGCAGTCTCTACAAAGACTAATGGAAGATACAGGGGAGGAGGGGGACAAGCCGCAGTCTCTGCCAAGACAAAAAGGAGCAGAGGGGGAGGAGGGGGATGATACTGCAGTCTCTGCCAAGACTAAGAGGAGATGGAGGGAGAGAAATGGCATGATCCTGGAGTCTCTGCCAAGACTATTAGGAGACAGTGGGTGAGGAGGGGGATGATTCTGCAGTCTCTACTAAGACTAATACGAGATACAAGGGGGAGGGAGATGATTCTGAAGTCTCTACTAAGACTGATAGGAGAAACAAGGGGGGAGGGGGGCAAGCTGCAGTCTCTGCCAAGACAAAGAGGAGGCAGAGGGGGAGGAGGGGGATGATACTGCAGTCTCTGCCAAGACTAAGAGGAGATGGAGGGAGAGAAATGGCATGATCCTGGAGTCTCTGCCAAGACTAATAGGAGACAGTGGGTGAGGAGGGGAATGATTCTGCAGTCTCTACTAAGACTGATAGGAGAAACAAGGGGGTATGCTGCAGTCTCTGCCAAGACTAAAAGAAGACAGAGGGGAGGAAAGGGATGATGCAGCCATCTCTGCCAAAACTAAGGAGGCAGAGGAGGAGAAGAGGATGATGCTAAAGTTTCGCACAGGACTAATAGGAGACAGAGGATTTGGAGGACGGGATGATACTGCATTCTCTGCTAAGACTAAGAGGAGACAGAGAAGAGGGTGATGCTGCAGTCTATGCTAAGACTAAGAGGAGACTGAGAGGGAGAAGAGGGTAATGCTGCATTCTCTGCCAAGACTAAAAGGAGACAGAGGGGGAGGAGAGGGGGGGGGGGGGGTGATGCTGCAGACTCTGCCAAGACTAAGAGGAGACAGAGGGGAGGAGGAGGATGATGCTGCAGTCTCTGCCTCACACTGTGTATGAGACTCAGGATAACCATATGATTGGTCGGAGCACACAGCACAGCTCTCCAGCTCCACACACCAGGAAGGTCCAATCAGCACAGTTACATTTGCATGGATCTAAAATGTAATGGCAGATTTCCATAGCTACATTTTATTCAGCTTATCTGAAAGCCTAAGTGTTGTTCTAGTTATTGTTTAGCACTGGTCACCACTGTCAGTGGGTGGTATGGCTAGATCTCCAGGCGCTTGTGGAGTCTACTGTATCACTGAAGGCCTGGAGGAAACAACATGTGTGGAGAATGGTGCCGGGGCCATGCTGACTTCCTGCCAGATGATTTTCTTTTGAGGGATTGTATGGCACATGCACTGCTCTACACGCTTGTATAATCTGTCCTGAAATTCTCAAGGACATAGGAAAGCTCCATAGAAACCTAAGAACATATCTCCAGCGTACGGACAAGCCTACATACACAACCCCCCTAAAAAGATATTTACTGTATAACAGGTCATTAGCGCTGCATAGAGTAATCAATACAGCGGCCACAGAGAAGAAATCTTCCAATAGTTGTAATCACTCCTCCGCCAAGCAATGCTCCTCAGCAAAACAGCCCTCATTATAGGAGAGGAAACCTGTGCTGAAAGTTGGGCAATATCATATCTGCACAAAGATGCTCATCAGGGAAAACCCACGCATCTAAACACCCACGTATTTCTGTAGTATTGCTCCTGATGAGTGTCTCATTAGACTTTGCTGGGACATATGCTTATATATATATATATATATATATCAGTGGTGTAACTAGAACTGATTAGGTTCCACAGCAAATTTTTGAACGCCCCCCCCCCAGCAACTTAATCTAACTTATTCTCCCTACAACCCTTACTCCTGCAGCTAGTCAAGATCGCTGTCTCAGACCTACACGTACATACTGTATGTCATGTCACTGTATATACTGTCACTGTATATAATGCCATTGTATAATACTGTTGCAGGGCCCCTGACAATAAAATTCTCTACCCTCCCTATCCCGTAGCATCCACTTCCCCTGCTTCCACGATAGCTACGCCCCTGGTGTGTGTGTGAATAACAATTCTGGGGTATCTATTCTTATGACTCTATGCTGTGCTGTTCCTTTATTATTCCTGCTAGAAGTTATGAATGAATTGGTAGCACTGCTGGGTTTAGGGTGGCCCTAACTCTATGTTGGGTCCCCCGGACACCGCCGAGGTGTCCCCACATGGTGCTTCTCACCGGAAGGTATGGAAAGACGTGGTGCACCCCAATGGGAAAAAAGTCCAGAGAGTCAAGGTCTGCAGTAAACCAGTCTGCTTCTTCACTGGAGGATTTCATGTGCAAAACAATACAGACGAGGCATAGGGCTAGCTTCTTCAGTCTCCTTCCTGGCAGAAGAAGGGTTCATGCTGAGGAAAGCCCTGAGCTAGCTGTCACTCTCTCTCTCAGAAGGCTGGTACCCTGGCCAAAGGCTGATGACCCAGGGTCTGTGGCCCAGTCGTCTGTCTGTCTGTCTGGCTCCTTGGTCATAGGGCTGATGATCCAGGATCTGTGGCAGAGTATCACCATCTCAGCATCTTCTTCTTTTGACTCAATAGTCTGGCACAGTCTTTCCTCCTAAGCCCTGGTCCTTATAAACAAACAATGAGAGGCTCTGACTTGTCTCCTTATATACAGTTTCTAACTGAACTAGAACCTTCTAGTGAGAGGGGTGGAGTGGATAAGCACAGCCTAAACATAAACTGTTACAATTTCAGTCGATCATAGACTTGGATGGAGCTTCAATGCAAGTCTATGGGGATGAATAAGGAGGTTTTCAAAACAAGTCTTCAAACATAAACAGCAGAGCTAAATCAGACAATCAAAATATCTTTGTGTTTGTTTTTTTCCTCCAAAACCTTGCATAGGTAGAAAGCGATAAAGTATCTTAGTGCAATAACAGTGCAAATGAACAGGATATATTATAAAAAACATATAAATGCCGTTCAAAATATGAAACAATATATATAAGTTAACCCTTCAAAGTGCAATACTTATTTGAAGGCTTTGCCAATAGCGCTATGGACAAATGTCCACAAACATCCATAGTTCAAAGTACTTAGAAGTTGAAATGCTGATGTAGATAATGCAGTAGATAAGCACAGATTTGTGATATCATGATTAGTCGGGTTTATATTCTCAGCTCTGCTACAAATGACAAACTTAGGTCTGTTGCATCTGACAGGCTGTCCTAAAACAGCTATTGTCTTTTATTGTGTTAAGATATGCATCCAAAGGTGAGTTTTACATTTGAGTCCAAATTATGGCCACGACTCCTAGACCCTGACCCCTTGGATACTACTGAGGTGCACTTAGCTGTCCATAGAACTGATTAGTTCTGCAATCATTGGTTGCTTTATCAACTGTTTGTCCCGGATACAAAACATCACAAACCCCTCGACCCCGCTCATACCAGGAGGAGGGTGAGCCTGCCCATGTGCATATGGCACAGATGATCTGGAGACCGGCCCGACTCTGCTTACCAAACATGGTTTCAGATCTCCAACCTATTTTTACTTCAGCATAATACAAGGGAGCATCAAAGACCCGCACAGCAGAGACTCCGAGACTGTCCGAGGCCCGAACTGGCTGAATTCTCACACTTTAACATATATATCTTATACACAGTATAACTTATCATCTAATACACAGTACAACGTATTACCTTATACACAGTACAACCTATTACCTTATACACAGTACAACCTATTACCTTATACACAGTACAACCTATTACCTTATACACAGTACAACGTATTACCTTATACACAGTATAACTTATCATCTAATACACAGTACAACGTATTACCTTATACACAGTATAACTTATCATCTAATACACAGTACAACGTATTACCTTATACACAGTACAACGTATTACCTTATACACAGTACAACGTATTACCTTATACACAGTACAACCTATTACCTTATACACAGTACAACGTATTACCTTATACACAGTACAACGTATTACCTTATACACAGTACAACTTATTACCTTATACACAGTACAACTTATTACCTTATACACCATACAACTTATTACTTTATACACAGTACAACCTATTACTTTATACACAGTACAGCTTATTACCTTATACACTGTATAACCTGTTACCTTATACACAGTACTACCTATTACCTTATACACTGTATAACCTGTTACCTTATACACAGTACAACCTATTACCTTATACACAGTACAGCTTATTACCTTATACACTGTATAACCTGTTACCTTATACACAGTACTACCTATTACCTTATACAGAGAACAACTTACTACCTTATACACTGTATAACCTGTTACCTTATACACAGTACTACCTAGTACCTTATACAGAGAACAACTTACTACCTTATACAGAGTAGAACGTATTACCTTATATACAGTACAACTTACCATCTAATACACAGTACAACTTATTACCTTATACACAGTACAACTTATTACCTTATACACAGTACAACTTATTACCTTATACACAGTACAACTTATTACCTTATACACAGTACAACTTATTACCTTATACACAGTACAACTTATTACCTTATACACAGTACAACTTATTACCTTATACACTGTACAACCTATTACCTTATACACAGTACAACCTATTACATTATACACAGAACAACTTACTACCTTATACACAGTAGAACATATTACCTTATATACAGTACACCTTACCATCTAATACACAGTACAACTTATTACCTTATACACAGTGCAACCTATTACCTTATACACAGTACAACCTTATATAGAATACAAATTATTACCTTATACAGAGAACAATGTATTACCTTATACACAGTACAACTTACTACCTTATGCTCATTACAGCTTATTACCTTATACGCAGTACAACGTATTACCTTATATACAGTACAACTTATCTAATACATAGTACAACTTATTACCTTATACACAGTACAATTTATTAACGTATACACAGTACAACTTATCATCTAATACACAGTACAACTTATCATCTAATACACAGTACAACTTATTATCTTATACACAGTACAACCGATTACCTTATACAAAATACAACTTATTACTTTACACACAGTACAAAGTATCATCTAATACACAGTACAACTTATCACCTTATACACAGTACAACTTACTACCTTATGCACATTACAACCTATTTCCTTATACACAGCACAACTTACTACCTTATACACATTACAACCTATTACCTTATACACAGTACAACTTACTACCTTATACACAGTACAACGTATTATCATATACACAGTACAACTCGTTACCTTATACATAGTACAACTTATTACCTGATATACAGTACAACTTATTACCTTATACAGAATACAACGTATTACCTTATACACAGTACAACTTACTACCTTATACACAGTACAACGTATTACCTTATACACAGTACAACTTACTACCTTATACACAGTGCAACTTATTACCTTATACACAGTACAATTTATTACCTTATACAGAATACAACTAACTACCTCATACACAGTACGATTTACTACCTTATACACAGTATGATTTTCTACCTTATACACAGTACAACTTATGACCTTATGCACAGTACAATTTACTACCTTATACACATTACAACCTATTACCTTATACAAAGTATAACCTATTACCTTATACACAGTACAATTTATTACCTTATACAGAATACAGCGTATTACCTTATACACAGTACAACTTATTACCTTATACACAGTACAATTTATTACCTTATACAGAATACAGCTTACTACCTTATACACAGTACAACTTATTACCTTATACACAGTACGATTTACTACCTTATACACAGTACAACTTATGACCTTTTGCACAGTACAATTTACTACCTTATACACAGTACAACTTATTACCTTATACACAGTACAACCTATTTCCTTATACAAAGTACAACCTATTACCTTATACACAGTACAACTTATTACCTTTATACACAGTACAATTTACTACCTTATACACAGTACAACTTATTATCTTATACATAGTGCAACTTACTACCTTATACACAGTATAACTTATGACCTTATACACAGTACAACTTACGACCTTATACACAGTATAACTTATGACCTTATACACAGTATAACTTATGACCTTATACACAGTACAACTTACGACCTTATACACAGTACAACGTATTACCTTATACACAGTACAACTTACTACCTTATACACAGTACAACGTATTACCTTATACACAGTACAACTTACTACCTTATACACAGTACAACGTATTACCTTATACACAGTACAACTTACTACCTTATACACAGCACAATTTTCTACCTTATATACAGTACAACATGTTACCTTATACACAGTACAATTTTCTACCTTATATACAGTACAACATATTACCTTATCCACAGGATATGTAGATTATTATGGATGGTCATGTGATACTATATTTTAAGAAAAATAAATACACCCTGTTATACCCAGTAAAAGGGCTGTGGGCGGAGCATGACACAAGAATTCAAAGAGGACCAAAGAGACAATGTCATTCACAGCTTTATTTATTTATTTTGTTACTTTTGTTTTCATGTTTTGAGTTCCATTCTGAACATATCCTGTAAAAGTGACATCTCCAGATCCCATATATGTATTGATAGTAACAGTCAATGTACGGTATAAGTAACAATTTACCATACAGCATCAAAATGGGTGGTATTAGTGGTAGTTATAAATAATAGTTGATTAAATTTACTTATTGTACACACTTATTCAAGGCCGATATTTTCCACAGCACCTGGCAGATATTATCATTACCCAATAGTAATAATACCTTATTAACCTTATTATGAAATTATGAGCAGTATTCAGTCCATGCTGGCCGTAAACCTACAGTATAGTCTATCAGCAATGAGACTTGTTATATAGATACCGGTACATAGTTAATGTGGATGACATAAGTCCATCAAGTTCAATCAAGGGATAGGTGGGGAGGTGAATTTTAGAAAAAGGGGAGTGAGACCCAGATTTTAGTTATAGTGGCTCTGTCAGGCCTTCTATCATCTGAAAGTGTTTAATGTTCCTGCAGTGCCACCACAGGGGAAATGGAACATTATATGGTGCATATTGACAACAATGGGCCACACAACCAATGTCCTGGACATACCGTCGGAAAAGGGGCAACTGGTCAGGGACCTCCTTTATGTAAAAGCCCCTAACATCCTGTATGCGTTGCATGGATCTCGTTAAAATCTACACTTGGTAACATGGGTTGCTATTACGGTAAATAGCACTATTACGGTACATTCTTTACTACTGCGTTTTCAATCTATTCTCCATTTCCTTTCATAAAAGCCTACCTTTCACCATATGTTTTGCACAGGGGCTTTTGCAAACCTTGATTTGACCCTGAGCCTGTAATATAAACTTGCTGGATATCACCTTTAACATCTGAAACTAAACGAGAAGGACTTGCATAACTATGAGGACAATCTGTCTTAATATTTGGTAACTCAAACTGTAATATAAAGGCACGGGAATGAATCCAAATAATGTGAAAAGAAATAACCAAAGTATAAAATTCCACTACGTAACATAATACATTGCCTTATACCTCGTGTTCAGTTTATACAACCGTGGTGCAGTGCAGATATTAAGTGTACTAATCCTGTGCTATGCAAACCTCCATATCAAAGATGTGTATATAGCAATTACACACTAATTACAGATTAAATGAAAGAGAGACAATGCCAACATAAGACGCTTGCCCAACTTTGTGGTGACCACTATTCACTTGGCCTGAGGCTGTGGATACAGTAAATTAATAGTAGTTGAAAAGTCCGTAATTAGCTCTTCTGCTCTACAAGTGGCTATGCTCTTAATGCAACACTTTCTTTTCTTTCTTGTCTTACCATAAAAGTGTAATTAATAATGCAAGCCTAAAAAATATATCCGTGCATATGATGTATACAAGAATAAGGCATAGTCCAATGTAAAATCATCTCAATATACACTGTATTTTAATAGTCATTCTGAAATGTGCCCTATGAACAATTAAGTTTTCATTCCATCTCTCCTAGCAGGAAGTCACAGCATCATTTATAGCAGCAATCAGCAGATTAAGTGCTGATTAAAGGGGTTCTCCGGGATTTAAGAAAATGAAAATACTTGATTACTTCATTATAAATATATTCCCAAATACCTTTCATTAGTTATAATGGCTCGTTTTGTCTAGGGAGCAATCATTAGGAGAAATAAAATGGCCACTGTCCTATTAGTGTGCACAAAACCTGTCCTACTCACACAATAGGACAAGTTATTTCACAGCACTGAGCTAAAGAGCTGCCTCATCCTCCTCTCCTCCTTGTCAGAAATTATGATCCTGAGTACAGGTGATAAGCTGAATCTCTGTAGGAATGGAGGAGACATGAAGTACAGCAAGGATGGACAGAACAGACTGTGGTAATGTGGGGCTGTGGTAATGGAGGCTGCATACAAGTGCTTCTGCTCATTATCCACATCCCCACCTCCTCTCTGTACTTCATGTCTCCTCATGAACTCCATTCCCACAGAGATTCAGCTGAAGATCTTATCAGCTGTATCCAGAACCATAATCCTTGACAAGTAAAGCAGAGAGGAGAAAGGGCGGCTCTTTAGCTTAGTGTTAAGTAACTTGTCCTCCTGTGTGATTAAGACAGGTTTTGTGTGCACTAAAAGGACAGCAGCCATTTTATTTCACCTGAAGATTGGTTCGTTTTGTCTGGGGAGCATTGTAACTAATGAAAGGTAATTGGGAATATATTTATAATAAACTAATATTTAAGTATTTTAGTAATTGTATTTTTTTAATTCCCAGAAAACCCTTATTAAATTGCATTTAACTTGATTTACTAGATTGTTTTTCGCCTAAAAAAAAAAAAAAAAAAGCTAATAAATCGACCTGAATTCAAGTTGCCACCGCCCTCATTTTTATTTTAATGTAACATGCAACTAGAGTGGGGGAAGGGAGATAGTGAAGGAAGGGTGTTATTATTTGCACTCATGTGTCCAAAAAAGATTGTATTACACTGGGTATTGTCTATTAGTGCAGTGCTGCTTGTGTCACTTGTTTTTGTTGTGTCTTGGTTTAGTTGCATTATAAAGGAGGGGCAGAAGTGGAATCCTCCCAATTTGTGGAGATGGAAAGGTGCAGATAATGTTTTCCGTTCCCACAGCATCTGCGGTGACCGGGCTGCAGGGTCAATATGTCTGAGTGTTCTGGTGGGCCGATGGGGGTAGTTGTATTACTCACTGTTCTGTAGCTCCCTGGGCCGGCGTGCAGTGAAGGAAAGGATGTCATGAAATCCTTCGGGGGACTATATATTTGTTCAGGGATCTCCAGCCAGATGGTAGTTGAGGTGCCCTTGGTGGTGTGGGTGCTTAGGGTGCCTTGGAGGCAGGGACCCTGGTGTTCGTGACGCAGCACCGTAAGGTGCGTTGAGAGATGGTATAGAATAAGGAGAGAGGCAGGAGTTGAAGCAACAAGAACTTTAAGTTTAAGTTAACTATTTAGTACCTTGAGTCGCTCTAACAAACAATATATTTAAATTTAGTTAATCCAACAAGAACTTTACTTGAAATATTTGCCTTAAGCTAGATAACATTCACGCAAGTAATGCCTTGGTACATAAGATGGAGGTAAACTGCAACTCCAGACAACAGGCACGGAGAGGCAGTGGTATGCAGGTTCCAACTCAATCTGATAGAGAGGATGATACTTTCCTTATCTTGCTCAACTTTCTCTGAAACTTCAGCCTTTTGGTACTTTGAATCTTCTAAACTAGAACTTGGCAACCAACAGGGCAGTCTCCCTAGCGGCAGGTATTACTCATCTGCTCCATTATTTAAACAGGTTGCTTCAATACAATAAGTCCACTTTGTCTCTTACTCCAGGACAAGGGCACCACAAAAAAATAAGAGATCCAGTAGTCCTTGGGCTTGGTTTCCTATCTATCTTGCCCTTCTCCTGGGGAGTACCCAGGGGCACACAGCATAGGTTACATACTCTCCTCTCCTAACTTCCCCTTAACCAACTTCCTTTGCCTGCCTTATACTATATATATGATGCGACAGCTCCACCTAGTGGTGACTGTGTAAATCCAGTTACCAGCCTGTTGTGAGGAATTTGCAGATATTTTTCTATTAGAGAAAAATAGACAATGGCATAAGATGACATACACAAAAGTTTGAAGTGTCCCCTTTTCACACGTAGTGGGACACTGCACATCTTCATAACAAAGCTAGCCACATTGGCCCATTACCCCTAGAACAGAGAAAGCTACAGTACCCCCATAACAAACATAACTAGAGTAAGGGTCAGACTGAAGTCCCTTGGGCCCACCAAAGTAAATAATTCTAAGGACCACCCTCTGTTTATACAGGACCTTAAGGGCCTTGTAGTATTAGGGATACATTAGTGACAGAGCTTGGGCCTACTGGAGGTAGGGTACTCGCCCATACAACAGGGATAGCCACAGTGTAGTCACAAGTATGTCATCCTAAGTGCTTCTATATCAGTGACAGCCATAGTGCCCCATAGCAGAGGCATGTACAGTGTCCCCATAACAGGGCTAGATACAGCCTCCCTATAATACAGTACAATATAGTACAGACACATCGAACTCATAAAGCCGGTCATTACATTGTCAACCTTTTAAAAAAGTGACAGTTCACATGTGTCTTTATTACAGTAATGAAATGAAAGTCATCATTTGTATATTTTTAAAAATCTCAGGCAGGACCATTTAGGTCGCTAAAATAAATGGGTTTATGGTGTTCTTCCAGCATAGTGGTTGCAGTAGATTATTGCTCCTGGTGAAATGATACCATTATAACAAAGAGCCAGCCTCATAACAGTGCCAGCCAACCCCATAACAGTGATCAGAAGGACAGCCAGCCTCATAACAGTGCCAGCCAACCACATAACAGTGCTCAGAAGAACAGCCAGCCTCATAACAGTGCCAGCCAACCACATAACAGTGCTCAGAAGAACAGCCACCCTCATAACAGTGCCAGCCAACCAAATAAGTGTCCCCTAGAAAAGCCAACCTCATAACACCACCAGCCAAACACATAACAATGCTCCCTAGAAAAGCCAGCCTAATAAAAGTGCCAGCCAACCACATACCAGTTCTCCACAGAAGAGCCAGCCACATAACAGTGCCAGCCAACCACATAACCGTGATCAGAAGGACAGCCAGCCTCATAACAGTGCCAGCCAACCACATAACAGTGATCAGAAGAACAGCCAGCCTTATAACAGTGCCAGTCAACCAAATAAGTGTCCCCTAGAAAAGCCAACCTTATAACAGCACCAGCCAAACACATAACAGTTCCCCACAGAGGAGCCAGCCACATAACAGTGCCAGTCAACCACATAACAGTGCTCAGAAAGACAGCCAGCCTCATAACAGTGCTCAGAAGAACAGCCATGCTCCATAGAAGAGCCTGCCTCATTACAGTGCTCTGTAGAAGAGCCTGCCTCATAACAGTGCCAGCCAACCACATAAAACTGCTCAGAAGAACAGCCAGCCTTATAACAGTGCCAGTCAACCAAATAAGTGTCCCCTAGAAAAGCCAACCTTATAACAGCACCAGCCAAACACATAACAATGCTCCCTAGAAAAGCCAGCCTAATAAAAGTGCCAGACACCACATACCAGTGCCCCACAGAAGAGCCAGCCACATAACAGTGCCAGTCAACCACATACCAGTGCCCAACAGAAGAGCCAGCCACATAACAGTGCCATTCAACCACATAACAATGCTTCCTAGAACAGCCAGCCTCATAACACTGCCAGCCAACTACATACCAGTGCCCCCTAGAAGAGCCAGTCTCATAACAGTGCCAGTCAACCAGATAACAGTGCCCCCTAACAGAGCTAGCCACAGTACACAAAACAGAGACAGGCATTGTGCTACATAAATAGTGACATAGTGGTGACATAACAGAGCCAGCCACAGTGCTACATAACAGTGCCAGTGTCCACTTAAAAGTGCAACTTAACAGCTCCATGTGAGCTTGTATATTTTTTTACAGCACAGGAGACCTCTGAGTCTTGAGACTGAGACGATAAAAACAAATCATAAAAAGCAACCAAAATTGTCCATGCAAACAAACTATATATGGTAAAGCTGCAAGATATTATTATGAATAAGTTTTAAAAAATCTAAAAATTCCCTCTTTTTGTGCAAAAATCCTTATTCTTGGATAGCACAATCTTCTACGAAGCCCCAGACTACTCCATGTTTGTGTTATAATTGGTCGCGTGGTTTGACTGTGTATTCATGTATTTCAATTTCCAAAACTTGTTGGATTCCAACCACCCACCTCCAACGGCTGTGCTGCTAGGTAACCTACCACCTATGACAGGTTACTGCTGTTGATTCGACTGGATATTTGTAAAAAAAAAAATAGAAAAAATCTGCTTGTTTTCATTCAATTCACGAATATTGGACAGCAGGGCTGGGACAAGGTCCACCACCAACAGAGGCTGAGCTGCCCAAGTGCGCCCGACCCCCCCAACTTGTGGAGTTATGGGGGATCTGTGGCGGACACTGTTATGGAGGGGATCTGTGGATGACACTTATGGGGGATCTGTGGATGACACTGTTATGGGGTATCTGTGGATGACACTGTTATGGGGGATCTGTGGATGACACTGTTATGGATTGTGATTCACAATGGATATTGGGGGCCAGGAAATTACAAGGAAGGCAGCGGTGGGGGTGGGGGATGATGATTGATAACATACATATCTAAATGGCTGGGGGGGGGGGTTGAGGGCTTGACTTGAGTCACCTACTGATCAGAGCATTAGAATTGCAGGGGTATGGGTAGATGGGGTGGTAGGACAAGGGCTGAGGTGGGAAAGGGGGCTGGGTTAGATCATCTAACCCCCCCTCCCCCCATCAGCCCTCGACCCCCCCCCCCCCATCTACCCCACCAGACATTTAGATGTTATTCATTCCTGCAGCTCTAATGCTCTAATGATCACTGATCAGTAGATGACTCAAGTCAATCCCCCCCCCCGCCATTTAGATATGTATGTTTGTAATTAATCAGACATCCACCGTAACCCGTTCCTTGTCATTTTACCCCGTCCAGAACCCCATCAGACCTCAGATCAGACGGAAAAGAATATTCTTTATTTAAGAACTATCTCACTTCACTTCAGGGCAGACTCTCACTCTCTATCCCTGCTGGGGCCTGGGCTGGGTCATGACACAGTGCTGTGCTGCTGCCTGCTGCTGCCCGCGCTGCTCCTGGTCTCCAGAGGGCGCACATGTGACCTGACTGTGTACAGCGCGTCAGGTCAACGTGCGCGCTGTACGCAGCCAGTCAGGCAAGCGACTGAGCAGAGACCAGAGCAGCGGAGCGGCCGAGCCAGGAGGCGGAGCGGGGAGGGAGCACGTAAGTCAGTGCCAAGTGCTCACTACTTCCTCCGTCCTCCAGCGCGGCCAGCAGCCCGGCAGGCGCGGCAGTAGCAGCGACGTGGTCAGTGGCCTGCCTGCCGCCCAGAGGCTGGGGAGCTGGCCTGGGTCCTGAGGCTGGAGCCTCCCCAACCTCTGTGTCGGCCCGACCCTGTTGGACAGATAGAGATGCAAACATGGTGTACTAAAAATGATGTAGTTATTCATATGGCTTTGAGATTTAGAGGGCATGTTTTCCAAGAGCTATAACAGGTTGCAAAATCTATCTCAGCATATTAGACCTCACAGGCCCTGTTTAATTATTTCCTATCCAAAATATATATACGGTTAAATAATTTGTTTTCTTGAAGCCCCCAAACTCCATTGCATCGATAGTCTATTTGTGACCCCTGCTGGTCATCACAAGCCATAGTCACTATTAGCATCTATTGATTCTATTACCTAGTATGATGATGGAGTAATAATCTCTAGGGAGAAGATAACGAGTGCTGGATATTAGGCAGGAGCTATTCTGATGAACATACGCAGAAAGAGATTTCATGACATGATGGACAACCTGTAGGCAATGAATAGGATTCTTACACTCTTTGTACTCGAGTTATGTGTCACTGATGACATCTGTGGGATCTCACCAGGTGTCCATAGGGATCATTTATGAGCTTCACACATTTTTTTTTTTCTGGAGCTGGCTATAGATAATTTCCATCTGATCTGAAGGTTGCAGAAGGAAATGGCAGAAGCTTATGGCTTCATATTTACATGTGCAGTGAGCCCCCGAGGAGCCGGTGCAGACGATGGGAATGGTAGTGGCCTGATGAAGTGTTGTTGTGTCACGGTGTCCTACCTCAGGGGGTCTCTTCCTGGGGTTCGTTGCAGTGAAAAAAGTTATAATGAAAGGAACGAGGAAGAGAGTGCAAAAAAAATTAGCAAATCCAGAAGCAGTTTGTGCAAAGTGCAGTTTTTCTCCTCCCAGACAATGGAGGATGGTGGCCGTCAGAAAATTGCCAGCTGACAAAGTCTCTTTCTGGATTCCCTTCCTTATGGCCTTACTCTGGCACCTGTGGCTGCAGATGCCTAGTGTATGTGTCATGTTCAAGGGGTCCAGGAAACCCCTGAACCTATCACAAGTTCATACATGGCGTTCACAGACAGACATACAAACATGCTTGGAACCCGTGTGGAAGAGGAAGCATGGTGTTCATAGACAGACATACAAACATGCCTGGAATCCATGCAGAACAGGGTGCATGGCGTTCACAGAGAGACATACAATCATGCCAAGAACCCCATGCGGTACAGGAATACAGGGAGCATGCAAGCCAGGAGGACCACACAAGTCAGGGTAGAGTAACAAAGACTGGGCAGGAGAGCAAGAACACTGCACTCAGCATTCCTGAAGACAGACGGAACTACCAGGCATATGCATGCAAGTCTAAATAGCAGGGTGATTAAGGCACCTGACCATCTGATATTCAAACAAGATCAGGGAAGCATTAACCCTAAATAGACAGAGGGAACACACAATTCACAGAGCACAGTACAAACACTATAGAAGACTGCAGCCAGCACACAGCACACACCACGCAAGTAACCAGCAAACACGGGAACATCAACTGCCGCCAGTATGCAAGAGTGCATGCAGCCAGCCTACACACCAACAAGTGTCACAGTGAACCTCACTGTTATGATGCAGGCTTCTACCTATCTACCTACCTAGCCGGCATGATCCCTGATACATGACAGACCACGAGCCTGATGAAGGGCTACACTTACTAAAGCCCGAAACGTTGCTTAAATGCCTGGCTGAATAAAATCAAAACTGCATTTAAAATCAAAAATTGGTGTGCCGTCTCAAATATATGTATTAAGTGTTTAGGCACCTGGAAGTGGAGTCAGGACCAATACGAAACGAGCACCCTACACAATTGCCAATAATCTGTTGAGTGCTGTGATCCTCTGAATACTGCAGGCTTCTACCTATGTCTGTCCTAAATTGCGGTGATGGTGTCTTAACATGTTTACCAACACCTTGCAGTGGAGCCTTGATAGCTTCATAGACAAGTTTCCTAGTTTTTGGCAAATTACTACAGCTCATGTGGAGAACAGGAGAGCTCACTATCACTTTTCACATGAATTCTTGAGTCCAATAAAGGGAAAAAAGGATAGAGGGCACAGATCACGTGTACCCATCCGGCTCCCCAACCCGCAGGGCACACACAGTATCGAAGGACCATCATATTACATGGAACTGAACATACTAAGTAAGGGAGAGTTTACATCACCGTTTCATTTTACGTTGTTCTGATCCGTCAGAAGAGGATGAAAGAAAAAAAAACAGGATCCTGTGAATTTGTTATACACATTTGACATCCGTTTTAGCCATTTCCATCTGATGGATCAGAAGAACGGAAAATTAAACGTTGATCTGAACTCTCCATAAGTCAGATAATTACATAACCTAAATCAATCATTATATCGGCTAGATTAAATCAGGGTCTTGGGCATCCAGATAATGGGAGAGACAGTAGCATTACAAAAAACATAAAGAAAATAAAAAGGTTATCACATATCCAAATGACTACATAGGAGTCCAGAACTGCTGGGTCCTTCATATTTGTATATAAATAAATAAAAAAAAATCAATATTCATTCTAAAAGAAAAAACAAGTATCAAGTATGCCAAACAGATGTGCCCCCCCCGCCCCCCGCCCACAGTAGGACATCACATGAAAATAGGCAAGAAAGCATGTCCTCAAAATAACTACTGCCCAGCAGCCCAGTAACTTTAAACTCAACTCTGAGGCCATATGGCTTCAATTGATGAATCCAAAAAAGTTCTCTCTACTTCAGTAGAGATACCCTATCTCCCCCCTCATGGATGGGGTCCATGATCTATAATTCTAAATTGAAGGGCCCTCTCTGAATGTCTTGACTCTAAATTAGACCTTTTTTCACGGATGGTGTACCTACAGTGATTGAGATGAGTTTTTATTTCCCATGTTGTCTCACCCACGTACATCAATTGGCAAGAGCACTGCACTAAATACACTACAAATGTAGAATCATATGTTTAATCTTATTCTATCTATCTATCTATCTATCTATCTGCAGTGAGCCCCAGCGGAGCGCAGAGGATGGGAGTGGTAGGGGTCCTGATGAGACGATGTTTGACAGTGGTGATCACATAGCTGCCAACTGTCCTGAATTTGCCAGGACTGTCTGATTTTCAGAGACAATCCTGGCAAATCAGCGCTGTTCTGAGCCAGGAAAAATAGGAGGGGCTACTGCAAACCCCACCCACACGTGGTTGTTTTGGGTCGGGCCCATGGTGTTCCCGAGGTGGGATGCCCCAGTTTTACCAACTCAAATGTTGGTAAGTAAAAGTATGGGATCAGTGCAGTGAAAAGGCAGCATAAGGAATCAGGCCAGAAGTTAAAGAATAAAATTATCTCTCTAAGTGCAAAATAGGAGGTAGTACATCCAGCAGTAGTTGTTTATACTGTAGTACAATTTCTCTTCCCAGATGATGAGATATGGTGGCTGGCAAAGTAGCTGGTGATGGCACCTCTGATACGCTATCTTGCTGAGGAAAGCTGACACTTGTAGCTGTAGGTTTTCGCCGTGTAATGCAGGCTTTTGAGTTGGCCTTGCCTGGATGCAATCTAGGTGATGGGTGTCTGAGCTGTAGTCCCTCACCTGCAGGCTCTGTATAGCTATGGTTACAGGTCGATCTGTTGACTGTAAACGCTGCAGTTTTTCAGATATCTGTATTTGTTTAATCCTTCAGTCTCTCTGGAGTAGTGGTCTCACAGATTAGCTAATTGTCTGTTCCCTAAGGTACTTGGAGCGGTATCAATAGGATGTGCTTCCTCAGTCCTCGCTGTCCTAGCTCAGACTCCACCCTCCCTGGCAGGAAGGAGGATCAGCCCACTCCAAACAAGAGGTGAGGAATGGGGTGGTTAGTCCCATTCCTGATGCCAACCATACCTCACCTGCTGGTGTACAGTGCAAACAAGTATAACATTACAAACGTTACATAACAAACTGAAATTTGCAGATACCTCCAGGTATACATATCTACCTACTTATCTATCTATCTATCTATCTACCCCCCCCCCCCAATATCAGTTGTTAATTATTTATTCAACCCCCCCCCCTCCCCCATACGCTCATTCAGGATTCAGGCCCCTATATGTCACTTGCTCAGAACCCCCAGAGTCAGGAGAACCCCCCCATATAAGTTTTCAATTATTTATTCAGGTCCCTCATGTGTCAATTGTTTAGAACCCCCAGAGTCAGGGTACCCCCCCTAATATCAGTTGTTAATTATTTATTCAGGGCAGACCCCCCCCATATGTCAGTCAATTGCTCTGCCACCCCACCCCCACTTTATTCAGGCACCCGGAGAGTCCAGACCCCCATCAGACCTCAGTTCAGACTAAAAAAAATTATTTAAACTTGCCTCTCTCCTCCTGCTCCGCTCCTCTATGTCCGCGGGGGTGTCTGTGAGTGCCAGTGCTGCCTGCTCTCCAACAGCCCGCGCTGCATGTACAGCGCTGCACGTACAGCGCGTCAGGTGATAGTGCTGTACGCACTACGCAGTCAGGCTGGAGGAGACCAGACCAGGGTGGAAGCGGAGCCGGTCACTTGTATGAATGAGCCCCCTCACACGCGGGGCCCCTGTGCAGCTGAACCGGCTGCACAGGCGATATGTCCGCCCCTGTATCTATCTAATATCTATCTATTGTTCAAAAACACTTGTCGTCAGCTCATATCTATCTATCTATCTAATATCTATTTATCTTATATCTATCTATCTTATATCTATGTATCTTATATCTATCTATCTATCTATCTATCTATCTTTCTATCTATCTATCCTATATCTATATCTATCTATCTATCTATCTATCTATCCATCTATCTATCCTCTATCTATCTATCTATTGTTCAAAAACACTTGTCGTCAGCTCACATCTATCTATCTATCTATCTATCTATCTATCTATCTAATATCTATCTAATATCTATCTATCTATCTATCTTTATAGTGTTTCATATTGCTGTACACTACAAGCCATTCTAATACGACATTCAGGAACATTTGGTAATTGCAGAGAAAACAACATTACTTAGTGAATAAAGGCCGCTATGCATTAACATTTTCTGGGGGCTATTTCAGAGAAAAGAAAGCAAATGGCTTAATCAAAGCATGTAAGCCGTCAGCACAGTACACGGCACAAGAGGAAATGTGCAGAAATAGAACAGAAGCTGAATGGAGGCACTTATTAGACACTTAGAAAAGCACCAGTACGCCAACTTCTAAATTTCATACTGCACCATCTGACTCACAAGAAAGTTCAGATCGTAATGTATAAATGACGTCTGCACTGCAATTTTTATTGATTTATTTTTTTACAAAAAATCTCCTCCTTTCCTAAGTAATGGCTGGTCAAGGTGAATTACGGAGGAGCTGTCGCCTCCCCTGACATGTCAGTTTTAGTAACTACTTGCATTCTCCATGTAATAACAGTTTTGGAGCATCTATTCTTATGACTCGAGGATTATTTCCCTGGTGTATTAAAGTTTATTATTCTTAGTAGTCTATGGCATTGGGAAACTGTAAAAGAGCATCTGTCACCATGATCAATCCTATTTAATAGTGTTGTGCGAATTCCATACAGGAAAATTCAATACGCCGCAAAGCCGAATTTCCTCGTGCTTCTTGGTAGCGAATCCATTTTCCCTGAAATAGTGTAAAAAACAACAACAACAAAAACATACTTACCTCATCCATTTGCTCGTGATGAGCCGACCGCCGCCATCCTGATTAAAGATCTCGCACAAAATCCTGTGCGCAGTAATATATGACGTCACCATGCCAGCCAAAATGACGACATCATCCCGGGCCGTGCGAAATTTCGCGCTAGATCTTCAAACAAGTTGGAGGTGGTTGGCGAGCAAATAAATGAGGTATAATTTAATTAATTAATTTATTTTATTTTTCACCCGATTATTGCTATCAGATGCCGCGATCATGTATGAACGCGGAATCTGAGGGGTAAAATGACAGGGAGCGGCGCAATTACCGCTCCCTGTCATTGCACGCACTACTTACAAAGAAATGCGCTTCGTTACCAATTCATTCAGCACAAAGCAAAAAAATTTTTTTAATTCAGCAAAGCAGAAGAATCAATTTTTTTTAATATCTCTACTATTAAACTTGGCATACTGCCTTGTGGGGTTGATCATGGTGACTAGTCCCTCCTCTCTGCAATCGGTACTACCATTGCAGAGAAATTCTTATTTTTAGTCACTGTATATGCAAATGAGGTGCTCGGAGCACCGAGGAGCTGGTCTAACTTTACCCACACCTCTCTCCATTACCACTCCTCCTACCAGTGAAATTGACAGGGCCAAGTATCCACACTGGCCTGAAATTTTGTGCTTGAGCCAGCAGCAGTAGCATCGGTGCAGTGAACATCTCAGAGTGGGGACGGTACATGCATGAGATTTCAGGGCCAGGCATTGGAGCAGTACTTGGACCTGTCAATCTTACAGGGAGGGGGAGTGGCAATGGGGAGAGGCATAGATAAAATGGAACTCCAAGGGGCTAGGCCAGCATTACCATACATCCCAACTTTGTAAATGAACAAAGAGGGACACATTTTTTCCACACTAGGCCACGCCTCTAACTCAGCCCAATATACACCTAATCTCACCCAGTCCCCTAATGCCCCACATAGTAATTATTCCCCCTTCATGCCACCGCACAGTATTCCTACATTGTGCCTTCTTCACAGAATTATGCCCAGCTGTGCCCCCAGTAATATTCCCACATTGTGCCCCCCAGTAATATGCCCACATTGCCCACATTGTGCCCCCCATAATATGCCCACATTGTGCCCCCCTAGTAATATGCCCATAATAAACACGTAATGTAATAAACACCACATACTTACCTTGTTCCTGGCAGCAGCAGCAGGACATCGGCTCCTCTAGTCTGTGAAGGGGCGGAGCCAAGGCTAACTGCCACCCGGCCCCGGCCCCGCCCCCTGCACAGACAAGAGGTGTGGAGAGCCGGCAGGAATGATGAAGCAGGGAGCCGATGCCGACTCTCTACTTCATTATGCTGCCAGAAAGCAGGACATACCTCGCCCGTATCGGGACAGCCACTGTAATCTGGGACTGTCCTGCCGAAACTGGCTCGGTTTGGAGGTATGCAATATATATAATGGAGGCATGATATATTCTGGGGGTCACTAAGAGGGGCCCTATATATGCTGTGGGCACTAAGAGGGGCATTATATATACTGAGGGCACTAAGAAGGGCTTTCTATATACTGGGGGGCATTATTCACACTGGGGGACACTATGGGGGCCATTTGATATCCAGGGGGAACTTTTAGGGGTATTATGTATACTGAAGGTACTGCAGGAGTTTGGATTTAGAAAGAAAAAAGCCTATGAAATTCATCTACTTGTAGCTTTCTTTGGTTTCTACACCCCAATCCTCCTGGGTAGCAAGGCTCCAGGCCTATTTGTTGCTCAGAACAGCTTCTTCAGTGGATGCTACATGAGGACCTTCCTCACTTCCTCCTACTGGCGCCAAACTTCCCTTTTAATCTGTTCTCCACCACTTCTCTCTATCGGGTACCCGTCACTGCGTGGTGCCACCGCACACCGGCATCACCACAGAAATCTCCCCATCAGGACCAGACCCTTCCTGTGTCTACCCAACTGTCCACACTGTCCTCTGTAGATAAAAGCTAAGAAGACCTTCATTCCCATACCCAGCTGCAGCAGCTCCGAAGGGCATCACAACTTGCCACCCAGACAACCCGCAAAGTAAAGGCAACATAAACACAGTCACATTACTAGGCAGAGCATTTAAAGGGGTTTTCTGGGAGTAGAATATTTGATGATTTTCAGGACAGGTCATCAATATCCGATTACCTCTTCCTGGGCCAGTGACGTCACATTCATTGGTCACATAGCCGATGTACTGCTCACTCCTTTTAAAATGAACGGGACTTGGCTGCAATACCATGCACAACCACTATATGTTGTTTGGCGCTGTGCTTGGCAAGCTGTGAGGAGATCACAGCAATCATCAACAGATCACTGCAGCCTCTTCAAACATCTGATCTGTATCGGACCCTCAGTGATGAGATATTTATGACCTATTCTGAGGACAGGTCATGAATATTCTACTCCAGGCAACCAATAAGAATGGATATGACTGCAGTCCTCCTACAAGAGGGTTTTTGCCAACTTCCCTCTGATGTTTATGGGTACTTAACCACTTCAGCCCCCCTAGCTTAAACCCCCTTAATGACCAGGCCACTTTTTACAATTCTGCACTACACTACTTTCACCGTTTATTGCTCCGTCATGCAACTTACCACCCAAATGAATTTTACCTCCTTTTCTTCTCACTAATAGAGCTTTCATTTGGTGGTATTTCATTCTTGCTAACATTTTTGCTTTTTTTGATATTTTACTTTTTTTGATGAAATGTTTGCAAAAAAATGAAATTTTTCACTTTCTGTTGGAAAATTTGTCAAATAAACCTACATTTCTATATAAATTTTTCTCTAAATTTATTGTTCTACATGTCTTTGATAAAAGAAAAAATGCAATAAGTGTATATTTATTGGTTTGGGTAAAAGTTATAGCGTTTACAAACTATGGCGCAAAAAAGTGAATTTCCGCACTTTGACTTTCTGAGCACCTGTCCTGTTTCCTGACGTACTACAATGCCCAGACAGTAGAAACACCCCATAAATGACCCCATTTCGGAAAGTAGAAACCCGAAGGTATTCACTGATGGGCATAGTGAGTTCATGGAAGTTTTTATTTTTTGGCACAAGTTAGCGGAAATTTAATTTTTTTTTTATTTTTTATAATCAATAATCTATATAATCTATAATCCAATAACTTGTGACAAAAAATAAACTTTTACATGAACTCACCATACCCCTCACAGAATACCTTGGGGTGTCTTCTTTCTAAAATGGGGTCACTTGTGTGGTATTTTTACTGCCCTGGCATTTTAGGGGCCCCTAAATGTCAGAAGCAGTTTGAATCAAATGCGTAGAGTGCCCAGAAATCTCAAAGGCACTGTTGATGTAGGTTCTTTGCGCATTTGCTGCAAAAGTGTCACTCATGTGGTATCGCATACTAGAGAGTAGGCAATGTGTTTTGGGGTGTATTTTTACATATACCCATGCTGGGTGAGAGAAATATCTCTGTAAATGACAACTTTTTCAATTTTTTTATACAAAGTTGTTCAGTTACAGAGATATTTCTCTCACCCAGCATGGGTATATGTAAAAATTCACCCCAAAACACATTGCCCTACTTCTCCTGAGTACGGTGATACCACATGTGTGCCACTTTTTTGCAGCCAAGATGCGCAAAGGGGCCCCAATTCCAATGAGTACCTTTAGGATTTCACAGGGCATTTTTACGCATTTTTCTTCTCACGCTTTAGGACCCCTAAAATGCCAGGGCAGTATAAATACCCCACATGTGACCCCATTTTGGAAAGAAGACACCCCAAGGTATTCTGTGAGGGGCATGGCGAGTTCATAGAAGATTTTTTATTTTTTTTGCACAAGTTAGCGGAATTTGATTTTTTTTGTTTTTTCTCACAAAGTCTCCCCTTCCGCTAACTTGTGAAAAAAAATGTAATCTTTTATGGACACACTATGCCCCTCAGCGAATACCTTGGGGTGTCTTCTTTCCAAAATGGGGTCACATGTGGGGTGTTTGTACTGCCCTGGCATTTGAGGGTCTCCGCAATCATTACACGTATGGCCAGAATTAGGAGTTTTTGCGATTCTCCTTATATTGAGCATACGGGTAATGAGATTTTTTTTCGATTCAGCCTCTGGGCTGAAAGAAAAAATGAACGGCACAGATTTCTTCATTCACATCGATCGATGTGGATGAAAAAATCTCTGCCAAAAAATATGCAAGAAAAAGAGCAAGCCTGTCTTACAAATGGGAGGCTAGTGCAGCGTACTCAAGTTAGGGTTCAATAGTGTACCTGGGTGTTGTAGTGCAGTTATGACCACTAACCTGGGACAGGCCGACTCTCTGGTTCTTCTTCTAGGACAGGTAGTTATAGGTAGAGTTCATGACGCCAGTGCCAATTAACGGTGGCACACCGTTTGTTGATAGTAGGAATAATTTAGGAACCATGTTGCAATAAAACAGAACTTGAACTTTACTGAAGCTTGGATAGTAATCATGCATATAAATGGATGGAAGCGCAGTTCCTTAGAAGACGATTGGTTTCAGCAGGTTGTAAATTACAGTTCACATATGGCAGGCACTTACACAGCAAGGTGATTCACAGAGGGTTAACACAGGACTGTTGCAGTACAGGCGGCTTGCACTCTCTACCTGACTGATCCTGGACAGGGAAAATATCCTCCAAGGCCCCAATGCCCTATATCTGGCGTATATCCTTGGGATTACAATTACTAAGTACCTCCTCTGGTATCTGTAGCACCTTCCTTTCCTCAGCTTCTTCAGGCTGGCTACAGTGATGATCCTGCTTTACTTTTCCCTTTTCTCAGTTCTGACTCAGGAGGGGAACCTTTTCCTTGGATCTGGAACCTTGTTACAGGGCCTGCAATGCCCTCTCCTAGTCTGCAGGCTCCAGGCCTGCACTGCCTTAAACAGGCTAATGGCCTGGACTAAACTCCACAGGCTCATGGCCTGGACTAGACCTCACAGGCTCATGGCCTGGACTCAACTGCCTTTCCCTGACTGAGCCTGAATATATAAACTAGGGTTCCCTAGCTCCCTCTACTGACCTAGAGCAGGAATGACACCCCTAGCAGGCCTGTACATAGCAATACATCCACAGTAACAGGGTGATAGGATATATAAATAGGCATTATATTACATTGCATTCACAGAAAATGACAATCACCAATCTCCCCACAAATGAGGGGAACGTACGTGCACTAGTGACCCTTCTGTAGTGTCGGGCATCACAACTCCCGTACACTACACTAGTGAAGTACAGAAGCTGCTGCGATTGATAAAAAAAATCTGATTTTTTTTATCGCGGCAGCGCTTGTGTAGTGATTGTGCAGTGATACAAAAAAAAATTCTTTTTTGTCACTGCGGCGGGGCGGGCGTGGGTAAACGCACGTGTGGGCGACCGATCAGGCCTGATCGGGCAAACACTGCGTTTTGGGTGGAAGGCGAACTAAGGTGACAGTAATACTATTATAGATCTGACCGTGATCAGTTCTGATCACTTACAGATACTATAAAAGTACAAACGCTGATTAGCGCTCCGCTAATCAGCGAATCAGTGACTGCGGTGCGGTGGGCTGGGCACTAACGCTAACTACCTTCCGAAGGGGCCTAAACTAACCTAAACCTAACAGTCAAACCTAGTGAAAAAAAAAAGTGACAGTTCACAAAAGTGACACTGATCACTTTTTTCCCTTTCACTATGTATTGACAGGGGGTGATCAAGGGGTTAATTAGGGTGATGGGGGTGATCAGGGCCTGATCTTACTTGGGATCTTGCTCTGTGCTGGGTCCCACCGATGAAAAGGACCCAGCACATGGCACAGAGCCCTTATAAAATCATTATATTTATAGATATGACTTTTTCCATAGGTGATTTTAAAAATCACCAGCCTGCCAGCGCTGATCATTGGCTGGCAGGCTGGTGACTCACTTCTCCTGCGTCCGGCGGTGCGTTCCACCTGACGCATGGAGCGCGAATTCTCGCATCTCGCGAGAGGACGCGCCCGCACGTCCAGGAGGAATAAACCGATCGCCGCCAGGACGCGATGGCAGTCGGGACGTGGTTAAAGCCCATAGCAGTGGTGCTCATGTGAAATTAGGAGGGGAGGATATGGGCAACTATATTCTGTTTTGCGTTCCGCAAATTGCGAATCCGCAAATAAAACGGATGACGGACGTTTTTTCGTGAATCCGTTTTTGTTGCAGATCCATTGCAATAATGACTATCCTTGTCCACAAAACGGACAAGAACAGGACATGCTCTATTTTTTTTGCGGGGCTATGGAATGGACATACGGATGCGGATACTACACGATGTGTTGTCAGCATTTTTTGCGGACCCATTAAAATTAATGGATCCGCATCCTATTCGCAAAAAAACGGAACGGAGACAGAAACAAAATACGTTTGTATGCATGTAGCCTTAACATCGGTTTTCAGTATTCTACGTTCTCATGCGATATATAGTATATTTACTTTATTTGCTTACAGACTTTATTTTATAAAGAAACAGAGACACCATGTGGCAGAAATAGGAAGTGTTCGGCTAAACCTACAGCAGGCCGCTCTTGATAAACCTGCTAGATGAGTAAATCCAATGGCAGCATTACCATGATTCACAGTATATAATATATATTTTTCCTGGGCGCACTCTGGTTTCCTCTGAATAAGAATTGTAGAAATTGATGCACACGCTGCAGAAACGACTCCTTGTGGATTTATGGAATGGATTTTCAGAAGAAATTTGCTACAAATCTGCCAAATGCACTTATTACCTACAGCAATGTACTTACAAAGTTATTCCACAATTTGGCTGGAAAACTAAATAAACCTTGTATCCTACGGCTGCAAATTCCTAGCCTGAATATGCCAGCATGATATTTATAGGAAATGGTGATTTAACCAGTTTCAGCCCTAAAGGTTTTGTGGAGGGAAAAACGCTATTCCGCAACAGTTTTATGGGTTTTGTTTTTGCGGTGTTAGTGTACTTTCACACTTGTGGCGTGGCATGGCTATCTGGCAGGCTGTTCCGGCGGGTGAACAGCCTGCCGGATCCGCCATGCCGCAAGTACCTGTGTGCTGCCGCTCCGTCCCCATTGACTATAATGGGGCGGGGGGCGGAGCTACAGTGCAGCACGGCAGTGAACGGCCGGAGATCGCCGTTCTAAAAGTACTGCAGGTCCGACTTTTTAGTCCGGCGATCTCTGCCGTGCTGCGCCGTAGTCAATGGGGACAGAGCGGCAGCACGGTAGTGCACGGGTACTTGCGGCATGGCGGATCCGGCAGGCTATTCACCCGCCGGAACAGCCTGCCGGATAGCCATGCCGCAAGTACCCTTAAGTAACTATACAGTAAAACTGAGCGGTTACTTTCATTCTCCAGGTCAGTACGATTACGGTGACACCACATATGCATAATTCTTCTTGCGTTTTAATTAGTGTTGATTGAATTGAAGTTAACAAAGTGCAATTCGATCCGAATTATCAGGAAAAATTAGATTTGCCACGATTCCAAATATCTTTGTGCTTGGTGATAACAAATCCATTTTTCCTGAAATGGTGGTAAAAAACAAACAAAAACCTACTCACCTGATCCATTTGATCACGGAGAGGCCGTCACGGCAATCTTGATTGAAGAAAACACGACATCACCACACGCAAGATTTAGCACGTTTTCTCCAATCAAGATGGTCGCGACAGCATCTCCGCAATCAAATGGATGAGATGAGTATGTATATTTTACATTGAACTTGGCATCTGAGGGGTTCAGTGACGGGCGCAGCGTGATCAATGTTCCCCATCATTGCGTCTGCTACATACAATGGAATGTGATCCATGACGAAGTACTTCATAACAAATCCAAATTTCTTGTCGAAGTTCAGCGAAGCAGCCAAATAGAATTTTTTAAAACTTCGCTTATTAGTTTTTATACTAAGGAAAAAAAACTTGAAAAATTTTTTTTCTTTCTTTTCATCGCCATATTCTGACCCCTATAACTTGTTTTGTAGTTATCTGTACAGAGCTGTGTGAGGGCTCATTTTTTGCGGGGCGATCTGTTCTTTTCATTGATACCATTTTGGCGTGTGTATGAATTTTTGATAATTTTTTATTTAATTTTTGTGACCAAAAAAAGGCGAAACGGGCATTTTCGCACACTACGATGCCCATAATGTGTATTTTTTTCTTATTGTTTACCTATTTTGATTTACATTTTGGGGAAAGGAGGTCATTTGAATTATTTTATTTATTTACTTTTTTATTTTTACACTTTTTTTTTACAGTTCCCATAGTGAACTATAACAAGCATTGCATTAGCATTGGAATGTATGAGAAATACACTGTATTTCTATGAAGCCCTGCCACAGGCAGGGGGCTCTATAGGAACTAATGTGCAGCAGCTTCTTGTCACTGCCGCACACTGCATCCAGCTCCCTCAAACCTCATAGGGGGATCCACAAAAAATACGGATGACGTCCGTATGCATTCCGTATTTTGCAGAACGGAACAGCTGGCCCCTAATAGAACAGTACTATCCTTGTCCGTAATGCGGACAATAATAGGACATGTTCTATTTTTTTGCGGAACGGAAATACGGACATACGGAAACGGAATGCACACAGAGTAACCTGTTTTTTATTTTTACGGACCCATTGGAATGAATGGTTTCATATCCGCAAAAAAGTCCGCAAAAAAATAAAACGGAACGGACACGGAAAGAAAATACGTTCGTGTGCATGAGCCCTAAGGCCTCTTGCACACGACCGTATGGCTTTTTGCAGTATTTTGCGGTCCGCAAAAAATGGATCGGCATAAAATACGGATGACGTCTGTGTGCATTACATTTTTTGCGGAACGGAACAGCTGGCCCCTGATAGAACAGTACTATCCTAGTCCGTTATGCGGACAATAATAGGACATGATCCATCTTTGAATGGAACAACGGAAATACAGAAACGGAAGGCATACAGAGTACCTTACTTTTTTTTTCTGCGGATCCATTGAAATGAATGGTTCCATGGAACACAAAAAACGGATCGGAAAAGGGGAAAAAACGTTTGTGTGCAAGAGTGATCAGCTGTAATCTGTTGGGGAACCAATCCGCAAGGGCTCATGCACATGAACGTAATTTTTTTTCGTGTCCGTTCCGTTTTTTGTTTTTTTTGCGGACTATATGCGGAACCATTCATTTCAATGGGTCTGCAAAAATTGAAGGTAATCTGTGTGCATTCTGTTTCCGTATGTCCGTATTTCCGTTCTGCAAAAAATAGAACATGTCCTATTATTGTCTGCATTACAGACAAGGATAGGACTGTTCTATTAGGGGCCAGCTGTTCCGTTCCACAAAATACAGAATGCACATGAATGTCATCCGTATTTTTTGCGGACCGCAAAATACATACAGTCGTTCAGCCCTAAGTGTGCAATTGTCCAGCAGCACCACCACAGGAGAAATTAAGAATCACACAATGCCCATTGAAAACAATGGATTGTCTTTGTAACACAGGACAGGTCCTCCAGAGCTCTACACCCTGGCAAGAGATAAGGACCCTGAACAGAGGACTCCCCTTTTAATCTCAAACATTGATGTCATATCACTAGAATATACCATTAATGTCAGATAGGTGCAGGTCCCACTCCTGGGACCCACTTCTGTCTACAGAATAGGCCCTAGAAGTGAAGGAGAGCGCAGCACATAAGTTCAGCCATCCTCCATTCACCACTATGGTGCTGGCTTGGCTATTTCTGGCAGCCCCATTGCCAGGGCCGGCATTTCCATATAGGCAAGGGGGGCAATTGCCCCCAGGCCCCCGAGTCCTTAGGGGCTCCCAAGCCCACCACCCGACACCGGCCCGCAACTAACTACAATATGATATTTTCATGGCGGTGGCGTGCGGCTAAACGCGCTAAGCAGACGGACTATGGAAAGAGGCTGAGCCAGGCGAGCCACACTGCAGCGGGGCCCGCGGCCGCTCTGAGCCCCTCTCTGCCTCTTTAAGAGAGAAGTGGCTGCTGGGGCTCGGAGCGTGCCGCCGCACAGGCACGTCTTCGCGTCTGTGACGCTGCCAGCTCCGCCTCCAGAGAAGAAGAAAGAGCGAATGCCAGCCAGCCACTGCCAGGGGGGCCCTCCCTCACCGTGGCTACCGGGCCGTTCAACTTCTGCCCACACACAGCCAGGGTACAAATAACAAGATCTCACCTGTCCCAGTGGGAGCAGAGATATGCTAGCCTGGAGAAATGTGCTATTGGGGGTGGGTGGTGGGGGGTTTCGGTTAGAATGAGAGATGTGCATGTGCTGCCACTGGTCTATAGAGGGGAAGAAATCTGCCACACTGGGGGGGGGGGGGGATGGAGGGGGGGAATTGTGCTGCCATGGAGGTGGGGGGCCTTATTGTTTTTGCCCCAGGGCCCCATTTCAACTAGAACCGGCCCTGCCCATGGCGATGAATGAAGAGCTGGCTGTGCAATAAGTGGTGCACTCTCTATTCATCACTATGGGACTTCTGAGGACAAGTGCATTGCCCAAGACTTGGGGGTATCTGCAAAGTTTGGTTTGTTACATAATATTTGCAATGTTAATGCTATGTACTACACACTCAGTTGTTTCAGCATGAGCCGATTATGGCCAGAGCTAACCATCCTGGCCCAGCCCTCTCTCGAGCTTTGAGTATGGGCTGGCTATACCTTCTAGGTCCAGAAGATTCCAGTGAGATTAGCTATGGAGACAGAGGAAGAAGGAGCAGTTTCCATGTCCTCTCCCATATACTCCAGCGCTAAGTCCTGGAGCCTCGGTCACATCCCCAAGCTCCAGGAGATGCAAGCAAGGAATAACTAAAGGAGGAGGATTTGCATGGCTACAGTGTGAGAGTCAGCAAGGTAATCCAGCTTAAAGTGATCTAAACCCTGCTGCTGCAGAGGGATAACAAGTTAAGACACCCTATGGACACTACAGCCACTGTTGCAAGATGGTAATTGCTAACCTGAGATCCCAGTAACAGAGATTTTAGCAAGAGAAGGAGTAACTAGAAGGCCATTGCTTCAACAAGCAGCCTAGCTCAAGCTTGGACATGTAGGAGGAATTGGCACTAATAACTGCTGAATATACTACAACTCCTATTGTGCACACAGTAAAGAGACTGTTGTTAAATTCAATCTAACCTGGTCGCTGATGCTCTTAACACAACATGCTGGCCATTGCATTCCCATCATATGCCCTGTTTAGCACTCACATGGACATTACCACTAGGGTTGAGTGAATCGAGCTTCGTATCCAAGATCCAAAGTCAATTCGTTCCTAAACTTTGTTTTAATGCTGTATGGAGACAGGAACACATTGATTCGGATCTTAGATCTAAAGCTCAATTCGCTCACCCCTAATTACCACCATGGGCACCCCTGAACCATCATCAGGCAGGAGTCCATGGCTACAGGGAGTACCCTGAGGGAACACAGGGTGCCCCTCATTCACTGCACCGATCCCAGGGAGCAACAGCCTAAGGGAGAGCACCGTGACACATCATCATCAGGGACACTACCTCTCCCATTCCCTGCTCCGGCTCCTCAGGGGCTTGCTGCACAAGCGCTCTCCTGATCATATCTAAGTGATGTATGTGCCCAGATTATTACAGAAGAAAGCTCTGGTATATTGTGACGGGCCCTGCATCTTTGTGACGTGTGATCAGAATGGGATTGCAGCCATTGGATGATAACAAGCATATAGTCATTCACTAACAGCAAGCAGAGATCTTAAAAATGAGGATCAATTGAAACGCAGAGCATGTTAGAGATTTGTAGAGCTTTCCATTATACAATAATTAGACCGGACACCTCTTGCAGATTATGAATCTAGTAGTATTGGAAGCAGAGTTTGAAAAAAACATGTTTACATCTTGTAGAGCGAGAAGAGGCCTCAGAAGGGACTGACTTCTATGGAGAGTAAACCCTCCTATGTAAATTGCTGACAGAAGAAAAATGTCTATAATTAGTAACATTTGGCAGCAAATCAGCAAAAACAAGCTAATGGTATGTTCTCCGGGCCACGTGCAGTGGCTGCTATGTACAGCAGGATCCAACCGAATATCTATCTACATTCCTATTAAAAAGGTCGGCTGACTGTTTCCTCGGGTGATCGGAACGTGTGTGTATTTCAAGAGATTTTCCTCTGCTCAGGACTCCCTTTATGAAACACAATGAAGGTCAATACTGGTGGGCATGGGGCTTCCGGAACATAGTTCGCCAACCATTTGAATGGCTTCCAGTTAAAAAGGCGGTGTCTTCACCTTCCAACCCCTATCATGTGGCATGAACGTAATTGTACGGATCCAGAATTATAAAATATTCTGGATTATAAAATGGACACTGAAAAGCATACCCGAGGCTATGGACACAGTAGTTATTTCTTTAAAGGGGTTGTTGCCAAAACCACTCCCCACCCATCCACCCCCATTCTGCTGGACCTGCAAAGGTAAAATGACTTACCCGCCCCCTGATGCCGACTCCCCACTCCTTCTTCTCCAGGCCTGTGATGCTCCACTGGCCGCCAACGATGTCAACATCTGGTTTGACATCGCCGCAGCCATGGTGGTGTCCGGCTTCTCTTGCATCATGACAAATGGTCGCAAGGAAGCCGGACACTGCCGCGGCCTGTGATTGGTTGTTGCGATGTCAAACCGGATGTTGACATCACTGGAGCCCAAAGGAGCATGGCCTGAAGAAGGAGTGGGGCACCGATAAGCAGGTAAGTCGTTTTCCTTTTGCAGGTAGAATGCAGGTTCTTGCACAACCCCTGTAAATTATTGCATTGTACTTATTTTGGGCTTAACATTTTACCATCATATCTTAATTGCATATGTCCCATGATTTGTCCTCCGCAGCCTGCATGTCTTCACATATAATGTAGGCTGCTGTGTGCCCTTCACAGCAAAATTCATAAGAGGAGATGTCTGACGGCTCAATCTGTGGCCCTTATCTCGGTACTCCTGAGGTCTCATGAACACTCATTTAAGCTGAATACTTACCTATTTGATAACTAGAACCAATCCAACTAAGGCTGATGGCACACTCGGCCCATGTCACCCCAGCGACAGCCTGCGCATCGTCTGCAAGCTGTCTGTTTTCACCAGCTGTCCATTCCTACACCAGCCCACTACTCAAAATAGACAATTCCCTCTGCCAGGTCACTGACTACTTCCTGGCCTTTCATGACGATCTCAAGATGGCACTCCTTGACTATAGGTCCCCCCAAAGCACAATAGGTGACCCACTATGCAATGTCTCCACACGTCTCCTCTCACTCACTTCAGCCTCCAGCCTGCCCTTCCTCATATGATGAACAAGCCACTCCAACCTTCTGATGCTCCAGCCATCGACATGCCTCCCTAGACCAAGCGATTACTTAGGTTGCAGGTCTTCTGGACACCACAAATGGACTATCCACAGTCCCCCTCCCCATCTCTGCGTCAGGCTCTTACCAGGCCTTCTGTTAGCTAACAGCTAAGAAAACAATATATTCACCGCCAAGGTCCGTGCACACCTCAACACAACAAACAGTAGCACGCAAGATATGGATATGCTACATCTACTTATACTTACAGGGCCATAACAACAGGGCAACCAAAAGACTCAAACAAATATAATCTCTTAAAGTGAAACATGCAGCTTTTTTTTTTTAAGGGATGTTTTTTTTTGTGTGTGTGTGCATTTTTTGATGCGTTTTTTTTTTTATTTGTCTTTTCTTACAAAGTTGTATTTTCAGCTCGAGGTTTTCATCACAGATCCGTCCCAAAAAACGGTTGTAAGACGCACAAAAAAACACATGGACTTACTTGGAGCGTTTTTTAATGCTTCCCATTCATTTCTATTGAAGCTGATTCCGCCCCAAGATAGGGCATGCTGCTTCCACGTGGAAAAAAAGCATGCGCTGCTTCCCATTGAAAAGAGTGGGAGGCTGTTTTGCTGTGTTTTTTGGAGCTGATTTTGAGGCAGAAACGCTCCAAAATGAGCGCAAAAAAACTCAGTGCGGTCTGGCTCTTTCTGTAAATGGGGAGTATAAAGATGTCCCCCTAGAATTTAGGGCCTAGATGAATGGACAAATGGAGATTTATCAGAGCTGGTGTAAAGGAAAACAGGTTTGGTTGCCCATAGCAACCAATCAGAGTAAAGCTTTCATTTTTCTGAATGCCTTTGGAAAATGAAAGGTGGAATCTGATTGGTTGCTATCGGCAACTAAACCAGTTTTCCTTTACACCAGTTTTGATAGATCTAACCCTATGAGACCACATCTCATCTATTGGCGCTCGTTTTCACCAGTCGGATTACACAGGCCGATGCAAGCAGAATGCTGGAGGAATGAGTTGTAATTACACGGGGAAATGTGCCCCCGATAATCGGGCATTTTCCATCCTGATGAAAGATGCCCATCAACTCATGAACGAGCAAACACTTGTTTGTCGGCTGATCGGCCGCTAAATTATGCGAGCCAATTCTCGCAAACGTGCACTCCAATGAATGCTTGTTCGTGATAATTTGCTGATAATCGTCTAATAGGCCCTTATGTCTTTACATAGTTTTCAGAGACAATCCCAGCAATACCAGCTCGTCCCGCTAGAAAATGGGTGGGGATTGTGTAGAAGTAGGTGCGCCATGGCAGATTTGGGGCAGGCGGGGCTTAAATACCTAAAATTACCAATGTTTGTAAGTATAATATTTCTTAGCCAAAAATAATAATGAATTTCAGCAGAGGGGAGTAAGGATCCCTACCATCCCAAAGGAAAGATCTCCTCTATCCTCGTTTCACAGGTCACAAATACATGTACACTGGGTAGATGCCAGTGTCCACTGGACTTGGGTATTCCGTGATAATTTGGTTAACCATGGTCTACATGAGGGCTACTCAAGAATGTTTTTGTAAATGTCCACATACTTCTACTGTCAGATGAAGGTCTGAACAGAAAAACCATAAGAAAGGAGGACGTCTGTGGCCTGTAGTGCTCTGCGGCAATTTCTTTACAATAGGTTATGCCTCTGATTCAACTTGATCCCCTTTGTGCTCTCCACATAGGAATGGTGCCCCCTTAGTGCATTCCCACAGAGTACTTACGTTCCCTTAGTGCCCCTTAGTAAGATGCCACAATAGTGATTAGTGCCCCCCTAGATAGCAATGATGCCGCTTAGAACCCCACAGCTGTGATACCCTCTTAAGCGCCCTTCATACAGAATGAGGCCCCCTTAAAGTGCTACCACACACAAAGTGATACCTTCTAAGTGCCTCCCACAAAGTATGATCTCCCAACAAGTGCCCACTCACAGAGTGATGCCCTCTAAGTGTGCCCACACAGAGTGATGCCCTCTAAGTGCCCCCTCACAGAGTGATTCCCTCTAAGTGCCATCACAGTCTGATGTCCCCTTAAAGGGGTTGTCCAACCCCTATAATGACTCCCCCAATGCCCGAGCCCCTCTCCGCACAGCGCCACTGCATCACCCCATTGCGCGGATCAAAACAGCGGGGGGGGGGGGACGAGTATAAGGGGTTCGGCAATAGCAGGCCACAACATGGAAGGGCCTACCTAGCGTCACCCGTGTCAGCCATGCTGGTATCAGGAGCTACACAGGTGGATAACCCCTTTGAGTGGCCTCCCCACACATAGTTATACCTCCTTAAGTGCCCCCCCACAGGGTGATGCCCTTTATTACCTCCAGTTTAAATGCCTGTGGCCCAGCGCAACAGGTACGATGCCATCACTGCGTCCTGCCTGCCAGCGCTGAACCACCACTGGCAGGGGAATGGCTGCCTGCTTCACCTTTGTATTCAACTTTATGTGTGCCCTCAGGACCCAGATACAGTGGAAATCAGGACATGCAGGGATCCGGACACTGGCATCTGCGGTCCGTCAGTTGAGTGTCCCAATGGGTCTGGATTGAGAGGGGACGTCCGCCATCCTCCCTCTGCAGCTGGCCCTAGTCTACCTTTCATTTATCATTTCTACAAGCGAGGCACATTCACTACAGTACAACGCAACCTGATAGCAGCTTGTAATGCAGGGTAATGACACACGTCTCCCTCGTGACTCTCTGAACGCACTGTTCCCTGACATACAGGACGTCACTTTATGAATTTGTTTGCGTTCTTTTTAACTGGATTAAGGTTCTCCCTCCAGGGGATCGGCTGATCTCCACCACATACGCGTTGTCTTGTTCTTTATTTACTCCCTGGCTGTGATATAATGGCGTTCCCGCAGATAGGTATTTACTATGAAATGTCACCTTCTGTTCTTAAAAGGAATGAGTTATCAGTTTTTTCTGCCAGCTAAAGCTACATTTTTTAGTTCTTTTTTTCTGATTGTAGTTTTTTTAATTCTGTTTTCTAAACATGATTATGAGGGGGCGGCCATATTGTCTGAGCTGTTCTTAAAGGGAATGTGTCATCAGAAAATGACAGCATTTAGAGATACAGTCATGGCCGTAAATGTTGGCACCCCTGAAATTTTTCAAGAAAATGAAGTATTTCTCGCAGAAAAGTACTGCAGTAACACGTTTTTCTATACACATGTTTATTCCCTTTGTGTGTATTGGAACAAAACCAAAAAAGGGAGGAAAAAAAGCAAATTGGACATGATGTCACACAAACTCCAAAAATGGGCTGGACAAAATTATTGGCACCCCTAACTTAATATTTGGTTGCACACCCTTTGGGAAAAATAACTGAAATCAGTTGCTTCTTATAAGGCTAGGTTCACACGACGACATTTGTAGCGCGACAAAAAGTCGCACTATTGTCGCGCGACAATTTTTATAATGAGAGTCTATGGGGTCGCATTGCGACATGCTGCGACTGCGACGCGACAGTCACAAAAAATCCATTCAAGATGGGTTTTTCTGCAACTGTCGCATCGCAGTCGCAGCATGTCGCAATGCGACACCATAGACTCCCATTATAAAAATTGTCGCGCGACAATAGTGCGACAAAATGTCGCGCAACAAATGTCGCAGTGAAGTTGCGACTTATTGTCACGCGACAAATGTCGTCGTGTGAACGTAGCCTAACCATCAATAAGCTTCTTGCACCTCTCACCCGGAATTTTGGACCATTCTTCCTATGCAAACTGCTCCAGGTCTCTCCCATTGCTGGCCACTTCTGAACTCTCCAGTGCTCTGTTGCAATCCATTTCTGGGTGCTTTTTGACGTATGCTTGGGGTCATTGTTCTGCTGGAAAACCCAAGATCTCGGATGCAAACCCAGCTTTCTGACACTGGGCTCTACAGTGCGACCCAAAATCCATTGGTAATCCTCAGATTTCATGATGCCTTGGACACATTCAAGACCCCTAGTGCCAGAGGCAGCAAAACAACCCCAAAACATCAATGAACCTCCACCATATTTCACTGTAGGTCCTGGGTTCATTCCGTTTTCGGTAAACAGTAGAATGATGTGCTTTACCAAAAAGCTCAATCTTGGTCTCATCTGTCCACAAGATGTTTTCCCAGAAGGATTTTGGCTTACTCAAGTTCATTTGGGCAAAATTTAGTCTGGGGTCCTCCTGGGTCTCCTGCCATAGCGCTTAATTTCATTTAAATGTCGACGGATAGTTCGCGCTGACACTGTTGCTCCCTGAGCCTGCAGGACAGCTTGAATATCTCTGGAACTTGTTTGGGGCTGCTTATCCACCATCCGGACTATCCTGCGTTGACACCTTTCATCCATTTTTCTCTTCCGTCCACGCCCAGGGAGATTAGCTACAGTGCCATGGGTTGCAAACTTCTTGATAATGTTGCTCACTGTGGACAAAGGCAAATCTAGATTTCTGGAGAAGGACTTGTAACCTTGAGATTGTTGATATTTTTCCACAATTTTGGTTCTTAAGTCCTCGGACAGTTCTCTTCTCCTCTTTCTGTTGCCCATGCTTAGTGTGGCACACACAGACACACAATGCAAAGACAAGTGAACGTCTCTCCTTTTTATCTGCTTTTAGGTGTGATTTTTATATTGCCCACACCTGTTACTTGCCCCCGGTGAGTTTAAAGGAGCATCACATGCTTGAAACAATCTTATTTATCCACAATTTTGAAAGGGTGCCAAAAATTTTGTCCAGACCATTTTTGGAGTTTGTGTGACATCATGTCCAATTTGCTTTTTTTCCTCCCTTTTTTGGTTTTGTTCCAATACACATAAAGGGAATAAACATGTGTATAGAAAAACGTGTTACTGCAGTACTTTTCTGTGAGAAATACTTCATTTTCTTGAAAAGTTTTTGGGGTGCCAACATTTACGGCCATGACTGTATGCTTTACAGTAGCTACCATAGACAAAATGGAACAAAATGGGACCTTATTGACTTCTATGGGATTTTCTAGGCATGCTCTGTGACTTGTGACTCTGTGGAGGGAGTAGATAAGCTGTGATATCACTTATTGTGAATAGTGGGTCCTATATGTTATCTATTGAAAAGTTATATCTGTAATTTTAATCCTGCCAGTAATAATAATGAGATGACTGCTGAAAAATCAACTGCACAGAACAGGAAGTGAAGCCTATTATCAGACTTAGTGGCCGGATTTTAGGGTTTTTTCTTAATATAGATAGTAGCATGGAACATTTATGGAATGACTCAGTGTGCATTCCGTTTCCATATGTCTGCATGGCCATTCCACAAAAAAGATAGGACATGCCCGATTCTTGTCTGTTTTGCAGACAAGAATAAGTATTGTTACAATGGTATTGTTCAAACTTTCAGTTTAGGGGGCATGTCCCTTCTCAGGGGTGTGTCCGTTCGGCTGCATCCAGTGGCCATCGAAGGATGGTATGGTTCCATCTCAGTGAGCAGATCAGAAAAATTTGAAAAAAGCAAACGGCAGGTGGCGCTATACAGATACAGTTCATAGAATATTATTTGCGGGACAACCCCTTTAAAGAATAAGTTATACCTGTCCTAACAGGTCGATTTTTAAGGGCATGTCTAATTCAGACCTCCCTGTTCGTAGGTTCCTCAACTTTAGGATGCGCTTTTCCACTTCTGGGGTCTCTTTAGAGAAGTTCTCTCCAGCCTGACTCTTTAAGAAAGTGACCTTAAAGGGGTATTCCCATCACGCTCTTTCATACTTACCTGCTCCCGGCGCGCCGTTCACTTCCTGGTTTCGGCAGGGGGCGGGCTACATCTTAAATGACGTCTTCTCCCGGCCGGGCCGCGCGCTGGACTGAATGCGCACGTCGCTGCGCATGCGCCCTGGTGACTTCTTCCTGGCAAGTATACTATACTGGCCAGGAAGAAGTCACCATAGCGCATGCGCGGTGTCGGCGTGCGCTTTCAGGACTGCGTGCGGCCCGGCTGGGAGAAAAGAAGAAGTCATCTGCGCAAGCGGCCACCACGATTCGGGAGGAGAGCGGTGGCCGTAACCAGGGGAGACGGAAGACAACAGTCAGGTAAGTATATCTTCATTTTCTTCTAAGGGGTGGAAATTAGTTAATTAAACATATTTAGAAAAATGATCACTGTTAAATCATTAACAGATTTAACAGTGATCATTAAGATGGGAATACCCCTTTAAGCCCCAGAGCAAGCTCATGAGTGACATAGATTTCCTATTCAGATGCCAGCTTTGAAAACCCTGGCAGTGGATGAAGTGCCAGTTATCACAAGCCCGGGCTGCAGGGTGTTATATGTCCACAGTAATGTATTATTCCGCACAGGCAGCTTGTACGGTAATAGCACTTTACATACAAGTTTCAGAACATATTTGGGCATCGCGCTGCATCAGAGGATCATTCCGGCATATCCTCCTCATGACACCATCCAAGATTTCTCTGTTGCAAAGGCAAATTCAGTGCGTCATTTCTTATATAATCCGTAATAGTAATAGTATTACATTACAAGAGGGCTATTCTAGCAAAGTACCGTCCTCACATCCCCTTAATCAGCCATATGTGCTGAATGCCGGGGGCACCAACAAGTCACCTTCACCAGGGCATTTAAATACAGGGCAAGGGCAGAAAATGAATGTTTTCCCCTGTTACGCTACGACTCCAACAATCTGTTCTTAGTTTCTGATTTATTTATTTAATTATGGGGCAGGGTTGCCAACCTAAATTTTTTTTTTTCCAGGCAATTTATAAAAAAATCACAGACAGTCAAATTTTTTTAAGGACAAATTGGAAAATATTAAATATAAATAAATATTATAAGCAATACATGTTTATAGATCAGATACTAATACTGAACACATTACCAGAGTTTACTGTGAGGTCTAAAATGCTGAGAATTACAATCAAAGTGACCTGCTCAAGTACCACCAACCTCCCAAAAAGTTACGGACACTGCAAAAAAGTCCCCTATTTTTACGGACTGTCCAAGAATTTCTGGACAGTTGGCACCCTGTTATGGGGGCGGCCATCTTGCCTGAACTGTTCTTAACAGCATTTACACAGCATTAAAAAAACAATGGTCAGGAGGGGACCTCATTGACTTCTGGGTATGCTCTGTGACCTGTGCAGAGGTGATTGTACAAGGGAAGAATAGATAAGCTCTGACAATCACCTATTGTGAATGGTGGATCCTGTCTTATCTATACACAGAGGTGATATCATTACAGGCAGGATTAGAATGACAGATAAGCAGGTAACTGCAGTAAAGTGATCTGTACAAACCAAGAACCCCCCGCCCAACCCCCCGCCTCATTTGCCACACTCTCTCACAGCCGCCTGGCCCGCCCACCGTCCACCACTATTGCAGAAGCGCCGGTCGGCCAGCGCGCAGCGGGCTGTGCCCGTGGTGGCAGGCAGGGGCGGAGACTGGCAGCTGGAGGACAGAGCTCAGCAGAGTCTGCGGACATATGGAGCGGAGCAGCCGCGGCGGCTGCAGTGCGGCGTGCGTACAGTGTGAGTGAGAGTCACTCAGTCAGTCAGTCAGTCAGTGTCAGTCAGTCGGGGGCGGGCGGGCCCCCTATCAGCCACGGGCCCTCGGTCAATGCCCGAGTGCCCTAATGGTCAGTCCGCCCCTGAGTGTGAGTATAAAGTTATATTCTGTCAGGTTCTGTTCATTCAAGTTCCATGGAGGCGGAGCAAGCAGTTCATTACTGTCTTAGGGTGCATTCACACGACCGTATGTATTTTGTGGCCTGCAAAATGTGGATCCATTTTTTTTCTGGATCCATTATAACAATGCCTATTCTTTTCCGCAAAACAGACAAGAATAGGACACATTTTATCTTTTTTGCGGGACTGCGAAACGGTCAGCACACTGTGTGCTGTCTACATTTTTTGAATGAGTCCTCATACAATCCACAAAAAAATGCAGATGCAGACCTGGGGTCTTAGTGACGTATCGAAGGCTTTGATCGGTGGGGATCTGAGTGCTGAGACCACCACCAATCACTAGAACGAAGAGAAAGAAGCGCTCACATAGAGCATTGTCTCTCCTTACTGAAGGGGAAGTATTCGAGTTGGGCACATAGGCCTCATGCAAACGACTGTGTCCGTTTTTCGGTCTTCAAATTGCAGATGTGCGGGTCCGCAGAACGTATGCTGGCGGCGTGTTCTGTATTTTGCAAAATAGAATGTCCGACCCTCAGTAGAGCAGTCCTATCCTTGTCCATGATACAGACAATAGTACATGTTTCATTTATTTTTGCGGAGCCATGGAACGGGCATGCAGATTTGAAGTAAATTGGTCTGCATCAAACTCTCAAAAATTGCGGCTCGGATGTGGACCCAAACCACTGTCGTGTGCATGAGGCCATATACTTTCTACTGAGTCTGTGTTCAGCAGTGAGGAGAGAAGGCTATCTATCTAGTAATTGGTGGGGGTCTCCACACTTGGACCCCCACTGATACGTATCAATAGTGTTGAGTGAATCGAACTCCACAAAGTGGACCTTGAGCCCGATTCAAAGGAAAATTCGATTCACCGTGAAGCCAAACTTTCTCGTGATTTATGGTAGCGAATCGATTTTCCCTGAATGGTGGTAAAAAAAATCATACTTATCTCATCTGTTTGAGCGCAAAGAGGCGGCCACCGCCATCTTGATTAAAGATCTCGCTGGAAATCCCGTGCGCTGTGACATATGACATCACAATGCCAGTTATCACGGGACACACAAGATTTCGCGCTAGATCTTCAATTGGTGGTGGCGTGCTCTTCGCAATTAAATGGATGAAGTAAGTATGATTCTATTAATTTTTATTTTATTTTACACTATATTATTGCCGTGAGATGCTGCAATCAGCTATGAACGCGGCATCTTAGCGGTACAATGACGAGGGGCAGTGCAATTGCCACTCCCTGTCATTGCACCCACTTCTTACAAAGCAATTTGTCACAAAGCAAATCTTTTTGTAAAATTCGGCAAAGCAGTCAAATCAAATTTTTGAATACTTTGCTCATCACCACATATCAAGAGTTTTTTTTTTAATATAGTAACGCTTTAATGCAGATGATGGGAGTCCTTGCCACTGATATTGGGAGTAGATGTCCTCTTGGCATGCAGCACAGACATTCACACACATACAATAGGAGCGCACAATCCTGTTACACACGAGCTCCGCATACTTGCTGGCAGAACATGCTATTCCCACAGGCCATTATTGAAGTGATTAGTGACTCTACGGCAGAGCCTGGGACGGTCACATGATGCTAAGACTTGTACAGTGGCCGCTGATTGGACTATAAGGACCGCCGCCTCCTTCTTAGTAAAAGATCTGGAGAACAATCAACACTTTCCAGGAAAATCTTGTTTTCATGCTCATGTTTGCATTCCTTCATTGACCTCCCCCTTACACGTACCGTCATTTGTGTTTTCATTGAAAGCAACTTTGGAAGTAGAGCGTAAGAAGAGTTTGTGGATTTATGTCATCTCAGGCGCACAGGCGTCTGACATACAGATGTAGCAGAGCAAAATTAGTGTTATATTCACTTAGGCAGTACCATCAACCAGGTTAACTTAGTTTTGTGCCTATCTTTAATAGTGGAGTTAGGTTGAAGGGGTATTCCAGGAACAACAAGTGATTCCTTAACCTCTGGACCACCAGTCTTGTGAGGTTCAAGCAGTCAAACCCCACTGATCAGGAGGACAAAAATCCTGTGCCCCCTGATATGAATGGAACAGTAGTTGAGCATGCACTCTGCTGCTCCATTCATCTCTATGGGACTGCTGGCAATGCCATGCGCCACTCCTCCTCTATTCGAACAAGAGGACCCCCAACTTCTGGGATTCCCACTGATCCTGAGAAATGTTGCCTGCACATTGGCGCTGTTGTCCACAGCCCCATTTAGGCATTGCCTGGTAAAGGTTTTCAGGTATACTTTTGGAGAACACTCACTCATGCCTCCCAAGTGTCTTTCATTTGGAGGGACAGTCCCTCTTTTTGACCCAAATCCTTCTTTGATCCTTAACCCCTTAGTGACCACAAGCCTTAGGCTTGTCCGCCGCTTTTTTACAGTGGCCCAGTCTAAGGGTCGCACGGGTCCCCCGCGCAGCAGGGAACAGGGACCCAGCTCTCACATGAGGAGCGCCAATCGGAGTGCCGATCCGGGCTGTTTAACACTTTACATGACGCGGGCAATGGCGCTCGCCTCATGTAAACTGCTGACAGAGGGAGCGGCTTCCCTCTGTCTCCCATCGGCACCACGCAAATGTGATCGCGGGGTGCCGATGTGTGTGAAGGCTGGCAGGGGTCTGATCAAAATACTGTCTGCTATAGTCCCCTTGTGGGACTATTAAGTGGTAAAAAAAAAGAAAAAAACCACACATTTATTAAATTTTAAAAAATTCCAATAAAAAATTGCGCTTTTTTTTCCCATTGAAAATACACTTTTCAATAAAAAAACAAAAACAAAAAAAAAACTCCCCCCTATCTTTGGTATTGCCGCTTCCGTAACGAACTGGACTACACAAATATCACATAAGTTATCCCCTACGCAGTGGCAGTATTGCTGATATTCCCATCTCCCTCCCAGAAAGAGTTAATAAAAGTTAATCAGAAAGTTGTGTACCCCAAAATGGCGCCATTAAAAACTACAACCTGTCTCATGAAAAAACAAGCCCTCATTCAGCTAGACAGAAAAAGAAAAAAGTTATAGCTCTTGGAACGCGACAATGAAAAAAGGAAGAAAACCGCTTGGTCAGTAAGGCCCAAAACAGGCTTGTCACTAAGGGGTTAAATGTCCCTCTTCTTGACCTGGGGAATTTGTGCATGGAAGATTCATCGCCCTGTCCAGCCCCAGACATTCTTGTTGGGGGGAAGATTGGGGGATTGGGCTGGCCGGGGATAGTGCTGGTCACCCTGAAGAGCACCTTGTGTAGTGCAGGTAGTGTGTGGATGGGTGTTATCTTGTTGGAATATCACATCTCCTAACTGAGTCAAGGACTGGTTCCAAAATATCCTGGACATACTGCTTACTGTTCCCTCCATGAATACCAGACCAGAACAGCCATGTTTCCTAATGGTGCTCCACACCACCTGGTGTTGGTCCTGTGTGTTTCCACATTATGCATGATGGCCGTAGGCGCTCTTCAGCGTAAAAACGTAACGTAAAAACGTAAAATGAGCTAGTGGACTGTGTGAATGCAGTCCTACTCCAAGTAGTCATGGTTGATGATTAGCAACATTTTTCTCCCAGGCTATGAGCTGAGCGCTGCGATTGGCCAGCGCTACAGCCTGGGAGAAGTAGACGCCCAGGAGAACAAGGGCAGGATCCTCCCAGTTGAGACGCAGAGCTGAAGTCACCGGAGCCTATACCGGGAGAACGGAGCGGCACCCAGGGATAATAGTAAGTGCAGGAAGATCCCTGGGCGCCGCTCTACATGTCGGTATACTTAGTTTATATTTTTTGTTCTAATGAAAGGTCCTCTTTAAGAAACCTCTGGTGCATTGTAGCAATGAGACGCTACTTGGAGCGCTCCCAGGGGATATTATGGATCGTATCAAGCAACCATGATGCTCGGGATCACACGTTCCTAAGACAGGTCTGGCAATACAGGATGCGTCGTCCCAATAAATTGGTTCATAAGAACTTGTCTACAGTGATCCTGTAACGTGATATATTGTAAAATAGGCTTTTTAATTTAGCTCCCTTTAGGTGTTTTTTTTTTTCATTTTCCAGTAGTTTAATATACTAGGATATAGATATATGACTATAAATTATAATACAAAAAAAAACATCATTCAATCCCCCCAGATAAAAAAAACTTCAAATAATATAGACATATTTGTGTCCAGGATCACCACATTAACAATAACTGGTCCAGTATATTTTCTGTATTTTCCCATGCATAGTAGTCGCTGTGTTTGAACACTGGGATCATTTCTGTGTCTTGTTTTGAGGAGCAAAGCTGCCAAAAGCAGAGCATGCAAAACCTTTACATGAGCATTGTTGTGGCCCTTGCTGAAGCTGCGGCATTATCTGTGATGGATAATAGGCAGGTTTAGACCTACAGTATGGCTGACTGATGAATTAGCTCTTTTATCTGTGCAGAGCTTTTTCTGGAATTACAAGAGGTCAGATTTGCTTTTCCCTTCAAATCTCCAAAAAATGATGACATCATAGCTTTATGCTCAAATAATATCACTGTCCGCTAAATGGCCTGATGTACTGTAGTTGTACCTGTGACTAATACAAAGGGTTGGATGGACTGAACCAACCTATGACTTCTCTGAGAATTATGACACTTTGTTGTTCATCAGTGAGTTCCCTCACAAGCCCCTATAAAAAAATGGCAGATTGTAAGGGGCTGAAGCCCCTTATGCAAAAGATTACAGAAATATCAAAGTGATTGCATATACATTGCATTCAAAAAGTCTTCAGAGGCTTCCACTTTTTTCACAGTTTATATTACAGTTGCAGCGGGCTGTCCCCAGGGGTGATCAGGTCCCAATGTTTAGGAATGCCGAGTGGAATGTTGTGGCCCTAATAGTTTTGTGTCACGGTGCTCCTTCCTTGATACTGTCGCTCCCCGGGGTTAGGCTCCATAGCAACAAAGGAGTTGTAGTTGATGGGAACTTGGTGAAGTTTAAAGATTTTGCTTGAATAAACTTGCGATAAACTTGTGTCATTCAAACAATACTTGATTTTTCACTTGGTTCCAACAGGCTAACTGTAAACTGGAAGGTAAACTTGGATACTTTGCTTTCTCTCTCTGCTGTGCTTATCTCTGGCTTTAATCTGATTACTTGACTTTCCAAAGGTTCTGGTTCCGTTGAGGGGGTGCCTTTGGCCGTTGACCCCCTCATAATACTCAGTCTATGAACTTCAAGGAGTTGGGGTGCTTTACAAGCTGCTTTCCCTGGAATACTCTTGCTGCAGGAGAGGAATACGTCTCCTCACTGAGCCTTATTGTCTGGTCTCCTTCTAACTATCAACTCCACTCCAGCTTCCTGCAACCCCTACTTTGGTAGCAGGCAGGACTAACCCATTTTTGACCCAAAAAGGGGGAGAATGGAATGGTAAGGTACATTACTTGCAATAACAGTTGCATAACAATATTATTAAGGCACAGTATCAGAGGACCTGGAAATAAATACACAGATCACATTCTCTACTAGCCATTAGAGACAGTAGCTAGGTGTAAGAATGGTAGTGCCCCTTTCTGAGGTACTACACAGTCTTTTTCTAAAATAAAAAAAAAACTTTTCCCCATCAATCTGCACTCAATACCCCATAAGTGAAAACAGAAAAACAGAATGTCTGTGAAGGTTCTCATTCATCCAGGTCATAGTTTAAGGGTAGTAATAAGTCAGAGCAACTGGTCTTCTTGTATTTTTTTCTTGAATACGTTCTTGAATACGTTTCTGTTGTCACTCGCCTGGCTATCTACTGGTGACTCATGCTTCAGTCATTAATGTAAGGTGCTGATTGCATTTAGCTAGCTCAACACACTAAGGTCAAGGAGACACAACAGAAGAAGTTCTGAACTTGTCAGATAGGGCTACCACACTAACTCTAACTGATAACAACACATGAAGCCATAAAGCTACTTTCCCATCTGATCTTTAGTTTCCAGTTTTGAGATCCAGCAGAGGATCTCAAAACCGGACTAAAACAGTTCTGTTTGATTTAACACATCAGGATGCATCCGTTCCGTTAGGATGCGGTTGTGTTAAATCAAAATGGAACAAACCGGATACATCACTAAAAAAAATGTAACTCAATGAGTGACGGATCGTTTTTATTTATGGTCCCAAAAAAAAACTGATCCGGCACCATTGACTTACATTGTTTTTAGTGACAAATCCAACTTGTTCCATTTTGATGACCGGACACAAAACCGTAGCCTGCAGACCATGAGATGGTAATGTTCCAAATGAACCAAATGAAGAGAATTTGCAGAATTATCCAAAACGCCTCAACATGTGTCCAGCCTGACCGGAACGGGCAAGTACCGTATCATAGGACTGTTTGCCCTTTGTCATTTGTTGTCTTGCTATTTTGGGTAACAGATGCAGGCTCGACACACTGGTGGCACACCTATCAGGGTGGCCACTTTCTTTTGATATTGCCCTTGTTATTTTGGTGGCACTTTTGCGATTCTATGTATTCAGCGGTACCTGTGTCTTTTATATCATGTGACTATTAATGTATTCAGCTGTACCTTCTTTTGAAAGTTGAAATCTTATTACCCATGTTTTCAGAGGTACCTGTTCAGTGTATTATGAGATTATGTACTCAGGGGTACCTATGTGATTTTTTGCTTGATGTATGCCCTCCTTTTCTGTATGATTTAGCCCTGCTTGATGCTGAATTTTCCCCTGATGATAGTAACATTGAAACATGCGTGTAGGGACTAGCTGCACTAGGGCAATTTAGGGCCAAGTAGCTTGAGGGCCAGGTTCCGGACGGGGTCGTTCTTATCAGGACGGGTGCTCCGTGGTTAGGAGATAGGGCCTTATTAGAACCCGTTGCCTAGGGTTGACTATTGACTTAGTACCCACCCCACATTTGCCCGTCCGTTAACTGTAATGAATTATTTTGGCTTATTTTACATAGTGGGAACCCCCTTCCAGTTGGGAGGTGTCAGGTATCCCTGTTTTTTGGTGCTTGCCTGCACTAGATGCTTAGTGTGTATTCGAACACTTGATATTCTATTTTTGTTGCTGCAATATTAAATACCATATAGGGATTTTATTGTATTTATTATTAAAAGTTACGTTTTAATAGTATCACCATTTTTTCTTCCTATGTTTCGAAACCTCTGGGTGATATAACTGACTATCAATTTTCCGCTCTGTATGATAATTTGCAGAATTCACCTATAAAATATGTAGACTACCTAGAAGTAGGATACAGATGAAAGCAATTATGACTGCGGGCTCAGACTACACAGGCATTGATTGTTGTCTGTTACTATTTAGACACATACAGTATCTTGCAAAAGTATTCACCCCTCTTGACTTTTTTCATTTTTTGGTGTCTCACAACCTGGAATTAACATGGATTGTTTGAGGATTTGCATCATTTAATTTACAGATCATACACACTACTTTGAAGATTTTTATTTTTTTTTTATTGTGAAGCAAACAACAAATAGGACAAAATAGCAGAAAAAGTCAATGTGCATAACTATTCACCCCCCTAAAGTCAATACTTTGTAGAGCCGCCTTTTGTGGCAATCACAGCTCCAAGTCTCTTTGGATAAGTCTCTATGAGCTTGCCACATCTTAGCACTGGGATTTTTGCTGATTCCTCCTTGCAAAACTGATCCTGTTCCTTCAAGTTGGATGGTTTGCGCTTGTAAACAGATTTTCTATTGGATTGAGATGTGGACTGTGACTCGGCTATTCCAACACATTTACATGCTTCCCCTTAAACCACTCAAGTGTTGCTTTAGCCGTGTGTTTGGGGTCATTGTCCTGCTGGAAGGTGAACCTCTGTCCTAGCCTCAGTGGTACAGGTTTTACTCAAGAATATCCCTGTATTTAGCACCATCCATCTTTCCCTCCACCCTGACCAGTTTCCCAGTCCCATCCCCCCAGCATGATGCTGCCACCACCATGTCTCACTGTGGGGATGGTGTTCTTTGGGTGATGTGGTGTGTTGGGTTTGCACCAGACATAGCGTTTTCTTTGATGGCCGAAAAGTTCAATTTTAATCTCATCTGACACGAGCACCTTCCTCCGTACATTTTGGGAGTCTCCCACATGCCTTTTCACAAACTCACAACGTGCCTTTTTGTTTTTAGCTGAAAGTAATGGCTTTCTTCTGGCCACTCTGCCATAAAGCCCAACTCTATGGAGCGTACGGCTTATTGTCGTCCTATGTACAGATACCCCAGTCTCTGCTGTGGAACTCTGCAGCTCCTCCAGGGTTACCTTAGGTCTCTGCGCTGCCTCTCTGATTAATGCCCTCCTTGCCCGGTCTGTGAGTTTTGGTGGGCGGCCGTCTCTTGGCAGGTTTTCTGTTGTGCCATGTTCTTTCCATTTGGTTATGATAGATTTGATGGTGCTCCTGGGGATCATCAAAGATTGGATATTTTTTTATAACCTAACCCTGGCTTTTACTTCTCAACAACATTGTCCCTAACTTGTTTGGAGAGTTCCTTGGTCTTCATGGCAGTGTTTGGTTAGTGATGCCCCTTGCATAGGTGTTGCAGCCTCAGAGCATTTTATGGGCTTCCTAACAAAGGGGGTGAATAGTACATACGCACATGCCAATTCAATGTTTTCTATTTCTGAACAATAGTTTTATTTATATATTTTTCTCATTTTACTTCACCAACATAGACTATTGTGTTCTGATCCATCACATAACATTCAGATTAACAAAACATTCAACTTACGGCTGGGATGTAACAAAATACGAAAAAGTCAAGGGGGATGAATACTTTTACAAGGCACTGTAACTGCATTAGACCTATAGACACCAAACTGAATTTTTCATTGACTATTGGTAAAGTTGTTTCTTTCATTTTAGATTCATTGAGACACAAAAAACAAACAAAAAGCAATAAACCTGAAAGGCATACATGGCCCAGTACAATGACTAAATATGGGTTGCGTATGAAGTGATACTTCTAATACTAATACTAATGTTCCAGGCTGTAGTATCATACAATATTATACATGTACATCGATTCCCTTCGCATCCTAAGATATTCCATCTTCTACTGATCATGGTGGTTCCAGCAGACACAACCCAGCCATTGGTGATGATATATCCTAAAATGAAGCAATGCCAGATAGGATAATGATGCTACTTACTTCCCACTGTCCATTAAATACAATGCACCCTTCAAATAAATGGAGCTGCATTGCAATTTCTGGCATATCAAGTTGTTAGGAATGCAGCTGTGCAGAAGAAAAGCTGAAGCAATCTCAGGTTCTTTATGCTCCAGATCAGTAGAAGTCCCAAATGCCCCCCATGATCGTAATACCCCTTTAAGGAAGCCACTTCTTCTCAATGGCCATAGTAAAAAACCACAAGCGAATCTTCTCCGCGCCACTACTACCAGATGTAAACAGATCCTAAAACTGTCATAGATAAATTTAGTGCGGCACCACTATGCTGCTTAGAGGAGCAGCTGGGAGAAGTTAGGGTATGTTTACACGGCTAAAATCTGTCACTAATCTGCCACTGATTCAGCAGCAGAAAACCGAAGTATTCAACGGCTAAATCCACAACCAAAACTCACCCACAGTTTTCCAATTGACTTAAATGTTACAAACTCCACCTTGTGCACATAGCATAAAATGGTAGAGGGATTTTCAGTAGCTGATTTGAAAAACGCTTGCACTTAGAAGAGCCTTAGAAGAGTATTTGGCTGAGGTTTCTCTGCTTTCCCAATTATTTGTCTGAAAAGGGAGAGGTTTGAAGCCAATAGGGAGAATGTGGATGCTTTTTGTGCAGTGCCTAGAAGCCTGTTTACCTCGAAACTGGTGAAGGCATAGTCAAGAGGAGAGGTGGTGGTGAACTGAAAGGCTGTAGCTGCTTGTCCACTGCAGAGTTAGCGGTGGACTAGAAAATGAAAGACACGATGTAGTGAAGATGTAAAGCTGAAAAGTAGGGCCTGGAAAGTTATCACAGGACTAGATGCAATGTGCCTCCCCCAGAGCACCATCGGGGTCCCGGTGTAGGATATGCCAAGTGGTGATGCGGCCTTACTAGTTCTGTGTGTCACGGTGCTCCTACCTGGATACCGTCGCTCCCCATCGTTAGCCTCTGCAGCATTCAAACGGAGTTGTACTAGGTGGAGGAATAAGCCGAGTCCAGACTTGATAAAGTTTAACAGTTATACTTGAATCCAGATAATATTTGATTTTTCTCTGACTCCAGTAGGTTTTGGGGTGCACTGGCAGGTCAATTCGGACACTTTGCTTTGCCTTTCTCTGCTGTACTAATCTATGGATTCACTCTGATTACTGGACTTTCTAGAGGTTCTGGTAAGTGGGGTGCCTTTGGCTGTTGACCTCTCGTAATACTCCAGCCTTTCTGCGAACTCTGATGGCAGAACCTGCTTTTATCACTAAGTACTATTGTTGGCCATTTATGCCTCCAATGGTCTCTCTCGCGGCACCAGTGCAGGCAATCTAGGTGATGATGAGAGGTTGGTGGCAGATGAACTAGTGGAGTGTGTGAATGCAGTTCTGTTTCAAGTAGACGGGTTCTTATGGACCAAAAGGTCACTGCAGGGGCTGCTGCAGAACCAATTAGAGATGCATCTGTCTCCCTTGACTATCCCGAACTCTATCTACATGTGTGAGTGCTCTCCATTGACCACTGTCCAGTCCACTGATGCACTACGAAAACTTCTTGTCCAACTCCAAGATTTGACAGATGGACCATCCAGCTTCTCGAAGTCCCACTATTCGGCCCTTTTCAAAGTCTGTTAATTGCAGAAATGGCTCACACCTTTATCTAGTAGGCATAGTGAACATAGTCTTCAGTAATAAAAGAGTTAATCCCAATGCAGTCTGGATTGGTTTGTCCTCTGTTCACCTGCACCGTGCAATTATAAAATCTCTTTTCAGTATAGCACACAACCTCTGGCATAGTTGCTTTTCACATTAATTCTTATGTATGGCAGTGGGAAGGTTTCCTTCTTCTCCCACTCATTGTAGCTCAAGACCTTTTGTTTACTTCAGTTATTGGCATTGTGCCCGGGCGGACACGTGACTGCATTGGTAATTACATTAGTTGGAAATTACAAAAGATCTTTGCTAAACTGTGACATACGGCTTACAATTATACATCTAATTTTCAATCTTTTATTCTCCCTGGTTCTTCAGACTGCACAACCAGTTTTTGGGTAAATCATTATCTAGTTCCCACACTGCCGATCACCGACAGCAGTATGCGGGACTTGGAGGGTTCAAGGCTGACGGCAGAGGCGGACTGGGAACTTAAAGTGGCCCTGGAAAAAATACTAAAAGTGGCCCCGTTTTGAAGTCGGGTCCAAATTGATGGAAGGTAAGGCCAGCAATACCATATTGCGGCACATTATACCCCCCAACAGAGCCAAATACCACAGTCCATCACAAAATACATCTCCAAAAACTTCTACTGGCAGGTAGTGAGGAGCTGAGGAGGGCCCAGGTGGCCCCGTGGGCATTGGCCCATTGGGAAATTTCCCTGTAAGGTCTATGACCAATTTGTCCCTGGCTGACAGGAATTAAACTTCGACTGAATGTATCCATGTAAGCATGGCCACCTTTGAGATAGTACTCTTGTCAATGGCTCATTCCAAAAAAGGGCCCACCCTTAACTTTTGAGTTTCTGCTATCCCACAAGACCTGCACAATTTCTTATTTATTCAAAGGACCGGCCCAACTTAATAGTCAACTAGGGGCCAATTTTGCATTCAACTTAAATTCTGCAAACCCCAAATTGCCTCCTGTTTTCCCCTCCCCAGTGACCCACCAAATATCTGGCATAGACCTTTCGAAGTTAAAGATACATAAGGTACCATGACGGGGGTATTTTTGTGCTTGGAATGGATTATATTAGCACCTAAGGTCTAAGCTCTGAATAAAAAGTTACCAAAGGTGAAGTCACACCGTAATTATATACCGTAGTAGAAGCAGACTCATCGCCTGATACATCCTTCACTTCCTTTATTCTATGCATTATGGCTATAGTCTGATGGTATTGCTTCAGAAAACCTGTTTTTCGTGGAATGTCCCATCCATTAGAACTGTGTCATAGGGTCACCTGAGTAATTGCGTTAATGTCATCAAGGACATGGTTATTAGCATTGTGTATTGTTCTGCGTATTATATTGCTCATCTTGAAATTTGTTCAGAAAAATACACATGAAATCATCATTGTCATCCTGCCATAACTGTGGTGCTCATCTCCACCCAAAATATTACCGTAAGACCTGGTACTAATGAGATGCTGACATGACGGGACGCTCGTCCCGATCAGCCGCCACATTGATGAGGCATATTCCATCTCAAAACATGAAAAGGGAAAAATAAAAAAGCATATATGGACTCTGTGATTTTTATGGAAAGTTTGCGAACAGTGGTGAACCCTTTAGAACTTTCTATATTTCTGCAGACATTTGATCTATAGATACTGTACAACAGATTTGATCATTGTTCTCAATAAATAAATGACCAAGTGTCATGTTCGACTCATTTGTTTGATTTGATTATCTTTATCTACTTTTAGGGCTTGTGTGAAAATCTGATCTGAGTTTTTGGTCAAATTTATGCAGAAATTGGAAAAATTCTGAAAGATTTGCACCTGTATAGGGAACTAGTAGCTTCACGGGACTGGCGGGTCCTAGTGAGCCTTTGGTTCCCGTTATCCAAAGCCTAGATCCTGCCAGTACAATGAGATTAATGTCTGAGTTAAAACTAAATTGGAAAAAGGCATAGAAGGAATAAAAACAATATAACACCATAAACTCATTATTTCAGACTTCCTCTACCCCCGGCTCACTACTCCAATCCTCCTGTCCAAGCTTTGTTTCCATGACTGACCTGGTGACATCCTCTTACTGCACATCACCGTGCAACCGTATGCTGCTGAAGTCCAGAGATTGGCTGTAGAGGTTGTATGGTATACGGGCATGTCACCACTGCAGCCAAGAACATGACATCATGGTTGCAATGGTGGGAAGGATTGGAATGATGTCATTGGAGCAGAGGGGGTTTAAATCAATAAGTATAACTTTTACTGTTTGAATACCTGCCCGACGTTTCCACATCTTTTTCCTCGTGCTTCGTGATAACGAATTGATTTTCCCTGAAATGATTTAAGCGTGTTTGACAGCGAAGAGCCGTCCGCAAACATCTTGATTGAAGATCCCGGACTGGACCTCTGTGGGGTACAATGCCGGGTGGGAGCCGCAATTACCGCTCACTGTCATTTCACCTACTATTTACAAAGAAATGTGCTTCATGACGAAGTAATTCATCACAAAGTGATTTTTTGTTGTACTATTCAGCGAGGCAGCCGAATCGAATTTTACCAAACTTCGCTCATCACTAATAATAACCATTTTTGAAGGCCAGGCCTGCATCAGCAAATATTGGGCATCCACAAGACGGAGGAGGTGCTGTGTGGTACAGTGCACTGCGTGGCTACATATATTCGGAAACTGTATGGCGTTCTTTGCCTGAACCCTGTGGGAGTGAGGACAAGTAATAAATGGGCATTTTTGGAGCGCAGCACCCAGCAGTCCCATGGAAGTGAATGGTGTGGTATTCATGGATGCACACTCCCGCTCCTTTCTTATGATGCAGTAATCAGTGCTAGTGTTGAGCGCGAATATTCGAAAAGCGAATTTTTTTAGCGAATATCGGCACTTCGCTAATTCGCGAATATTTCGAATATAGCGCTATAAATTCGCTATTTCGAATATTCGTTTTTTTTTTTTTTAGTTATATTTTTTTCTTTCCTACTTCCCAAAAGTAGTTCTTACCTGTCCTGAGGATTCCAGGCTTCCTGGCTGCTCTAGTGAGTGCCCGTTGCCGCTTCTGCCGACTTCCGTGCTCATGTGGAGCGTCCCCATCCATGGGAGAATCTCCATATACTAAAATGTACTGTCGGATTTGAGGAATTACGTTGAAATCGCAATGCGATTAATTCAAGTTATATTAATCGCATTGCGATTACAACTTAGCACTGCTATCTTACATAGGCTAGAATTAACGAATATGGAATATATAGCTATGCACTAGCAGTGCTAAGTTGAAATCGCAATGCGAATACTTTAAGTTAAATTAATCGCATTGCGATTTCAACTTAGCACTGCTGCTATATTCCATATTCGTTAACTTTGTTAATTCTAGCAAGCTGACCCATTATAAACCCAGCTCTAAGTTGAAATCGCAATGCGATTAATATAACTTGAATTAATCGCATTGCGATTTCAACGTAATTCCTCAAATCCGACAGTACATTTTAGTATATGGAGACGCTCCCATGGTGATGGGGACGCTCCATGAGCACAGAAGTTATGGTTGGCTTGGTAGAATTAGCTGAATAGCTAATATGACGAATGTATTCGTCATATTCCTCAAAACGAAGATAACAGTATTCTACATCTTCGTTTTAGCTACTTATTCGTCAACTTCGCTAATTCTAGCAATCAAATAGGAAGGTTGACTGACTATAGAGACAGCTGTGTTAAATTCGCTATGCGATTTTTTTTTAATACAATAATTATATTACTTGATAAAATTATTATAAGTATTCTATTTATTAAAAAAATAAAAAAATAAAAATCGCATAGCGAATTTAACACAGCTGTCTCTATAGTCAACCTTCCTATTTGATTGCTAGAATTAGCGAAGTTGACGAATAGGTAGCTAAAACGAAGATGTAGAATACTTCGTTATCTTCGTTTTGAGGAATAGACGAATACATTCGTCATATTCGTCATCCTCGCTAATTCTAGATATGAAACCAATAGGAAAGTAGCCTTAAGTACAAATCGCAATATGCGATTATTTAAATCGCATGTTAATCGCGATAACTAGAAAAAATGACGAATATTCGATTTCGACGAATATGAAACGAATATTCATTCGAATATTCGCGAATTTCGTCGAAATCGAATATGGCACCTGCCGCTCATCACTAATCAGTGCTTGTAGACAGTGGCGTAACTAGAGTGCCATGGGCCCCATGGCAAACTTTGGATCGGGGGCCCCTCCCCCACACCGTGCCGATCGCACCCTCTGTGTCCGCTATTGTCACACCCCTGGTCCCTGATTGTCCAGTAATGTCTCTCACTGCCCCCCAGTAGTGTCCCCTAGTGTCCTCAGTAATGTCCACAGTAGTGCCCCCCACAGCCCCTAGTAGTGTCCCCCACAGCCCCCGGTAGTGTCGCCCAATGCCCTCATTAGTGCCTCCGACAGCCCCTAGTAGTGTCCCCCACTGCCCCAGTAATGTCCCCATTAGTGTCCCCCACTGCCCCCAGTAATGTCCCCAGTAGTGTCCCCCACAGTCCCTAGTAGTGTCCCCCACAGCCCCCAGTAGTGCACCCCACTAGTGCCCCGCACAGCCCCCTAGTAGTGCCCCCCACTGCCCCCAGTAGTGTCACCCACTAATGGGGGATTAGCACCTCCGACAGTTTCTAGTAGTGTCACCCACTGCCCCAGTAATGTCCGCAGTAGTGTCCCCCACTGCCCCCAGTAATGTCCCCAGTGGTGTCCCCCACTGCCCCCAGTAATGTCCCCAGTGGTGTCCCCCACTGCCCCCAGTAATGTCCCCAGTAGTGTCCCCCACTGCCCCATTAGGGTCCCCCACTGCCCCCAGTAATAGTAGTGTCCCCCACTGCACCAGTAATATCCCCAGTAGTGTCCCCCACTGCACCAGTATTATCCCCAGTAGTGTCCCCCACTGCACCAGTAATATGCCCAGTAGTGCCTCCCACAGCCCCTTGTAGTGTTTTCGACTGCCCACGGTCTTCATGGAACGCAGCTCGGCATTTTCTCTATACTTAATGCTGGGCCTCGTCAGAGCGCTCATCTCACCTGCATGATATGATCTTCTGCAGTCTCTAGGCCTCCAGCATCAGGCCCCGGCGCTGCCACACTAAAACTAGACACATATTAAGCAGATGGGTGGCGCCTGACTAACGTAGGTTAGGCTCCACCAACCTGCTTAATGTGTGGCTAGTTTTAGAGTGGCAGCGCCGGGGCCTGATGCTGGAGGCCTAGAGACTGGAGAAGTACATATCATGCAGGTGAGCACTCTGACGGGTTACATGTGAGCGCAGCGGGTCCCCTCCCCCTTACAGGGCCCGATGCGACCGCGATCGTTATGCCCCTGCTTGTAGACATTTGTTATAGTCATGTTCTGAGATTCACATATTTGTGTACTATTAATTATTTGCGGTCCATGGTGGTTTACGTATTGATTTGCTGGGCTTTTGGGGGTGCCTAACCTTATTAGGAGTCAGGGGTCAAGTTACCTCGAATTTAATGTGATTTATGAACTTTGTCCTATATATTTTTGTACGATGTGTAATGTCATTTGCTGTAAAGTCTGTGATGGGCTGCCCAGAATTTTGATATTGATGGCCTATCCTCAATGACGGTGGTTCCTGTCTGATCTCTTTGTGATTGATATTTTCACTGTATGAGCATATGGATTTAGGATTTGGATGCAGCTTTGCAGATGAGCCAGCCAGAAGTAGTTTGCACAATAAGTGAATCACATTCACTTTAAAGGGAACCTGTCACCATGAAAATGCAGCGTAATCTGCAGGCAGCGTGTTATAGATCAGAAGGAGCTGAGCAGATTGATATATAGTTTTATGGGAAGAGATTCAGTAGAACTTGTAATTTATACATTTATATCTCTGCTCATTCTGACCTTTGAAGTCCAGGAGGCGGTCCTATCAGTGATTGACAGCTCTCTGTATACACAGCCATAGGAGGCAGGCTGTCAATCACTGGTAAGACCACCTCCTGGACTTTAAAGCTCAGAAGGAGCAGAGATATAAATGTATAAATTACATGATTTATTGAATATTTTCCCATAAAACTATATATCAATCTGCTCAGCTCCTCCTGCTCTGCCTGCAGCTTAAAGGGGTTATCCCAAGATTATTGTAAAAAAATGAAAATCAGACATCATATAGTACTTGAAAGTATCTTTCTAACAAAGCTAGAACCAGCCCTGTACCTAACATGGGTCTAGAGATCTCCACATTTATTGCTCTGTTAGATTTATATCAAGCTGAGAGCTCAGGGGGAGTGTCTTTTCTGCTGCAGCTCAGGGGGCGTGTCTCAGCTCTCCCTATCACAGCTCAGGAGGCAGTTGAAGGATGGAACTGAGCATGTGCGGCCTTCTCAGTGAGCAGGACAAAGAAATAAGAATAAGAACAAACAGCAGGTGGCGCTATACGCTTACATTTTATTCAATAACTCAGTGGTTATACAAAATTTTTAATGACATGTAATTACAAAAGTATTCAGACCCAGGTGCTGGTTTAAAAACTGTAGAATTTTTTTTTCGTGGGAAAACCCCTTTAACAAGACAGGTTCCCTTTAAAGACCAAGAAAACCTGTCACCAGCCGGTCTTCCTTCTTCACCAAATTTTGTTTTGTCCATTCTCATCCAATCTGTTAAGGAAGTCGTGCAGATAAATATTTCCATCATAAATCATTTGTGAGGAGGAAGCAAAGTGATGAAATCCAGTAGACGGAAAGATAAGTAAATGTAGGGTCTATACCAGTAATACGTTAACTAGCACATAATGCCCCTTTGTATCTTCATTATTCAGTGCGTAATTGTACAAGACGAGAGCATATCGGGGAGAACTTATCAAAAGTGGTGCAGAGGAAGTTGTCGATTGCAACAAATCAGATTGTGCCTCATTTTTTTAGGGACATTTTTAAAGGAATTTTTTTTTTATCTGCCAGTTAAAATCAGATAGTAACACTTAGACTTTTTTTTCTAACTTGTTTTTATTTTCTGATTACAGATTTATTTATTCTGTTTCCTGAACATGATTATGGGGGCGGCCATCTTGCCTGAGCTGTTCTTCACAGCATTTAGACAGCATTAAGAAAATTGCTTTACGGCAGCCCCACGGTCCATAGACACAATGTTCAGGAGAGGACCCTATGGACCCCATGGACTATGGGACAGTTTTCTAGGGTCAGTGCCCTGTGCGGAGGTCATTGTACAAAAAATAAATTATCTTTGACAATAACTTATGTTGAATGGAGGATCTTATCTATACATCTAGGTGATATCATTACAGGCAGGATTAGAATAAGCCTACATGCACACGGCAGTGGTTTTTTGCGGCCTCTGTTCCGTTTTTTTTGCGGATGCAATGGTTTCCCATTAATTTCTATGGATCCGTTAAAAATGCGGATGCCTCTTCCGTTGCCTGTCCGCATCCGCTGTCCGCATTTCACGTCCGCCAAAAAAATATGGCATGTTCTATTCTTGTCCGCAAATAAGGTTTGCGGACCCATAGAAGTCAATAGGTCCGCAAAAAATGCGGATGACCAACTGAACCCATCCGTTTGTCATCCGCATCCTTTTTTTTTTTGCAGATGGTTGCTTGGAAACCAGGAGACTTGTACAGGTACTTTAAGAAACTGGTTCAAGCCTTCCAGTTTTTTTTTGCGGATCTGCAAAAAAAAACGGAAGACTCACGGAAACACAACATACAAAATTTGCGGACACACGGAATGGATGTGGATGTGAAAAAAAAGGAAGATGGATCCGCGATTTGTGGACAGCAAAAAACAACTGTCGTGTGCATGTAGCCTAACAGATAGGCAGGTGACTGCAGATAAGTGATCTGTACAGACCAAGAAGCGGCACCAATTATTAGGCTTAGTGGCCAGTGTGAAAACTGTAGGATTTTATGTTTTTTGTTTAAATATAGCTATTGAGATGGAAAATTTAAAATAACATCATCAAAAAATTCTTTAAAAATATGTTGAGCAGAAAAATTTAAATTGATTTAAACAATAGGTCATTTTCTGATGAAACATTCCCTTTAGGCCTCATGCACACGGCCGTTGTTTCGGTCCGCGTCCAAGCCGCATATTTTAATGGGGCTGCAAAAGATGCGGACAGCACTCCGTGTGCTGTCCACATCCGTTGCTCCGTTCCGTGGCCCCGCAAAACAAATGCTTTGCGGACAAGAATAAGCATTTCAACAACAGAACGCGGAGCAGCTTCTGTGTTTTGCGGATCCGCGGTTTGCGGACCGCAAAACACATACGGTCGTGTGCATGAGGTCTTAAATGAACGATCCACACTACTTTGTCACTGTGGGCAACTGCTCCGTGTTTCCATTGCAAAAGTTTTGAAGAGTGTTTTCCTGTGTGCATTCAGGAGCAGGACCAAGTCCTGAAAACATAGCAGAGTCGTGTGCACAGTGCCGGAACAGCGGTGCATGGAGGCTGTCTGTATCCTCAGCCTGTGCGCTACCATACAGACTCACTACGGAGCCATTCTCACCTAGGAGCGTTTCTTCTAGAGGGGAATTCCTCCAGAAGGACGGCTTCCGATACCGTTGTCACAATTTTTTTCCTTTTGGATGCATACAGCAGAAGCCCCTAGCACCTCTATGGTGGCCCAATGTACCACAGCCACGTACAGGACATGAGCCCCCATACAGACCATGGGAGGCTGGTACACCTGGCCTTACTGAGACGTATACAGACTTCACTCTATAGAGTGACGGTCCTACTAAACTCTCCTCCTAGGTATAAAACTACATTTACAGATGACTAAAAGTATTTACACTAAAAATAACACAGTAATATAGTAACATAGCTTGTAACGCTGAAAAAAGACATTTGTCCATCCAGTTCGGCCTGTTTCCTACAAGTTGATCCAGAGGAAGGCAAAAAACCCCTGTGAGGCAGAAGCCAATTTTCCCCACTTAAGGGGAAAAAAATTCCTTCCCGACTCCAATCAGGCAATCAGAATAACTCCCTGGATCAACGCCCCCTCTCTAGTAGCTGTAACCTGTAATATTATTACACTCCAGAAATACATCCAGGCCCCTCTTGAATTCCTTTATTGTACTCACCATCACCACCTCCTCAGGCAGAGAGTTCCATAGTCTCACTGCTCTTACAGTGAAGAATCCTTTTCTATGTTTGTGTACAAACCTTCTTTTCTCCAGACGCAGAGGATGTCCCCTCGTCACAGTCACAGTCCTGGGGATAAATAGATGATGGGAGAGATCTCTGTACTGACCCCTGATATATTTATACATAGTTATTAGATCTCCCCTCAGTCGTCTTTTTTCTAAAGTGAATAACCCTAATTTTGATAATCTTTCAGGGTACTGTAGTTGCCCCATTCCAGTTATTACTTTAGTTGCCCTCCTCTAAAATAGATATTTTACTGTGCAGGCCTTCTACAAGATCATTAATAAATATATTGAAGAGAATAGGGCCCAATACTGACCCCTGAGGTACCCCACTAGTGACAGTGACCCAATCTGAGTGTGTACCGTAAGGGAGGATAACTGGCTAAATTGCCCCTTTTGTCCTGTATAAATATAAAAGGCTCTAGGACCAGAAAGTATAGCGGCAGGAACCGGCCTCAGGAGGGATCTACAATTTTTATATCCATTATGGAGCCCATGTCTTCTGTGTATGGTATAAAAAGGTCCAATATAGTGTGACTACACATTTTTTGCCTCTGGATCATTATTATGTAAATTAAAGGGGTTGTCCCACTTAAAATATTCTAGTTTTCAAACCAGCACCTGGATCTGAATACTTCTGTAATTGCATGTAATTAAAAATGTAGTATAGCCACTGAGTTAGTCAATAACATGTGTCTGTATAGCGCCACCTGCTGTTTGTTTTTTCCTATTTTTTTGTCCTGCTCACTGAGATGGTCGCACGTGCTGAGTTTTATCCTTCAGCCTCCTGAGTTGTGACAGGGAGAGCATAGACATGCCCCCTGAGCTGTGATAGGGAGAGCATGGACACGCCCCCTGAGCTGCAGCAGAAAAGACACTCCCCCTGAGCTGTCAGCTTGATATAAATCTAGCAGAGCAATGAATGAGATCTCTGGGTCTATGCTAGGTACAGGGCTGGTTCTAGCTTTGTTAGATAGAGGTTGTCATGTCCTATATGATGTCTGATCTTCATTTTTTACATTAGTCATGGGATAACCCCTTTCATATAGTAAAAGGTAAGCTGCACCTTTTTTGGCACAGATGTAATCTGTATCATCGAAAAATTGCTACTGTGCAGCATACTCAAGTTAGGGTTCAATAGTGTACCTGGGTGTTGTAGTGCAATTATGACCACTAACCTGGGACAGGCCGACTCTCTGGTACTTCTTCTAGGACAGGTAGTTATAGGTAGAGTTCGTGACACCAGTGCCAATTAATGGTGGCACACCGTTTGCTGACAGTAGGAATAATTGAGGAACCACGTTGCAATAAAACAGAACTTGAACTTTACTGAAGCTTGGATAGTAATCATGCATATAAATGGATGGAAGCGCAGTTCCTTAGAAGACGGTTGGTTTAGCAGGTTATAAGTTACAGTTCACATATGGCAGGCACTTACACAGCAAGGTGATTCACAGAGGGTTAACACAGGACTGTTGCAGTACAGGCGGCTTGCACTCTCTACCTGACTGGTCCTGGACAGGGAAAATATCCTCCAAGGCCCTAATGCCCTATATCTGGCGTATATCCTTGGGATTACAATTACTAAGTACCTCCTCTGGTATCTGTAGCACCTCTTGCTTTACTGACTTCTGCTCTGCCTTTCCTCAGCTTCTTCAGGCTGGCTACAGTGATGATCCTGCTTTACTTTTCCCTTTTCTCGGTTCTGACTCAGGAGGGAAACCTTTTCCTTGGATCTGGAACCCGGTTACAGGGCCTGCAATGCCCTCTCCTAGTCTGCAGGCTCCAGGCCTGCACTGCCTTAAACAGGCTAATGGCCTGGATTCGACTTCACAGGCTCATGGCCTGGACTAGACCTCACAGGCTCATGGCCTGGACTAGACTACCTTCCTTCCCCTGACTAGGCCTATATATACTAGGGCTCCCTAGCTCCCTCTAGTGACTAAAGCTGAGATGACACCCCTAGTAGGCCTTCACATGGCAATACATTAGAGTAACAGGGTGATAGGATATATAAATAGGCATTATATCACATTGCATTCAATGAAAATGACATTCACCAACCTCCCCATAAATGAGGGGAACGTACGCGCTCAAGTGACCCTTCTGTAGTGTCGGGCATCACAACTCCCGTTCACTACATCTGTGTCTGTTAAATGGGTTGCTACATTTTTATAACCCCTGTCCGTATGCTGTAGTAGGCATTTGGATGTCATAGCGGGTCCTTCTGCTGACAAGTAATAGCGTTTTTGCTCCAGAGTGGCCACTTGAAGGGAGATGTATGAGCAGGGTGCTCGTTTTTGGAGACATGTTTTTCTTCTTGAGAACTCTTCTTTAAGGATTTTTTTTTTATAAAAAAAAAAAAAAAAAGAACTGCACATCTGATAACAAGTTAACAATGACACATTACCAGTACAATCAGTAGCCCAGGTCAGGGATGGGCAAACTGCGGCTCTCCAGCTGTTGTAGAACTACAATTCCCACCATGCCCTGCCGTAGGCTGATAGCTGTAAGCAGTCTTTGCATGCTGGGAGTTGTAGTTTTGCAACAACTGAAAAGCCACAGTTTGCACATCCCTGGCCTAGGAGTTCACATGCTGTACTACTGCCATCATAGATCCCATCAATAAGTGGTGCTGCCAGTGGTACACGACTGAGGCCACTGATTGGCTATACTGGTAATGTGGCAGTCCCATGTAAACAAAGACCGTGAGTGCGTCTATGCTGACTGAGATGAGTAGTTTTTCTTATTTTATATCATTTGTTGCCTGTAATGCATATATTTATTTACTTAAATAATTTGGACAACCTCTTTAGAGGGGTTTTTCTGTTATTGATCCAATTGCTCTGCTAGATTTACTTCAGCCTGACAGCTCAGGGGGTGTGTCCTTACTGCTGTAGCCTTTTGCCTATCGCAGCACGGGGGGTCCTTTCTTGAGGGTGTATCCTTTCTACTGCAGTGCTCTCTCTCTCTGTAAGGGCTCATGCACACAGCTCTAGCCTGTTTTGCGGTCTGCAAATTGTGGACCCACAAAACCCGGGCTGTGTGCATTCCGCATTTTGTGGAACAGAACGTCCTGCCCTCTGTAGAACTGTCCTATCTTTGTCCGTAAAGCAGACAAGAATAGAGCATGTTCTATTTTTTTTGTGGGGCTGTGGAATGGATATACGGATGTGGACAATATACAGAAGGTCATCAATATCTGGAGATCGGACAACTTTTTTTAGGGCTCATGCACATTTTGCGGAATGGAACGTCCTGCCATCTACAGAACAATCCTATGCTTGTCTGTAAAATGGACAAGAATAGGTCATGTTCTATATTTTTTTTTTTTTGTGGGTGCCAAGGAATGGATACATGTGTGCTGTCCGCATCTTTTGCGGCCCCACTGAAGTGAAAGAGTCCGCATCCGACCAGCAAAAATGCGAATCGGATGTGGACAAGAAACACGATGGCGTGCATAAGCCCTAAATGTCAGAGGCTTCTCCCGCAGGCGCAGTACCACCTGCGGCCTACACAATCATCAAGCTCAATGAGGCAACAGCGCTCAGATTACGTCACTGGGCTCGGCGCACCGCCAGTGACACTTTTGAGGCTGTTGCCCTCAGGAGCCTGATGATCGCACAGTAGCAGGCTGCAGGCGGTATTGCGCCTGCGCGAGATTTATGGCGGCCGACAGGAAGAAGAACAGGGCGTTTCTTGAAAGTAGAAGATGACGGAGTGGAGGGGGCGAAGCCATTTGCCGGGGCTGTGGGAGGTTATTTCAGAATTAGGATTCAGGATCAGCCGTGCTTCGGCTTAAAATTAAAGCGGGCTGGGCACTGCAGGGGGGCGTTACTGGGCACCTTGGAGCTACATTAGCATATAAGAAAATGATTGTTTTTTTATCAAAATGACAAAATGAAATGAAGTAAGAAGACCACTGCTGGAAATAAGGTACTTTATTGAACATGGCAATGTTAAAAGCTTAAAATGCTAAAAGCAGGTGACAGATTCTAGCTGTAAAAGATATTCAATCTTAGAAGAAATAATATCCCCAAATATTCGAGTGAATCAGAGATCCTCAGATTACTAAACCTCTTTTCCCCTTTTTACCCCTCTTTCCTAATGTACAGTAGCCGTCTTTTTCTGGGTCTGATGCCTCATGGTTCTTTTGGTCAGCGATCCAAGACCCTTAGATTCTTTAGAATTCGGCAACGTATAATGTGGTATTTTATATAAAGGTATTTATAAGGTATGAGGAGCAGACAACTCTTACCCATTGCACCGTGTTACTGTGTGCACTGGACGCTCAGCCCTGTGGTCAGAGAATGAGCTTACAGCATCATTAACAGGCTGCACACATCTACTAGAAAGTGCTGTCCCACCGCCGAACAAAGAATGCTGTATTTTCTGGCTGGGCAGCCATCTGCTCCAGTGCCATAGCCTGTAGTACATCGAGATACTGCGACTGTAACTTCTGAAGACCAGGGATACGTTGGCAGGTTGGCATTTCTGGAGCCCTCTATGAATCCAATGAAAGCTTCAGACTGGTGGCCACCACAATATGGGAAGAGTCAAACAAATCCTCCACTCCCTGAAGTACAACAGCTTCTTGTCTGAATCGGAAGTGAAAAAGACAACGGTTTGTAAGATTTTCTAGTAAATAATAAGCTGATCGGGGACTATAGATTCTTCTGATGATAGTTTAGACACTTTGTTCTTCTTATTGTAGGATTGTTACTTTGATTTTATTGTCTTTTTATGCGTTTAGCATAATGGGATTTTAGAAATGTGGCTAAGGGCAGAGAGGAAGTTAATGGGGTTGTCCAGGTTCAATTAAAGCTCTTCTAGCATCAGCAAATGTGCTAAAGTAGCAGGAGCAAGTCACACCTACCATTTTTCTCCTGCGCTGTGCTCCGGTCCTCCCCCGCTGATGTTTGTTTCCTGGGTGCAGCAGGGACGTCCCATGCACACCATGTCGTTGCTGCAGCCAATCACTGGTCTCAGCAGTTACATGCCATATACTGTTGAGGCCATGCATGGTGACCTGGTGTGTACAGGACTTTACCGCTGCAGCCAGAAAGATGATGTCATCACTGCAGGAATGGAGCACAAAGCTGTAGGGAGCAGGAAAAAAAAATGGTGAGTATCAGTTCTTTTGTCATTTACCACATTTATTGTTGTTACTTTATTTGAACTTGGGCAACCTCTTGGACAACTAGTATGGTGCTTGAAAGTTTGTGAATCCTTCAGACATTTTTAGATGTCTGAATAAATTTTACCAGGTTTTCACAAAAGTCGTAAAAGTGGATAAAGATAACCAAATCAAACAAAGGAGTCAAAAGTCACTTATGTATGGAGGAAAATGATCCAATATTACTTGTCTATGAGAGGTTAAAGTATGTGAACCTTTAGGATTAGCAGATAATTTGAGGAGGAAGGAAAGGAAAACACAGCATTTCAGCATAAAAAACATATCCCATTCATGAAACACGGTAGTGGTAGTATCATGGTTTGGGGCTGCTTTGCTGCATCAGGGCCAGGATGGCTTGTCATCATTGATGAAACAATAAATTCTGAATTATACCAGCAAATTTTAAAGGACAACGGCAATACAAACATTTGTGATGAGCTTTTCTCACAGGGACTCAAAGCACAGGGATAGTTGTATAACTTGGGCAACTTCCTGGGAAGTGAGTGGCCGCCATATAGGTGCTCGACCCCAACACACAATTTAGAAGTAAGCCAATTTTGCCTATTTGTATACTTTTTGGATGTCAAAATGTCAGGACATCTGTTCACAAGCTGGATCTCAAGAGAATGTGGGTCATGCAGCAAGACAACGACCCTAAGAACACAAGTCGTTCTACCAAAGAATAGTCAAAAAAGAATAAAGTTAAAGTTTTGGAATGGAAAATCATTGAAATTGGTTCACTACAATGGCAAATGCAATTGACAATATATGGCTAAACCCTCACGCTGATATTAAAATAAGCCTTTCACCAATATATTCTTATATGAAGAACATACCGGAACCCGCGCACCCTGTCAAGGTTTCTCAATGTGGCACGGGATCTAACGCTAACCTACCTATGCCGTATGGACAACTTATCATAGGTGCATAAAGTCCGACACAAAGCCAGCAGCTCCCAGTTACCTCCAGCGTAAAATCACACCTACAATGGGAGGATGGAGGGCGCTGTGAGTCCCACCTATAACTGACGCAGGCTGCCCAGGTGCACCTGAATGTTACCCATAGATCAAAATCAAGGCACATTCAAACCTGAGGTGCCCCACCTCCAGGCATAGATATACAGACAAAAATCACAGAATAAAGTGGTCTAAAAGGCAAAAGATACTCAAAACCCCAAATGCTGTTGTGCATTTTTACCCTGGGGAGCAAATCCTGCCCATGTGATCCGTTGCTAACGGCAATCCCCAGCAAAAATGCATACAACGGAGGATTCTGGCAGCGGACCACATGTAAGACAAAAATATCCTACACAGGTCTTAAAAGCAGAAAATTCTCAAAACCCCAAATGCTGTTGCCTATTTCTAAACGGGGGAGCAAATCCTGCACATGTGATCCATTGCTAACAGCAATCCCCAGCAAAAAATGCATACAATGGAGGATGCTCGCAACGGACCACATGTAAGACAAATGTGCGGATGGGGCTATAGGAAAACACTTTATTTTGTGATTTTGTCTAAAGTTTTGGAATGGCCTAGTCACAGTCCTGACCTTAGTCCATTAGAAATGTTGTGGAAGGACCAGAATTGAGCAGATCATAGGAGGAAACCCAATATAACAGAGGTGAAGCTGTTTTGTGTGGAGGGATGAGCTAAAATTCCTCCAGTCTGATGTGCAGGACTAATCAATAATTACTGAAAACGTATTACTATACATTGGGGGTTGCACCAGATACTGAGAGCAAAGGTTCACATACTTTTACCACTCACAGACATGTGATATTGGATCATTTTCCTCATTGAATAAATGGCCAGGTCTAATATTTAGTGACTTGTTTGATTCCGTTACCTTTATCGAATTTTAGGGCTTGTGTAAAAATCTGATGTAGTTTTAGGTCAAATGTATGCAGTAATATAGAAAATTTTGAAGGGTTCCCAAACTTTCAAGCACCACTGTACATGCAGTGACTTCAAAAAACTATGTCCAGAAATCCAACCACACATTTTTTTTATTTTTACCAAATTCTATATAATATTGACATATATTAGCACTGAGGAAAGTGTTCTTTGATGCAGAGAAATAAAACATTAAATTTTTTTCAATGGACAAGCGCGGTCCTCCAGCACAAAGAGCCCTTGTATTAGTACCATATACTCCAAGTCATGGCGCACCATACGGCATGGGCAATGACAGGAGCCAAAGGATATTGTGCCTTGTTTGCACCACTTCCACTGTCAGACCCCACCAATTGGGTACTGATGGCACAGCCAAGCATTGCGAAAGCTGTGTAATGTGCGGTATACAGCCAAGTAAACAAATCCAGACCAGGAATGGTGCCGCGCTGGAGCGCAGGGTGTATAAACTGGTATTTTATTAAATTATTATTTTAACTAGAGTTGAACAAACTTGTGGTTTAAGTTCGGCGTCTAAAGTTCGGGCTATTGAAGAATCCCGTTATGGATTCCGCTACCACGGACCATAATGGAATTTGGAATCCATAACAGCCCGTTATGGATCTCAATAAAAGGATTTTTTCTATTTTTCTATACCCTTAGGATAGGTCACCAGTATCTGATTGGTGGGGGTCCGGCACCCCCACTGTTAAGGATTTTGAAGTCGAAGCAAGACTAGTATGAGCGCTGCTTCCTTTTCAAGATTACATTGCGCCTCGCCTCGAAAGTCTCGGCGGTGCAGTGTAATTACAAGTGCTTGATCCATTCACTTGAACGGCTGAGCACGTGTAAATTACACCGCAAGCATAACGGATCCGTCTGCCGACAGGACTGTTTTCCGTCCTGCATAACGGAAACCAGACGGATCCGTTATGCGGCCCATAGACTTCTATCATGCCTATAACGGAATGCCATAACGCGCTAAACAGTGCGGCCTCATTAGTTTAACAAGAGCCAGCTGCAGCCCGTATGGCAGTGTGGTCATACCCAGTCCTGGGTTGCCAACCGTCCAGAAATTTCTGGACAGTCTATAAGAGTAGGCGGCTTTTTTCCTGTGTTCGTGATTTTTTTTTGAGGCATTTGGTACTTGACTAGATTATTTTGGTGGTAATTCTCATCATTTTACAGCTCATAGTAAATGCTGGTGATGAGTTCTTATCAGTATATTGAGCTTTAGTCATGTATGACTTCTAATCTTCATCATAGTTTTCCAATTGTTCCGTAAAAAAATGTTGATTTTGAGATAAGTTCTGGTTGACCCTGTCTGTCCATGCTCTTGTCAGTGAGGCTGGATACTTCCATCAGATCACATCCCCGCCACGCTGCATTTCACGGACTCCAGATGCTGCTCACTCTCTAGGAAAATACTGATGTCATCAAAATACAGGAATCGTCCTTGTGCAGAAAGGTCTCCTTTATTCCCAGCAGAACTCAGCAAGCGCTGCAGGGGCGTCCCGGCCACATGTACCTGCTCTCTACAGAGCATTCAGACACGATGATATATTCTTATATTGTCATCGACATTGGTTGATGCCCATCAGCTGCGTATTTCTGTGCGGAAACGCTTTGGATTTTCCTGCAGATTTCACCTTCTGCCCTGCCAAAGGCGAAATCTGCGGCAGATATCTGCAATGCAAATGGTCATACTGCGGATTTAAAATTTAAAAAGTTCTGTGCGGATTGCGGTGTGGGCACTGCAGCGTTAGGGTCAGGTTTTTAAAAAAAAAAAAACGAATTCTCTTCGCTGCAACTGTAAATGCTGTGCACACAATTACTGTACATTGTGGAAAATCTGTAGTATTTACGCCATGGGAGGCCAAAGCCTTAGGGCTCATGCACACGAACGTATTTTTATTTCCGCATCCCAATCACTGCAATGGGTCTGTAAAAAAACGGAGATTATTCCGTGTGCATTTAATTTCTGTATGTCCGTTCCACAAAAAATATAGAACACGACCTATTCTTATCTGTTTTGCAGACAAAGATAGGCATTGTTACAATGGATCCGCAAAAAACGTATACAATAAGGATGTCATCCGTCTTCTTTGCAGATCCGTGTTTTGCGGACCCTAACATACATACGGTTGTGTGCATGAGCCCTTATACCATGGATAAATGCTTGTGACATTTAGATCTCTTTCACTTGAGCGATACGGATAGTGTCAGGATCTGTGCAGGGAAAAACTCACGGTTTTGCACGCAACTTCAATCAGTTTTTTCTGCGATTGCATTGTGTTTCCGTTTTTTCTGTCTGGATTGTAAACGTTTGTCACGCGCGTGAAATAAAACTGAAGTATAACGATCTACATCTCCTATCAACCATCAGTGAAAAATGCATTGCATCTGGATGCCTTCCGTTTTTCATGGACCAAAAATGGATTCTTCACAGACATCTTCATGGGTGAAACATGATCCATGGGCGTCAAACAGACTCGGATATGTGAATGGGGCCTTAGGCTGCTGTCAAAATGTTTTCTTTTTTTTTCATTTTACAACGGTTTCACATTTTTTGCACGTTTTCTTACTGCTTTTTTTGTGCAAAAACGTCAGATGTTGCATGGGAGTCTTTTGATAACAATAAGACCTCTTGCACATGAACGTGCCGTGTTTTGCGGTCCGCAAATTGGGGATCCGCAAAACACGGATGCCGCCCATGTGCCTATCGCAATTTGCCGAATGGAACAGATGGCCCATCATAGAAATGCCTATTCTTGTCTGCAAAACGGACAAGAATAGGACGTGATCTATAACTTTTGCGGGGCCTCGGAACGGAGCAACAGATGCGGACAGCACACGGAGTGCTGTCCGCATCTTTTGCGGCCCTATTGAAGTGAATGGGTCCGCACCAGAGCCGCAAAAAATGCGGCTCGGATGCGAAACCAAACCACGGTCGTGTGCAAGAGGCCTAAAAGGTTTATCCGGGAAAAGACATTGACGACCTCAGGATAGGTAACATAGTAACATAGTTTATAAGGCTGAAAAAAAGCCCTCTGTCCATCCAGTTCAGGGCTCATACACACGACCGTATGTATTTCGCAGTCCGCAAAAAACGGATCAGCAAAAAATACGGATGACGTCCGTGTGTATTTTGCGGAACGGAACAGCTGGCCCCTAATAGAACCGTCCTGTCCTTGTCCGTAATGCGGACAATAATAGGACATGTTCTATTTTTTTGCGGAATGGAAATACGGACATATGGAAAGAGAATGCACACGGAATAACTTCCTTTTTTTTGCGGACCCATTAAAATTAATGGTTCCGCATTCAATCCGCAAAAAAAAACGGGAACGGACGCAGAAAGCAAATATGTTCAAGTGCATGAGCCCTCAGCCTATTATCCAGAGGAAGGCAAAAAAAAACCTGTGAGGTAGAAGCCAATTTTCCTTACTTTAGGGTCCATTCACACGTCCGTGGTGTGTAATTTGTGGATCCGCAACACACCCGGCCGGCACCCCCCATAGAACTGCCTATTCTCGTCCGCAGCTGCGGACAAGAATAGGACATGTTCTATTCTTTGCGGAGCCGCTGACTTGAAATTCATGGCCGCGCTCCGCAAATGCGGAATCACTTCCGGCCCCATATGAATGGGTCCATACCCGTTCTGCAGAATTGCGGTACGGATGCGGACCCATTTACGGACGTCTGAATAGAGCCTTAGGGGGAAAAATTCCTTCCTGGACCCGCACCAATGTGATAATGATGACCTACCCCGAGGATAGGTGATCATATTATCCTTAGGGCTCATGCACATGACCGCTGTAGTTTTGTGGTCCGCTTTTCACGGATCCGTTGTTCCGCATCTGAGGTTATTTTTCTCTGATTTAAGTCCTCTTCCGTTCCGTTATTCCACAAAACATAACCGTATGGTTTCCATATTTGATCAGTTTTTTTTGCGGATCGGAAACGGAAACAGTAACTTATTGATCACCGAACACATGAGCAATATGGGCTGGGCGCAGCATTTCTACAGTATGGATCCGCCAAATACGGATGAAATACGGATGACATATGGATGTGTTTTGTGTGCATTCCGTATTATTTGCGGACCCATTGACTTGAATGTAGCCATGGACCGTAATTTGCGGACAATAATAGGACACGCACTACTTTTCTGTGGAACGGCCATGTGGACAAACGGAAACGGAATGCCCACCGAGTACCTTCCATTGTTTTTGTGGACCCATTGAAATGAATGGTTCCGCATACAGTCCACAAAAAAAAAAACTGAAAATACAGGATCGTTTTTTTTTTTTTTTTTTTCTGTTCTTCTGATGGATCAGAAGAACAGAAAACAAATCGGTGATGTGAACCCGGCCTAAACGGCAACGTGTTGTACGACATAGTAAATTGTGCCATCTGATGATCGTCATCGGTGTCTCAGTGCGACGCGACAATCGCAAAAAATCGAGAACTGTTGGACTTTTGGTCGCAGGGCAAAAGACATGCGAGACTTTGCTATCGTTGGCAACAATGCAAGTTGCGCCCGACTTACCTGCGACTTTTCGGCGATTGGTTGTGTTTTTCCAGCCAAACCACAGCTCTAAAATAGCTGTGCCACAGCCAAATGGTTTTCGTGGCATGACTCTTCAGAGACTGGCCTGACCCCAGCTTCTGTAGACTCCAGAATGGCAGCTGTGGTGGACAGTACTCACACAGGACAGTATTCACACCGATAGGATTTGAAGTGGGCAGTGATTTGGGGGTGGGGGTGCAGTTTAACCATTCAGTGACCTCTCTTCCCCTAGGCCAGTCTCCAGGTTAGTCAGGACCCGGGGCTGAGGATGACAGCTCTGGAGGAGCGCCTGATGTATGCGGCCGCTGATAGGCTGCCCGGATCACCCCAGCCTCCTCCCCACTACTGCTCAGTCACTTCCAGCATGGGTGCAGACACACAGCCTCTCCTCCTGCCTCCTGCACACAGCATGCCCTGCCGCCTGCAGCCCAGCACCCACATCTCATAGCCCCGCAGCCCGCTCACTGTGACGCCGCGGACTGGAGGAGCCTCCATTACAATGCAGGCCGGAGACGTGTAGTCAGCGCTGTGCCTGCCGGCCATCCGCACCCCCCCTAGTTACCCCCACAGCCGCTACTGCCGGCCGCCGGTGTGGGGCCCCACTGGAGGGATAGGGGGGCTGCAGGGGGTCGTCCTAACTGGATCACTTCACTGGACACTGTAAGTAATGGCTGCTCTGCGTTCATTTTATGTGCTGGGTCCTTGTATGGATCTGGGAATCAGTATATAGGCGACTGTTTACAAACAAGGCTCGTTATTGATGTGATACATTGTGTTGTATAATATCTATATCTATCTATTCATCCTCATTATCTATCTGTCTATCTACAGTATGTATCTGTCTATGTACAGAATCTATCTATCTATCTATACAGTATCTATCTATGTACAGTATCTATCTATCTATCTATCTATACAGTATCTATCTATGTACAGTATCTATCTATCTATCTATCTATCTATCTATCTATCTATCTATCTATCTATCTATCTATCTACAGTATGTATCTATGTACAGTATATCTCTCTCCAGTGGCAGCTGCTGATCAGGGTATTCCTTCTGTCTATGGATGAAGTGGCTGATACATAGTTGACACAAAGTATCAGTTGTGTAGCACAGTCTGCATTGTGACCTGGATCCGATCCTCAGGCTGCGGTTATTAGAACGGATACCAGTCCGGTAGATTTGGTGTTGGGATCTCGCTGCCATTACTTCCTGAGGGTGGGGAGGATAAGGAGGAGGTCTTCTCTGAGTCTTGTCATCTGTATGTTTTCCTTCAAAGTGAGAGTTGTTTTCCAGGGATGGGATGCCATTGGCTGTGTGTGGGGAGAGGTGGCACCCACCGGTGGGAAGGGCTCTCCTGGTGTATTTTGGGTGCTCTGACAGCTGATGATCTGGAGCTGTACATGATACCGATATCCGGCCTATTTATCCTATCCTTCTCCAAGACTATGTAAGTTATAGCAAATCTACATTTTACTACTTTCTCCCAGGGACGGGCCCATGTTTAACCCTTCACCGTGAACGTCCCTGGTCCTCGGTGTTATTTGTATCCATTGCCCTGGGGATATCCAGCTCCTAAGCTCATCTGTGTAGAATTTGTATATTTCTGTGTTGCTTGTAACATTTAATTTTTTGCCTTTTTTTGTAATGAAAGACACAATATAGCAGCTCCCGAGTGCACCAAACCCTTAAAATTTTTGGTTCGGATGTGGGGAACCCTTTAAAATCCTAAGGGCCCTGGGGCTTGGATAAAAGCCGGTGGCTCTAGTTGGCTTATGGCCCTTAAATCTGCATCGAAATCTACACAAGGTCACTCTGCTACTGGTTTTGCTGCAGATTTGGCAGTGAATCCACATCAAAGCCACTATCGCAGCCCTGTATACTGGGGCTCCATGGTGGCATATCCAATACAAAGTTTGCGGAAGGATCAAAATTCCACTGCAAATTTGATTGTATTTTGCAATTGCTGATGCAGGACATGCATGCTCACATACCAAGCCATGTACCCCTGCACGGTATGTGTGCACACATGTCACGTGTCCGCAATTGCAAAAAAAAATAAAAAATCAAATTTGCAATGAAATTTGATCAGCAAGCATTGTTAGCGATATTACGTGATATGAACGCCTTCGTTTCTCGTAGGAAACCTTTACTGTTTCCTTATTTTTCAAACCTGTGATGTTCGGATGGATGCACCATGTTTGGTTCTCTTGTAACTAGGGCTGAAGTGATTACTCGAATCAATGGAGTAACACGACACAAAAAAAAAAATCCTCAATGCAAATTTTTTGTATCGAGGATTCGTTTGTACCATGTGACCACGGAGGGAAGCGCTTGCTATTACTCACTGCTCCGTGGTCTCCCGCCGGCCGGCACCACGCTGCCTTCCTGACGATTACACATCGTCAGGATGTAGTGCACGTAAGCGCATACGTCAGGAGGACAGTGCAGCGTGCAAAGAAGATGATGCAACTGTGGAGCGTCAATGGCGCCTCTACAGGACAGGTAACTATTTCATTTCACTGGTGCTGGGGACTGACAGCATGGGGGCGCTGATGGCACCGTGGGGACTAGTGACATGGAGGGGGCTGATGACATGGGGGCGCTGATGGCACCATGGGGACTAGTGACATGGAGGGGGCTGATGACATGGAGGGGCTGATGGCACTGGGGGGCTGATGGCACTGGGGGGTTGATGGCGCTGGGGGGTTGATGGTGCTGGGGGGTTGATGGCACTGGGGGGTTGATGGCACTGGGGGGTTGATGGCACTGGGGGGTTGATGGCACTGAGGGGGCTGATGGCACTGAGGGGGCTGATGGCACGAGGGGGCTGATGGCACTGGGGGGCTGATGGCACTGGGGGGCTGATGGCACTGGGGAGACTGATGACATGGAGGGGCTGATGGCACTGGGGGGCTGATGGCACTGGGGGGGCTGATGGCACTGGGGGCTGATGGCACTGGGGGGCTGATGGCACTGGGGGGTTGATGGCACTGGGGGGTTGATGGCGCTGGGGGGTTGATGGCGCTGGGGGGTTGATGGCGCTGGGGGGTTGATGGCACTGGGGGTTGATGGCACTGGGGGTTGATGGTACTGGGGGGTTGATGGCACTGGGGGGCTGATGGCACTGAGGGGGGGGGCTGATGGCACGGGGGGGGGCTGATGGCACTGGGGGGGGCTGATGGCACTGGGGAGACTGATGACATGGAGGGGGCTGATGGCACTGGGGGGACTGATGACATGGAGGGGCATGATGACGGATGGCGCTGAGAACTGATGGCAGGAGTGTCTGATGATGGCATGGGGGGCTGATGAGTTTTTATAAAGGAAAAAATTCTTTTTTTTTTTTAAATATAATTTTTATTTTGTTTTATCCAGTTACATCATGAAACATACAAACTGTAACAGCAATATGCATTGGATAATCGCGCCACAGACAAAATGTCAAAATACAATCCTGTTCCCTCCAACCCTATCCCCCCTCCCCCCTTGGTGCTCACCTCATTTCCCCCAGCCTTATTTTCATAGACATAAGTCAATCCGCCAGTAGTCTCCCTAGTGTTCCCGCTTTTTTTCGTTTTAAGTACCAGTCTGACTTTAAGAAAGGTCTCATCATCACTTTCAGCTCCCCATCTGAGTATACAGTCGTCATAAAGGTTTCCCATTTCCTAAAAATTGGTTAACCTGCTTCCCTTTAGAGATTTCGACCTCTATCTTTTCCAATTCGAAACATCTTTGGATGTGTCTGAAGACCTCTGATGCTGAGGGAACATGTGGCTGTAGCCATTTAGCGTTTGGCAGCCAAAATCGCAACATGAGTGATCTGTTGGAAGCGTTTTGGCTCCGGGAGTTGGTGGAATAGGATGAGGTCTGGACTAATCGGAATCGACATTTTCAGATGTTTTGAGCTGGTACCGAATCATTTTCCAGAATCTGACAGATTCCGGACAAGACCACAACCCATGGAGCATGTCTGTCCGAAAAAATTCTTTTAATTGTTTTTTTCTCATTAGTATCTTCTATTAATCATTGGATTAATCGGTAAAATACTTGATTACTAAAATAATCGATAGCTGCAACCACCTCTGAGACACCCACCTATTTCGAAAATGGGGGTCCCTTAACATACTGTTTCCATAACTCCCATCAATTTGAATGGAGAAAGTCGCTGTGGGTCGTCCACCGTCCGTTCAGTCTCTACCTGGTGAAGCATGTCAGGGGACTGCAGTTCTCCTCATACGTGGAGGTCCCAGGGGTGGTTATGCCATAAATGTCTGATGTAAAAAAAAGTCTACATCCACATGTATGCTGCAGATTTTCCATGGTGGAATTGTGTCCACAAAATCTGCAGATGAGATTGTAACCGATATCTTCCACACACTGCGGTGCAGATCTTAAATCCTTAGCATATCAATCTGCACTGAAGAATTCTGCCAAGGATTTTACAGTTTGCAAAGTAGCGGATGAACCAGCAACTGTTCCGCAGTGAAATCCGCAGCAAAATCCTTCTGCTCCTGCAAGATTTTGGCAGGTACGTTGCAGAAAATCCGCGGTTGGCCACAACCTTTAGGCCTCAAGCACACGACTGTATCTGCTTTGCAGTCTGGCAAAAAAAACGGATCTACAAAACCAGATCTATGCATTGTGCAGTTCTGGCACCGACATACTACAATTCAGTTCACTTGAATAGGAGCTGCAGTACCCAGATATGGCCACTACACAGTGTATGGCGCTGTCTGCCTTCAGCCACGTATACTGTATAGTTTCAGGCGCTGCTGATCGGTGGGGGTGTTGGGTGTCGGATAGGGCTGCAACAATTACTCGATTAAATCGAGTAACTCGACACAAAAAAATCTTCGATGCAAATTTTTAGCATCGAGGATTCGTTTGTGTCATGTGACCACGGAGCGTGAGGGAAGCGCTTGCTATTACTCACGCTCTGTGGTCACCGGCCGTACGGCACCGCGCTGGACTGGATTCAGAAACATCGTCAGGACATATGTGTGCACTATGACCTGACGCTGTGTGACGACAGGACAACAGTGCAGTGCGCGGAGAAGAGGTGGACGAGCTGTGACGTGTCTGCGGCGCCCCTACAGGAGAGGTAAGTAATAAACTGGCGCTGGGGACTGATGGCATGGGGGAGGGGGAAGGTGGACTGATGCCATGGGGGCGGGGAAGGAGGACTGATGGCATGGGGGGTGATGGCACAGACTACTGATAGCATGGGGGGTGATGGCACAGACTACTGATGGCATGGGGGGTGATGGCACAGACTACTGATGGCATGGGGGGGATTGATGGCACAGACTACTGATGGCATGGGGGGATTGATGGCACAGACTACTGATGGCATGGGGGGATTGATGGCACAGACTACTGATGGCATGGGGGATTGATGGCACAGACTACTGATGGCATGGGGGGATTGATGGCACAGACTACTGATGGCATGGGGGATTGATGGCACAGACTACTGATGGCATGGGGGATTGATGGCACAGACTACTGATGGCATGGGGGATTGATGGCACAGACTACTGATGGCATGGGGGATTGATGGCACAGACTACTGATGGCATGGGGGGATTGATGGCCCAGACTACTGATGGCATGGGGGGGTGATGGCACAGACTACTGATGGCATGGGGGGGTGATGGCACAGACTACTGATGGCATGGGGGGATTGATGGCACAGACTACTGATGGCATGGGGGGGGGTGATAGCACAAACTACTGATGGCAAGGGGGGAGTTGATGGAATGGAGGGGGCTAATGGCGCAGAGGACTAATGGCACAGACTACTGATGGCATGGGAGTTGATGGCACAGACTACTGATGGCAAGGGGGGAGTTGATGGCACAGACTACTGATGGCAAGGGGGGAGTTGATGGAATGGAGGGGGCTGATGGCGCAGAGGACTGATGGCTGGGGGTCTAATGAGTTTTTATAAAGGAAAACGTTGTTTTAATTCGTTTTTTTCTTAGAATACTCTATTCATCATTAGATTAATCAATAGAATACTTGATTTCTAAAATAATCGATAGCCGCAGCCCTAGTGTCGGATCCCCACAGATCTGAGATCGGAGAGCTATACTCGGAGAACACTATTTAAGATATCATCCTTTATGTGCGAACAGGGACATAAATTCACTTTGTAAAGTAATTTGAGTTTCTCCTGGGGTAGACGCGCTGCAGATTTTCCACCATTGGAGATGTGGTTTTCCCGACAGACTTCAATGGAGTTGTTACCATATGCAGAAAATCTGCACGAAAATCCACAACAAAAACTGCATAAAAAACATAAAAAAAAATATCAAAACCACGATAAATAGTGCAGATTTATGTGCGTCTTTCATTCGTTTTTCCTGCATAGAAATCTTCTCCGTATGCGGGTATCCTTAAAGGGGCTGTCTCACTTCAGCAAGTGGCATTTATCATGTGGAGGAAGTTAATACGAGACACTTACTAATGTATTGTGATTGTCCATATTGCTTCCTTTTCTGGCTGGATTCATTTTAAGCCTGCGATAGTACACCAACAACCTATGTTTGCATTTGTCTGTCCCGATGTGGAGCAGCGGCGGTATAGTGCGCTTACTGCACTTCGGACGGAACACTGTTTTCTCGAATGCCCAAGATGTGACTACAGTACTTATATATCATTTGAAATTAATCCACCGATTGGTCCCCTTGGTTATACATTATTTTACAATGTCTAGCACCAGACCTCTGTGCAGATGCCGATGGGAGGCGGGACGCACTCGGGGTTTTGACCCCGCCTACTGCCCGCCCTCTGGCCGGCTCTGGGTCCTGACGTGCTTGAGTAGGAGGGGTTTCCTCTATTTAAACCCTGGATTCCGGCGGCCGCGTGCGGCCAGTCTATGCCGTTTCCAGGTTCTGCGTGTGTGCAGGCTTGAGCGTCCTGTTTGATTCCTCAACCCCAATAAAAGAGCTCCTGACGAGCCTGTAGTTAGGGCGAAACGCGTCGAGCTTAGTGATGTATGGGGGAACAATATGAGGTTATCATTAATCTAGGCAGGAATCCATAGCGGACCTATTATTGCCCACACCATTTATTCCATACGGTGACCAGCTTTTCTAGTTACACGGGGGAGAGACCACCAGCCATTATACTCACATCACATTGTGGGCTGAGGGTCTTTCTGCCTACATTCAGAATTTTTTCCACTAGTTGGAGGCACCTTTGGAGTGTGAATGATTAGATGTACGGTGGGCAAATTAATTCTAGTATGGGAGTAGCCGTATGAGTGGAGTCTTGTAATTTGTGGCACTACAAGTTCCAGCCCCTCATATTGTACAAGTGGGTGTATCTCCCACTAGTTTTATAGGATGTGCAATGATTAGGTTGCTGGCTACCAGCCCTTATGTTTGTGAGTTAATACTATACTCACTGGCGGTAACCCACTGGTAATATCTGCTCAGGACTGATCAGATTACCACAGTAGGCAACATTGTTTCACACTATTTTGTAATAGGAATACCCCCTGTATGTGTATTTTAATAGGAATCAATAAAAGTTATTTTTTAGATTTTTTCCTTCTATAGCGTCCCATTAACATACTCAGTGACATTTACTAATATATTGGGTACGCCTAACCCTGCATTATATCAGTATTGGAGTTTCTGGATTCATTTTTCCATCACATTATACACTGCTCGTATCCATGGTCACGACCACCCTGCAATCCATCAGCGTCGGTCGTGCTTGCATAATATAGGAAAAAAGTGTCGGCCTCTCTGGACCGTGGAAGCGCACATAGGCTGGTGCTTTTTCCTATATTGTGCAAGCACGACCACCACTGCTGATGGATTGCAGGGTGGTCGTAACCATGGAAACGAGCAGTGTATAATGTGATGGAAAAATGAATCCAGCCAGCAAGGGAGGCAATATGGACGATCACAATACATTAGTAAGTGCCTTGTGTTAACTTCCTCCACATGATAAATGCTATTTGATGTAGTGAGACAACCCCTTTAAGGAACAGCGAGTGTGTTTCAAAAGCTGTTTTGAGGGCTCTTGCCCCTCATAAGATCAGAGCAGGGTACTAGTTAGCTGGATGAGACGTCTTAGATCAGTGATCTAAAACCACCTGTCCCTCTCCAGCCGGTACAAAACTACTACATGCTCTGATAACCACAGGACTGTCAGGACATGATGGGATTTGTAGTTTGACAACCACTGGAGAGCCACAGGTAGGGGAATATTGCCTTAGCTCAGGGATCAGCAACCTTCGGCACTCCAGCTGTTGTGAAACTACGACTCCCAGCATGCACAATTGCTTGTCTGTTCTCAGATCTGCCATCAAAGGGAATAGAGCCTGCTAGGAGTTGTAGTTCCACCACAGCTGATCTCTGCTTTAGATCCAGCAATGTGAAAGTCTTCTACTCACTGTTTGGCAGGTCATCGCCCCGTGGGAAATGTGCTGCCGACATAATGCAAAAGAATGGGGGATGAATGATCGCCCCGATGCACTTTCCATCGGCTTGTGAAGCAGGACTTTTACACAAGCGCCGATTAGCTCGTTTTATCGCCAGTTGGCGATCGTAGCTCAGGGTCTGGCCGTATCTTTCAGGCCATGCTTTATGGGAAAATGTATGCAGATTGGATCTCCTGATGAGCTGCGGCTTAAGATATTAGTGACTCCGGATAGCCCCAGACCAGCAGGGCAAATAACATGAGGCCGCACCTTCAGACGCTGGGTTTTCAGACTGTTCTGATACGTCGCATCTTGGGAATGAGAAGAGGGCATCCTTACCCCAGATGGGTGGGAGCCTGGAGGAAGCGATGCCAAGATCCTGTTTACTAGGAATGGCTGTTGTCTCCCTGTGTTTGTCTCTAGCTTTATCCAGACTTCAGGCCATCAACATTTAGCGCACGTCAGTAAAATCCTGCGGGGGGGCATGAGGCGAGGTAGTTGGCATGGGAATGCCGGTGGAATTTGTGCTAATTACATCAGTCTGCCATTTACGCCTCTTAGATTGCAAGCTTTTTGTCTCCATTATTGCGCTTTATATGCTCGGCACTTGCCCATGATGTATTGCGGTTTTATCAGTGATCCTGTCAGGTGTTAAAGTGTAACTGCCATTAAAATGTAATATTTGCTAATGTGTAGTGTAAGTGATATGTAACATTTTTGTAATTTACATTAATTAGGCAAAACATTTATTTTTGGTAGAAAATAGGAGCCGAAATGTCCCTTAGCAGCGCTCTCTGAGATGAGCGTTGCTATGGCCATCCGTCTCCAATTAGAAAATGAGAGACCGGCTGTGCAGGCGCTGTGCTTCTGCCTGCGCTGCTCCCCTGGTGGGCACAGGAGTCTTAGGAGATAAAATGACATCTATATTCCCCCTTTCAATGAAATATAATGATTTTGTACAATTACTGACCTGCTTTCCCAGCACTTTTAGTGAGTTTCCCCCGGCCAGAAGTTGAAGCACTGTATGTAGTAAGCGCTTACTTCCTTGGCTCAAATCCAGTGCTGAGCCACGCCCCCTGCACTGATCACATGACTGTGACGTCACCCCAGGTCCTTCGGCTGTTCAACAGTTCGGGTTGGTGGAAGCCGCCCCTTATGGATTCCATATGCGGCGATAGTCCGCGGTAGTGGAATCCATAACGGGATGCGCGAGTTACCAAAACCCGAACGCCGAACTTTTTTTTTAAAGTTCGCTCATCTCTAGGAGCTGTTTTCGGTGTGTAGAGTTGCAAGGAGAAGCAGCAGGCAGGAGTATACCAGCCCTGTGAACTGAGAGCAGCTATAAAAGAGGCTTTAAGACAAGCCTGCATCTGAGGGAAACAAGTATTGAACTTTACAGAAGGTTGAGGGCCATTTCAAGGGACAGTGCATAGACAAAACGTTAGTGAAGGTAACGCATGTATGTGGGCTGTGGACTTCACTACATCTTGAGGGCTTATTGTTAGAGGGGATTTGCAACTGAAAAGACACTCGGAGAATTAATCATTGTACGGCTTAAATCCCCATATACAGCTTTTGGAAAATTGTGCATGAAAACTGGAAAAAACTTTACTTACTTCTGCAAGTGCCCATGTGTGCCATCTGACCAAATTGTATCGGTAACGTACAGTGGACTTATTACCCTAAAACCGACCTCATAACTGTAATGCATCACCAACCTTCATTGCCCCATCATTGCACCTTCCCAACATGTCAAGGGCACCCTGCCTTGTACCCCTAAAACTCACTGACACCAAGTCTCCCAACCCAAGGTGTGCTGCGAGAGGAAGAAAGGGTGTGCCCCTACCATCACAGCACAGCCCAGGGAGTAGCAGAGTTAGGGCTGCTACAGTGTCCATGACTACTACTCCTATCATTGTCATTTTCCACTCTTGTCCTCTCGCTCTCATTGTATTATTTGCACCTGCCTTCCTAAAGCACAGACTGTGTTATTTTGGATGCATGCCCTGGGTACTCAGGCTATTGGAACTAGTGCCAGGTGTACCTTGTGACTGCACTAGTTGCACGCCCCCTTAGGCCAAAACAACACACAAAACTGTGGATCTCTTGCAGACTTAATTAACGTAAATCCACAGCCTATCCATCCGTCTGGACGTACCCTTACTGGGATTGTATTTGTGCTTTTATCAAGAAGGATCCTGGTAATAAATGAAGCAATTCTTCTATAGAACGCGTTGTATGGTGGCTAGATGAGCCATCGGATACGTTTTTTTTGGAGTGCTACCTTGTGTACCACCCTATTTTTAGCTGGACAAGCAAAGATCATTGCCCATCATGGAGATGTCTGCAAAACCATGCTCCAGATATCCACCGGTGCAGCAGACCGGGCAATAGACCCTCCGTGTATTAAGTCACCCTGGAGGTCTGCAGTGACTTAGCATCAATAGGCTGGAAGTTTTATGCAGATTTTTTTTTTCTGTAGACCTATGAAGCAGATGTGGAATTAATTTTAAACTGGTCCTTTCTAAATATAGGACCTGGATGTGCCTCCGTAACTCAGAGTATCAGCCTGTCCTCTGAGGTAAAGTCACATCTTTGACCTTACACAAGGAGCATCTACTGTTCATGCAGATGACTGTAGGATACTGAGTCATTTCTCTCAAGACACATAGTCTAAGTTTGGCTGTGTACGGTTTGCGGCTCTCAGAAAGAATCGAGTAATTCAGCACTTGTGGTCACTTTACTTGTGGCAGGATAATTTCAGATATGGAGGCTCTTACGCAGTTCCTCATTCTCTGGAATTCTTCACCATCTTGAAACCTTAAGGTGGATGTCCACCTTTTTATCATCTTGTCATTTTTAGTTCCTGAAGCCCCCTATGAAAATGAAATGGTGGTGCGCATGCATGGTCATCCATCATTCTGCAGATCCTGAAGCCCCCTGTGAAAATTAAATGGTGGTACGCATGCATGGTGATCCATCATTCTGGAGATCCTGAAGCCCCCTATGAAAATGAAATGGTGGTGCGCATGCATGATGATCCATCATTCTGCAGATCCTGAAGCCCCCTATGAAAATGAAATGGTGGTGCGCATGCATGATGATCCATCATTCTGCAGATCCTGAAGCCCCCTATGAAAATGAAATGGTGGTGCGCATGCATGATGATCCATCATTCTGCAGATCCTGAAGCCCCCTATAAAAATGAAATAGTGGTGCGCATGCGTGATGATCCATCATTCTGGAGATCCTGAAGCCCCCTATGAAAATGAAATGGTGGTGCACATACATGATGATCCATTATTCTCTCCTTTGTGGCACTGCTATAGTTCTGAGCACTTGACTTTACGAACTATAGTAGTAAATGGAACCGTAGTCACACCTGCATCCCCCCACTCTATTTTTATAGGGGTCTCCAGAACCTTTGTTTTCCCAGCAGTCAATCACCCCCAGTGATCAGATCTTTAGCCCCTATTCTGTGAAAAACCCTTTACATGCTAAGTAATAACGTTTGGCTGCCACTACTTGAGAGGGCTTCCTAGTCCTGGCAACATTGGGCTGAAAATGGGTGAAATATATATATATACCCAACCCATAGGTAGGTGTTCCTGGCTCGGATATTGGGGGAAGGGTTAACGGGCTGGGGCTTAAGTATGCAGATTCTGCAGTGGTGAGGTGGCCCATCTGTTGGTTTGGGTTGTCCAGGCTGCAGCCCTGATGGCATAATCAGTGGCCTACTTTATATCAGCACCACGTATTTGTGGATGGGTGGATCTCAATGTTTAATCCAAATGCAGGAATGTTTTCTGGGGTCCTCAGGAGATCACTTCCTCCAAGAGAGCTTCAGAGTGGGTTCTGCCAACCATGCTCCTCCTCAGCAGAATGTGTCTGTGAAGTTTCTCATTTATCCAGGGCATGGTATTTCTGTAAAGAATAAATCAAGGCAACGACTTGCTGTAGTCCGGTTGCCTTGATTTATTCTTTACAGATGTCCTCAGCTGAAGTTCATGTGAATATTATACTTGCAGGATGTGTTTTGGCATTCATTCGGCTTGCCTGCTTTATGTGTTTCTCCATGTTTGTGTACTTAATACACGGGTGCTGGGACACGTAAATGCTAAGGGAGTTGTAGGGCTTTCTAGGACAAGGAGGTCATTTGTATTCTGTAGTAGGATCTTGGGATCTTGGGCTGGAGGTACCACCAGAGGACATCTATTTAGTTGATAATGTCCGAGGCTGAGATGGCGTTCCCTGAAGGTATGTCATTAATGATTACCTTTTCCGTGGAGCGCTAGGAATGTTGAATGGGAATCGTAAAACGTGCGCTATTTATGTCAAATGTAAAGAAAACGCAAAGCACAAACAACGTCCGTGTGAAGAACAACTGTTCCCTCTTTTCTGAACCAAAATCCTAATGTTGTTCCATTGAATGGAACCCGTCATCAAAAAATGACCTATTGTTCAAATCTATTTTGGTGGCATCATTTTTAATCTTCCTTGTTACTATAATAAAAAAAAAAATCCTCATCCTGCAGTTTTCAGACTAAGCCTACTAATAATAGGCTGACCCTTCCTTTTCTGCAGTCATCTCATTGTCATCACAGGTAGGATTACAATGACAGATAACGCCTATATATCGATAACAGAGGAGCCACAATTCACAATAGATTTTGAAAGCTTATCTGCATTCTTTCTGAGCTCTGCGGAGGTCACAAAACATGCCTAGAAAACACTTGTAAGCTAAGCAATGAGACCTCTGACAACCTGAGGAATTCTATAACGCATGTTTTCTTTGGAGTGACTGAATATTACTCCAGAGAAGTGGAGACCTCGCTTCTTGTGTGTTCAGTACCCTACAAGTGCTGAGTCCCCCAAGTCCTGAGTTCCCCCCAAGTGTGGGTGTATCAGTGTCCTTGAGGCTCCTTCCAGTTGTTAGTACATATTGACAACCTCTTGTATTGCTGACAACCTTTAGAATAGTTGTTTGGATTATTCTCCCTTCTGTATATCGTCATTTAATGTGCAGAGCCCTAGTAAGTCAATAACAACAAATCTGACATTGATCCTTGGCCCCCATGCTCCGCCTGCTGAGAGTTATACTCCTGTGTTCTGTCAGAGCTGAACAAGCTGTTTATTTGCTCTGCCTGCGGAGCGCGTGAGCCGGGTTTTTTCAATGATTGCTTTTCATGCGATTCACTAACAAAGACAAGCCCTGAAGTATGGCTGATGAATGTAAACAAGGGCGGCTCACACAAGAGCGAGGGTATTAGTGCACGCATAGCTCTGCTCTGCTTCATACACCTGTAGCTCATGGCCAACTTCTGAGAAGTGTTTCTGAAGGGGCCGCAAGATTTTTGACTGCATGCCTCCCCCATTTATATAGAAAACAACCCCAACCTATTACATTTGAGTTAAAATGGTGCCCCCACAACCCAAAATGAATAGACACCAGACGCCCTAAAGTATTACAGACTCCTCCCAGAGGGCTCCTAAATAAATACAGACCCTCCAGAGCCCTGAACTAATAAAGGCCCAAATTTTAGTTTCCTCCTTTAATACAGACCCCAGATCAGGCTCCACCTTAATACAGACCCCAGGTAAGGCTTAACCTTAATACAGACCCCAGATCAGGCTCCACCTTAATACAGACCCCAGATCAGGCTCCACCTTAATACAGACCCCAGATCAGGCTCCACCTTAATACAGACCCCAGATCAGGCTCCACCTTAATACAGACCCCAGATCAGGCTCCACCTTAATACAGACCCCAGGTCAGGCTCCACCTTAATACAGACCCCAGATCAGGCTCCACCTTAATACAGACCCCAGATCAGGCTCCACCTTAATACAGACCCCAGATCAAGCTCCACCTTAATACAGACCCCAGATCAGGCTCCACCTTAATACAGACCCCAGATCAGGCTCCACCTTAATACAGACCCCAGATCAGGCTCCACCTTAATACAGACCCCAGATCAGGCTCCACCTTAATACAGAGCCTGGATCAGGCTCCACCTTAGTACAGACCCCAGATCAGGTTCCACCTTAGTACAGACCCCAGATCAGGTTCCACCTTAGTACAGACCCCAGATCAGGTTCCACCTTAGTACAGACCCCAGATCAGGTTCCACCTTAGTACAGACCCCAGATCAGGTTCCACCTTAGTACAGACCCCAGATCAGGTTCCACCTTAGTACAGACCCCAGATCAGGTTCCACCCTAATACAGACCCCAGATCAGGTTCCACCTTAATACAGACCCCAGATCAGGTTCCACCTTAATACAGACCCCGGATCAGGCTCCACCTTAATACAGAGCCTGGATCAGGCTCCACCTTAATACAGACCCCAGATCAGGTTCCACCTTAGTACAGACCCCAGATCAGGCTCCACCTTAATACAGAACCTGGATCAGGCTCCACCTTAATGGTGGTCGCAGGTGCCCTCCAAAACTCAACTGTATCACTGTCCTCAACATGGGGCCACTTTTAGTTTTTTTTCCAGGGCCAGTTTAAGTTCCCAGTCCTCCCCTGATTCGGTATCCTCCTGAAACCAGAAAACCCTTTATACAGACCCTGAGGGGAAGATCAGATTGTCAGGAAATATTATTACGTGAAAGAGTAGTTGAGGCTTGGAACAAGCTCCCATCGGGAAATCTCCAGTAAGTGGATGTAAACCTACCCGGGATAAACACACGTCTATCCCGAGAAAAATAAGAAATAATATACGTTCAGACTAGAGGGACCGTAGAGACTTTTTCTGCCGCCAATCTTCTATGTTTCTAGACCTGACGTCACACTTTTATATACAGACCCCAGACCAGACTCCCCCATCATTCCCATAGAAGCAAATGAAGCAGCGCACTGACATGAGCACTACCGCTTCCTTCGGAGAATGGATTCACGGAGCCCTTATTCTCTGGATCATCTATGCTGTGGCTAGGCCAAAAATATTTTATATAGGATAACCTCTTTAACCTTTAAGAATGTTCTTTATCTAACACCAGGAAAAAAATCTATTTTTATGTGTCCTGCAAATTTTGGCATTGCTTGGCCTGTTCATTAGCTTTTATGTTTAGTATGAAGTGGAGTACTTCTGCTGTGTCTACAGAGCTGTTCCTCTTCCTGTGTATTTGTGACTGTGTGACTAAAGCAGAAGTGGTAATGTGCCACAAGAAGAAGCTTCCCCGACCATCTTTGAGATTGTGTATTTTCCTTTAAAAGCAAAGAGTTGCAATCTTTTGTGTACAGTTTTATTATTATTTTTCTTAATCTAAATAGTGTTTCCTGATTAATTTCTAACTGCACCGAATGTATTTATAGCAGTCACATCACCAGTTTTCTGATGCCCTGCAAGCTAGCTGACAAATCCCCTGCCCTCTAGCTGCCACTAGGGGGCATGTAAGAGCTTGCTGCATGCTGTTGTACATTGAACTCTATACATCATGTCATCTTTAAAATCTATGTTTATGCGGGAGTTCAATCTTTTATAACGATCTTTTAAGAAATTAGTGCAGAACTTTAAAACCTAATCGATTATAATCGGGGCGCGGGCGGAGTTCCGGCGCAGCACGGCAGTGCACGGAGAGAGGACGCCGGACTAAAACTACGACATGTCGGACTTTTTAGGCCGGCGGCCTCTGCTGTGCTGACTCTCCGCCCCGCCCCCATTATAGTCGAAGGGGACAGAGCACAGTCCGGCGGCACGGCGAAATAGCGGCAGGACGATCTTACAGGGTGAACAGCCTGTCGGATCCATCCTGCTGCAAGTGTGAAAGTAGGTCCTGTTCAGCTCTTCTGTGTCATGTTTGTTAGTGGAAAATCTGGGTTGCTACCAAGTTTGTCAGCTGGCTTTCCTTGACCGATCCCGAATCGCTACACACCCGCCCCGTATAAGCTTCTCTTGGCGTTATATAGTTCTTGGTATAATAAAGTTCTAGTCACACTAAGTATGCAGTGTTCATGCGGTATATGTGTCTGGAAAGTCCCAGGCATATAATGTATGCTGAATGTATCCATAGTGCCCCATTGACCAGGTAGGTATTGAACTGATATATGAAGGTAAACTTTTTTTTATATTAATTTTGATATTAATGGCCAGTCCTCAGGGTAGGTCATCAATATCTCATTGGTGGGGTCCGACTCCTGACACCGATCAGCTGTTTAAAGAGGTTGCCGTGTTCTGGTGGGCACCTCAGCCTCCTCACAGAGTACCAAGCACAGTGCCGGACATTGTATAGTGGCTGTGCTTGGTATTACAGCTCAGGCCTATGCACTTGAATGACATGGAGCTGCTCCTAGCCTAGGCCATGTGACCAATGAATGTGACGTCACCAACCGAGGAAGAGGCCTGGAATGCTGTGACTTCTTTAAATAGCTGATCGGCAGATGTGCCGGTACTTGGACTCCAACGTCACGGATATTGATGACCTGTCCTGGGGATGGGTCATCAGTATCGAACTCCTGAAAAACAGATGAGGGCGACTTAAGGACTTCTAGACCTGCAGTCTGAGAAGCGGTAAGATACTAGAATAATGTAGAACATGGAGATCTTCAGATACAAGGAACAGCCGGGAAGATTGAGGATGTTTATGTTCAGTGTGAGGAGAAAGGCCTCATGGGAAATACATTTGCCATTTTTATCATCAACACATGGATCTCTCTGAGGAGCTTTTCATCCAACAAATGGATTTGGTTGTACAAAGAAGTCACTGTGGGAACTGTGTCTGAAGGCTGTACACAATCCGTATCTGTTTAATAGTGAGGCTACTTCAGCCCCCATCGTGTCTAGACATGTTGGAATTTGTAATCGTGTTACTATGCTTGAAAAACTGATGTTTTTTTTCCTGATTTACCTATTTTTGCTATTTTTCTCCTCAGGCTCAAACAATGAATTACGTGGGGCAGCTAGCTGGACAAGTCTTTGTTACCGTGAAGGAGCTGTACAGAGGACTGAATCCCGCCACTCTGTCCGGCTGCATAGACATTATTGTGGTCCGTCAGCCCAATGGCAATCTACAATGTTCACCGTTCCACGTGCGCTTTGGGAAGATGGGAGTTCTGCGCTCCAGGGAGAAAGTGGTGAGTACAGTGATCATCCAAAATTCATTACATAGCATTTTGGGTCTATAGAATATTTTTTGTGAGGCCAGCGCAAGCATAAAGATAGAGCGGGCCTTATGGTTGCGTGACCACTAATTTGCTGAAGGAGGACCATCGACCCATTTGGAGTTTACATTCCCTGAACCCAAACAATGCTGAAATATATGGAAAGGAAGCTTACATAGGATGCAGCCACTTTACCTGTTTTTTTATGGGGCTGTCCTATGTTGGCTATGTAGGGTGGGGTGTCCATACAAGGTACTTGCATGAGGTGCCAACCAACTTCTTGAAATGGTCAAATATAAACTCCTCTGATCATAATTATGAGGGGAGTTCTGAGTTCAACTGGATAAGGCTGTGGATCCTGGGACTAGAGGAACTAGTCTGGCTATAGACTAGAGATAGATAATAACTGGCTATAGACAATTATTTTTATTCAGCGTAAACTTTTTTTTCCCCCCCAGTATAATTATAAGTCACCTTGGATGGCTTACAGAGTTAAATGTCTTTGTAGAGTAGATATGAGTCAGACTGCCAATGATCTTAGAGGTAAACTGTCAGCTGGATATTGCCCCCCCCCCCCCCAAACTGGCTGGAGTACCTGACCATTCTGGTCCTCATCACTGCATCCAGGCAGGATGTTTACGTGCATAACTTTCTGTTTTCCTCAGCTTCCTGTTGGGTTTTCTACTCAAACCCAGCATGGTTTGCTCTGCTTAACTTACATAGGGAGGGGAGGTGTGGATGGCATGACTACTGAAGAGAGAACAGAGCGGTAGGCGGAGCAAGCCCTATGAAATGTTACAGAGCAAGGCATGGTGGGATTGATTTGCCAATGAAAACAGGAAGTTCTGCATGTAAACTTCTTGCCAGGATGCAGTGATGCTGAAAAGAGGGAAAGGAAAGTGCCGACATGAGAAAACGTATATGGGACAAAAATATGTAATGTTTGGGCATCTCTAAGCAGATAATAAAAAAAAAATCATTATGAAACCAGAAAACCCTACACACAGAGAAGGATAATATTATACTAACATAGTAACATAGTATATAAGGCTTAAAAAAGACATCTGTCCATCCAGTTCAGCCTGTCATCCTGCACGTTGATCCAGAGGAAGGCAAAAAAAAAAAAAAACTGTGACGTAGAAGCCAATTTTCCTCATTTAAGGGGAAAAATTCCTTCCTGACTCCAATCAGGCAATCAGAATAACTCCCTGGATCAACGACCCCTCTCTAGTAGCTGTAGCCTGTAATATTATTACACTCCAGAAATACATCCAGACCCCTCTTGAATTCCTTTGTTGTACTCACCATCACCACCTCCTCAGGCAGAGAGTTCCATAGTCTCACTGCTTTTACCGTAAAGAATCCTCTTCTGTGTTTGTGTAGAAACCTTCTTTCCTCTAGATCAGTGATGACGAACCTATGGCACGGGTGCCAGAGGTGGCACTCAGAGCCCTCTCTGTGGGCACCCACACCCTGGGAAAGGTCTATGGTGTGTCAATATGACTTTTCTTGCCATTCATCAGCGCAGTATTCATACATATAGACAGCACTCCAAATGACTAATATGCTAATTTGTAGATTTATTCATACATCCGAGAGGTTGGAGGTTTGAACAGAGAAGTTGAAGTTTAATGTAGATAAATGTGAGGATAGAACACTTGGGAAGAAGAAATAAATTTCACCATTGCACATGATCTGGTAAAAGACGGAATATAAATGATGCACTCCACTTCACACACTTTATCTGACTTGTCAGAAAAAGTGGATTGGGTGCTTCATAAACATGATGCGTTTTCTGAATACCGTGCGTTTATCACACAACTGGAATATATACATTGATTAATCTTCACATACAGCACTGTGGCTTCCCTAAGAGAGTGTATTAGAAAACAGTCTGGCAAAAGCCACCACTAGAGGGAGCACAGTGCATAGGATTTCCCATTGTCTACATTGGATTCTGTAAATATCTCTGTGCAGTGTGCTCCCCCTAGTGGCAAATGCGTAAAAATGCTCTACCCTCCCCATCCTTCCCGGGCCTCATAGCAGTCACGTGGTCTGCCTTCATAGAAGGTATGCCTCCGTCCTTGGCCAGCTAGATGGGCACTGCAGGGGAAGTTTAATATTACATGGTGGCTTAATTTCACCACAGTGAGGACTACTGCGGGTCGTTATGTATATGTTGTGGCTTATAAAATGGGGTTCTGAACAAGCGACCCCCTCCCATATGACATTCATGTGCCCTGGATATTTCAATAGCTTTCTTCTTCGGGGGAAAAAAAAGGTGAAACCTCCAAATCATGAACCTGCTTAAAGGGGTTGTCTCATCATGGACAATGGGGGCATATCTCTAGGATATGCCCCCGTTGTCTTATAGGTGCGGGTCGCACCTATATTGAGAACGGAGCCCCATAAGTAAAGGAGGGTGCATTGCGCATGCGCAGCCGCCCTCTATTCATTTTCTATGGGACCGTCTACCCCATAGAAATGAATGGGAGTGGGGGCCGCGCATGCGCATTACACTCCCATTCACTTCTGTGGGGAGCCGGCTTTGTGGTGGCCGGACCAGAGTCCTCCAGCCACCACCTTGTGGGTCTCCGTTCTCGATATAGGTAGGGTCCTAGCGTTGGGACCAGCACCTATAAGACAATGGGGGCATATCCTAGCGATATGCCCCCATTGTCTATGATGAGACAACTCCTTTGAGGAGCAAAGTCTCCAAGCTTTCTAAACTTATATGGAGGCTCCTGTCAGACAGGTGCAGGAAGGTTGTAGATGAATATTGGTACGAAAAGGAAATGTCCACTCTGATGCTGGTTATCTATGCGACAAGTTAAAGTATATGAGACTGACATTTGCACCTACAACATGGCAATTATTGTTGGCCTGGATTCACCTCACGTCTGTGATGGACGCTTAGTGTAGGCTCAGGAAAAACTCTAGATATACATGCTAAATATGATCATAGGGGGTAACCAGACCTATAGTACCAATATGCAGCCAGGGTCACAGGGTATACAAGAGCAACCAGTGTACCTCCACAGTCCTTGAGTGTATGGACAATCAGAAACCTAGAAAGGTCTTACCATAAATGCTCTACCACACCTAATTTAATCAGCTTCTATGAGGAGGTAAGTTCTAGACTTGACAGCGGCGAATCAATGGATGTCGTATATCTGGACGTCTCCAAAGCATTTGACACTGTACCTCATAAAAGGTTAGTCTATAAAATGAGAACACTTGGACTAGGAGAAAATATCTGTATATGGGTAAGTAACTGGCTCAGTAATAGAAAACAGAGGGTGGTTATTAACGGTACACACTCAGATTGGGTCACTGTCACTAGTGGGGTACCTCAGGGGTCAGTATTCGGGGGTCACTGTCACTAGTGGGGTACCTCAGGGGTCAGTATTGGGCCCTATTCTCTTCAATATATTTATTGATGATCTTGTAGAAGGCTTGCGCAGTAATATATCAATTTTTGCAGATGACCCTAAACTGTGTAAAGTAATTAACACTAAAGAGGACAGTTTTCTGCTACAGAGGGATCTGGATAGATTGGAGGCTTGGGCAGAGAAGTGGCAGATGAGGTTTAACACTGACAAATGTAAAGTTATGCACATGGGAAGGAATAATGCAAGTCACCCGTACATACTAAATGGTAAAACACTCAGTAACACTGACATGGAAAAGGATCTAGGAATTTTAATAAATAACAAACTAAGCTGTAAAAACCAGTGTCAGGCAGCTGCTGCTAAGGCCAATAAGATAATGGGTTGCATCAAAAGGGGCATAGATGCCCGTGATGAAAATATAGTCCTACCACTTTATAAATCACTAGTCAGACCACACATGGAGTACAGTGTACAGTTCTGGGCTCCCGTGAACAAGGCAGACATAGCAGAGCTAGAGAGGGTTCAGAGGAGGGCAACTAAAGTAATAACTGGAATGGGGCAACTACAGTACCCTGAAAGGGTATCAAAATTAGGGTTATTCACTCTAGAAAAAAGACGACTGAGGGGAGATCTAATAACTATGTATAAATATATCAGGGGTCAGTACAGAGATCTCTCCCGTCATCTATTTATCCCCAGGACTGTGACTGTGACGAGGGGACATCCTCTGCGTCTGGAGGAAAGAAGGTTTGTACACAAACATAGAAAAGGGTTCTTCACGGTAAGAGCAGTGAGACTATGGAACTCTCTGCCTGAGGAGGTGGTGATGGTGAGTACAATAAAGGAATTCAAGAGGGGCCTGGATGTATTTCTGGAGCGTAATAATATTACAGGCTACAGCTACTAGAGAGGGGTCGTTGATCCAGGGAGTTATTCTGACTGCCTGATTGGAGTTGGGAAGCAATTTTTTCCCCTTAAGTGGGTAAAATTGGCTTCTACCTCACAGGGGTTTTTTGCCTTCCTCTGGATCAACTTGCAGGAAACAGGTCGAACTGAATGGACAAATGTCTTTTTTCGGCCTTATATACTATGTTACTATGTTACTATGTTACCTGGTACTAGGGTGAGAAACTGCTGCGTCCTCTCCTCCACCACCAGCTACAATGGCCATCAAACAGTGAGAGTAAGACCGTTCTGTGTTTGTGCTTGTCCATGCACTACATGGCTGGTACTATGGAAGTACACTGGTTGCTTATACCCATTTGTGATACCTTTGCCTGTATGCTGGGATTATGGTATATGTCTGCTTTATCTTTGAGCTTTAAACAGATTTGGAGTTAGGATTTTCATCGATCTAATAAAAGTTAAATGTTACTAATCGTTACACGATTAGTCAGATAGGCAGGGTGATGGTCAGTGATAGGTAGGGCACATACTGTTGTCAGGGACTGGGGTATGGACGAGAGGCAGGCTGGAAGCTTCTGTATGTTACACACAGGCATCTTCAGCTCTCAGTAGAACTGAAGACTGAAGACAGACTCTCCTTAGTAATGCTCAGTTAGAACTTTACCAAGAAGACTCCGTACACACAGTTTTCTAGTACAAAGAAACATATTTCACTAATAAAGTGTATTACAAAAAAAAAAAAAAAAGAATATCCCTGTCCTTGCACTATATTAAAAAAAAACCACAACAGTGACATTTTAAGTTAATAAAAACACGCTTTACTATTCTAGGTTGATATTGAAATCAATGGAGAATGTGTGGACCTGCACATGAAGCTTGGAGACAATGGAGAAGCTTTCTTCGTGGAGGAGACTGAGAATAATGAGGTGAATAAGAACGGTATTTTTGTACTTCTACATAAAGGACTGGTCCTCAGCTGCTGGCAAAATTGTCAAAAGCTCATTGACCGTTGGGTATGAGTGGCTGTAGAGTGGTCTACTGCATGGTCTAAGGCAGTGGCTGTCAGAGCATTCCGGGAGCTATAGTTTCACAACAGCTGGAGAACCAGAGTTGCGTATAGGGAGAGACCTGTCAGTCAGGCAAAACTGAGTGACAGTTTTTTTTTTTTTTTTTTTTACAACCTTGCAATATATTTTTTTCTGAAATGCAACATTAAGCAGTTTTCTTAATAGTCTACATTAAAAATGTCCCACCATGTTGCTGCTGTAGAGTCTGTGCAACTCCTGTGCATGACTGACTCTGCTGCTTCTCCGATAGATCCAACAACACATGTCTCCTGGCTGCTGTTTGTTCAGGGCTGATATAATCTGTTCTTTCTGCTCCATCCCTCCTTTCTCTCAGTGTTAGATACCAGCAGAAAGGGGGAATTGAGGAGGTTGTATACGGGGAAAGGGGGAGAGATCACACAGACAGCATCAGTGTAGAGAGAGTAGAGAACCCATGTCCGTATCTGCAAGGGGAAGGGGTGAAGGATTACGCACACAGGCAGCACCCGTGTACAGAGAGAAGATAAATCATATTAGAATCTGCAGGGGAAGGGGTTAAGGATTACACAAGGCAGGCAGCATGAGTGTACAGAGAGCAGAGAACCCATGTCCATATCTGCAGGGGTAGGGGTTAGATCATTGCAGAAAGGAGAGAACCCACGGCAGAATTTGCGGCAGTAAAGATTACACTTGGGCAGCATTGTTGTCTATGTTGGCACAGGCAGAAGAGAATAGACAGAATTGTATTAAAAGAAATCAGTCCAGGAATGAAGCTGTGCTGATACATGAGAGCTAGTGAAGATAACAGTATCCTGGATACACAAATCTTACATCCAGTATGTATTACTGGGAGGAACACCTCCAGATGAGAGAAGTCTGAAACCAAGAGCATGTTGTAAGCTGAATATCAGGGGTCTGAAAATGAATAAAAATTGACAATAGCAACTTTTTTAACTCACGTTAACCACTAAAATATGTACAGATCATGTTAAGTAAATAAGTCTAAGTCAACTTGTCATCCCCACCAAATAGGTAGGACTTTCTGTAATATCAACAGATACATCACTGCAGAATAAAGTCCTTTATTTCTTCTCATGTGGCAGGAGAGCTCGGTTCTAGATCACAAGTAGATCAGAGAAAGTACTGGAGGTTATGTTCTGTGAGAAGGTGACATAACAGAAGTTCGTCAGACTCTATTTGTATAATGTCAGAGAGCAGAGACATTAGACAGGACACAAGTGGACGGCATTCATGGCATGCCACAGTGACAGAGCCTGCTATGGACAGACATGGTTTTCTTGGGTACTTCCATAATAAAATCTTGTAGGGGCCAGACCATAGCTCTGTCTTGGCAGGAGCTCTGACATACTGTCCTACAAGCGCCTTGTGCTTGTTCTCCTGTATTAACCCTGTAGATGACAGTACTCAGATAAACTCTCTACTGGCTCCTCCTGATCATCTCTCGAGAAGGTCTGTTAAATGCATTTCTGAAAATGATCTGAGTGACCTTGTACCGACCTTAGAGCTCTTCTTTATATAACTCGAGCGTCTTATCCTGGGACAAAGAGAGGCTCCTGTGTAATAGAAGGGAGAACCTAGAAAATTCATATTGCCTTTAGACAGAATTGCGACTCGACGCTCCTGGGCCCCAGTGTGCCCTCTGTTACAGGAGCCCACATCTTCCATGTGTGGTTTATGGCATTGGTGGCTTCTGATGTTGCACAGGGGCCCTTTGAGTGATTGCAACTTCTGCAGCCCCCTTTTAGATGCATCCCTTGTACTGCTTTATTCCGATGTAGCAGTGAGATTCTTGGCCCCCCTAAGGCACGATTTCCAAAACCTTACTGTCAGTGAATGGAAACATCCTTGCTTACAAGGAAAAGATGAACGTCTGTTCAGACCTTTTCTACATAACTTCAGTTTTACAGTACATCAGTGTAGCTAAGGCTCTGTTCACATTAGCATGAAATAGCACTGCTTCTGTTATTTTCTCCAGCCTAAGGCCTCATGCACATGACCGTAGGTGTTTTGCGGTCCGCAATCCGCGGATCCGCAAAACACGGAAGCTGTTCCGCTTTGCAAATTGCGGAACGGAACGTGGCCCATTGTAGAAATGTCTATTCTTGTCCGCAAAACGGACAAGACTAGGACATGCCATATTTTTTTCGGGGCCACGGAATGGAGCAAAGGACGCGGACAGGACACGGAGTGCTGTCCGCATCTTTTGCGACCCCATTGAAGTAAATGAAAATATGCGGCTCGGACGCGGACCCAAAATACGTTTGTGTGCATTAGGCCTAAATGACAGGATCTACGAACAGAGCCTCTAACACAGATGTGAAGAGAGCCTAAGAGCTATCAGAGCGACATCCAAGACAGAAGTGATACCTGCTGTTGCTGGATTTTACTCACAGGACTGCAGACATTGATACAAAGTAACAATCGCTCAGCTGTGAGCAGTAATAGGTTTTCATTCTACAAAAGGACTGGAAAAGTCCTTTAAATTGATTAAAAGGCCTATTCCATGGAGTCGTGTGAAGATATTACATGTCCATTTCTGGCTTGCTATCTCCTTCAACCCCTTTTTGACATCCGCTGTACATATACGCGGATGTCAGGTTTTTAAAGATGGTGCCCGCTCAGGAGCTGAGAGGGCGCAATGACCACAGAGTGCCTGCCGTTTTACACAGACGACACCTGATGGCAGAGTCCATGATCGGCGATCACGCTGATCGGGAACCTTTAACCCCTCTGATGTCATGGTCCGTTAGCTCACGGGAGCTGTTTGGTTGCCAGAAGCCTTGTGAAGGCTCCGAGGCCTCCCATAGTAAAGTTCCTAAAGTGGTAAATCTCCCGTATACTGCAATGGTAAATCATTGCAGTGTATGGGAGAAGTGAGCAGACAATTGCATGTTCAACTATGGACTAAAATATGTATAAAAATAAAAAATATAACCATTTAAAAATAAATATGTAATAATAAAATAAAAATTATTAGTATCCCCATGTCTCAAAATGCTCAAAAGTATTAAAATATAAAAGTTTTTATCCTCTATGGTAAATGGCGTCACAGAAAAAAGATCAGGAGGAATAACAGAGGGGCAAAGGATGCAGAATTATAGTATTTTCTGAAATAGACATGTCAGGAGCGCAGACAGGTGGTTTTTAAATTTAAAGGAACATGAAGGTTTATTCACCACGCATTTCCCTAGATTTAGATTGCAGTGTGAACACTTCTCCACTCACAGCCCTAACTACGAGCCCAGCATATCGGTGGTCGTCCTAGAGTCACTGAGGTGTATGACAGTATAACCATTTCAGAGAGGAAAGCCTGAGGTTCTCTGTACTTTTTGGTGTTGGAATTAGGGCTATTAATTAATTAAATCAAATACCTAATTATTGAACTGTCCTCCCCAGGAATACGTCCCATCCCACCTGGCAACGTCTCCCATCTTGCTGGACGGAGCTTCTCTCATGGAGGCGCAATTAAGGAGGAATTCAATGGAATGGACAAGAAATTTGGATCCGTCCGCCTCGACCCAGGGCCATGGCAACATTCACCTGGCTCAGGGCGGCACAGAGGGCACCACTAGTAACTCTGTGAAGAAGAGACGGAAACGGAGGAGGAAGTCAAAGCTCGATAACTTAAAGAGAGACGACAAAGGGGACACGACGGAGGATGAAGATATGTTTACCATAGAGATGACCTCTGAGGAGGAGGCCGAGCCTCTCGAAACAGCCAGGTTTGAGTCTGAGCTTGTTTTTTGTCATCACTTTTAGGGTCCATTCACACGTCCGTTGTTTTTCTATAATCTGAAAATAGGACCGTTTTTTGCGGATCCTATTTTCCAAGAATTCTTTCCGTTTGTCATCCGTTTTTTGCGGATCCGCAAAAAAAAACGGATAGAAGAATAACAAAGTCTCTGGGTGCTGGACTTAATAAAAAATAGGAAGTTCTTTCATTTTTTTCGGATGACATACGGATTAGTTACCCGAATGTCTTCCGTTTTTTGCGGATCCATTGACTTTGCATTGCACAACGGACCGCAATTTTCGGATTAGAATAGGACATGTTTTATTTTTTTACGGACACTATGTACTGAGAAAATTATGCGGACAGCACTCTTTGTGCTGTCCGCATATTTTATAGACCCATTGAAAATCAATGGGTCCGAATTCTGTCTGCAACTATTCCGTGACTAGTCCGAAAAATCGGGATCAGATGCGGAACTAAACAACGGACGTGTGAATGGACCCTTAGTCTGTTTATTGATTAGCATGTTTGTTATTAGTATGTAAGCAGACATTAAACAAACAAAAAAAACTTTATTTATAATTGGCCAAATCCTCAATTCCTTTCAACGGAACCAAAATACAATTAAAGCATTGCTTCACTTTTAACTGATTTCATACGCGGCTTTACGTATTTTCAGCTGATTTTGAGTTGCATCAGATCACACTCTCAAGTCACATCCGAAGCTATTTGCTTCTACAGCTGCCGTAAAGCAGCCACAGTGCACTGGTCACAGGTAACAGGAAACCAGCGAAATAGCTCAATTCTCGATTTTTAGCTTTGGATGTGAACAGAGAAGAAACATGCCCAGTAACTCGAAATCAGTAAAAAGAAACCTAAGCTTAAAGCATTTTGCAATCTTAGGGGTTCATGCGCGCGTTCCCGAGCCTAAGTAATTCTGGGAAGTTAGGGAGGGCGGTCTTAGCTTCAGAGTAAGCGCATCGGCGGCCATTTCAAGAAGATTGTCAGAAAGAAGTCTTGTGAGGAGCGGTTGCTATGGACGGAATCTTATTAAACAAGTGGTTTATCCCCCACTGCACCCACACAGTAGTTTATCCCCCACACTGTAGTTTCCCCCACACTGCCCCCACACAGTAGTGTATCCCCCACTGCCCCCACACAGTAGTGTATCCCCCACTGTGCTCCCACACAGTAATGTATCCCCCACTGCCCCCACACAGTAGTTTATCCCACACTGCCCCCACACAGTAGTTTATCCCACACTGTGCTCCCACACAGTAGTTTATCCCACACTGTGCTCCCACACAGTAGTGTATCCCCCACTGCCCCCACACAGTAGTTTATCCCACACTGCCCCCACACAGTAGTTTATCCCACACTGTGCTCCCACACAGTAGTGTATCCCCCACTGCCCCACACAGTAGTGTATCCCCCACTGTGCTCCCACACAGTAGTGTATCCCCCACTGCCCCCACACAGTAGTTTATCCCACACTGCCCCCACACAGTAGTGTATCCCCCACTGTGCTCCCACACAGTAGTGTATCCCCCACTGCCCCCACACAGTAGTTTATCCCACACTGCCCCCACACAGTAGTTTATCCCACACTGTGCCCCCACACAGTAGTTTATCCCCACACTGTGCCCCCCACACAGTAGTTTATCCCACACTGCCCCCACACAGTAGTTTATCCCACACTGCCCCACACAGTAGTTTATCCCACACTGTGCTCCCACACAGTAGTGTATCCCCCACTGCCCCCAGACAGTAGTTTATCCCACACTGCCCCCACACAGTAGTTTATCCCACACTGTGCTCCCACACAGTAGTGTATCCCCCACTGCCCCCACACAGTAGTTTATCCCACACTGCCCCCACACAGTAGTTTATCCCCCACTGCCCCCACACAGTAGTTTATCCCACACTGCCCCCACACAGTAGTTTATCCCCACACGGTAATCCCTCCCATAATAATTTGCCCTACACAATAATCCCACCATAATATTTTCCCCCCACATAGTAATTTGCCCCCATACTGCAATTTCCCCCCGATGTACTGTGTTTTCATATGTTCTCCTGTGTGCCCCCCCATGTCCCATAAAGTTGGCACATAAAAAAAAAAACTAAAAGCGAAATACTCACCTGTGTCCAGGCACGCGATGGCAGGCATGCACACTTCACTGTGCTGTGTCCTGGCACAGGCAAGCGCGATGACGTCATCACGCACGCCTGTGTCGTGATTTCACTAACGAATAGGCCTCAGGCCTATTAGCCCTGAAGTCTATGGTAGTGATTGGGGGCGGGGCAGCGAACTATGTGCTCCCGTGCCCCACCGCAGTATGTGGGTGTTCAGGGCGGTGTTGGGTACCCCGGCAATGCCGGGCCCGGGGCTACCGAATCGAGCGTCCCTATTGTAATCCGCCACTGAAAGGTGATGTCACAAAGAATCCTTATATGCATTTTGCAATGTTGTTTAGTGGTGGGAAATAATATATGTGTGTAGCGACATCTAGTGGAGAAATGGTGGTAATGCATACGTGGTTGTGGATTTATAAATGTTAAATTACGATCATATCCTATAATCTGCAGTACTAGAAAAATAATGCAGCATGCTTTGCTATTCTGGCAACTAAAGAGCAATTGAAACCTATATGTGTATATTATGGACATTTGCTTTATTTTCCCCGTCTTCTCCCTGATCCTGATCTTGATGGGGTTTTCTAGGACTTGTCTAGGTAAAATGTCCTCTCCCCATCCCCAGCAGAACCTGTGAATAGAATTATACTAACCAGCTCCCTGATGCTCCCTTTTCACTGTCTTCACCGGACTTCCAGTCCCCGCATGTTAATTACCTGCATAGACTGAGCCACGTGTGCTTCTGCAGCCAGTGACTGGCCTCAGCGGGGATGAGTCCCCAAGTGGCATGTGACCCAGCAGTGACATGTACCGCTTCTTGACATGTCACTGCTGAGGCCAGTCATGACCCTGTCTATGCAGGAAGTTTACATGGGGAACTGAAAGAACAGTAAAGAGCCCAGGAGCCACGGAGTCCGAATGGAGTGACTGCGAGCATGTACAGTAAGTATAGTTCTATTCGCAGGTCCAGCTGGGAGGTTTGGACAATGTTTAATCATTAAAAGTGTCTCTTGACAAAAAGCACACCCTAAAGTGTCCCCTGCTTGAACCTCCAGAAGCGACTATAATCTTTGTGGAAATCTGACAGGAAGTGTTTGATTTTCCTGCAGTGCCCCCACAGGTGAAATTATGCATTACACAGTGACCACTTAAAGGGAACCTGTCACCTCCAAATCACATATTAAACAGCAAACATTACCTTTATAGGGGCCTCCAGGATCTTCCTAATGGTGGTTTTCTTTCCTCCATGTGTGGTTCTAAAATTGAAAAAAACGCAGTTATAATCCTGGTTTTCACTATCCTCAGAGTCAGCTTGAAGTCAAGGGGGCAGCGGCCTCCAAGCTTCAATTCAAACTAAGCCCGCCCAATCAAAAAACAGTTTTAGGGACCGCGCTGATGTCCAGCAGTTTAGACACAATCCACACTCCACAATCGATCCGGTATATAGCAGTTCACACTACGCTCCTCTGGATCTCTATTAGCGCGTCTTGCCACCAACCGAAACTTTCAACATTTGACACCGGTACCTTCACAAGGAAAAGAAACACATGGCGCAATGCCCAAGGTATAAAGAAAGTTTCCAGTTTTATTCTACTTACAAATTCCACACGATAAGGCCTTATTCACACGTCCGTAGTGTTTATGGATCCGCAAATTGCGGATCCATAAACACACCCGGCCGACAGCCCCATAGAAATGTCTATTCTTGTCCGCAATTGCGGGCAAGAATAGGACATGCTCTACTTTTTTGCGGAGCTGTGACCGTAAGATCGGCGGCGCGCTCCGCAAAAACTGATGCGGAGAGCACAGTGTGTGCTCTCCGCATCGTTCCGTGCCCCATTCACAGTCAATGGGTCCACATGTATTAAATGCGGACGACATTGCGGACGTGTGAATAGGGCCTAAAAGGCATATACAGACAAAACGTGCCCGACCCGGGTTTTGCCTTAGGCTTCGCCAGGGGCTGAGGAGATTAAGTACCTCAAATCGGGTGATAAATAACCTTCCGTGATTGCTCCGGAACAACGCAACGACTTCCGTTTATCCAATTAAGATGTAACATGTAATAGGTCAAACCGCAATTTAAAATAAAAAGATAAATGAAAACTGGCCAAGTTGTGCAATACTATCCAAGTATAAAAGCGCCTGACTAAGCCTAAGGCGAAACCCGGGTCGGGCACGTTTTGTCTGTATATGCCTTTTATCGTGTGGAATTTGTAAGTAGTATAAAACGGGATACTTTCTCTATACCTTGGGTATTGCGCCATGTGTTTCTTTTCCTTGTGAAGGTACCGCTGTCAAATGTTGAAATTTCGGTCGGTGGCAAGACGCGCTAATAGAGATCCAGAGGAGCGTAGTGTGAACTGCTATATACCGGATCGATTGTGGAGTGTGGATTGTGTCTAAACTGCTGGACATCAGCGCGGTCCCTAAAACCGTTTTTTGATTTTATTATATTGAGGAGACTGAACCTACTCCTGTGCAAGGGTACCGCTGCTTTTCTGGGATTGCGCACCAATTTCTTCTTTTTTCTTTTGGTTATCCTGTGTGTGAGGCCGGGATTCTTGTCACTGCGCGATCCCGTCTCCGGCTCCCTCTCTCACCGCCGCTTTCCTCTCAGTGCGCATGCGCCGGGCAAGCCAGTGCTCGCGCTGAGGAGAAGAATCGCTGGCTGGGCGGGCGTCCATTGAAAATTACCGGCGCATGTGCACTGAGAGGAAAGCGGCAGTAAGTGAGGGAGCCGGAGACGGGATCGCGCAGTGACAAAAAGCACACCGCCTCACACACAGGATGTCAATCAGAGTAAGAAAGACGGGTAAGGGGCGGGCTTAGTTTGAATTGAAGCTTGGAGGCCGCTGCCCCCTTGACTTCAAGCTGAGCCTGAGGATAGGGAAAACCAGGATTATAACTTTTTTTTTTTTTCAATTTTAGAACCACAGATGGAGGAAAGAAAACCACCATTAGGAACGCGCTGGAGGCCCCTATGAGGTAATGTTTAATATGTGATTTGGAGTTGACAGGTTCCCTTTAAAGGGGAGCATCTTTTGTTTCAGAGGATCCATCCTATCCTGCATTTTTCCATCACATTATACACTGCTCGTTTCCATGATTACGACCACCCTGCAATCCATCATCGGTGGTTGTGCTTGCTCACTATAGGAAAAAGCGTCGGTCTGTCTGGTGGCCGGGACTGCGGGAGCGCACATAGGCTAGTGCTTTTTTATAGAATGCAATACAGAGCAATTTAGAAGGAAATTTAGTGGTGAATTAGACAGCAAATCACTTCCACGCCAGCAGCAGCAGTCTTTGTCAGTCTCTCTTTCTCTGCCTGTCTACAGCAGCCCCTTCCATCTCCATAGATTTCTATGTATTTGTGATCCTTCATTTCATTGAGCAGGCAACCCGTCTTAAGATGGATCTGAGCTGTAAATTGAGAGATAGTGAACAGGAGGGGAGCAGGAGAGATCTTTCTCTGATAAGATATATTACAAAGTTTCTTTTTTCTGCTTGTACCATTCATGGGGGGGGGGGGGGGAGAAATGACAGTTCTTTTTAATAATCAATCATTATGTCTCGTGTAATCATTTACAGGTCTTCAGTTCAGACCAGCTTCAGTGATCGAGTCCAGCTGCAGAGTGGAGTCTTCTCTAAAGCTGACACTTACCCCCACTCTGACGGAGAGTGGACCCCGGGACAAAGGTATGTACGCTAGGCTCGTCATATCGTGATTATGACAACATTCGTTTGGTAGTAGAGGAGTTTCTTTATGGTCTGTAACGGTGGAGCCGCATAGCTCCGCAAAGGAGCTGTAAACATGACATGGAAGACTATTTTCAAAGCCTGACATTTAATTCTTAAATGTAATGGAGCAGTTGAAGTCTGACACCCGGCACCCCTGCGAGTCAGCTGTCTGAGGACACCTGAGCACCATGACCTCCTCACATCTCACCAGTCACAGCGCCGTACATTGTATAGTGGCAGTGCTTGGTATTGCAGCTCAGCCCCATTCACCTGAATGATACTGAGCTGCTCCTAGGCCATGTGACGGATGAACGTGATGTCACATGGGCTAGGAAGGTGCTGCGGTGCTCACTGGAGCGCAGCAGCCCCATCAAAGAGGTGATCGGTAGGACCCCCGGGTGGCACACCCCCGCCAATCTGATATCGATGACCTATACTGAGGATAGCTCATCAGTATCATGGAAAACCCCTTTAACATCCAGAGCTGCATTCACAACTCAGTAGACATTTTTTACAGCAGAAGTCCACGGCAGATGTATGCAACTGTATATGTCTGGTCTATACACACAGTGATATTATAGATGGAGACAGTCAGATCTCCGCCATATAAACAGGGGCGCACCGCCAATGAGGCCAGGTGAGGCGATCGCCTCAGGCAGCACCAAATAGGGACAAAAGGGGGCAGCAGAAGGGCCATGGGTAATGAGCGCCTTCATCGTGGCAAAGGGGTTAAGTTAAGAAATTGGCATGGGGTGGGGGCGCCGCCGTTTCAGTTTTCGCCGCAGGCAGCAGAAAGGCTAGGTGCACCCCTTTCTATAAATATTCCGGCCCAAAGCGTCAGGGGAAATAGAAGGTCCATTGCACAAGGGGGGAAAAAAAACCCAGGCAACAATGTAAGGGTGGATTCGCATTGGCGCATTTGAATTCTGTTATAGGTTCCGTTTTAACAGAACAGGACTATTTTTTTTCCGTCATGTGTAACGGAACCGTTGTGGGTCCCCATAGACGTGTATTAGGACGGAGCAAAATTGAATGCCTCTTAAAGGCTTCCGTTTTGCATTCCGTCCTAGAATTCTGTCGTATTCCATTATAACTCCGTTATAACAGGACCTATAATGGAATTCAGTAACGCCAATGCGAACCCGCCCTAAGAATGAAATCCAGTCCCAGAACCGGGAAAAAATAAAAATCTAATTTTCTTCATAGATGCATTAAATAGATTGTGGTGTGCTTTGACAAACAGATGACATTTCTTACGCGTTTCGAGCCCTATCTGCTTGTAATCGGCTTTTAGTCATCACATAGTATGTAATGCTATGGCTAGCGATTTAAAGACCTGCACAGACCAGGCGGTACCGTGTTGTGAATGGTGCAGACCATACACAGAGTGTAATCTGTGTACAGATTGCTTCCCACCCAACACGTGCATGCATTTTTCCCAGAAGAGCATGGTATGGTCTACAAACGGTCAAGTCAGGAGAGATTCTTCTGATGTGACGGCTTTGTGATATGTGTCCTGCACACAGACACCAGTGTGCTCCATGCATTATCTACGTATCTTACATAGTTGGGCCTCACTGGTTTCCCCCATTTCTTTAGATGACGTGTATAGAGCGGTATATTTTCTCTCTAGTTCAGCAGATCTGTGGCTCTCCGGGTGTAATGTACAAGATGAAAACACTTATTGCACAGAGTGTCTAAAACCCCTTAATGAATGAGGATCTGTCCTCCTCCTGGAAAAATAACGTCGCTTCCTTCTCCAACTCCATTGTGCGAGAAGCTTGATTCATAGAGAATTCCGAGCGCATTCCGGGAGATAAATCAGCCTGGGATTGGATTAGTGAGGGTCGCTACATCCATAAAACCTCTGTGAGCGGCTCTCATGGAGATTTACTCTACACGTCTATAGAGATAAATATCACATACACAACAGATATATCGCCGGCCGCGGCCCGTCCAGTCACCGGGGCCACGATTAATGTAGACACTTCTCGGGAGGGAAACTGCACTTCACACAATAATTACACTCAAACTGTCAAATCTGTCTGTCGGTCCTGCTGTCTGTCGGTCCTGCTGTCTGTCGGTCCTGCTGTCTGTCGGTCCTGCTGTCTGTCGGTCCTGCTGTCTGTTGGTCCAGCTGTCTAAAAAAGTAAAAGTTAATAGTGTTAGGCCTAATTCACACGTCCGTAGTGTGTTTTGCAGAAACACTGATCCGCAAAACATAGACGGCTGAAATGTGCATTCCGCATTTTGCTGGCACTATATAGAGAATGCCTATTCTTGTCTGCAATTGCGGACAAGAATAGGACATGTTCTATTTTTTTACGGAAACGCGGATGCGGACATCACATAGTGTGCTGTCCACATCCATTCCTGTCCCTTTGAAATGAATGGGTCTGCAACCCTTCCGCAAAATTGCAGATGGGATGCGGATCCATTTTGCGGACGTGTGATTTAGGCCTTATTCACCTATGTGGAATCTGCAACGTTTCTGCTCAATACTAGAGCCTTTCTCAGATCTATCTATCTCATATGTAATCTGTTACCTATTCTATCTATCTATCTATCTATCTATCTATCTCATCTGTTACCTATTCTATCTATCTATCTATCTATCTATCTATCTATCTCCTATCTATCTATCTCATATCTATCTATCTACCTATCTATCTATCTATCTATCTATCTCATATCTATCTATCTACCTATCTATCTATCTATCTATCTATCTCATATCTATCTCCTATCTATCTATCTATCTATCTATCTCCTATCTATCTATCTATCTATCTATCTCATATCTATCTATCTATCTATCTATCTATCTATCTATCTATCTCATATCTATCTATCTCATATCTATCTATCTATCTATCTCATATCTATCTATCTATCTATCTATCTATCTATCTCATATCTATCTATCTATCTATCTATCTCATATCTATCTATCTATCTATCTATCTCATATCTATCTATCTATCTATCTATCTCATATCTATCTATCTATCTATCTATCTATCTATCTCATATCTATCTATCTATCTATCTCATATCTATCTATCTATCTATCTATCTATCTCATATCTATCTATCTATCTATCTATCTCATATCTATCTATCTATCTATCTCATATCTATCTATCTATCTATCTATCTACCTATCTCATATCTAATCTGTTATCTATCTATCTATCTATCTATCTCATATCTATCTATCTATCTCATATCTAATCTGTTATCTATCTATCTATCTATCTATCTATCTATCTATCTATCTCATATCTAATCTGTTATCTATCTCCTATCTATCTATCTATCTATCTATCTATCTATCTATCTCCTATCTATCTATCTATCTATCTATCTATCTATCTATCTCATATCTATCTATCTATCTATCTATCTATCTATCTCATATCTAATCTGTTATCTATCTATCTATCTATCTATCTCATATCTATCTATCTATCTATCTATCTATCTATCTATCTCATATCTATCTATCTATCTATCTATCTATCTATCTATCTATCTATCCCATATATATCCCATATATATCTGTTATTGATCTATCTATCTATCTATCTATCTATCTATCTATCTATCTATCTATCTCATATCTACGTATTGATCCATCATAGACAGACTTGAGCGACATTAAATACAGTAGTTATATGGCAGCCTCATATCTCGCACATATGGTCTCAATCTGCTGCAGTATTTTATTTTATATTTTTTTACTTTGTTTTTTTCTCAGTCGTCTAAGTTCACGTCCTGCAACTCCTAAAAGTGACTCTGAATTGGTCAGCAAACCATTGGCCTCTAGCGAGCTTCCTATGCACTGGGCCTGGGGAGAATTACCGCAGGCTACCAAGGTAAATCCAAGTAATATACACAGCATTTCATAGTGTTTCTTGTGAGCACCACCAGGGGGCGCCAAACCCCAGGGCCTGATTGAGACTATCTGTAACCTGAACAAACAAGTCTGATTTTTATTTTTATTTTGTTGCAGTAAATAAATTGCTGCGGTCACTGATTCTTATGGGATTTTCCGAGCCCCCAGGGGGGGAGGGGAAGCCACCTGTAAAATAAGGGACAGGAGCGGACACTGGATTGGTATACTGCTCCTGTGCAAATATAAAACCGAACAAGGCATCATTTTATGTTAAAATTCCCTGAATATTGCAAGCAAACTACCCAACTGGTGCCGGATGATGAGACTTCCTTGATTACTGAACATTTACTGAAAAGCAGATTAAAAAAAAAAAAATACAGAAAATATCTGACTTTTGCTTCTGACCCCGTGAGAATCCATATTATCTTGCAGTTCACCTCTGGAAATAGGTGCCAGACCAACAGAATTTCTGAACTATCAGACCCTGGGTTAAAGGAACACTTCATCTAGAGCATATACACTGTGTTATGTCCAGTGCATGACTCGAGTGTTCAAAGAGAGGTTCCCTGTGTCATGCTCCGCCCCTTAAAGTGTCCGCTTTGTCTGGACTGTTCCTTTAACGAGGACCTGTCCCCTCTTCTGACACATCTATTTATTTATTTTTTTCTAGTAAATGATTACATGGCCCATGAAATAACAATTCTGGATCATTTTTTCTTAAAATTCTGTCTTGTACCATTCCTCTGTAATCGCTCCTGGAAATGGGGGGAAACTGGGAGTTACCATTCTCCTTGGTAAAGGGGAGTGTTTATACACACTCCACACTCCCAGCCCTGATTGGAAGGTGTCAGCACGTGCAGACACACCCGCAACTGGCAATTTATCCCTACATTTGTAGGAGGAATAACAGAGGAACTGCACAATGTAGACTTCTAAGAAAAAACTCTCCAGGATACAAGTTTTTACTAAAACAGACATGACGAGGGCTGTGACAAGTCCCAAGGACTTTTGCTGTATAGGGCGGTATTTATAGTGTGTATATATGTGCCTATTCTTACCCATGACGTCATGTCTCTTTTCTGCCTCAGTGTTCTCCGCATAAAGTGAAAGAACAAAATGTTGTGACCATCAGTCCTTCAGAAAGCACTCACTTCAGGATCATCCTGAACCCAAGTGAGGAAGAGAAGATCGCCCCGTCGGAGATTATAGGGGAACAGCCGACGTCACTGACTGTAGAAGATGTCGGTCCTGAAAGTAGCGCCCCAAAGACATGTGAGCCTGATATTGAATCCTTGGGAGCTGCAGCCCCCGCTCTTCCCATTTATGAAGAGGCGACCCCTACATTGTCACCTCCACCACCGAGCAAGACGGACTCACCTTCCAAGAAGAAAGGTACGTGCACTCGGGGTCGCAAAAAGTACATAAAGGGATGGCTTAGAGCAGGCATGCTCAACCTGTGGCCCTCCAGCTGTGGTAAAACTACAACTCCCACAATGCCCTGCTGTAGGGTGATAGCTGTAGGCTGTTCGGGCATGCTGGGAGTTGTAGTCTTGCAACAGCTGGAGGGCCGCATGTTGAGCATGCCTAGCTTAGAGGCCTTCATGGGCAGAGTCGAGTCTTATTTAAAGGGTTTCTCCGCTTCAGAAGACTGTCCTCCTCCCGGGACCCCTAGTGATCAGCTGTCTTGTAACTTGCTTGGTTTGGCTGCAGCGCCACCACAGGAAAAGCTAAGCATTACGCAGTGTCCATTCAAATCTACGGACTGCTTGTGTTATGCAGGACGGGACAGGTCCTCCAGAGAGAGAGAAACTCTTTGTAGCCAAGAGAGCAGAGGATGACCTCAGAAATAATTCTAGGTGAAATTGTGTTTTCTAACCTGGAGAACCCCTTTAACTCTGTAGGGTGTAATCATCGGGGCTTTCTGACATTTCTCCAAGTTGAGGTCATGCAGATTCACATGCAGTCCCATGTAAAACTAAAGATTACCCATTGTACTGCCGTGGTGAAGTCTGCCACGAGGACATTATGAGTTCAATCATATAACAAACATGGCACTGCCACATCTCTTCAGATGTAGCAGAGGTAAATCTGTTGACTGTTTGGGGATGCATATTATGTGTCATGATATGTAGGTTTATCTACAGTCCTAACCTGTTGTCATATCGCAATGCTCAGTGCCAAATAACAAACCCGTTCCTGCTACATCAATACATGACTTTCCCCGCTCCGTTTACATGTGAACTGCATCATCTAAAGTTGTAGTGGTAAGTCCAGCACTACAATGTCTCCAGCTTTATTATAGTGGAGGTAAAATACAAGTAATGCTGACACGTTTCGGGCTAACCTTTTTTGTTAAAGCATATGCTTCAAGAAAGGGTTAGTGTAGCCTGAAATGCGTCAGTTACTTGTATTCCTCCCCCCTCCCCCGCTATAATAAAGTTCTTGTTTTATGGAGACATCGCAGTGCTGAAGGTATCATTTGGAACTCCAACTTTTCTGACCCACGACCGCCCTCTAATCTGAACCGTTCTGAATGAGCTGAACTGCAGTGTAAAGCATGGGGAGACAGACCAGCAGCAAGAGCCACAGTTCGGAGGTGCAGTGACTGCTCATAGCTGTGTCCTAATGAAAGAGCGCGAGTTGAGGATCGTATTTTGAAGATGTTTCTGTTTATTGCTGAATGTCTGGTCCCCGGAAACCCGCAGCCTCAGAGCTATGCAAATGTCGGCTCCCGAAACCATCTCATTGTATTCCAGAGGCAGCAATGCAAATGACAGGAGACGTAAACACTAAGCGAGCGCCAGATGAGGGGACGTGCTCAGGCATGGCTAATGCCAGAGGCTGGATCCTCCCCCGGCTCTCGGTACCGCACAGCACCGCGCTTTGAGTCCAGACCATTTCAGCTGCGCGCGGCATGGTTGCTTCGAGCTCTATCTGCACCCTTCAGTCTCTGGCACTCGGGGGGATCCCAGCTGCTCCGGAAAGCATTATACAAAGTCTGTAGGTTTTCTAGTCCCGCGGTAAACATTGGTACAAGCTTTCCTCCAATCCGGGTTTGGGAAAGCAAATGTTAACAAACTAGTGGAGAAATCCCAAAATACCTCCTGCATTATAGGGGTTGTGTCACTTCAGCAAGTGGCATTTATCATGTAGAGAAAGTTAATACAAGGCACTTACTAATGTATTGTGATTGTCCATATTGCCTTCTTTGCTGTCTGCATTCGTTTTTCCATCATGTTATACACTGCTCGTTTCACCTTTCTTCTCCCCACTTGTGCTTGCAGATAAAAGAAGCAGACATCTTGGGGCAGATGGTGTCTATTTAGATGATATCAACTGCATGGATCCTGAAATTGCTGCCTTATATTTTCCAAAAAGGTTGGTAAATTTCACTATTAAGATGTTTCATTTTTTTATCTGTACCGTCCTGTCTTGTAGCCAAGAGAACATTTGAGCAATAAATCCAATCAATACTAAAGGGGTTCTCTGCTCGCCTAAAAAAGACATGTCATCCATGTGCTGTCCACATCCGTGTGTCCGTTCCGGAAAAAGTAGAACATGTGCTATTCTTGGTCATAAATGCGGACCACAGAACCGTTGACGTCAATGGGTCCTCCAAAAAAAAAACAACAGATGCATCCGTATTTTGCAGATCCGCATTTTACGGATCACAATATACATACGGTCATGTGAATATGTGAATGCACCCTAGCAGTGGGTACACATGGGGTGGGAAGGTGAGGGATACTGCCAGATGTGGCAGCTGTTCAGCTTGTTCCCTCTGAGGGTCGGGGCCTACATGGGGAGTCATACATATGATTGAGGTGGAGCGTCATGGCGTCGCAGGAAGTGCTAGACACTGGTCATGTGATCGGGAGAGTGTGGTGTTCGGAAACAATGGGGCAGAACTATTATTTCTCGCTCGTACCATTGGGGGACACAGGAGACCGTGGGTATAGCTGCTGCTGCCACTAGGAGGCGACACTAGGCAAAAAAAGTGTTAGCTTCTCCTCTCATCTATAACCCTCCTGCAGACACTGAGCTAATCAGTTTTAGCTTAGTCTGTAGGAGGCGTCTTCTTTTGTTATTTTACCTTTTCTCCACTTTAGGAAAAAGAGGCCTCTCTGTTTACCTGGGGAGGAAGGCCGGTGTCGGTTCCTCTCCCTGCCCAACCCTCCCCCAAGAAGAGAAAGTGGACCAGGGCAGCCCAGCTCCGCTGCATCCTGCCAGCCATGGGGTCACCTGCATTTCTGCAGTCCCCCTTTCCACTCCAGCCTCACTACCACCTCGGTGCTAGTGGCTGAGGAGGTGACCCTGGTGGTACCCCGAGGGGGGTTGAACAGAAGAGGATGAAGATGGGGTATTGTGAATACAGGGTGAATAAAACCCTCTCCATCCACTACCTCCCCCAATCTCTCATCCCCACCTCCCCTCTCCACCCCTCTATTCCCTGGCAAAATGTCAGCCCCATACTTCCGGGGCCGACCAGTACCAGTTCTTAGTGGTCATCCAGCTGCTGGGCGTCGAGTACGCCCGTCCCAGTTCTGCTCGGTCTGGCCCGGGAAAAACGGCCGGTAAGACGTTACCCTGGCACTATCAAGTGCTGAGTGCGGTGTCTGTTGCAGAATTAACCCCCTCTAAGGTGGTGCACGTGCGCTCCCCCTCATGCGGTTACTGCCGCACTTCCCTGCAACAAGTCCACTGTACTAGTACAAGTACTACTCACTATTTTCTTTTACAAATTGGCCCACAGGGGTCTCCTCATGTATCTGGGAGATCCCTACAGGACTAGTCCTCTGCCAGTTGCCCAGTAATTCCTTCCAGTTTTTCCTGGGTTGAAGTATCCCATCCCGATACTTATACATTTGGTAAGGTCGTGTCTGGGTCTTCCTGTTGCTCGTTTGCCAGGTCTCGTGCATACCCAGATTCTACAGACTCATTTCTGTTGAGTAAACACCTCTCGGTTTTACATGGGGCCTATTGTCATGCTAGACAACCTGGTCCCCACAGCAAGTCCGTGGTCCTCGTTATCCGGAAGTACGTCAGACATGCTTATTGTGGATATTATGTGCTGCTATCCACATCTTCTGAAGCCTCTCGAGCCCTTGGGCTTTGTTTAACTGGGTTTTCCTCCTTTTGCCCAGTCTAAGACGCTGTGCGTTCTACGCTTTCTGGCTGGAATTCCTGGTTCATGCTCTTACTGTCCTATTCAGGGTCCCTGTACATCATTTCCTCACATTTCTGTGCGGGATCCCATGGCCAGTCTTAGATTTGTTCTAGTCTTTTGTTTCCTCCCCATGGTACTGCTTTGGAACGTCCCATGGTCTCCTGTGTCTCCCAATGATCGAGAAAATGAGATTTTTTTTGTGCTTACCTGTAAAATCCTTTTCTCTTACAATGACGTGTCAACTGGATCTCTGCGCTCCTGTTCAGCTGCGTGTACAAGAATATACATTTATTTGTTCTCCAGAGTTCTAGTCGTGCTAGGTCAGCTGGCTGACCTCTATATCCTCAGCCTTATTAGCTTCCCTAGGACCACCCAAGAAAAACTCTCCCACTTTCTTTGTCAATTTGTAACATACTTGAGAAAGATTTGTGACTAATCAATGAACATAGAAATTCAGTATCTCAGACCTGGGGATATCTGCAATTACTGTATATAGTTTTGCATTGTTATGTATTTTATATTGCTTTGTTCATGTTTTGGCCGTATCTACCAGTAAGGTAATGGCTAAGGTTGGCAAGGAAGAGGGTTAACCACCCTGATCCTCCTCTCATGGTAGGAGTGGGCTGGTCCAGGGAGGAGCTCCTGTCCAGAGACACAGTGGAGAGGAAGCACACTGCAGAGCTCCTGCTTCTGCCAAAGATTCTCCACAGAGAACAACTAAAATGAAGTGCTCAAGTAAATCCTTGAAGTCAGACAGCTGCACATTTCCCGAGGGAGCAACGGCCTGAGAGAGTACAGTGTGACACAACACTTCATCAGGGCCACCACCACTCCTATCCTCTGCATGGGCTCCTGAGGGACTCACTTCAGATACTTAATGAAACTCAAGTTTCGATTCTTATGTTGCCGGAGCAGTGTAGCAGACTACGCTCTCCTGTGTGTCAAAAATGACATCAATATGGTGGATTGGAAAGTAATTGAAGCTTCTGAGATCCACAGAGATTAACAGAATACTTCAATGTGAGCAGAGCCTTACTGCCGTGCTCATTGTCACTCCCTGTCCCGACTCCCATGTACGTTAGAGGGGCAGTAGTTTAAAGGAAACATGGCTGCCTTCTACCAAGAGCTTCTCCACCCTTGTCCAAGGCTGTGTGTGGTATTGCAGCATGGCCCTGTTCACTTGAATATCGACCCATAGATAAATGAGGTGCTGTTTCTGGAAGCAGACATACTACCCCTTGTAGGAGTGTTGTAATTGACTTTAGTGCTCTGGGCACCCTTGGGTGCTCCTCTTAAGTAACCTTGCATGTATAATGCCAACGCAACTCAATCACAATACAATGCGTGACTATACAATATATCACCGAATAACCATAAAGGGACACGCAGTAAAAATTTCAAAGCTTTATTAGTTGATAAAAAGACCAACAACAGATATATACATAATGTCAATATCATAGAATATATGGCGGCAGTACAAATGGTAGCCAAGACATGTGACTCCCCTCCCATGCACAGAAGGCCCCGATTATCTCTCCCATATAGGGTAAGTGGAAACCCTATCACAGTGCTGACAAAAATAATAACACCCCCAATATAGAATGTAAAAGTGGAACAGTGCCTAACTGAACTAGCCCGATGGGCAATTATGCACATATAATACAGCAATGAGGCGTACGCCCCTTGAGAAAGCGGAGCGAAACGTACGTCTGGGTGGGCTCTCCTCTCAGCTAGAAGCCCGTGTCCTCCTCTTCAAGTGTCCCTCAGGTATACTAATTGTGGAATATATGTGCCTCGGTATGTTTAACATCCTTCAGCCTTCGCCTTGTGTAGCAGTTCTCCACAGATATATATGCAGTCTATATTGGAAGCTGAGGTCTGCTCCTCTGCAGTCTTAACTTGTATAATGTTTGTTTCTAGTGGAGATGCAGGGACAGCATCCAAGAGCACGGGAGAAAATGGGGCCCGTTCTGCTAACCAGTCACCGCAGTCGGTAGGAAGCTCTGGCGTCGACAGTGGAGTAGAGAGTATCTCTGATGGTTTACGGGATCTACCATCCATTGCTATATCGTTGTGTGGAGGCCTCAGTGACAATAAGGAACTGACGAAAGGTATAATACTCAATGGCCATGATTTATCATACCTTCACTCCAGAGTTCTGGCATCAAAAAGTCCCATAATAGGGCATTTGCGACTTTTCACACTCATTTTTCACAAACATTTTACATGTTTTGTAAAAATGGGCGTGGTTAGCCATGTTAATGAGTTTCACTCCAGATTTATCATTGGGACTTTTTAAAAAAGTCGCAAAAAAGTCCCAATTTCACTCCAGCGAGGACCATGCTTATCTTATGTGACTTTTTAATAGAACATGCGACTTTTTTGTAAATATGTGCGACTTTTGTAAAGCCGCTTACTGAAGGATGAACTGCTGCCATCAAACCACATTTATCACAGTATTAAAGGACCATTAATAAATCTGACTGAGCCAAAAGTGACTTTGGACTTATGTGAAATTGGAGTAAGATGGAAGTGTAATGATAAATCCGGCCCAATGTATCCAGCTGAGAGCTTCCAAACATAATGGTGGACTGTTCTGAAAAATCTATGGGTCTGATTTGTTAGTTAAAGGCTATGGACACCTTTGAGTGTTTTTTTTTATGATTTGCATTTTACTCATTTTGGGCTAAAATTATTATTTTTTTTCAATTGGTCTTTTAGAAATGTTCAGCCGTTTGTGAGATATAGCGTGACTGTTAATGAGCATTGTTTAAAAAACCCCGCCAGCCTGCATGTCTGCTGCAGTGTAATCCTGCCTAAGGGCTCATGCACACGACTGTATTTCGCGGTTCACAAAACACGGATCCGCAAAAAAAAAAAATGGATGACATCCACGTTATGTCTCAGTTACATCCGTTTTTTTTTTTCAGATCTATTGTTACAATGCCTGTCTTTGTTCGCTCAACGGACAAGAATAGGACGTGTTCCATTTTGTTGCGGAACGGACTTGCAGACATACGGATAACGGATGCACACAGAGTCATTTAGTTTTTTTTGCGGCCCCAGTTAAATGAATGGTTCCGCATACGAGCCGCAAAAAAACACGGAAAGGACACAGACAAAAAATAAGTTTGTGAGCGTGAGCCCTAAGTCTGCTATACTATTTGGAAGTTATTTTCATGCATACAGATGGATTTTTCACCCCTGTGATATCCACATTTTTTGCAGACAGCTACCCCTTTATTTTTACGAGGTCATGCACACATCTGCATTTTTTGTGGATCTGTGTGGCTGTTCTGCAATTTATAGAGCAGGTCCTATTCTGATCTGTGGACGAGAATAGTCCTTTCTATTGACGGGAGTGAAAATATGTAATACACGCAGAAGTTATCTGTATCTTGTATATCCGTTTTTCGCTGACTGAAACACAGGCGCAACCAGGTGCACGAGGCTTTATTACTGCTTAAATTCCTGAGCACTGAGCTCCCCCTAGTGGTGGCTGCAGGCAGACAGTTTCCTAGTACACTGTGTGAAGGGAAGCAGGAGATTTGAAATGCATTTATGCCAGCTGTGTGACGTGATACATTGAGAAATAGGCAGAGAGTGAGCGCCATATTTTTAAAGCATCCGTTCCACTTTTTCCAACATAGAAGTCAGCCTAAGCGGGCGAGGCCAGCGGCAACTTTTTTGTATTAAATTTTTTCATTAAAATTTCTTCCGATTTAATAAAAAAAATCATCCATTTTTCAGAAATCTGGGGCATTTTGGTTGAGAAATGAGACACACGTGTACTGCGAAAAATGGGTGCGTCAGGGGGGGCCCATACTAGGTTTTTCCATAGGACCCTATGAGATCTATGCCATGATTTACTTTCTATATAGCAGCCTCATTTGTGGGTGTAGCCCAGCAGTAATGGGGTGCTGCTAGTCACCCTGATTTTTCCTTACTCAGTCTGGCCATTTTCCCCATGCTGCCGCTGACAGGTTCACCCCCAGCTGTCCTTATTTGTTTGCCCCTGGAATAGTTGCACATAAAACCACGTTCCTCCCTGGCAGAGCGCCAGCTGCATTTTTATGTTTTAGATTGCACAAACATAAAACGGTCCCTTGTATATATGCGATTTGTCATCTTGACCTCGAGGAAAAGCGGCTTTCAGAGAACAAAGGAAATAAAATGCCAGAGAAATGAACAACCTGTTCTGCTGGAGAAACAAAACTCTGCATTCATTGAAAAATTCAAGTTGATCGGCAATCTAGAGGATGCTACCAAACCTGAAAGGCTGAGCAATTATTCTGGAAAGTTAGACGGCTTTCACATTCGCACTAACGGTTTCCGTGTTCCTGTTTCGTTATAGGAGCAGAACAGCGAACATAATGGAATGGCACATCGCTGAACCTAATGAAGCCAGACAGACCCAGGGTCTGATTGGCCATAAACCGTACAGGGAATCTTCCCAGTGGGCCGGGCTGCCTAAGCCCTCCTCACTGCCGCTGGCGGACATGTAAAGATCTGATGGCTCCTTGCCCTGTTCACCCAGTATGTACGGCAGTGTTCAAATGGCGCAGGAAGAGGCCTGTGACCTGCTGATGTTGGCACCTTGGAATGGGATTTTTCTCTTCTTTCCTTGACCTTTCGAGGGGAATACTACTGTGGGTACTATAGGGTCATTATAATATAGTGTCTACTTAAAGACAATTGGAGGAGGAGAGAACAACGTGGCTGCTCCAGAGGGGCAGATTCTAGGGGGGTGTTTTATGCTTCATGGTGGTATTTGGTTCTGCTCGGAGGGTATTTACAGCTGCAACGTGGTATTCCTGACCAAGCCTACTTGTATTGACCCCATCTACTTTTGTTGGCCTTGCCTACTTGTGTCACTTTGGTCCCGTCTACAACATGGGGCCACTTTTAATTTTTATCCAGTGCCACTTTAAGTTCCCAGTCCACTGCTGGACAGACCCTGTTGACGATAATGGCGTTCCTTTTAGGAAGTCCTTCATTTTAACTTTTTTGTCTGATATTTCTGGCAGAATCTGCGCCAAAGCCTCCAATGTGAACTGTGCCTAATTCTGGCATAAATAGAACTACATTTTATTTCATCCTTCTATACCAATTATATCTGTCTAATCTATATACACAGGGACAGTCTTAGGAGTGTGCGACCGGTATGGCAGCACGGGGGGCTCCTCAGTCACCCTGATGGGTGTACACCAGTTGACCTGGTACCTGAGGAGGCTTGTGACCACCATACTATCATTGTACAGCGCTTTTATTAGATTAGTTTATGTACGGGGTTGTTATTTGAGCACTGTATTGTAGCATTGTTTGGCACTGGTACTTAAAGGGTTGTCTGAGTTATCCTAAAATCCACCCATTGCCCCTAAATGCCTTGAAATAAAAAAATAAATAAAAAAAATTAAGAAAATTCTCCAGAACCGGTCCTCCTCCTGCTGTTTGTATACAAGGCTGTATCAGGGGCATAGAGGTATGTGGCATGTGACTGCTGCAGCCAATCACTGTCCTCAGTGCTTGGTCCATCCTCGCTCTGTTGTCTGCCAGTGGAGAAGAGTTACTGCACCATTGAAAGCATTAAAGTATGTGATGTCAGCACCAAGATGCGGCGATGTCACCAGTCCCAGCCTGGAGGAGCCCAGGACACTGTCAGTCCTCCTAGTCCACGAGTAGTCGTTGCTGTAGAAACGACTGATCCTCAGTTTTTCCCCCACAAATGTATGACTTCAATATTTATGCTGATCTGTTCCAGCATACTCGACAAATTTCATTAAAACATCCTCTGCAGGAATAAAGCAAACAGCTCCGCAGCCAGAGGCTCGTGTGCCATCTGCTTGGATTCGAGATGTCTGTTTTACCACCACAGACTTGACACTGTAATAAAGAGATGCGAAATCCATGGACATTTTGCTCTGGATGACACCTGCAGTAGTCCAGAGCTCATTTCTTCAGATACCGTGCTACACATCTCCTGCCATAAAGACAGATGATCAAGATCTATCTGCTTTCAGTCACCACTAGGGGGAGCATTAGAGCTTACTGCATGCAGATAATAAAGATCTGTCTGCATTCAGTCACCACTAGGGGGAGCATTGGAGCTTACTGTATGCAGATAATAAAGATCTGTCTGCTTTCAGTCACCACTAGGGGGAGCATTAGAGCTTACTGCATGCAGATAATAAAGATCTGTCTGCTTTCAGTCACCACTAGGGGGAGCATAGGAGCTTACAGCATGCAGATAATAAAGATCTGTCTGCATTCAGTCACCACTAGGGGGAGCATTGGAGCTTACTGCATGCAGATAATAAAGATCTGTCTGCATTCAGTCACCACTAGGGGGAGCATAGGAGCTTACTGCATGCAGATAATAAAGATCTGGCTGCTTTCAGTCACCACTAGGGGGAGCATAGGAGCTTACTGCATGCAGATAATAAAGATCGGACTGCTTTCAGTCACCACTAGGGGGAGCATAGGAGCTTACAGCATGCAGATAATAAAGATCTGGCTACTTTCAGTCACCACTAGGGGGAGCATAGGAGCTTACAGCATGCAGATAATAAAGATCTGACTGCTTTCAGTCACCACTAGGGGGAGCATAGGAGCTTACTGCATGCAGATAATAAAGATCTGGCTGCTTTCAGTCACCACTAGGGGGAGCATAGGAGCTTACTGCATGCAGATAATAGAGATCTGACTGCTTTCAGTCACCACTAGGGGGAGCATAGGAGCTTACTGCATGCAGATAATAAAGATCTGGCTGCTTTCAGTCACCACTAGGGGGAGCATAGGAGCTTACAGCATGCAGATAATAAAGATCTGGCTGCTTTCAGTCACCACTAGGGGGAGCATAGGAGCTTACAGCATGCAGATAATAAAGATCTGGCTGCTTTCAGTCACCACTAGGGGGAGCATAGGAGCTTACAGCATGCAGATAATAAAGATCTGACTGCTTTCAGTCACCACTAGGGGGAGCATAGGAGCTTACAGCATGCAGATAATAAAGATCTGGCTGCATTCAGTCACCACTAGGGGGAGCATAGGAGCTTACTGCATGCAGATAATAAAGATCTGTCTGCTTTCAGTCACCACTAGGGGGAGCATTGGAGCTTACTTAATGCAGATAATAAAGATCTGTCTGCATTCAGTCACCACTAGGGGGAGCATTGGAGCTTACTTCATGCAGATAATAAAGATCTGTCTGCTTTCAGTCACCACTAGGGGGAGCATTGGAGCTTACTGCATGCAGATAATAAAGATCTGTCTGCTTTCAGTCACCACTAGGGGGAGCATTGGAGCTTACTTCATGCAGATAATAAAGATCTGTCTGCATTCAGTCACCACTAGGGGGAGCATTGGAGCTTACTTCATGCAGATAATAAAGATCTGTCTGCTTTCAGTCACCACTAGGGGGAGCATTGGAGCTTACTTCATGCAGATAGGAAGGATCTGTCTACTTTCAGTTACTGCATGCAGATTTCGTTTTTTTAAAAGGGCTGTCCCAGAATCGTGGGGGAACAACCGCTGGAAACCCTAATGATCTCGAGAAGTGGGGTCCAGTGTCCTACATTTGACTGGAACGGCAGTTGAATATTTGCACTGTTACTCCATTCCAAGTCTGTGGGACAAGATGACCGCTATTAGACAGTACTTTATATTATGATGTATATGAGGTCTATTAGACATACGGTGGCGTTACAATATTTTCAGTACTACTATACATCACAATACATTGTCCATATACTGTCAATCTGTCGCATGTGTGAACGTCTGCAGGATCCAACCATGCTTGTGCGACCGTCTCTTATGAAGCCTAAGTGAGTCAGCGACATATCTATGGGCACATGTACACAAACATTTTTTTTTTCTGTGACCGTTCTGGTTTTTTTTGCAGCCTGTATGCAGAAGCATTCACTTCAGTGGGGCCGAAAATAAAATGACTCTGTGTGCATTCCGTTTGCGTACATCCACGCGGCCATTCTGCAAAAAAATAGTACATGTCCTATTATTGTCCGCATTACGGACAAGGATAGGCTGTTCCGTTTCACAAAATACGGAATACAAACAGCCGGTATCCGTGTTTTGCGGATCCTCAATTTGCCGACTGCAAGACAACTACAGTCGTGTTCATGCGCCCTATCTCTATTACTACCATAGATGTCGGTGGAGAGACCAGGTGCATGCTCAGAGACCTCTCCTATAAATGTGACTGCTATAAGGGGGAACCTTTGGGATTGAGGCCCAACCAACCTTAATCCAGCCCTGACCATCATACCCTTTACGGCCTCGCACATTACCACATGACATACACTACTTTCCAGCTTTTAAACTGTAGCCACTAGGAGAATGGATGGGGTGGAGTGAAAGAGCGTGTCGCTAATTTTTTATTTTTCCTGGCCTCACCCCCTTTCTAGTTGTGCCTTGTCCCCTCAAATGGCACAATACTCCTGGCGCCATCTACACGTAATGGGCATGGAGGGCTGCATTCAAAGAGAAAGCTAGAAAGCTGCCCTCCATGCTGTTCTTGAGAGATTTGCTAGGACTTCTGGGAGAGTTGACAAGTGGATATGAAATGCCCCCTGAAATGAATGGAGCAACAGGCCGCACCATTCATCTCTATGGGAGTGCTGCCAAATACAGGCTCTCAGCTATTTCCAGCAGTCCAATACAGATGAATAGAAAGGCAGTGCGCATGCTCAACCTTTTGGTCCATTCATTTCGGGGGGACTCTGGAGTACAGGGCCCCTGCTCTCTTGATTAGTTAGGGTTGAACCACTAACCGATTTTAATAGTTATCCGCTGTGGATAGGTGATAATAACGACCTCTACATAACTTCAGTGCATCCAGCGCTATTTCTAAATGTAAGACCCCTTCTGAGCTCTCTTATATTTAGACCATTTTCTACAGGCGTAGAAAATGGTGAATGAGACTGGCCTACCGGCCCGTGCCCTTCCACGCCACAATTTTAGACCTGGCGTGAGCTGGGTGAAGTCGCAGGTTGCAACTAACCGTTGTGCCGCCATCGGTGCCTGAAAGATAGGCGTATTTCAGTATAATAAATGGCCACCTTCATATCCGAAATATTTGTATTCGGCTGTTGGCCTGAAAGTTAATATGCAGGAACAGTGTCCATTGTAAGCTCAGTGCTCGAGCCCCTCCGCCTTTGTTACAGGAAGTAGCTATCTGCCGTTGGCAGCCATATTGGAATCACTTGGTCACCCAGATACAACCCTCCCAACCCTGTCACTATGCCAAAAGAGCCTATGTTTAATCTACTCCCTGAAACGATGACCGTATTTTCTGGTTCTACCTCTGTGAGCATGCTTTTAATGTTCATATTTTGTCTCTACAGAGCAGTTTTTAGAACAAGTAGTGACGTACCAGCAGTTTGTGGAGAACCCGGCCATCATTGATGATCCAAACCTGGTTGTAAAAATTGGAAATAAGTAAGTATTGATCCTGTTAGGATGTTAGTTGGCATAAAATAATAAAAATACTTAATACCTTACCGATCCCCTGCCACTTCCTTTTCTGCACTTTCTTGTTCCTCGGTGGTCTCTGGAGGAGGTGGAACAGGAGTGTTGGGTATTCTTTTATTATGTTACATCATTATAAGTGGTTTTTGCATATTTTTTGGTAGCAGGACAATCCCTTTAATATAGTAGACTGTATATTATTCGAGAGGTGGTTTCAGCTCTGGGTCCCCTGTGTGATATGAGCAGAAGAAGGCAACTTCCATTAGCTCATTACTTGGGTCTTAGGGACCGGAACTGGGGTGATCAGAAAATGGTCACTGTGGCTCTCATATTGAAGGGATGTGGTGACACAAGCTCTTCATAAAGGTTTATTTGTGTACAGAGCTTCAAAAGGAAGAAATTCAGCTGTAGATACATTCACGAGACGGCAGTAGTCCCTCCGCCCGGTCATCCATGACCGGCCTCGCTTGGCTGTTAGCAGAAATTATTTGAGGGCAAAAGAATATAATCAGCTAAAGGGCGAACTGCTCTGTATTCTATAGCCAAGCCTTCCATATACCCATGAACCGTGACCGGTATAATCCATTCTCCTTTTTCTAGTATAGATGAAAGAGACGTCCTGTGGTTGCTATGGAAACAGTATCGTTATGTGGGAGTTTAAAGGGGTTTTCCACTGACAAAATTATTTCAGCAACATGAATTGTACTCTTGGGACAACTTACATGGAGATGGTCACTCCTGTCCTTGTCCACAAATTTTTTTTTGCGGGGCCGCATAACGGAAAGCACGGCCATGTACTAATAAAGAGATGGATCTGATCATTCCTGGTATGTCACTTTTTTCCCCTTAGTGTCGCCCGAACCCTTCTTTTCCCTCCATCCATCCGAACCCCTTTTTTCCCTCCATCCAGGCATCCAGGCTACTGTTTTACACTTTCCATTTTTACTTATGAGGTCTCATGTGGTGTCTGTTAAAGGGTCTGATCTGGAGTCTGATCTCCCACTTCTACTGGTTAGGCTGATTGGGGCACACAGTAGCTGAAAGGCGTGGGCGCATGCGCTGTATGCACCTGAACTGCATATGCATAGCACAAGTATTGGAGATGGGACAGAGAGGAGGAAGAGAAGCCAGGAGGGGTAGGTATTTTGGTCACATGATACTGCGACGTGCCATCCATTGGCGTCATTACAACTGACAACCAATGAACACGCGACGCGGATGTTGATGTGACAGGCAGGGAAATGGCAGAATGCAGAGAATTAATTGGTGGATTAACCAATAGCTTCTAGCTGTTAGAAAAAATAAAAATTCCCTGGAAAACCAATTTAAAAGATGTCTATTAATTTTCTGTGGCCCTGATGTATGTCCTTGCCATATAGTATATACAGCTCTAAATTGCTGATGCGTGTTATCACTGTCTTCTGCTGACAGAAGTATATGTGTAGAAGTGGGATACATCCCCTCAATGGGAGAGTGCTGCCTACATTCATACACTGAACTCAATAAGAACACATCGGCCAACATTTACTAATGTAAGTACATTTAGATTTCGGCGTAATTTACACCAAAAATTGACAGTATGGGACTCCAATGTTTAGAGAAAGTTTCTTCTCCTAGACTTACTGGAAAAGTGGGAATGGCTGCAACAGGCTGCCCCCATGGCCGATCATGTCCGAGGTTTTTAGAATGCCGAGTGGTTGTGTGGCCTCAATAGTTTGTTTGTCATGGTGCTCGTACCTGGATACCGTCATTCCATCGGGTTAGGCTCCGTAGCATTCAAAGGAGCTATTGTTAGAGGAATACGTTGAGTCCAGACTTGGTAAAGTTCAACAGTTTTACTTACGTTCTGACAAGACTTGATCTTTCGCTTAGCTCCAGCAGATTTTAGGATGCACTGGCTGGTAAACTTGAATACCTTGCTTTCTCTTTCTCTGCTGTGCTAATCTCTGGCTTCAGTCTGGTTACTAGACTTTCTAGCAGTTCTGGTACCTTTTGACTGGGGTGCCTTTGACCGTTGACCCCCCTCATAATACTGTGTCTGTGAAATGCCTGGAGCCGGAGTGCTCTACGAGCTGCTTCCCCTGAAAGACTCCTGCTGTAGGAGGTGGGATGGGGAGGGGGCTCACTGCACCATGTTGTCACGTCTCCTTCCAACTCTCGACTCCACTTCTCAACGTCTAAACTATACTTTCCCCCAACCACTCCCTTGGTAGGAAACAGGACTAGCCAGTCCATTCTGCTTATCTGGAACATTGTATCAGAAAAAAAGATGGCTCCGACTGCTATAAAGATGCACTAAGAAATTAATCGTTGCTGCGTTTTAAACTGATCCAAATAAAAAAAGAACCAAAAAAAAAAATCTATTTGTGATCTGTACTAGATCCCAGGCATGGTTTTAAACGGGATTGTCCAAGTTATATAAAAACTCAGGCAACCCCCATAAATGTTCTAAAATAACAAATCAATGGATAGATACTACCCTATCCTCTCCTCTGCTTTTTTCTGCACTGAGTTCCAGGCATCACCCTGCTCTTTGTTTTCCTGGCTGCGGCAGTGAGGTTCTGTGCACACAGGTCACCACTACAGCAAATCACTGTCCTCAGAAGAGACGTCCCATGCACTACTGAGGCCTGTGATTGGCTACTTGTGTCCATGGAACATCACTACCACAGCCAGGAAGATGACGTCGGCAGCAGGAGGACCGGAACTCCGTGCTGGAAAAAGCAGGATTGAAAACTGGTGAGTACCCATTTATTCATGTGATATTTTAGGCCATTTATGGGGGTTGCCTGAGTTTTTATATAACTTGGATAATCCCTGTAAAGGAAGTTTCCCATAAGGGCTCATGTACGCAAATGTGTTTTCTATCCATGTCTGTTCTGTTTTTGTTTTTTTTACGGACCGTATGTGGAACCATTCATTTCAATGGGTTGGCAAAAAAACGGAAGGTACTCCGTGTGCATTCCGTATGTCCATATTTCAGTTCCACAAAAAAATAGACCATGTCCTATTATTGTCCACATTATGGAGAAGGATAGTACTGTTCTATTAGGGGCCAGCTGTTCCGTTCTGCAAAATACAGAATGCACATGCGGACTGCAAAACACATATGGTCTTGTGCATGAGCCCTAAACAACATTTATCACCTGTCCATAGGGGTTTGCCTGTTGGTGGACCTCGAGTCTCCATGGGAATGGAGTTTGCGTGATCACAGCTCCATTCACTTCTGTGCGACTGATGGAGATAGACTGGGACTGTTTTCATGACAGTCCCATAGAAGTGAATGGAGCGATGGTCACACTTGGACACCATTGTTCCATTTTCTACGGGGACACCCCAATCTCATGGCCAGTGAGAGTCCCAAAGTTCGGACCCCTAGGAGTTATACATTTCTCATCTTTACTGTAGTTATATGAAACACCCCTTCATGCATTTCAAAAGGGTCATTTACACCACCTCAGTGAAATATGCCGGCATATGGAGATTTTGGTATGCACAAAAAAGTCCACAAAAAATGCAATTATTTTTGCTTTGTGATACAGAATCTCGTGTCTGTTTTGTATTGCCTAGCCCTAGCATATTGTAAGGGCCTACACACATACTGTACAAGTGAAGATCCTCAGTGCTCTGTTTCCACCACTAGGGGGCCGATCTGTATTCTGCTGTATATGTCTTCAATTGCCCTGCAAAGGAGCTGCGTACAGATTGGCTCCCTAGCTGTTCTTCTCTTGGGGTGGGACTGAAATCCAGTGCTCTGTACCACAGTAGAACTCCTTAGTCTTATCCACAAGGTTATGCCACTAGTTTCTCCAGCAGAGTTGTAAATGTTAGGTACGCCGTAGGCCATATTTATGCAAAGTCATGGACCCTGTTACGTACGTACAGCAAGTATTTTGAGAGTTGCAGAAGCTATTTCTTACTTATTGTTATAATTTATTCGTCACTTGATTATAGATATTAGCAGTTTCCATAGCAACCGTATAAAAATGCTGAATTAGAGCTGTCGATGCCTGTTAAAAAATGGGATGCTAAAAAGTCCGTCTTGCCTGCCTGCCTTGTTTGCATATATGTAAACTAGCATTGAATAATTCATAGGACAGAGCATTTATCCTGCTGAGGATTGACTTGACGTGACCCCTGCCACTTTTTTTGGGGGGTAGTCTTTCTATATTAAGTGGTGTCTTTTTTTTTTTATCATTTCCCTTGCAAATGTTCCATTTAAATAAAGTACAAGTAATAATTGCCTCCTGCCAGATTGCAGATCTTGATTTTTCCTTTTACTGTATGAGTGGTTTAACTCCCGTGGTTTCTTTCTCAGATACTACAATTGGCCAACAGCTGCCCCCGTTCTCCTGGCCATGCAGGCCTTCCAAAAACCACTGCCTAAGGTAGGCATAAGTGAAACAGCAGCTCAGAACGCTGTATTATATGTGGTTGATATGTATATTTCTAACATTGGTTACTCTTGCTTTGTGGTGGTCTTGAGGTTGGATGCTCGATCTGTGTGTCCAAGATGCTGATGTCTTCCCCCTGCAGCCCCCCTTGTGTGTGCTTTCTATGGCCTGTTTAACTTCCCCTCTCCACTCTCTGATCTGCTCAGTAAAACTTGCACCTCCTCACTGATGCTATGTCTAACACTGAGAGAAGGGAGGGAGAGATCAGAAACACGAGCAGAGCTCTGACAGAGTTAGATCAGGTTCAGCAGCTAGGTGAAGGACTTGCATACATACTGCAGAAGCAAAATGCTAAGACATTGTAGTGAAGATTGCTTAATTTAGCCTTTAGAAACAAATGAAAACGAAATCTGTGCACGGGTGTCTACTAGAGATAAGAGAATCGAAGCCGACAAAGTGGAATTAGATCCGAATTTCAGGAAAAATTTGATTCGCACCGAATCAGAATTTCCTTGTGATTCGTGGTAACGAATCACATTTTTTCCTAAAATGGCTGCTGCACGTGTGAGGACATGGAGCAAGGAACTCTGGAAAGGCGGGATCACCCATAATGCCATGCATACAGCCAATCAGCTGCCAGTCCTGTGATCTCACAGCCCTATAAATACCCTCAGCCATCTTGGATTCTGCCATTTTCCAGTGTACTTGGTTCAGGGAGAGATGTGAGCAGGCGCTAGGGACAGTGCTAGAAAAAACCTCATTGTGCTAAAAAAAACGATTTAGAAGTGCAGGGAAAAATTATTCAAGTTGTAGGGAAAGGATAGGGAGTAATCATTCAGCATTTATGTTGAACAGGGTTCAGTATGGGAGGTTACAATCCTATTACACCTTGATGCAATGACTGGGGATCCAAATTGCCATTATACAGCTCTGTAATTCCAGCAAACCGTTCTTGTTATTGGGGTGCAAGTGCTATTTGATACAGCCATTAATAGGGTTTATTACAAGGAAATATTTCCATGTCTTATTTGCCCTTGTGCAGTGCAGTTATATGTTCTAAAGCATTTTTTGACTTGTATTAGTGGGAAAAAGGGCTTATTAGCCGTTGTGTGGTGAAGTGCGAAAATTACAGCCCTTTTTGTTGTGTATTAGTGGGAAAAGTAAAATATATCACGGAGGCAACGGTGGTAGCAGTCAGTCAGTAAGTAGTGTTGGGAGTAAAATCACCTACTCGGCAGTGTGGCAGTTTTTTGTTAAGTCGCTGGAGGAGGTGAACATGGCCATATATAGAATCTGTGGGCAGAAGGTGAAGCATGTCCAGGGTGCCAATGTTGGCACCACGACCCTGCGTCAATATATGCAGCGTCACCATAAAGGGGCCTGGGAGAACCGTGGCTCCGATCTGGTGGTCCAGCCTGCTGCAGCAACCGCTGCAATCACCCAGTGGCACGCACCCGGTTTCAGGCAGTCAAGGCTCCACCACCTCAGCCAAAGAGAGCGGTCTGTCCTTCCCATCATCTGCTGGTCCTGATGCTCCTACTCCTCGTCAGTCATTCCATCAGCAATCGATCACCGAAGCGATTGCCAAGAGACAACAGTATGCGTGCACTCATCCAATGGCTGTGCTCCTGTCCAAGTTGCTGGTGCTGCAGTCCCTCCCATTCCAAGTGGTGGACTCTGCACCATTCAGAGAACTGATGGCTTGTGCCGAGCTGAGGTGGAGAGTCCCAAGCCATCATTTATTTGCCAAAAAGGCAGTGCCAGCCCTGCACACACACGTAGAACAGAAGGTGGGCCAGTCCTTGAGCCTGTCGGTGTCTGCCAAAGTGCAGTGCCGACGTGTGAAGCTGTAACTACGTTCAGGGACAATACATGTCCTTTACGGTCCACTTGGTGAATGTGGTTTATGCGCAGCCACACCAGCAACTTGGCCAGGTGACGCGGCTTCCGCCTCCAGGTTGTCACGCCGTTGGTCCTGTGACATTGTCCGCCTCAGCCTCCACTGCAGGGGCAATTCACAGTGCCCATCCAGCATACCACACGTGCAGGGCACAGTGGTGTCACGCTGTTCTGCATCTTGTTTACCTGGGAGAACAGAGTAACACAGTGGAGTTACTGCTCAGTGTCCTTCATCAAGAAATCGAATCCTAGCTTTCTCTGCGACAACTGAAAATCGGAACAATGGTGACCGACAACGGGAAGAACGTGGTGTCGGCGCTGCGTCAAGGAGGGCTGAGCCATGCGCCCTGCATGGCACATGTGTTTAATCTTGTTGTCAAGCAGTTTCAGAACCCATCTGCAAGACATCCTGAAAATTACCAGAAAACTTTGCATGCACTTCAGCCACTCGTACACCACAAATCACATCCTCCTTGAGCTGCAGCGGCAGAACGGCATCCCCCAACATAAGCTGATATGCGACGCTTTCACCCGTTGGAATTCCACCCTCCATATGTTGGACCGACTATACGAACAGAGAAAGGCCATAAACTATTTATTGATGATCTAAGCGGACAGGAGTACTCCCCTGTGTAACCTCGATGTCAGCCAGTGGCAGCTCATGCGTGACACCTGCCATTTGCTCAGGCCCTTTGAGGAGGCCACGTTATTTGTCAGTCACCAGGACTACGGGATGAACAACGTTATTCCACTGCTTCATATCCTGGAACAGATGCTGGTAAATTTGGCTGGTCAGGGAACTGGAGATGTGGCGCCTAGATCTCACCGCCACATGAGCCCTGTGGGGGCTGAACTGAAGGAGGAGGAGGACATTGGTGCAGAAGCAATGTGTAGCGAAATGGGTTGTTTTTCTACACAGGTGACAAGAGAGGAGGAGCAGAAGCAGCCAGAGGAGCTACAGGGCGATGAAGAGACAGATGACCCAGACACACCGTGGCAGTATGCAGTGGAGATGGAGGCAGGGAGTCCCTCCAAGTCACTTGCACAAATGGCCCAATGCATGCTCGGTTGCGTAGTGACAGCCAATTTGTCACCATTCGGCAGAGGGATGACTTCTGGCTCTTCACCTTGTTGGACCCTCGCTACCGATCCAAAATGGGGGCCTTTTTTACACTCGCTGAGAGGGAGGACAAACTGAACTACTAAAGAGACATCCTATGTAGTCAGTTGGCCGCTGCCTATCTGCACCATCGTCCATCCTCTCGCAGGTCTGACCGGGGTGGGGGCCCTCTGCGCACACGTTCTCTTGCCATGGCTGCTGAGGCAGGGTGGGGTGGCAGGAGCAGTACCAGCTCTATCAGCAGCAGTCTGAGCCTAGAATCGCTGATGAGCAGCTTTCGTCACCCGCGTAGTGAAGAAACTACTCACCAGCAGCTAGACATAGCGCAGAATCTGATCCAGAAGGTGGTGGTATACTTGGACAGCACCGTGCCACCCTACATTGAAGATCCACTGGACTACTGGGCAGCCAAACTGGATTTGTGGCCGCAACTGGCAGAGTTTGCCCTGGAAAAGCTGTCCTTCCAAGCCAGTAGTGTGGCATTAGGGCGGGTGTTAAGTGCAGCGGGGGCCATAGTTACCCCAAGAAGAACTTGCCTGTCCACCCAAAATGTGGAGTTACTGACCTTTGTCATGATGAATCAGGATCGTGGATCAGCCAGGATTTCCACCCACCAATGCCTGATGCATCAGACTAGATCATTCATGGTGCCACACCAACACTTTGACAAAAGAGACCAGTTTCTTCTGGCTACCTGCCTCAGCTACTATTCTGATGCTGCAACCCGACTGATGCCACACATCTGATGCCAAGTGCTCCTTCTTTCACCCACCATCTTCAGCGGGTACTGGTATTACCACCCACCTCCACACTATGTCACCTTGCCACTCTGTGGTCTCCTGATGCTGCCGTCACCTCCACACTGTGTCACCTTGCCACTCTGTGGTCTCCTGATGCTGCTACCACCTCCACACTATGTCACATTGCCACTCTGTGGTCTCCTCATGCGGCGGCCACCTCCACACTATGTCACGTTGCCACTCTGTGGTTTACTGATGCTGCTGCCACCTCCACACTGTCACCTTGCCACTCTGTGGTCTCATCATGCTGCTTCCATCTCCACACTATGTCACCTTGCCACTCTGTGGTCTCCTCATGCTGCTGCCATCTCCAGACTATGTCAACTTGCCACTATGTCACCCCTTGATGCTGCCGCCACCTCCACACTGTCATTGTGCCACTCTGTGGCCTCCTGATGCTACTGCTACCACCCCCACATTGTCATTGTGCCACTCTGTGGCCTCCTCACGCTGCTTCCACCTCACCACTATGTCATAGGGCCATTCTGTGGACTTCTCATGCTGTTATGAGACGCATAACGGATCCTGTCTGTATAGCAGCTGTAAGGCCTGTACGGTCCCATCAGAATTGGCTTGTGATTTGGTAGCCAAAAGCAGGAGTGGGTACAAAACACAGAAGACATGCATTCCATTTACGTGTCATCTCTGTTTTGGATCCACTCCTGTTTTTTTTTTTTTTTTGGCATTAGCAATACTGCTGTATTAATGACCAAATGCTGACCGAGTGAAGGCTGATGCTCAAGAGACAGGATCCGTTTTTTGTGGGTTATTGTTCTGACGGATCAGAGGAAAGGCAAAATAATCAGTGACGTCAACACAAACTCACTGCTGACACCCTCTTCACTCTGTGGGGCTCCACTTGAATAAGCGTTTAATAGAACAGGTTCTGTTGACATCTATGTGGAATCAGCTGACGAGGGTGTAAAAGGAGTGGCCTTCTTCTTGGTGCTAACATTAACCTGTAAGGCTGAGTTCACATTTAAGTTATTTGGTCAGTTTTGTCCCCGTGACTGCCCAAAGAAGTGAAGTATGCAGTGATTCTAAGAGCAACGCCGGTCATCTGTGTGTCACTACCAGAGCAGACCCCTATGCATGTTACTGCAAGGCACAGCGTTCCACACCACTATAAAGGCTCTCTGCAGCCAGGAAATAGACATTTTTTAATGAAATTCTGAATGAATAAATTCAGACCGAACTGAATTTTCCCCAAAAAATTTGGTGAACCGGAGGATCGAAATTTTGAAAAATTCGCTCATCTATAGTGTCTATAGCTTTTATTGTGAAAGTGCAGCTCCTCTACTCAGCAGCCAATTATACTTAAAAGGCTTATCCACCCATATGATGTTTATTATGTATGCGATCAGCAACCATATATAAATATTCTATTAGGCCAGAAACAACCCTAAACTTCGAGCCCATGATGCTTTGCAGTAAGATGTGGTCTCGTAGATAAGTGCATAGTTGAAAGCTGTTAGGACCCACTGCAGAATTTGTGTGAAGGTGATCAGATGTTGACTGGGTCTCCGTATGACCACAGCTTTCCTTATTGCTATTCGGCTGCTTGTATCGTTGGTACTTATTTTAAGATAGAAGTTCTTAATACTCTATTTCTTCATTTTGTATAAGTAGAACTGCTGTAGCTCATAGTTACTTTCCCGGTGTATGGTACAGAGGCAGAAATAATCCGGTCTAAAGGACAGACCTTAGTGATGTGCTATACGAAGAATACTGGTTCAGACGTTTCTCCGTGTGAGACTTTAGTGTATGTATGCGCTTTTGTTTGTTGGGAGGGGCTTTACCAAAGGGGTTTGGCTAAGTGGCCTGTTCCAGACAAAGCAGTGGGGAGGAGCTTGTGCTGCAGTTAGTTGCCTTACAGACAGAGAGAGCTTTTTATCTTAGTTTAACAAGAAAGTAAATGGCGACCAGAATTTCTGGGAACAGTAATTATTTCTTCATTTAGTGTTTCTGATAGGGGTATTGCCATCTCCCCACAGCTCCCATGCATTTCTGTGGGGCCGACAGATAAAAGCTAGTTTCACACTAGCGGCACGGACGCTCGGGGGAACAGCCTGTCGGATCCGTCCTGCCGCTAGTGAACATGTCATAGTTTTATTACCCCGACGGGACAGCCTGCCAGAGGTCCATGCCGCTAGTGTGAAACTAGCCATAGCCGAGCCAGCACTCGGCTATTTTCAGCAGCCCCATAGAAATGAATGGAGGGCGGCGGCACATGCGCAGTGTGCCTTCCTCAGCTTTTAGGGATCCGTTCTCGATGTAGGTCTGGGTCCCCCATGTGTGAGATGGGAATACCCCTTTAACCGCTACAGGACCGCCGCACGCAGGATTGCGTCCTGGCGGCGGCCCTGTAGCTCTGATCGGACGCATCGGCGCGTCATCTCGCGAGACGCGAGATGACGCGAGGACGCGCCCGCACATGCGCAATGCGCGCCATCGGCGCGCTCGCATGTAGTTATACTACAGCCTGCCAGCGCCGATCGTGCGCTGGCAGGCTGTATATGGCAGAAAAAATCGCAGATCAGGCGTTGTTCTGTGAACAGCGTCTGATCTGCTTGCTACCGCTTCTCTGGTGGTCCCTTTGCTTGGGACCACCAGAGAAAAAATATCAAAGTGCACCAATCACCACACAACCCCCCACCGCCCCCACCCACCCACCACCCCCTGTCACTGATTAACCCCTGATCTCCCATGTCACCCCCTGATCACCCCTGTCACCCCCTGTCACTGATCACCCCTGTAAGGCTCATTCAGATGTCCGCATGTGTTTGCGGATCCACGGATCCGCAAATCCGCGGATCCATAAACTACGGACACCAGCAATGTGCTTTCCGCATTTTGCGGATCCGCACATTGCCAGAACTATATAGAAAATGCCTTTTCTTGTCCGCAGTTGCGGACAAGAATAGAGACATGTTCTATACTTTGCGGATCTCCAATTACGGATCCGCAATTACGGATCAGCGGGACAAAGTCTGTCCCCATAGAATTGAATGTATCCACATTTCTGTTCCGCAAAATTTTGCGGAACAGAATTGCGGGCAGCTGAATGAGGCCTTAGGGTCCCTTAGCGATCGCAGCTTTATAGCTTTTCCCTCTTTTTTTTGCACATTTTTAGAGATTTTTTCATCCACATTGATCAATGTGAATGGAAAAATATGTGACGTTCATTTTTTCTTTCAGCGCAGAGGCTGAGCGGAAAAAAAATTCTCATTACCCGTATGGTCAATATAAGGAGAATAGCAAAAACTCCTAATGCTGGCCATACGTGTAATGATTGCGGAGACCCCTAAAATGCCAGGGCAGTACAAAAACCTCACAAGTGACCCCATTTTAGAAAGAAGACACCCCAAGGTATTCTGTGAGGGGTATGGCGAGTTCATGCAAAATTTTATTTTTGTCACAAGTTAGTGGAATGTGAGACTGTAAAAAAAAAAAAAAAAAAAAAATACCATTTCCGCTAACTTGTGCCAAATTTTTTTTTCTGTGAACTCGCCATGCCCCTCACGGAATACCTTGGGGTGTCTTCTTTCCACAATGGGGTCACATGTGGGGTATTTATACTGCCCTGGCATTTTAGGGGTCCTAAAGCGTGAAAATCCAAATGCGTAAAAATGTCCTGTGAAATCCTAAAGGTACTCATTGGTTTTAGGGCCCCTTTGCGCATCTTGGCTGCAAAAAGTGTCACTCATGTGGTATCGCCGTACTCAGGAGAAGTAGGGCAATGTGTTTTGGGGTGTATTTTTATATATACCCATGCTGTGTGTGAGAAATATCTCTGTAAGCGACAACTTTTTAAATTTTTTATTCAAAGTTGTCAATTTACAGAGATATTTCTCTCACCCAGCATGGGTATATGTAAAAATACACCCCAAGCACTGCCCTACTCTCCTAGTACGGCGACCTATGATGACACTTTGCAGCCAAATGCAAAGGCCTAAACCAATGAGTACTCTAGGAGGGCATTTTTACGCATTTTCCTTCTCACGCTTTAGGGCCCCTAAAATGCCAGGGCAGTATAAATACCCACATGTGACCCCATTTTGGAAGAAGACACCTCAAGGTATTCGCTGAGGGCATAATGAGTCCATGAAAAATTAAACTTTTGTCAAAAGTTAGCGGAAAGGGAGACTTTGTGAGAAAAACAATAAAAAATCAATTTCCACTAACTTGTGCCAAAAAAAAAATCTTCTATGAACTCGCCATGCCCCTCACGGATTACCTTGGGGTGTCTTCTTTCCAAAATGGGGTCACATGTGGGGTATTTATACTGCCCTGGCATTTTAGGGGCCCTAAAGCGTGAGAAGAAAAATGCGTAAAAATGCCCTCCTAAAAGGTACTCATTGGAATTAGGGCCCCTTTGCTCATCTTGGCTGCAAAAAAGTGTCACTCATGTGGTATCGCCGTACTCAGGAGAAGTAGGGCAATGTGTTTTGGGGTGTATTTTTACATATACCCATACTGGGTGAGAGAAATATCTCTGTAAATTGACAACTTTGAATAAAAAAATTTAAAAAGTTGTCGTTTACAGCGATATTTCTCACACGCTAGCATGGGTATATGTAAAATACACCCCAAACACATTGCTACTTCTCCTGAGTACAGCGATACCATGTGTGACTTTTTGCAGCCTGGAATGCAAAGGGGCCCTAAACCAATGAGTACATTTAGAATTTCTACAGGCCATTTTTATGCATTTGGATTCTCACACTTTAGGGGCCCTAAAATGCCAGGTGAGTATAAATACCCCACATGTGACCCCATTTTGGAAAGAAGACACCCGTAGGTATTCTGTGAGGGGCATGGTGAGTCCACAGAATTTTTATTTTTGGCATAAGTCAGCGGAAATTGTTTTTTGTTTTTTTAATTTTGTTTTTACAAAGTCTCATATTCCACTAACTTGTGACAAAAATAAAATTTTACATGAACTCACCATACCCCTCACAGAATACCTTGGGGTGTCTTCTTTCCAAAATGGGGTCACATGTGGGGTATTTATACTGCCCTGGCATTTTAGGGGCCCCTAAAGCGTGAGAAGAAGTCTGGAATCCAAATGCGTAAAAATGCCCTGTGAAATCCTAAAGGTACTCATTGGTTTTAGGGCCCCTTTGCACCCAGGCTGCAAAAGTGGCACACATGTGGTATCGCCGTACTCAGGAGAAGTAGGGCAATGTGTTTTGGGGTGTATTTTTATATATACCCATACTTTGTGTGAAAAATATCTCTGTAAGCGACAACTTTTAAAAAATTTTATACAAAGTTGACAATTTACAGAGATATTTCTCTCACCCAACATGGGTGTATGTAAAAATACACCCCAAAACACATTGCCCTACTTCTCCTGAGTACGGCGATACCACATGAGTGACACTTTTGCAGCCTGAATGCTGCAAAGAGCCCAAATTAACGAGTACCTTTAGGTTTACATGGCGGCTCACAATTTAGCCCGCCCAAAATGCCAGAACAGTAAACACACCCCACAAATGACCCCATTTCGGAAAGTAGACACCCCAAGGTATTCACTGAGGGGCATAGTGAGTCCGTCTGAGATTTTTTTTTTTTGCCAGAAGTTATCAGAAATTGAAACTTTTTTTTTTTTTTTTCTCAGAAAGTGTCATTTTCCGCTAACTTGTGAAAAAAATGAAATGATACATGAACTCACCAAGCCCCTCCGCGAATACTTTGGGGTGTCTTCTTTCTAAAATGGTGTAATTTGGGGGTATTTATACTTTCCTGACATTCTAGCACCTGAAGAAACATGACAGGCGCTCAGAAAGTCAGAGCTGCTTCAAAATGCCGAAATTCACTTTTTGCACCATAGTTTGTAAGCGCTATAACTTTTACCCAAACCAATAAATATACACTTATTGGATTTTTTTATCAAAGACATGTAGAACAATAAATTTAGAGAAAAATTTATATAGAAATGTAGTTTTTTTTAAAAAATTTTACAACAGAAAGTGAAAAATGTCATTTTTTTGCAAAAATTTCGGTAATTTTTGATTAATAGCAAAAAAAGTAAAAATGTCAGCAGCAATGAAATACCACCAAATGAAAGCTCTATTAGTGAGAAGAAAAGGAGGTAAAATTCATTTGGGTGGTAAGTTGCATGACGGAGCAATAAACGGTGAAAGTAGTGTAGTGCGGAATTGTAAAAAGTGGCCTGGTCATTAAGGGTGTTTAAGCTAGGGGGGCTGAAGTGGTTAAAGGAGTTTTTGGGTACCTAGATACTGATGACCTATCCTGAAGACACCCCGCTGGTGCCAGAAACTATACAGCGGAGGCTCCATCAAATGTGTAGTTTCCGGCACTGAAGTACTGCAGCTCAGTTCCCATTCTCATGAACAGGAACTGAGCTGTACTACCCCAGCACAGCCACTACACAATGGACAATGCTTCTGACTCCATCCACTATATAGTTTACTGTATAGTTTCAGATCAGACCCCCGCCAATCAGATATTGATGATTACCCATCCTGAGGCTAGACCATCAGTGGCCAAGTCCTGGAAAACCCTTTTAAAAGTTTTCAAAAACTTTTGCATATATCCTTCCTTTTAAACCACCCATCCGGCCACCCCACCTCCAGTCCTGCAATGAAGGTTCACTTTCACGATCATGATGGGAATGTACCCTCTCATTCGGACTTGCATTAAATTCCTGGCTTCTGTAATGTTCCTGAGCGTCACTACTCAGGGCAGGGGAACTTGGCTGATGTGAGGCTAGAGACAAAATAATATTGCCGGAATGAAAAGCTTTTTGCTGCGGTCTATGTTCGGTTGCCATGGGCAACTTATTATTCATATTTAAACATAATTGAGGTGTCCTATTGTCAGACAATTTTTCATAGGAACAGATTGGTCGTGCAGCAACATTTTCCATTAGAACTTGTTTTGTTTATCCGGAGAATAATAAGACATGAATCATGTAATTACCCATTATGGCTGAGCGCTATTCTATCAAGGTGGTTAGAAATAGAATGATTTGTTTGCGAATGCTCCATTTTCCCCCGGCACAATGGTTGATTATCTAATCTTCGGGCTACGGCTATTCAAACAAGTTTAGTATTTATTCAGAGGCTGTTTACCGAAGCTGGATGTATCCTCCCGAGTGAGTTCTCTCTCCCAGGATATAGTTGGGATCACAAATTATAAGCTGAATTATTAAAATATTGCAGGAGGTTGAGCAAAATGAGAATCCACTTATTGCATGTTAAATAGTAAAAAGCGCCGAACAGATGGGTGTTTAAAGGAGCACTCCATAAAAGTGTTATGTCGAGGGCAGGGCCTTGCAGTGCATGACACGAGATTCAGACGAGCGATGTAAAAGTCGTCCATGTTTCAGCCACTAGAAAGGAAGAATATTTTAATATAGGCCAGAAAATAAGCTATTGCTGTACAGTCGCCCATAGACATGAATGGCCAAATTCCCCCTTTATTTATAAGCTTCGTTAGAACTTCGATCCACGGTGTTTGGCCACTTATGGCTAGATCGGCTGAACACTGGTTTTTAGCATATGTTTTTGTATGTGATTGTATTTAACGATGTATGCTTGTAAATTGTGACGCAGTATCAGCCAAAAGCGCAGGCAGAGGACCAATTAGTTACCCATCTGCTGGCCAGTAGACCTCTTTTGGCTATGGTTAGCTGTTGCAGGAAAACTGTGCGTCCACCTTGACCTTTACTTGGTGTTGGTTATGGACTCCAATTTCTCACAAATCAAAAGTAACACAGTATTTCAAAATGCTAGCAAAACCATTGACAGGCTGCAATTCATATGACAACCACTGGATGGACATACAGAGACATACAGCATAAACATCTCTTGGCGGAGTATTCTGACATAATGTTTTTTTCAGGATATGTTCAGCCAAGACCAAACATGTAGAGGAATAAGTGTTGGTCAAGTGAGGGGTTATTGCAATTTTCGGTTTTTAGGGCAATTCTATGACATATATTTTCAGCTGTTCCTTTTGGAAAAGGCACTTGAAGCTTTTTTTTTTTTTTTTTTTGTAGTTGGGGGCCGGGCATGGTACAAAAAAAATAAAATAAAATAAAGACTATGCTGCTTCTGTAAGTGTGACGTGCCATCTCCGCCTTAACGGTAACCTGTGCAAGCACAACACATGACTGCTAAGGCCATTAATTGGATGACGTACCACCTTTCCGATCCAGAGGGGACCATAAGCGACAGAGATGGGAGGCTTTTTTTTTTTTTGTTTAAATAAAACTTTGCATCATGTCTCTCTCCTGACCATTGGTTCCTGGTCTTGAAGAACCCCTGGAAGGCAACTAGAGCTGACTTTGGGAATGAGATCATTCGCAACTGACATGAACTAAACCAGCAGAATGTCATCTCTTCGTTCCAGATGTTGTCTAACTAATATGGCTTTTTTTTTTTTCAAATATAGACCTTTATACCATCATTGCATCCCGTTCAACCCATAATATCCCACCAATATATGTCATAGAAGAAAAAGCTAATAGACATGCTTAGGTCCCACTATGGAGCTCTGTCTGCAGCTTTCTTTCATAAAATAGGAATACTTTTTTCTTGAATCAAAAACATAAAAAAACCACAAATTTTAATGAAATGTAAAAGAGTTATGTAGTTAGAAACTGCTTTGCCGTCATGTAAGAAGAACAAAGGTGAGGAGGAACCTTTTCCCCTATTTCCATGTGTTTCTACCTAACCAAATTAAAGATATTTTTGGAGAAAATAATGAAAATATGGTGCCAACATGACTATTATTTCAAATTCTGGAGTCATGTAATTGCCCCGTGCCTATTAAAGTCCACATCCCCTTGACTTTGTCACCAGAACTCCCATGTGTATATTCCGAGGCCACCTTGTAAGGTCATAACCATTCTGTGTATGTGTCTACATGTACTAACTCCAAATACTAACAGACTTTTTTTTTTTTTTTTTTCTCGTTTTCTTTCAAGTACTCTTGCTTTGGTTACGTCTGTGCAGTGATAGATTCCATTAGATTTTGTTTTTCTGGTCTCTGTGGCCAGCAGACAGTATGTATGTTTCTCATACGCTTGCTTGCTTGCCGGTGCTTCACTGCTTTCTACATGTTATTTTTTTAAGTTTTGTTTCACATTATAATTTTATTCATTTAGATGTTTTTTTGCTTTCTTTTACGTTACTCTGGTCACCGTGCATTTATCGCAGGTTACTGTGGATACTCTGATGAGAGACAAGATGCCCAAAAAAGGGGGAAGATGGTGGTTCTCTTGGCGTGGAAGGAACAATAATTTAAAAGTGGTAAGCAACTGTCAACTGTATTACATACTACGGGTGTAAATTGTGGTTTATGCTATTCATAGGTAATGCATCTCCTATAATAACTATAATAAGCAGATTTTTTTTCTGTGAACAATAGTTTCTGTACTCAATATGATTCTTGACCATATTTAGAAAAGTTAAAGGTTTTTTACAATATTGATAACCTATCCTCAGGATAGGTGGGATTCCAACTCCTGGCACCACCACCCATCTCCAGTGAGCGCTGTGGCCTCTTTACAGCATGCCAAGAACAGCACTGTCCATTGTATTGTGTGTAGTGCTTGGTATTGTAGACCAGAACAAGCTGGTCCTAGCCAAGGGAGCACCCAGGAATTTTGTCTAGGGGGGGTCCGAAAAGAAAAAAATGGTTGGCCCCGCCCATTGCTATAAGCCCCTCCTACATATAATAAGCCACTCCCAACAAACAATGCACAGCTGAAATGATATTGTTGAGGTTGAAGGTAAGAGTCTTTTTTACCCTCATCCTATATAGACGCACTGTACTCAATACTCAGGGGGCTGACATAATGCTCCTGTACTCACACTGTCCCCCACGTAGCTCCGTGGCAGGAGCTGTTGCAGTTTCACTTCCTCCCTCCTAGTCCTGAAGGGGTCAAAAGAGGAATGGAGTAGGTCCGGATGGGGGCCGGGCTCTACACATCATACAGAGGGGAGGGCCTGTCCTGGCTGCACTGCCTCCTTCACATTATACAACAGACAACAGCAGGCTACAGCCAGGAAGCTCCTCTGCTCTCCTCCCGCCCCACATCCTGCTCAAGGCCTGTGGTCCCCCCACCATTCGCCTGCCGCCCCCTTGGCCGTCCTCACCTAGCTCTGAATCCTCCTTCTGCAAATGGCAGGGGGAGGAGCCGGAGCATCTCCTTCTACATAGCGCCTCATACCTCCTACATCCAGTGATGTCACCTTTGATGTAGACGTTCTCTTTCCTCATCTTCTCCATTCAGACCAGACCGCCATGATGATTTTTCAGCCATCTCCCGTCTCTGCAGAGATTGACAAACGGACATTAGTTTCCCACTTTTCCATCATCTTCACATCTTCTGAACACACCATCATGCCATCCCTAATACTGTGCCCGCTGTGCTTCCCAATACTATACTGCAGAAACTGTCCCCTGAAAAATATATGTATCACACAGATAGTGGCCCCTTCAGCAATTATTGTCACACAGTGCTCTAAAAAAATAGCTATGCCCAGTACATCCCGGACACTAGTAGTATAAACATAATATCCCCAAAAGTAATTGTGCTAAGCTGATACTGTGCCAGGGTGCCCACCAAAATATTGGTGCTCCCCAAAATGCCACAATAGAAATAATTATCTGCCAGAGCACACTTAGTAGTAATAATGCCCCCATAGTGCCCATACTAGTAATCATGCTCCCTATAGCCCCCCAGTAGTCATAGTAAAGCTCACCATAATGCCCCCTTGTAGTATTAATTTTCCTTATAATATGCCAATAAAAGAAATACCCCCACTTAGTGCCCACAGTTCAGCTAATGTCCCCATAATGTATGCCACTATTACATACACCTATATAGTGTCCCAGTAAATGCTCCCTTATTGCTCCTTTTCCCCTTCCCCATATTGCCCCCATGATGTGCCAGTATAAAATGCACTATCTTAGTGCCCCCAGCACATGCCTCCATTGTGCTCCTCTCCCCATTCCCCATAGTGCCCCCCATTATTTGACAGTAACATAATCCCCCTTTTTAGTGCTCCGAGAAGATGCCCCTATAGTACTCCTCTTCCCCATAATGTGCCAGTAAAAAAATCCCCCTGCTTAGTGCTACCAGATGCCCCCAAAATGTGCCACTAAAAATTCCCCTTCTTAATGCCACAAGAGGCCCCTATAGTTCTCTCTCCCCTATAGTGCCCCATAATGTGCCAGTTAAAAATGCCTTTTCTTAATGCCACCAGATGCCCCATAGTGCTGCTCTCCCCTATAGTGTCTCCCATGTGCCAGTTAAAAAAAATTGCTTCTTAGTGCCCCCGATAATGTGATTCACGGAAAGCAAAGGGATGCTAAAACTACACTTTATTGTTACATTTTAAAACAGGGGAAGATTTCTGATCCATATAAAGAAGACCAGGGTATGTATACACATCAAAGATACACAAATGCACGTCCTGGTACTTATGCAGTGAGGTCCCTGGAGTGCATGGACCAAACACTGGAGGTGTCAGGCGTCAGGTATGAGACAAATGGTCAAAAGAGGCTGGATGTGGGGGCCTGCCTGCTGAGTAAGGTAAGATTGAGGGCTAATTTTTGCCCCAAAACAGCCAGCCACATGCAGCAGTTCACAGGAGATGCCAGGTGTTCATTAACCCGTACACACATTAATGGCCGAACTAGCGCCGGACGCTGTCACCACGCCAGTGGTACAGCTCTTGCTCTTTAGTGTGCACGGCAGGCAGGGTCTCTGTGCTCCTGATGAGTCTTCTTCTAGACGAAACGCGTTGAGCAGTGGGCAGCCTTTTACAGCCGGTCTTTGAGCATTCTAGGTTTTTAGACCCAGCATCTTCCTTTGGGATTGTGTGCATCCCCCTGGGTGCTTTTTGCGGGTTTTGCACCTCCATTCCCTCCATGGTACCCCCCAGGGGAGTACTTACAAATACTCCCCTCCCTTTGGTGGGGATCCTTGGTTTTTTACTGGGTCTTGATTGTTAGGTGTACGGGTTAATGAACACCTGGCACCTCCTGTGAAGCTGCTGCATGTGGCTGGCTGGTTGAGAATACCTACGTTTGTTTGTTTTTGGCAAAAATTAGCCCTCAATCTCACCTTACTCAGCAGGCAGGCCGCCACATCCAGCCTTCTTTGACCATTTGTCTCACACCTGACGCCCGACATCTCCAGTGTTTTGGTCTTCTTTATATTGATCAGGAATCTTCCCCTGTTTTTTAATGTAACAATAAAGGTGTAGTTTTAGCGTCCCTTTGTTTTCCGTGAATCCTACTTCTTTGAGACGCATACCTCCTTATCTAATTATCCGTGAATTCAGACCCCCTATAATGTGCCAGTAAAAAATAGAGCCCCAAAATGCCCCCATAGTGCTCTATTCTCCCATAGTGCCCCCAAATAATGATCCTATAGTGTTACTCTCCCCTATAGTGCCTCTAATAATGTGCCAGTAAAAAATGCCATAGTGCCCCCCATAATATGCATTTAAAAAAACTCCCCTTTAGAGCCACCAAATGCCCTCATAGTGCCTCCAAATAATGCTCCTATAGTGCCACTGTCCCCTCTAGTGCCCCCCATAATTTGCCATTAAAAAGTCCCCTTTAGAGCCCCCAAATAATGCTCCTATGGTGCCAGTGCCACTAGATGCCCCATATTAATTAGTTTGGCCCCACACTGCCATCCATTTATTTGCCCCCCCCCCCCCCATATTAATTAATTTACCCACCTTACGGCCATCCATTTGCTTACCCCCAAACTGCCCCATATTAATTAATTTACCCCCCATTTGTCCCCACTCTCCCATTAATTTGCCCCCAAATTGCCATCTTCCCCCTCCCCCAGATAAGCACACAAAACACACAAAAAAATAGGCCAACACTTACCTGTGTCCTGGATGGTGAGGCAGGTGCGCGACTCAGATGCGCGATGACATCATTGTGCACGTCGCACGATGATGTCATTGCGCGGCGCCAGGCTTCTACCACCACTTAGGCCTCAGGCCTACTCGGCCCGAAACCTATAGTGGTGATAGGCGGCGGGGCAGAGAACTATGCGCTCCCGTGCCCCGCCGCAGTGCAATTAGAACCAGGGCCGTGCCGCCTGTGCCATCGGTGGTGCGGCCCTGGAGGATAAAAAAAAAAAAAAGAATGGTTATAGGGGGGTCCAGACCCGTTGAACAACCCCCCTGGGTGCGCCACTGGTCCTAGCCCATGTGACCAACATGACATCTCTGGCCTAGGAAGAGGCCATGGCCTCTTCAAACATCTGATCGCCAGGCGTGCCGGGAGTTAGACCCTCACCTATGAGCTGTTGATTAACACTCTGGGGATAGGCCATCAATATTAAACTCCTGGAAAATCTCTTTAATTGGGAAGGAGGGGCAGATCCTTCATCTCTTGGCCAGAGTAGAGACTAGCTACATAGACTCTCTTTTGGTCTAGAGAACCCAGCACGTATGTGCATTTTAAGACCGGCATATTGAATTTAAATAAGAACTGTAATGCTTAATTTCTCCATGGGTGGTGCTGTAGGGAAACTGAGTGCATATTGCTTCACAGATTACAGATGATCGCTGGTAGTCATGGCATCGGGAGTCCCTGTGATCAGTTTATTGTTGAAGGACTCTTCTAACATAGCAGGGTTTTACAAAGTGTGCAACTCCCTTAAAGGGATAGCCTTAAAAGTCAGCTATTAGATACTTCTTATTGAATTACCCAGGAGATGTTTCATGTACAGAGTTACTGGAAGAATGGCAGAGATCCCAGAAGAGAGATTCTGAAGCTATCAGAGCTGGGTTCATATGCTCCCATATTGGATTATTATGCAGAAATTCGATTTTTCATGAGATATGTTTCTCTGCCAGGGAACTTGGTATGTAGCTTTCCAGGTCCCTTCTTAGTAAAGTGAATTTTGGTCTGGACCGACTCTCCAGATTTCTATTTTTTTTTTAAGTTTCCATTATTAGTATTCACTGTGTAATTTACAGACCTGTTACAAGTGGTAAAATCTTGGACATCTGGATTTCTTATAATGTAAGAAATATCTTAAAAATGGGTGACTTGCAGTTTTTGCCTGCTTTACAATAAGTGGCTTAACACATTACTTTCATTAGGAGTCAAAGGCAGAGCAAGGCTTAAATGGAAATGGTCCTGGACCTTATCCTGATGAGCAAATTGGTGGCAATGGCATTGAACAGAGGTATGTACTGCAATTAAATTTGACTGCTAGACTGGAAAAAAGACTGTGTGTGTGTATATATTATAATTTTAGGACCAAAATTCTGACCTATTTAGGTAAGCTTGCGTCATACTGATTATGCATTGAGCTTATGCTTTGGGCCAGGTTTACTAATTAAAATTAGTGCCAAAATCCCACCACATTTGGTGCCTTAGACACTTTTTTCACTTCACTCCGCAAACTGATAGACAGTCCGAGGCAAGGGGTCAGTATGGTAATCAGACACAGATCGGGTCAGGCAGCAGAGAATCTCAGTCAGTAATCAGGCAGAAGTCTGTACACAGACAGAAAATAAAACCGCACACCTTTGCAGGAATAAGCAAGCTAGAATTACCTATTGCTCAGACACTCTCCCACAAGGGAAGGTGCCTAAAATACTCTGAAATGACCAGCCATTGGCTGGAAAAAATCAGAACGTGTGCACACCAGCCCTTTAAGAGATGAGAAGCGTGCACACACCCTATGGGCAACCTGGAGGAGCCTAGCTAGCAAGCACAGGCCATGACCTGCAGGAGATGACAGTGCAGATTATCCCAGTGGCTGGACCCGCTGCAAGGAAGCTGTGGGAGGTAAGTAGGTCCAAGTCACTTGGAGACCATGTTGAGTAGAGCTGGCGCACATGCCCACCTAGGAGATCAGGGAAGTGGGGAGCATGGGCCTCTGACATAATACCCAGTATACTGTAACCTCCAGTCCTAAGCTCCCTATAGGGGCAGCTGCAGGAGTAGAATATCATCCTGTAACTGTACGCGGGATCTTTATCGTGAGGGGAATTCCTAAAGTCTGTTTTGCTTGAGTGAGCATTGGCTTAATATGCAAGAAATGTATCAAACATTGCATGTTGTTTTATTAATTTGGCACATCTTTAAATACTGCTCATTTGTCTAGAGATGTTACTTTAGTTTTTTACACCATCTTTGCACTAGAGTAAGACTGCAGTTTTTTTTTCTTTCCAGGAAATTTTTACAAATTGGCATTTGAAAAATCTGGCGCAAACTTCTTTAATGTAGCTAACCACACACACTTTTCCAATGTGGAGTCAGTGGTGTAAAATCATAAAAACAAAGATAGCTTTGCGACAAATGTTTGCACTTTTTGGTGGCACATTTTTAGTGCAGTGGATTGATTAATTTGCAGGGGATTTGGAGTGGTGCTTTAGAAAAAAACAAAATAAAAATTAAGCTCCAAGCATTATAAAGATATTTAAGGAAATTAATCAGCACAAACATCTGAACATAAAAGTAATGTTGTGTTAAATAGTGTGAAAAGGTGGAGATTCACTTTAAGACTGCAACTAGATTTATCTTTAAAGAGGTTGTCCTATAAAAAATACTGTACGTTTTTCAAATCAGCACCTGGACCTGACTAAATCCTATAAAATCCAATAAAATGTATCTGTATAGCGCCACCTGCTGTTTGTCCTTTCCCTTACTTCTCCTACCACCTTAGTAACATCGATGACACTGTCGCACACACTCAGTTCCTTCCTTCCACCAGCTATATCTACTATTAGAAGCTGTGACAGTTACAGGGAGAGAACTGCAGCAGAAAGGACACCAAACACCCCCCTCCAGAATTGTGAAAGGGAGGGAGCATTGACTGGGAGAGGTACAGGGTTGGTTCACGGCTGAAAAAGATTGTCATGTACTATATGATGCCTGATTTTCATTTAATACATTACTCGTTGTTAGAGGTCGCAATAAAACCTGTACAAGCGTCATAGACGCCTGTACAAGCACTTTTACAATTTGAAAAAAGTCTCATATGTATCAATATGCATAAGGTTTTCATAGGGCAGCTTCTTCCCTGTTTTTCTCTTGGATGCCCTGCCTCCAACTGACTGGCCTCGACTTACGGCTTGGAGCCTTGGATTGTTCACCCCAGAGTCACTGTGTTCTGTTGGGACTGTGCCCTGGCTGTTATCCTGTGAGGGTCTCGGTCAGCTCAGGGGAAGCAGGGAGTGTAAGTCGCACAGAGGCTCTGGCGCCCTGTCAGACATGGGAGACATGAGACACCGGCAGTGAATGCAGCCTACCCCCACACTGACCCTGCATATTCTGGGGGTAAGAGACCTGGGCACAGTGCTCCGATACTGTACTGAGAGCAAGGGTGCACACTCAACCCTACAGGGCCCCTTAAACCTACATTCTGTGCCACCCTTACCCTACGGAGCTCGCTGTTTCTCTCTAGACCCAAATTATATAAACCTATATACCGTGCCACCCTAAACCTACATGACGTCATACTATGTCACCCGGAACCTGCAGAGCCCTCAGTGCTACTGTAAACCTACATAGAATCATACTGTGCCACCCTAAACCTGCATAGTGTCCTATCTGACACTGCTGTGGAGGGGGAAGCTTACAGACCCACGGCGCTGATGCTCCGAATTTTGTACCAAGTTGCAAAATGGATCGGCCCCTGACCTCCTTTGATGCCGAGTGTGACGTTGTTTCCAGCTTTAGTTGACGGAGGAATGACTTTAATAGTGAGTCTACTGCTCACATCTATACAGACAAGAACTAATGGCACTGTCATAGAAGCCGCACGTATGGCTGTTATTAGGTATTGCTATGGAAGCATGGTGTATGGCTTTGCTATGGTGGCACTGTCGTGGAAGCACTGTGTATGGCTCTCTTATGGTGGTATTGCTATGGAAGCACTGTGTATGGCTCTCGTATGGTGGCATTACTATGGAAGCACTGTGTATGGGACTGCTATGGGGGCATTGCTATGGAAGCACCTTGTATGGCTCTGTTATGGTGGCACTGTTATGGAACCACTGTGTATGGCTCTGTTATGGTGGCACTGTTATGGAAGCATGGTGTAAGGCTCTCTATGATGGTGGCACTGTTAGGGAAGCACTGTGTATGGCTCTGCTATGGTGGCACTGTTATGGAAGCACTGTGTATGGCTCTGCTATGGTGGCACTGTTATGGAAGCACTGTGTATGGCTCTGCTGTGGTGGCACTGTTATGGAAGCACTGTGTATGGGTCTGCTATGCTGGCACTGTTATGGAAGCACAGTGTAAGGCTCTCTATGGTGGTGGCACTGTTAGGGAAGCACTGTGCATGGCTCTGCTATGGTGGTAGTGTTATGGAAGCACTGTGTATAGCTCTGTTATGGAAACACTGTTTCATTTTGTTATAATAGCAGTGGTCTTATGTTTAGCCTATGATGTTAGATACATTTAAAATTGTCTAAATTTACTATTTATGCTTATAAAGTAGACCAATAATAGTTTCCCTGCATAAAAAGCCACTTCTTAACGTTATGTCTGCCTGCATATTATCTACCCTATTTTCTCCCTATAAGATGCACTTTTTGCCCCTCAAAGTGGAAGAAAATGTCAGTGCGTCTTATGGAGCAAATACTAATGAGTGCTTCCATTATGGTAGCTCTCATTAGTACAGGAGGACCGGGGAGCGGTGATTGCAGCACTCTCCAGGCTCTGTACTCACCGCTTCCTGGTCCTCGGCTACTTGCTGTGCTATGACTGTGCACAGCGCAAAGAGGTAGGTGCACTGTGACCTCGCGCTGTGCGGCATCAGGTCACAGTACAGCACAAAGCAGGAATTGCCGGCAGAGCAGGTGTTGGACACTCAAAGTGGCGGTAGCGTCCAAAGCAGAATTGGAAAGATTGTGGCTCTGAGCTGAGGTCTAATGAAAAATATAGTTTTTTCTTATTTTTCTCCTCTAAAACTTCTAAAATCTGCGTCTTATAGGGCGGAAAAATGCAGTATTTGAATTACTGCAACTTTTGTACTTCTCGTCAGCTAAAACTGCTCCTCATGAATGCTCATAGGAGTATTTTTACTCTTCCAGCTAAAATGTAGTATGACCTCTGCCCATGGGATAGCCCCTTTAAGGGGTTATTTTAAATGCAATAAATGAATTTCTTATCACTTTGCAGTAGCCTGCTGTTAGGCCTGGCAGGATCATTAAACTGTAATGCCATGTAATCTGATTACCATAAAGACAGAGTTATTTTTACATTATATGATTCATAACCTATCACATCTGAGTGCTAGGTATTATAGGAAACCTTATTCTCAATGGAAGGAGTCTGCTGTGAATGAAGGATCAAGTACGGCTAGCTCATTGACAGTTTAACATGCAGGTTTTTGGTATCTTCCCCGGAGACGTCGCTTGCAATAGACAATCAATTAATGCACTCAATGAGTCAGAGCAAATGTATTTTTTGAGCGCACAGCCAAATGCATTTTCCGGTTCATCACGTCATCTTTTTGTATTTGTTTCAGAATAAAAGATGAATCGTCGTCCAGCGACGAGGACCCCAGAGTAGCCAAGCAGAACATAGGCTCCCTGCAATCGAACCAAAGCCACCTCTCATCATCTGGTATTACATATAAGAAGACGCTACGGCTGACCTCTGACCAGCTTGTGAGTGCCACGTACATGTCTGCTCCCAGCAGAACATTAGCATGTAACTAAGAATAGATAGTAGTGGAAGGTATTATTGCAGGCTGTGTACTGTAAACGGTCATTATGTGTCCGGGCTTTCTCACGGATCAATTTTCTCATAATATGTGTCACATTGGGCTGATTAAAGTATATAATCTGCTCCATGTATTTATAGCTTGGCTCCATGACCCCTTAATGGGATGATCTGACACAATATGCTGCAAACGAACATGTCGCAGTAAGAGGATATGAGAATTAGAGGGTGTCTAGAATAGAAAGCAATACAGCTATTAAATACATTCATTTTTAGGTAAGTGTTGGCTGAATGCTCGCTGCAGAAAAAGGCCTCTTTCTGCACATGTCAGCTCCTGTCCATCGCCCTGCCTCTACCACTAATCACTCATCCTCAGTTCATTGTTAAAATTCGTACAGGAGGGAGAGAGGGGACAGATTTTCAGCCTCAGTGATCAGGTTACAGTTGCTGCCCATATAAATAAATGTGGAGGATAGGGGGAGGAAGAAGAGGGAGCAGCTGCAGAATGATAGAGGCAGAAAGCTAGGCTTCCGGACAGAAAGTTGAGGGCTCGTGCAGGATTTGAACCCGGGACCTCTCGCACCCAAAGCGATAATCATACCCCTAGACCAGTGATGGGCATCGTGCGGCTCTCCAGCTGTTGCAGAACTACATTTACCAGCATGCAAAGCCTGTCTATAGCTATCAGCCTACTGCAGGGCATGGTGGGAGTTGTAGTTTAGCAACAGCTGGAGAGCCGCACGTTGCCCATCACTGCCCTAGACCAACGAGCCAAAGACATGATAGAGGCGCAGACCACAGTGCTTCTAGTACATGTTCTATGTCACACTAGTGCTAGAGTAGCCCACACACTGCTCAGTACCTCTGTGTAATGTCCTCCATGCTGCTTCTGCATGTGAGAGACGAGGGGAGCAGGGTCTCCTGTTTTCTGTGTGTTTTGTATGGGAGACATTAAAGCAGCTAGTCTCCATCCGTTACACCTTGTATGTGGCTGTAAAAGAAATAAAACAATTGTATGTGCGGTGTCAACTTTACAAATGATTTCTGTGTAAATCCAAGGCAGGAGGATTAAAGGGAAATGTGTAGAACCTATAGAAATGCTGCCATCCACCCTTTGGTGTTTGTGCCCCTCCATAGGTTGCCTATATTCTGCAACTGGGCAACTGCTCTCCAGAAAAAAATACCAACAAGAAATTTAATATTTCTGATATTGCAAACTAACATTGGCTCTACAGTAGAATGAAAAATGGTGACTATGCTTCGGGAAGTTTTGCTTTATCCTCCCAGTGAATACCATCTAAATTACAAACCGCAAGGTTGGAACATAGAAATGGAGCCATTATCCTAGAAGCAGTGGGCTCTTGTTAGTGGAGGTTCACACTTTGTGACTAGCGTGCAGAGTCTACATATAATTGGTCTGATGTCAGATGGGAGTGCATTAGGGATGTCCATTAGATATATCAGTGTACAGTACAGGAAGTAAATTGGTATGTCTGGTGAAAGGGGCCGCAGCCAGTAATGAGTCACAATCGAATAATCTGTATCCTCGGAGTAAGGAGATTTACAAGAAATGTTTGATGTATGAGAATAAAAGATTTATGAAGAGTTAGTCTTCACGCACTGTGCACATAACAAATGCCCTTGGTTTGGCTTCACATAATTATGGTAGGTTTTGACTGATGAATATTGCTTTTTGTATTGAAAATGGCCACCGTAAACAGAATAGTTTCATAGGTACTGTCGAATTCACCTTCAGGATTTCCCTCTACTTTGGCCAAATGTAAAGGGGTTGTGCAGTGCAAAGATATTGATGACCTATCCTGTTTGAAGGGGTAGCGGTGCCACATTCACTTGAATGGGACAAGCCATTGTAATTACACTGCGCCACCTCTACAAGTAAGACAACGTACAGGTAATTTTGAAGCAGAAACGGCACAAGCACGAACGAGCGCCGCTGCCCCTTCAAACGGCTGATCGCCAAGACCCCTATGCCGATCTGAAACTGATGACCTATACTAAGGATAGGTCATTAGTATCTTTTCATGGCACAACCCATTGGACGGCTTAGGTCATGTCCGGATAAAGCTGCCTACAATAAGTATCTAACATCTTCCTTGTACTTTTGTTGAACATATGCTAAAAGTATGGTCAATAATTCCAATGTGTGAAGGGAGCGGGCTGGGTGAAACCGGAAGCGCTTTTATTGAACATTTTCTGCAAATGACAAATAAATGACCTTCAGTCTGAGAGACAGGATAGTAACAAGATATTCTGTCCTCCAGGAACCAAAGGTCTGTGTTTTAAATTCCCCCCTGCTATTAGGAGTGCCATGTCATTCAGGCTCCAAGCACTCTGCTGCCATCTACTGGCGATTTGGTAGAATTGCCGTGAATTTGGCTTTTCTATTTATTACAGCCATACTCTTGGATTGTTGAAACTATGAATGTAATAGGTATTAGTTTATTTTTATGAGGTGCCTATTTTTGACATACCTTACACTTTCTTGTTGCTATTCTCCTCTAGGCAGGTGTTGGGTATATCCTAGTATCTCCACTTTGACAGGACCAGGCAGTGTAAACGTCATCACAACTGGCCCTGTCAGTCAGAGTGCAGAGGGTGCAGCAGAGACAGCGGAGCCTCTAGGTGTAATGGCCACGCCCCCATTGCTCCTAGAGGTTAATTTGCATATATTAAAACATCATGGTTCTCAGCAATACGGACACATATGAACATGGGACCAACACTCATGCCTTAGACTTCCAAGCGAATGTGCAACAGGTCGTCCAGTGTCATAAATACAAATCTGCTGACAGATGCGCTTTAAATCCGTGCACTGCTTACAGTGGGGGTATCATATTTTGTCCAGAGTAATCTATTGGATGGAAAATAATTGCTGGTTGGTTATGATGCTCAGTGCATGTATTAAAGCTTTAAATATGGCGTTTGTGGGATCCTGATAATGTGCTTTCTATCAACCTGATTTCCATTGTTATATTCTAAAACCGTGGCTGTATATACTCAATACAAAAATAAAATGGGTAAAAACTATACATGATATCTATCCAACCAGTTTGCTATTTTCTGGCCCTTGTTATTTTTAAACGTTCTGATGGGATGGATCATGGAATGTGTTCTGTACACCACCGCTGACTGCAATTATATTCTGTTTCAGAAAAGTCTGAAGCTGAAAAATGGTCCAAATGACGTTGTGTTCAGCGTTACCACTCAATACCAGGGAACGTGTCGCTGCGAGGGCACCATTTACTTGTGGAACTGGGATGATAAAATCATCATTTCTGATATTGATGGAACAATTACCAGGTAAGTTCTTTGTGAAGTGTGGAGTTACTTGCAGAATGTGGAGCTTCTGTTACTGTTCTTCCTTTGATTGCCTTTTCAGAAAGTGTCTTGTGCCAGCTTCTGTTCATTTCTAGAATTGATTATTTTTCTTACAGTTCCTTGTCTGCAGTGCCTAAACACATATCTAAATGGCCATAACAAAAAACTTTCACATTACGTGATCGGTTTAAGGTCTCTCCACTGGAGATGAGGTCATTCTTATCAGAGGATTTTTTTAGAACTTGTTATTGTACTTGCTATGATACTATAAAGTATGCTACCATAAGTGTATACAGTAATAACTCCAGATTGTTTATAGGAAAAAGGGGCAATTGCCTCTGGACCTCCTTCACTCTGCCCCTGTTATGATCTTAAAGTACTGTCCCAGTTTTGGTATTATTTAGGAACGGTATGGTAGTGTTATTTGGATGCTACATAACCCTCTTTTTTGACTCTATATGGTGCTCTTCTGTGTTGACTGTATGGCACTATTGAAGGAGGACTGGAATTATATGGTGCTCTTGTTTTGGTAGTAAATTACATTGTTTTTAGACTTCTATTACTTCTATTAAGTATTATGCCTCCTGAAAAATTCCCCAAAAAATTACAGAGACCCCACATAACTTTGCCCCTGAGTCAGAGACCTCCATGGACCTTCCTCTGGCCCAGGATGTACTATTGCATTGCAGCAACATGATCAATCATGGATCACAGGACTCCGATCTTGATCCTGAGGGGGTCCCCAAGTCCCTTCTCTGATTAGACTGGTAGTGCACATGTGGGTTCACCACTCCTTTCACTCCTTTAGAACTGAATTGACAGTGCTGGAGTGGTGGACCAACATGTGCATTGCCACTTCATTCAGAGAGAGGTCTCATAGCCCCTTTGTTCTCAGAATCGTAGGGGTCTCAGTTGTTGCATCCCCCATGATGATGATATTTATCACCTATCCTGTGGATCTTTGGGGATAAGTTTTATAGTAGAAAAACTCCTTTAAGATGGCGCAGCACATGAACCAGCTCAGTCCAGCGTTGTGTGTATATTTCTGTTGAATGAAATCACTTTTACACATTTCCTACAAGTATGTTAATGTGTTGTATGTTATTCACTTTCAGATCAGATACATTAGGTCATATTTTACCAACTTTAGGAAAAGACTGGACTCATCAGGGTATTGCAAAACTATATCACAAAGTTAGCCAGTGAGTATTCCAGCAGTATTCTTAAATAGTTTTTCTGTCTTTCTATAGTTCGTGAGAGCTTAAATTCACATTTATTTGTAGAAATATTTATGATTTCCCATGTTGGGATGTTGGGGTCTATAGGACATGTTATCACACTTCTGGGGCTTGTCCACACTGTAATGGCAAATTGAATGAGTCTCTCATCAACCATTCCTGATTCTTACCAGATCATGGAGTCATATATGGACCTTTGAAGTCTGTTTTTGACACGTGTATTAGGCCTCATGCACACGACCGTTGTTTGATTCCGTGTCCGTTGCTCCGTTTTTCGTGATTTTCTGCGGACCCATTGGTTTTCAATGGGTCCGTGGAAACCTCGGCAAATTCACCGTTTGTCCTCTGTGTCCGTGGTCCGTGATTCCAGTCCGTCAAGAAAATATAACCTGTCCTATTCTTGTCCGTGAAAAACGGTTCACGGACCCATTCAAGTCAATGGGTCCGTGAAAAAATGCGGATGGCCATCCGTGTGTCATCCGCGTTCCGTGTCCGTTTTTTTTGCGGATCCCTTGGCAGGCACTTGGGAAAAATTGTCAGCCTGTCTTTTGGTAAAATCTTTTGGGTCATGTCCGCTAAAAAAACTGGAAGACACACGGAAACACAACGGAAGGCAAAAACGGACACGGATCACTGAACAACGGAACCCCTTTTTGCGGACAGCATAAAAAAAACGGTCGTGTGCATGAGGCCTTACCGTGAATTCTGAGATACAAGAATAAATAGGCTTAACACTGCTTAGATGCATAAGTAGTAAAGTAAGTAACTGTCACCAAAGCCTTGGACAAATGATCGAGCTTCCCATCAACCAGTACTCAACATGGCACCTGGCTGACACCCATATGATACAAAGAGACGCATCTTAGACCCGTCTTACTCTTTGTTACATAGCTCGGGCCCCTCCTAAAGTTCTTTAGTGTGCAGTAAGCACGTACAGTTACTTAAGAATTGGTATGTGGTACAGCTAATTAACTACATTACAAGGAATTAAAGGCAAAGAATCCTAAATACCTTGTCACACAACATGCCAGAATATTTTATAGATTCTAAATTTGGTACTTTAAATTCACCTTCCATTATAACTTTTATTCTCATGAAACAGAAACGGTTATAAATTCCTCTACTGCTCCGCGCGGGCTATTGGAATGGCTGACATGACCCGAGGATACCTGCACTGGGTTAATGAACGTGGCACAGTCTTACCGCAAGGACCTGTCCTACTAAGCCCTAGTAGCTTGTTCTCTGCACTGCACAGGTGATGGCGCCAGATGTCAACTTTATAATGACTTAAAAAAAACTGTTTTTTCTTGTGTTTTATTTTCCATATTAGCCTGATGCTTCTAATATAAGAACTCATGAACATAGCAAAATGATGGATGTGTATTAAAGTGTATGGAGCCTCACTGAACCTCAGTATGCCTCCGATTTCATACGCAATATCGACAATAATGAAGTGCATTACAGAGGCATCCTATGGCGGCATGCAATGTCCACCAAACAGGCTTCATTGCGTAACTAATCCAAAAACAAATACATGGTGGTCCGTAGAAGATGGAGCCAAATTTGATGGTTGTAGTCTACGGTTATGATAGGGCTTTGGAAAAGTTTTGGATTTATACCTCTCTTGTTCAAATTATTTTATTGTTTTTTTCCTTTTTTGTTTTCTTATTACAGGGAAGTAATAGAAAAGAAGCCAGAGAAATTCAAGATTGAGTGCTTGACAGATATTAAACATCTCTTTCACCCAAACACCGAGCCCTTCTATGCTGCTTTTGGAAATCGACCTACAGTAAGTGCATAGTCATTGGTTGATATGGTCATATAGTAATGTGACATCCCTGTATGGGCGTCATGTCATCTTCAGATAAGACATTATGATAAGTCTGTATTAATGGCATTTTACAGGATTAAAAAATAGGGTAAGAGGTTTTTTTTTAAGTTTCTGGACCAACACCGCTCTTCTCCATGGGCTGTGTCTGCTGGCACGTTCACAAGGAACTTGCTGATATATTGGGTGCTTGAATTTAATCGCTATCTCCCTGCTCCTGAAACTCGGTAAACAATATGGTCATGGTGATGATCACATCATACAGCACTGGAGTCCTAGGAAGATGGGGACATGAACATGATGTCATAAAGATGTCATGCCACTGGGGTGGTTCGTTGTTGATACCACTTCATGGATTTGGGGAGTTGGACATACAATATATTAGTAAGTTGCTTCATTTTTGTTAGAGGTTATCCGGGATTTTTATATTGATGGCCTAGCTTTAGGATAGGTCATCAATACCAGATCAATGGGGGTCCGTCTTCTGGCAACACCGCCTGTCAGCTATTTGAAGAGGCCACTGAGCTTACCAGAACTCACTTGAATGGGACTGACATGTGACAGTCTTCAAAATTAGACTTCACAGCTAAGACAGTAACCCGTCAGAGGGTCCAGTTACTAGAGGTAGTACATTACCAACTCATATTTCACAGACTACTACCCTATTAAAGGGTAAGCCTTTAATATTAATCCATTAAAAAATATCCCAGAATAGTGAATTATCATGAAAATAATAACAAAGAAATCCACAATGGTACATAGGGCAGTTAGATAGATACGGGTCAGGGTAGGTTGATGAATAGGGAATTGTCCCTAACTTTCACCCTATGCTGTAAATCCTGCCTATAAAACGGAATAGCCGCCACGATAAAGGCAATCCAGTGTCAGAAACCTCCTGCACGCCCCAGGATGGCCCTGATTGGGGATGACTGGCCCACTCCTATAAGGTGGCCTCTAACAACGTTCTATATCAACTACCACAGGTACACAAAATAATAAAAAGATATAAACATCCCAATATAAAAGGATAAAAACAATATCAAAACTCCAGATACGACACCATTAACATATTTGCCAAATCAATTATTGGTGCAATGATCAGATTTGTACTCAATTTAATGCATCAGTCCCTTAATGTCTAAGTCCCAAGGGCTCATCAGGGGACAAAATGTACACTTGGGATAGTGTTACCAATTCGGCCAAACTAATTCAAAGCCAAAGGTAATGGTTCATATACACACTGTGTTTGGTTTTGGGAACCCTTATCGATCACCAGGAAAGTCACAGCTATCCATACATTTCCCTGTGTAGTGGCCATTCACATGAATAGCCAACCAAGTAGTAACTGTTCTGTCTGGCGAGGGAGTTCTCCTTAACTAGTGTGAATGGGAGGAGGTTGCTTTCACAAAAACCCCATGTAGGTCACAATTTGAAATAATTTTTTTTGATGCAGTGACCCTAAACGCTCAATTCACATCTTCTTTTTTTTTGCATACTGTGGGTGTATAGGTTGAAATATACACCTGAAAAATTGGCCAAAACTTGACCATAAGCTTATTTTTCCAATATATACGTTTTGATACCTCTGTATCCGTCCTTCATTTGAAAACATATATGTTTTGTCACATTATCTTGTTTATTCTGCAGATGTGGTAAAAAAAAAAGTATACATTTAACGTATGCAGATGTAGCCATTACGTTTGCATACACCGTCCATACATTGTAGAGTACACTACTACATACGCAAACGCAGTGTCAGGGGAAAAAAAGGAGAAAAAAAAAGCCACTGTGTAAGCGCCAACCCACTTCTACGTAAAAATTTGGAAACAAAAGGTGGGGACAGACACTAGTGATATCAGTATGACGGTATGTGCTGTTTATTATCTTAAAAGAGAAGTGTTACCACCTAAAATACAATAAAATGTTCAATGTTTTAAAATTACTGTAATAAAAATTATGAACCAAGAACTTGCTTCACCAGGGAGGTGCTTTGTGGGATAAACTCAAGACACCCACAAAACGACCCTCCCTCGCCTGGATCGCTTGTAGTATCTCAGTAAGAACGGCAGTTCCACATCTGGTGCTTCTGGTAAGATCCTTTTATTAGTATCACAGGCTCAACGCGTTTCGGGGTCTTATTTAATCTCCCTTCATCAGGAGCAGTCACAATGAATAAAAATACATAGGAAACAAGCATGATGTGCTGAGAAATATTTATAATGACATGGTTGCCCGCCAAAAACGTAATTTCCGGTTTTGCAGTCCAAGGTGGAACGCACACATCTTTATTACATACAAAAAATATTTTAAAAATGGTGGATTCCTTGGTGAGGAACTGGAGGGGTAAGTACAGGGAGGAGTATTGGGAAAAAGGGGGTGCCTCGTGGTATGCCCGAGTCTCGGTCCCGCTTGGTATAAGCGAGCGGGGCCAGAAGTGGTGGCACCACCGTTCCTGCAGTTGGAACACAGGCCTGAGATGCAGGACTTCGGCCTGTGTGGAACGCACAGGTGGAGTGCGCCTGGGTTCTTGGGCATCTCAGAGGAGAGCGCATCTAAGTGCCAGTGTTCTGCCAGATCTCTATAGATTGCCGAAAGTCTATAGCGGAAGTCACGTGGTGCGCTGCGCAAGTGCACAAGCGCACTTCCACGAATCATCACTGCAGCCTCCATTAAAGTACATCGCGCACCGCGCGTGCGCACAATTAAGGGTATAGAGACGTCTTAAAGTGACAGTCATCTCCAGTAAAATGCAGGATCTACATTAATTTGTACCCTCGCGGGCTCGCTTCGCTCGCCACGCATCGGGCTTGGCCTCGTTGCGCTCGGCATTTAGTAAAACTAAGAAAGAGACTCTGTTTCTTTACCATCCATTTCCTTTTTTACTATCAATGGCGGCATAGAGTTAGTTTTACTAAATGCTGAGTGCAGCGAGGCCGAGCCCGATGCGTGGCAAGCGAAGCGAGCCCGCGAGGGTATAAATTAATGTAGCTTGAGCGCTGGGGGGAGCTGTACTTTAATGGAGATGACTGTCACTTTAAGAAGTCTCTTTACGCTTAAGTGTGCGCATGCGCGGTGCGCGAACTGCTGCAATGGAGGCTGCAGGAATGATTCGCGGAAGTGCGCTTGCGAAGCGCACCACGTGACTTCCGCTATAGACTTTCGGCAAACTATAGACTTTCGGCAGAACACCGGTGTGGAGGAGAAATAAAATAAATAAAATAAACAAAAAACCTCAGAATATGCATGGTGGGATGAATGTTAATGTCTAGTGGGTGTTACCAAGTATGAGAAAAAAGAGGAAAAATGAAATTGGACGGATGAATGAATGAGTAGATGTGAAATGAATGCGTTAAAGAATGGAATATGCTGTGTAAACATTAGGATGGATGTATATATAATAATATAAGAATGGATGGATATAATATTTAAGGATGGATATAAGAATGGATTGATGTATATATAGGAAAAAAAAAAAAAGTATGTCCATAGAGGGGCTTCAGACAAAGGGGAGGACTCAATGGGATGATTATTGGTTGATAAAACCTGGGTCGCCTTTAGGATCAAGATAAAATTAAATTAAAATGCATACATGTCTAGAAGAAAATGTATATATAAATGTATATAAAAGCACGTATGTGCAGTATCTGCATTATTTTTGTTGTAATTGTGTAAAAAAGTTCATAAAGCGCGTCGAAGTGTAAAATAAAATAAACATAGATAAATTGATCGGTAAGGTAATTCATGGCTGATAAAAGTTGATCACCGTTATATTCCACCTGCGGAACCGGAGGTGCCTCCACTTCTGGCCCCACTCGCTCATACTGAGCAGGACCGAGACTCGGGCATACCACGAGGAACCCCCTTTTTCCCATCACTCCTCCCTATACTTGCCCCTCCAGTGCCTTACCAAGGAATCCACCATTTTTAAAATATTATTTGTATGTAATAAAGATGTGTGCGTTCCACCTTGGAACGCAAAACCTGAAATTACGTTTTTGGCCGGCCCTTTCCGCCTTTTTGGCAGGCCACCAGGTCATTATAAATATTTCTCAGCACGTCATGCTTGTTTCTTAAGTATTTTTATTCATTGTGACTGCTCCTGATGAAGGGGGATTAAATAAGATCCTGAAATGCGTTGAGCCTGTGATTCTAATAAAGGATCTTACCAGAAGCACCAGATGTGGAACTGCCATTCTTCCTAAGACCCTACGAGCGATCCAGGCGAGGGAGGGTCGTTTTGTGGGTGTCTTGAGTTTATCCCACAAAGCACCTCCCTGGTGAAGTGAGTTCTTGGTTCACAATTTTTATTACAGTAATTTAATTTTGAAACATTAAACATTTTATTGCATTTCAGGTGGTAACACTTCTCTTTTATTCTAATAGACAGCACAGCACATACAGTCATACTGATATCACTAGTGTCTGTCCCCACCTTCTGTTTCCAAATATTTTACATAAAAGTGGGTTGGCGCCTACACCGTGGCCTTTTTTTTCCTCCTTTATTCCCGACACTATGTTTACGTATGTAGTAGTGTACACTACATATATAGCCACTACCGGCAGCCTTCTCCGCTCTTACTTTATAACCCTCCTGATCATCGTCCTTCCTTCCTCTGGCGCCCTGTGGTCACACTCTGACCTTCTTGGCTTCCCTCCAAGAAGCTCTGTGACTAACATTCTCTCTTTTTTTTGGAATTGTCTTCCTCTCCTTACTGTCTATACATTGCCTATTGATTTCAATAAAAAGAAAAGTATACGTTGAGCACGAGTTTTGGCAAATTACTAAGACGCTTAGTAGACTACGCTTTTCTGGACTTTGAAAAGAAGAATAGGATGAAGACGTAAACGCACCACAATGGTTGCCCAAAGTACACTATTTCTGCATGCGTCATGATTATGAGTCAATGTACACAATGCGCATGTTTTAGCACTATAAGAATGTAAAGATGTGATTGTCAGATGTAAAAAAAAAGATCTGAACTGCATTAAAGAGGAGCTGCTTCCTCTTTATTACACTCCCTGTTGTCTTGGAAGTGCAGTGTGATTACAAGTACTCTCTCCATTCACTTGAAGGAGATGATGTGCAGTGTAAAAAAGAGGCAGCAGCGTTTACATGGTGCACCACTTGCTCTTCAAACAGCCGATCAGTGGGTGAGCAGAGGAGTGTGTGGTTCAGAGAAGTAGAGCTGGTATTTGGGTTGCATCCCCCTAGATCAGTGGGGTCACTGAAACCAGACCAGAGAGCCATAGACTGCAGGGAGCAGCCAGACCGTGAGAGATGCAACAAAGCAACTGGTGACATATGTCTGCAGAGGTCTTCAGCAAAAAGCAGGAGGCACCTGATGAACCAATAGTATGGCTAACTACAACATCAGAGATGGTGGTGTTATAATGGAGTACAGATAATGTGTTGTGTTGACTCCAGAGACTGTTATAGGAGTCAAGCACCTGTTCATCCTGTTACATACCTAAGAAAGTGCTTCTAGACCCTCATTTTAGTGATTGGTGGGGGTCTGAGAACTCCGAAACACACACTGCCTGGTGCCTTTGATATGTCACTATGAGATATCTATGAAGTTTTTCAAAAGTGCAGGTGCTCTGGGATGGGATTTTTCAGAGGAAGCCATGGTCAACCAGACATTTTCCGTGCTTCAGTGAAAATGTAGCGGCTATTCTTACAGAGCTTCTCTCCATTTTGACTCACAGATGAGGTTCCAAGCAGCCAAAGTTTTCTCTATGATATCCATATGCCCTAACAGAGCATGTAGACAAGAGGGTTGTCTCCATTAGACCACATCACTAAGAGCCAAGGCATAAAAACACTGATGAATGACCTGCATTTACACATCTCAACACCTGCCTAGGGGAGAATAGTGACAAGGAAGCCTCAGGAAGATGTTGGGTACCAAATTGTAGGCATCGTCATCTAGACATGACCTACATGGTCCAGTTGGCTGTGCTGTGCAAAGATATTGATCAATTTCAGATCGGCATGGGGGCTTGGTGATCAGCTGTCTGAAAGGGCAGCAGCGCTCGTTCGTGCTAGAGCTGTCTTTGCTTCAGAATTACCTGTACGTTCTCTTGTATTGGCGGCGCAGTGTAATTACAACAGCTTGTCACATTCATGTGAATGTGGCACCGCTAACCCTTCAAACAGCTGATCAGCAGGGGTGCATGGAGTCAGACCCTCACCGATATTGATGACCTATCCTGAGGGTAGGTCTTCTGCCTGCACAACCCGTTTAGGGTGGCCATACACAGCAGACAGAAGTTGGTGGATGGTGGAACAGCAGTTGAACAATCATCTGGTGAACAGTGGTTTCGCAGACACGGCCATACCCATTTTTGTCCATATTGGCTATTGTTTGAACTAGCCGTACATGTTTTTTTGAAACCCACTACTCTCTCTTGACCTCTGCGCAGGTCACAGAGTATGCCTAGAAAAGTCTCCCATAGAAGTCCATTGGGTTATCTCCTGTCCATTGTGTCTATGGCCCAAGTCACTTCTCTCAAATGACAGGATGTCTTAAAGGGGTTATCCAACCCTTATAATGCTCAGGCCCCTCATACAGGTTATACTTACCCTCCTCCCCGGCAACCGCATCGCACCGGATGCCCACATGACCACTGCTGCATTTCCCAGTCGCGCAGATCAAAATATCAGGCTATTGGGGGGGTTTCAGCCAATAGCAGGCCACAATGGGAACGAGTCTCTCTAACATCACAGGTGACGCTATGGAGGCTCGTCCCCACTGCTGCCCGTGCTGGCATCAGGAGCGATGCGGGTTCTGGGGAGTGGGGTAAGTATAGCCTGTATGAGGGACCCGGGCATTAGGGGGGACATTATAGGGGTTGGATAAACCCTTTTAATGTATTTTAGCCCTAGTAGCCAGTGTGAAATTATAGGATTATATACAATTGCTTTTAATATAGAATGGAAAAAAAATATTTAAAATAAAAATGTGATTTAAAATATAGGGCATATTCTGATGACCTATTCCCTTTAAATTTCACCCGTGAACAATTATTTTGGTTTAAATTGACATTTTAGTTTAGTTTCCTTATTGAGTTGAATCCAGCATAATTCAGGTTTCTTACTACACGTTCTGTGGTTAATCTCCGCGCAGCACAGCGGGGTCGTCCTCGGTAAGAAAATGAAGCAGTATTTCTTATGTGAAGCCATGAGCCCATGTGCATGTTAATATTTTATGCATCCACCTCCTATAAAACGCAGTTACATCCACACAGCTTATCGCTCCCCGCGGTAACAAGATCGGGGGTTCTTGGCAGGATTAGATCTCGCTGAATAGGACAGAGATTCAAACACTTGTATTAATCCAATAAGACCCGTCTGTGAATTTACGACATTGTCCAAATAAAATCCAAGCACTTGCGCAGATTTAGAGAATATTTATCGAGTAATCCACGGAACCTTTTTATTGGACTTTTTCTCATTCTGTGTTTTTATCTGCTTAGACGGAGGACTTCTCTTTATGATGTGATAAATCAGTAGAAAGGCTCTGAACTTGCTGGAGTTGACGCCATTATTGCTCTGTAAAACTGTCAGCTCCGTAAACTAATATGCGTTTTTTTTATGATTTGCACAGGATGTTTATTCATATAAGCAAGTGGGAGTTTCTTTAAACAGAATCTTCACCGTCAATCCCAAAGGAGAACTCATTCAGGAGCACGCAAAGACCAACATCTCCTCGTGAGTATCTGTTCCATGAGAACGTGGAAAATATGGTGATGGGGAATGCCATATTTAGGAAGCCTCGGATAAATGGCTTCTACAGGAGGTTATCTCTTCTGACATACACTCTATCACATGGTCGGACCATGCCCCTATTACATTAACGCTAGTAGTACACTATTCTAATCGTATTTATTCCCCCTGGAGAATGAATAACTCTCTTCTTCAGTCTGCATCAATCCTAGATAGCATTAGCCTCTCAGTCAAAGAATATTTCTTACTTAATGACAACAATTCAGTATCAGACACAACCCTTTGGTGTGCTCATAAGGCATACATTCGTGGCCAGTTTTTAAAACATGCTTCTATTCAGAAGAAACTGAGACAAAAAACTATTGATTCCTTGACCTCACTAATTTGTGAATTGGAAAAGAAACATAAAGCCACCCTTGACCCACTTATTGGTTCTCAGTTGAAGAAAGCCAGGCACAACTTATATCTACACTGTCACAATAGATATGAGTTCCATCTCCGTAAACTGAATGCAGAACAGTATTGGCAAGGTAATAAAGTATCCAAATTATTGGCTAATAGAGTTAAAAGAGAGACTAAGACCAAAATTCCCTTTTGCTCAGTCCTTCAGGAGACAAAATATTTAATCCTAAGGTAATAGCGGATGAATTTGCATCCTTTTATTCTAACCTTTACAATCTTAAAGAGTCCAATGATACCACACAACCCAATTTGTCCACCATTTCCTCATTTCTAGAAGGTATAAATCTCCCATCGCTTTCTAAAAACCAATTAGATGAACTTAATAGAGATATTACTGAACTTGATGTCATTAAAGCTATTTCTTCACTGAAATTAAATAAATCTCCGGGCCCCGACGGGTTATCTAACGAATATTATAAAACCTTCTCGTCAATCCTGTCTCCTTATCTAGTTCGCACTTTCAACTGTTTAGCTATCATGGAATCTGCTCCCAAGGATATGCTTCATGCCCTTATTGTTACATTACCTAAGCCAGGTAAATCTACTGAAAATCCTGCTAATTTTAGACCCATATCTCTTTTAAACTCAGATATTAAAATATATGCAAAAATTCTAGCAGACAGATTAGCTAAAATTCTCCCAGCGCTAATTAATAGTGATCAAATAGGATTTGTTACTAATAGACAGTCATCGGATGGGACTAGGCGCTTCATAGACCTTCTGGACGTGGCTAGAGTGTCCCAAACGCCTTCTCTGATCCTCTCCCTGGACGCGGAGAAGGCGTTTGATAGAATTCATTGGAGCTTTGTCCGAGAGACCTTAAAAAATTTGGCTTTCAGGGCTTTTTCTTACACGCAGTAATGGCATTGTATTCTCACCCCAGCGCATCAGTTTATGTCTCTAGTTTCTTGTCTGCGCCATTCAATATATCCAATGGTACCAGACAAGGATGTCCCATATCTCCTTTAATATTCGCTCTTTCAATGGAGCCATTCGCAGAACACATTAGGAATCATTCAGATATACATGGCCTGAAGGCTGGTGTACTAGATCATAAAATAGGTCTGTTTGCAGACGATGTGCTTATTATCACCTCTAATCCGTTAACATCCCTGCCTGTAATTAACGACATCATCCTTAAATTTGGACAAGCATCATACTACAAAGTGAATGTCAATAAATCTCAAATGCTAAGCTTAGGCCTTTCACAACGTATTATGACTGATATATCAAACTCTCAGAGCTATGTATGGGCAACTGAGTCACTTACGTACCTAGGCATAAAACTTGCTTATCCCTCTAGTAACCTATTTAAATATAATTACTTACCACTTATTGATAAAATTAAGACCAGTCTTGAAAGTCTTCGTCTTCAGTCGTTGTCCTGGTTGGGAAGAATGGCAGCTATAAAAATGGTAATTCTCCCCAAAATCTTGTACATTTTCAGGAACGTGCCAATCTGGGTCCCAGACTATTTTTTGAAAAACTTCAATCATTAATTAACCTTTATTCCTGGAATAAAAGGAAATCAAGGGTTAAGGCAGCCATTCTTTTTAAACCTGTTAACCAAGGGGACTCAATTTTCCTTCTATATCTCATTATTACAAAGCAACTGTTTTAGCCCAGCTTAAGAGCCTACTCCAAAATGATACTTCTAAAAATGGGTTCTTATCGAACAAGATATCCTCTCTCCACACAGCACCTACATTCATCTCTTGGCGAACAGTATATTTTGCGTGTCTAGACCTTCCCCTTTTCTTACCATACAAGCTTCTTTTAAAGTTTGGCATAATATCTCCAATTCGGAAAGACGAGTTCCAATTTCGTTGATGGACGCCCCAATCTCAATATTTGAGATAGCAATCCCGGACCTTTTTTGCGCTTATGGTCTACTGCGGGACTCACAAAAATTTCCCAATTATGGAACCAGGGAATTTGGTGGATTTTGAATTCATTCATAGGTCCTTCAATATCCCCCATACAGATTTTTATAAATTCTTACAAATTAGGCATCTATTGCTCGCCAAACATAACTTTACCTGTTCGCCAACAGATAAGAGGCTTCACGATTGGTTGTTCTCAGCTAACCCTAAGGTCAGAGGAATTACTATGGGTTACCAACTTCTAAAAATTAACAATAATGATCCCTTATCCAAACTGATAGATTTATGGAATTTAGATCTAAGCACACCTGTGTCTGACCAAGAATGGTTGGAGGCTTACACCTCTATTCCTAAATATTCTAGATGCGTGGACCACCTAGAAAGCGCTAGGAAAATAATGTACAGATGGTACAAAACCCCCATCTCTATTCATAACATCTACCCAGATTTCCCCCCACTTTGCTGGAGATGTCATAAGGAAACAGGATCTTTCCTTCATATGTGGTGGTCATGTCCTCCTGTTAAAAGTTTATGGGTTAAGGTCTTCTCTTGTATTTCCTTACTCACGGGAATTCAAATGTTACCTTCTCCAAAGTTGGCAGTGCTATCAATAGGCCTAAGTTCCTTTCCCAGAATCTTAAGAACTGTGATAATTCATATTATTATTGCTACTCGTAATAAAATTGCACTTTCTTGGAAATCTGATGACCTTCCAGATATTAGAAGGATTTATAGGTCAGTCGATATTAACTGTATGTATGAAAATATTTGGGCCTCAACCAGGCTACAAAAATCACAATTTAGGCAAGTATGGGATGTTTGGCTATCAAGTTCTTTCTGCCAGATTGATCCAAATTCAGATATCCGTAAATGAGGTCCATATGTCTGAAATGTAATTTTCTTGTGTGATGTCAGTGTAATACTCGGTAATATTCATTTTTATCTTTTAACTTTAATCCTGGAACCCTCCAACTCAAGAGACCATATCAAATCTACTCTTCCCAAAACATGATTATTGCAACCTACTAATAGTTTCTTTCACACAACTTTTATATCCTTATATTGTGTTTTTGATGATGTTGATAACTCATGTATGTCAATATATGCCTATATTATTCATCTCTGTACTTTGATTTTGTACTATGTTTGAAAAATTTTAATAAATTCTTATGTTCAAAAAAAAAAAAAAAAGGAAGCCTCTAAACCCCTCTTTCCCACATATAAAAATCTGTTGGGAAATGTGGGTGGAGCTTCAGTGCCCCACCTAGCCCGATTTATCTCTCCAACTTTTCAGATACTTTTCCTCTTGGCACATTAATAAATCTTTTCCAGTGAGGAAGTAAAGTGTCTCTAAATTATGTCACAAAAATATGTCATTTACCAGATTTGCAGGTGTGTCCACCACTTACCTTAGCTTGAAATCAAAGGGGTTTCCTGGATTGCATTAATATTCATTAACATAATCCTTTATGAAGGTCACTGTAATTTTGTAATGTATTTCTTTTACCTTTATCTCCTGTTCTGGGCTGTGGTCACATGGCCATGTCCATGCAGCTCTTTCTTATTCCCTGTGATGTCATGTCCATGGGCGGGGCAGTGATAGGGGAGTGTCTGTGACTAGCTGGTGGGAGGAGCTATAAACTAGCTGGGTGTTAGGGGCAGTGATAGGGGAGTGTCTATGTAGCTAGCTGGGTGGGAGGAGCTATGAACAAGTTGAGAGTTGTTAGGGGCGGTGCTGGAGGTGTGGCAGGGGAAGGAGAAGTGCATCATGGGATTGATTGGATACAGAAAGTGCTACAGCATGTAAGAAATTACAGTCCTTGGTTTACATGGTGATAATGGGTCAGGAGAGTCCAAACTAAAAATAAAAAAACATGAGAAATATGTACATGAGGTAAGCAATTACACAAGTTGTTATAAACCATGGTAATCCCAGAAAACCCCTCTTAAGGCAATGGATACCTTCTAGGATTTTTTATGATTGCATTTTACTAATTTTGGGTTGGTAATTTTTTAACTCATCTTTATTAAAAACTTTCAGCAGTTTTTGGTGATGCAGGCTGTTACAAATTGGTCTATTTGCACACTGTCCTTCCTGAGTTCTGTCAGCTGACAGCTCATGTGCAGCCTTATCTCTGATCCCTTGATGTCATAAACACTCATTATAGCTAAACTCTAATTAAACTGATAAGGGTACTTTCACACTTGCGGGAGGACGGATCCGGCAAGTGCCCATGCACTGCCGTGCTACCGCTCCATCCCTATTGACTATAATGGGGCGGGGGGCGGAGCTACGGCGCAGCACGGCAGTGCGCGGCCGGTGATCGCCGGACTAAAAGTCCTGCATGTCCGACTTTTCAGTCCGGCGATCTTTGCCGTGCTGTGCCGTAGCTCTGCCCCCCCCCCCAATTATAGTCAATGGGGACAGAGCAATGCACGGCAAGTGTGAAAGTACCCTAAGAATATGGCTAAAGTGAGTGTTTATGAGATCAGAGATAAGGCTTCACATGAGCTGTCAGATGACAGAACTCAGAAGGGACAGTGTGCTAAAAGACAGATTTTTAACCACATGTATAAAAAAGACTTCTAAAAATGTTAAAATTAAAAGCCAAATTAATTTAAAAAAAAATTTATTTAGCCCAAAATCGGTAAAATCCAATCATAAAAGATAATTTTTCCGAAGGTGTCCAAAGCCTTTAAACGGGTTTTCCAGGCTTTTAATATTGATGACCTATCCTAAGGATTAGTCATCAATGTCAGATCGGCAGGGGGGCCACTCCTGCCGATCAGCTGTTTGAAGAGAAGGCATGTGCTGTGCACGCATGCCGTCTCTTGTCTCTCTTCCTGCTCGCTGTCGATAGAGCAGCGGTGAGCAGAACTGGAGACAGCAGACGGCACGTGCCTTCTCTTCATACAACTGATCAGCGGGAGTGTCGGACGTCGGACTCCTGACAATCTGATGTTGATAACCCTGTATACTGTGTCACATAGGATAGACATCTTGTGACAGAATATCACTAAGTTGGTGGGGGGGGAGACTAAACACACAAAGAAATAAATGCAATTGGCTCCTTTGTTAGTCCTCGGTGCATGGATCCTCAGGAGAAGCAAATCCACTGTAGAAACAAAGTATCGGATCCAGCACTCGGGTCTTGAATAAAACCATGAATTTTTTATTTCAAATATTTTTTTAAAGTCCAAAAATGGCACACAGCAGGACATCTCCCCAAACCAGTCAGACTGGCCCCACTACTTTGTTTCTACAGTGAAAAGACTAAACACGTAGACCTCATTTTCTGCCCTCTCCACAGCCTAAAGATGCATCAAATTTAATAAGCGGCATGCGCATCTTAATACATTTTGTGCAATTTACTCCATTCGATTTTTAAGACTGCCATGAGAAATGCCAGTCTTAATAAATCTGCCCCATTATGTCTATTCTTCCGACTTCAGTTACTGAAATGTGAAATAATCAACATGATACATTCCCTTTTTAATTGAATTTTTTAGATTTGTATTTTTATAGTAGTGGGTTTTTACCTGAACACATATGATTTTTTTTTTTAGCCATTAATGGAAAAAAAAAAAAAAATTCTATAAAAATTGTTTTTGGACCAATATTTAATCAACTCTCGTAAAACCTTGATTTGGTCAATTGTCAAAGTAAAGCAAAAATAGTCGGAATCTAATTAGCACATAATTTGATTAATCACTTTTAGGTTTTCCAGAGCATCTTTCTTCAGTAATTATCTTCCCTACGTTATTAGACTATGCTAATCCTGCTGATAATAACACTCAGCGCTCCCAGTAATTATGTGATGATATATTCCTCTGAAAAATATGCGCGGTTTAATATAATGCGCTAATATCCTGTAACGTATACTTAACATTGCTTAATTGTGTTTAACCTTTTGAGGGGTTTTGACTTTTGACATTTCATCAGCTGTAGATTTAAAGTGACAGTGATGAAATTGAATTTGGTACGTAGCCTTGTGTGTCTCCTCAAGTTTGCATAAGGCTGCTACCTGCAGATTACATACTTTTTTCAGCACAGATTCTCGTGTGGGAAAAAAAAGCAGTATAATACAGTACCAGCAGCATTAATGAGATCTGACAGATCTGGTTTACACTTGACTTATATTTTCCGTGTGACCTTCACCTCCTCCTCTTCCCCCGTCAACACTCCCCCTTCCCCCAAGCATTGATTGACAGGGCCAGGTATCCTTTCTGTTCGGACGCCTGGCCCTGAAATCTTACGTGTGCCGACGAGAGTATAGTAGGCACATGTGCAGTTCGTGTAGTGCAGGGATCGGCAACCTTTGGCACTCCAGCTGTCGTGAAACTACGACTCCCAGCATTCACACTTGCTTGGCTGTTCTCATGACTCCCATAGAAGTGACTGGAGCATACAGGGAGTTGTAGTTTCACAACAGCTGGAGTGCCGGAGGTTGCTGACCCCTGGTGTAGTGCATTGCTCTGGAGCTGAATTGCGCATGCACTGATTTTACTTTAGCGGGAGCAAACACGAGATTTCAGTGCCAGGCATCTGTCCAGGCTCCGTACACATTTTACTTTCGGGACTGACGAATGCCACTAACAGCTGATTGGTGTGGGTGCCAAGAGTTGGACCTCCACCGGTCTCCTATTCATGACCTGTCCTACAACTGGGTCATCAGTATGTCAGTGCAAGAACCTAATCCCTTAAAGCAGGGATGCCCAACCTGCGGCCCTCCAGCTATTACAAAACTACAACTCCCAGCATACCTGGACAGCCTAAGGCAGGGCATGATGGGAGTTGTAGTTTTACAACAGCTGGAGAACTGCAGGTTGGGCATCCCTGCCTTATAGGATTTGTTTGGTGAGGTTTTTTTTTTATATAAGGAACAGACTGGGTTAACAAAATATAGGTATTACTCACCTCACTGATGCCCTGCTTCTGCCATTCCAAAGCTTAGTGGGTTTCTGCTGGTCTTGACAGGAAGGATATGCCAGGAGATGCCTGCTCAACCAATCGCTGGCTAAGACATGTCTCCACTGCAGTCAGTGATTGGCTGAGAAGGCATCTCCTGCCATATATCTGCGTATTGACTCAGGATGAGGAAGCGAAGACGAGCAGACCCTATAACTATTGGAACAGTGGTGGTGGGGGATCAGTGAGGTGAGTAATGCTTCTGTTTTTAACATATTGTGCCCTTTGTATAAAAAAAAAAAATCCCACTGACAACCCCCTTAAATAATTCAGGCTGCATGCAGCCACCACTAGAGGGAGTGCATGAAGCATGCGGACCGCATCTGTATTATGCGTGTGAATGCCCCATTGGTATAACATTCTTCTTATGTAGCAATCTGGGGTATAATGATATCAGAGGTCTACAATATTCACCATATTCTCTGGTCTCCGGATATGCTGCTGTTGGGGATGCTCGTCCTTGGGACTACTGTATATATAGCTCTCACCTCTATGGTTTCTTGTCTTTTCAGCTATGTTCGGCTCTGTGAGGTGGTGGATCACGTCTTCCCGCTCTTAAAACGAAGCCATTCCTCAGATTTTCCTTGCTCAGACACTTACAGTAATTTTACATATTGGAGAGAACCTTTACTCCCATTTGAAAACCAAGATATGAACTCTACAGCTTCTTAAGGAAAAAAAACTCTTTACTACATCTGCTAAATTTCACCATCCTGAACTTCATCGGCTGCACAAGTTGGGTGGGAAAATAATTATTTTTACTTGATATATTCCAGCTGGGATTGCTTTTTCTACGGTTTTCCGTGAGGTTTCTTATAGAATTGCGTTCTTCAGAGAAATCTATTGATTGACATGAGTAATATGCGCTTTCTCTGTACATGACTGGAGGGCTGTGTGCCGTACGGTAATACAAGACTGCACCGCATTCTCTTAACACACGAGACTTCTGTGGCATCAGCTCCCAACTGAGATGGGAATCTAGGCTATGAAATCCTGCAATGTGAAGAAAGATGCTATTGAGATTATCCAGCCATTGTTATCTCTGTATTTCATTAGGTGGAAGGACAAGCTTATTTATCCAGGCCACCATCAGCCTGATATGCTTGGGTGGAAAGCTAGACCGTATTTCTGAAGAGCTTTGTTAACCCCTTTCATATCTGCAGGACTGGTTTTCCGTATTGATTTGCGGTTGATAGACCGCCCAGTTGAAGCCGGTGCCAGCAGATATGTGGCCTAGGACAACCAATCAGAATCAAGATTCAGTTAGTCGTCTTGGCGGCAATCCCATCTGTAGTTTACAAATCTGAAGCCAATAAAGCCTACCTTCAGGCAGTTCTTTTTTATGAACAGATTAAAAAGTTTTTCACTCCATGGAGATCTCTGCAGGATCTACCCATATGGTAAAACGAAAGAGGTATTCCAGCCACAGAGATCACTTCTCAACCACTGTTTAGCCAAACTCCTCGCCGAGGCTGGGGATAAAGAAACAACCGAGGTGCACCATTTTAGACGTCAGTTGGGTTCCTACCTGTTGGATCCACACCAATCGGACATTTTTACCTTCTAGTGGACCTACTGTGTAAATCCAATTCAGCAAAAATGAATATTTCTCGTTAATATGATATTTTCATGGCCCACACTTATTTCACCTACCGGTCCACCTTGTACTTAAAGGGGTTCTCTGAGAATGTTTTAAAATGTCCGACAGCAACCTGTCCTAGAATGTGAGTAGGACTTGTTGCCTCCACTGGTTGCAGAAAGGACATGACCCGTAAACTGACAGCTTGAAATAAGTCTAGTAGAACAATTGGAGCAATGAATGTGGATCCATGTGAGGTATAGGGCTGGTTCTAGAAAGAGGTTATGTACTATATGATTTTCTACTTTTAATTTTTTACAGTATTAAAGGGGATAGCCCCTTTAATGGGCCTTTTCCATTAGCCAATGGGTCCTGCAAACCCACCTTAATTACACATAACACGCCTGTAGAAGAAAGTTTGTAAAATTTTTACCGCTCCAAAGTTATGTGGATCGGCTGCTCGTGAACCGGGTCATGTGACTCTTCTGAATATCCTGCTTCCGCCAACATCACGTCTTTTACTAGGTTTCCAGCATGGACGGGGCATCACTTCCATTGTGGATGGGGCCAGAACTATCCCCCCTCTCTGGTGCATGCTTAAACTCCTGAATTCACCTCATCTGCGCATGCCCCAGGGAAAGGAATAGGTCCATCCCCATCCACAGCCCTGGCCAGCAACGTGACCTGGGGGAAGCATCACATGACCAGGTTTCCGAGCGGTCAATCCACACAACTTCGGGACAGTAAGTATATTTCAAAGGCAATGAAGATGATTTACAGGACAGGCAGGGTCCCGGAACCCCCCTTTAAGCTGAGGCCTGGTTATTGGGTGTTTTGTCAGACAGTTTTGATAAATGAGGCCCAATTTAATTTATTGTTGCTGTAATAGGAAGAAAACTAGGGGGGGTTCACATCACGTTTTATGCCTCCATTTTTGCAAACCAAAGAATACAAAAACGCAGCACACCATGTTCTTGTACCTGCAGGGACGGTAAAAAAAAAGTATACGTTTTTTTACAGTGGTAAAAAAATGTATACTTTTTTTTTTACAATGGAACTCTATGGTGAACGGATGCCACTGTATGTCATCAGTAGTGTTGAGCGAACTTGTGTTTTCAAGTTCGGCGTACAGGGTTCGGGTTATCTAAGAATTCCGTTATGGATTCTGCTACCACGGACTAGTGGTAGCGGAATCCATAACGGAATTCTTAGATAACCTGAGCCTTGAAAACACAAGTTCGCTCATCCCTAGTCATCAGTCTGAGGCATCCGATTAACGTATATGTTTTTTGTATACGTTAAAAGGATGGGAAAAATGTGACGTAAACCCAGCCTAAGACATAATTTTGCCCATGGAAAAACTCTCCACTGATTTTATTACAAACCAATAGATATTTATATGGTTTGAGCGAAGGTTTATGACTTCAGGATTAAAAAAAGGTTGTTCGAGACTCCTCCAGACTTCATATTAGACAACTATAATATGTGGATATATAGATGTAGCAGGGCTGAACCTGTCACTTATCTGAGTATCTGTCATACCACCCTGGGGGAGAGCTATGAAATTGTCTATTTGTGTCGCCCATATCAACCAATCACAGCTCAGCTATCCTTTCGTATTCTGCTTTTGAATAATGAAAGCTGCACTGTGATTGGTTACTATGGGCAGCAAAGACAGGACAGCAAGTTTTCATAAATCGCGTACATGGCGCGGTATAAAGGATACGTGGCATCCCTGTGGCTCAGTATTGTGGAGCTGTAAGCAGTTTTGGGGGAGAATTATAAGTAGCTGATGCCACAGTAGTGGCGTCAGAAAGTTACAGATAATGGCACACACCATATTTTCACCATAAACGTAAACGTTTTTGAGGTTGCCACTTTTCCAAAGTTGTAATTAAAGGCGTGGGGCTTAGAGGGAGAGGCGGGGTCTCCTGAAGCCCATCAAATTTGCTGTAATTTAGGATTGTAGCTGAAATTTACATCATCTCACGTACATTTCCATTTCCGGCACACGAAAAGCCAGAAGATGCGCCAAGTTTAGTGCATCTTACTTCAGCACACTGTATGAAATTGGAGATACAGGAGGACCCCTTAGATTTCTATGAGCATCATATTATGGCTCAGTAGGTTGACCTGCAGTCCTATGTAAAAATACAGGGGGGGGGGGGATATCATTTGCAGTGTTTTTTGTGTCAGTTTTAGGTCTGACTTTATGACATTTATGAAATGGCACACAGTAATTATGAATCTGGCGCAAGTGCAATGTGGTTTACGCCTTTATCATTTTAAGTACGCCTGAGGCTCGCCTGGCGTGGAGTTGCGACATTTTTGCTAATGTTTTGTGATTGTCGCAGAGGATAAATTAGACTTAAAACTGATCTAATCTGCAAACTTGGCCTAATTGAAAGTGGTGTGGGATGGTGCTTGCGGCCAAACGTGGCAAAATTTTGCACAAAAAGTTGCGTGCACCATTACATGCAACATTTCATAAATGTCCCCCACAGATTATATATATCCAATGATACTATGAGTTATGCCAAGTGACACCCTAAGCTCTGCGATATCTGTGTAAATATATATATTTACAGATTTAAATATTCTCAATATACCGTATTTTTTGCTCCATAAGACACACCAGACCATAAGACGCAAATTGGATATAAAGGATATAAATAAGAAAAAATTATCTTTCATCAGACCTCAGATCAGACTTGTATTCCTCCTCAGAGCCGACCCCCATCAAACCTCCAAGCTCCATCAGACTTCAGATCAGACCCCCATTCCTCCTCAGATCCGACCCCTGTCAGACCTCCCATTCCTCCTTCAACCTCAGTTCACACCCCCATTCCTGCTCAGATCCGACCCCCAAGCTCCATCAGACCCCTATGCTTCATAAGACCTCTGTATCAGACCCCCATTCCTCCTCAGACCTCTGTTTCAGACCCCCATTTCTCCTCACATCTTAGATCAGACCTCTATTTCTCAGACCTAAGATCACACGCCTATCCACCTCAAATCAGAACCCTATCATGCTCCCATTTCTCCTCTGACCTCTGTATTAGACCCCCATTCTTCCTCAGATCAGACCCACAATTTCTCCTCAGACCCGTAAGCTCCATCAGACAAGATAAAAATTCTTACCTCTCCTGCTCTGGACTGTACACAGTCAGGACACGTGTACTGCGGAGCCTGGAAGAAAACCAGGAAACGGTGAGTACAGCCAGCTCAGCGATACACTCGCCACTCCTCTCGCCTCCTGCATACTTATGACCACTTCCATAATGGAAGTCATTAGGTAATAAAAGTTTGTCTCCTGGTGCAAAAAATATGGTAGTTATTATTTTCAACAGTTTAGTACAGCCAAGTATTTTTTTATGCCGAGCTTGGTTGGAGTTCCTGACTTTTTGTAATCTAGGTAAATAGTCTTGCTCTAAAACCAGCCATAAACCTTGTGATGTTGGCAACACTACTAGAAATCATAAGGAAATCTAAGGCCTTATTCACACATCCGTTGTGTTTTGCGGATCCACGGAGCCGCGGATCCGCAAAACACGGACACATCGGCAATGTGCATTCCGCATTTTTGCGGACCGCACATTGCCCGGACTCCATAGAAAATGCCTCTTCTTGTCCGCAATTGCGGACAAGAATAGGACATGCTCTATTTTTTTTGCGGAGCCGCGGACCGGAAAATCGGCGGCGCGCTCCGCAAAATCGGATGCGGAGAGCACAGTGTGTGCTCTCCGCATCTTTCCCGGCCCCATTCACAGTCAATGGGTCCGCATGTATTCCGCAAAATTGCGGAATACATGCGGACTACATTGCGGATGTGTGAATAAGGCCTAAAACAGGCCAGAAATTCCTACATGAAGTGGAAATCTAGATTACATCAGCAATGGGTACATATTTGCTTAGTGGAAATGTTTGAAATGGGCTACAATTTTTTGAAATTTGAGCAAAAACACACCAAATTTGCTTCGTGGGGAAGCATGAAGTGGAAGTAATAGGGACTAAGAATAATGTCCAAAAAGTATCCTGCACCGTTGTCCATCTGGTTTGTGGTGCTAAATTTTAGGAGCGAATTGTTATTTTTTGACTCTGGTGGTACCTATTTGACTCATTAAATGGGTTTTCTGGGAGTAGAATATTGATGACCTGTCCTTAGGCTAGGTCACCAGTATTGGAACGGCGGGGTTCCAACACCCAAGACTGTCTCTGATCAGCACAAATGGCCTCCTCACAGCCTACCAAGCACAGCGCCGTACACTGCATAGTGGCCGTGTTTAGTATTGCAGCCCAGGCCCATTTCCTGCACCTAGGCCATGTGACCTATGAACGTTACGTTGCTGGCCTAGGACGATGCCGTGGTGCTCACCGGAGAGAGACGGTCTCTTTACACGGCTGATTGATGGGGGTGCCAGAGGTCTGACCCCCACTAATCTGACATTGGTGAACTATCTTGAGGATTGGTCATTAATATTTTACTCCCGGAAAACCCCTTTAATGAGTATTATTTTGATGACTGTGGATGGTGAGTATTTGTGGCTTATCTGTAGAAACATACTCCAGGTCCCTTTTGAAATGGAATATTGTGATATATAGAATATTATATATATAAACAAATAAGTAGCAGCGCACCACTGAATGCACTAAGAATGGGTGAACAGGGTCAAATACATGACTACCATACTTACTGCTAGATGAAGTAGAAGCTCTTAGCGCATATAATTGATCAATTATATGCTCTAAGAGCTTCTACTTCATCTAGCAGTAAGTATGGTAGTCATGTATTTGACCCTGTTCACACATTCACCTGTTCATCCATTCAGGGTGTGCTGCAACCTATGTGTTTTTCTACATAGTTGCCATGGTAGCTGGCACCAGCTTTTAAACTAATTACCTGGAGGTACTGGTTCATTCTTTGATTATGTTTATATAGAATAAGTTAACAAGTATGTACACATTTGCAAAAAAAATTTTAATGTGTCATTAAAAAAAAAAAAAAAAGAGAGAAATTAAGCTACTTGGCATAAAGTTGATAAAAAAAAAAAGAAAACTATCCGACTTTGTGTATACAGCTCCTGTGCAGATCCGGGTGTCTCTTTGGTCACGGACTGAAAAATAAAGGTTGGATCCGGCCGTCTTCTGTTACTCCATTACTTCATTCTCTTCATCTGTTTGTTGGTTTGGTTATCAAGAAGCGGGGACCGATGAAAGGGACTAAGACCTGACTGCAAGATCGGGGTTTGTAGTCTGTAACCAAAGACACATCTGTCTGCACAGGAGCTGCATACCATACAATGGGTGTTTTTATTGAAAACTATTTGCAAAGCTTCTTTTTTTTTTTTATTATTTTTGATGATTTGGAGTAATAAAATGGTTGCAAAAGTATACATACCCTTAATAATATACTGTATTAAAAAAATCTGTAAATTGAATTTAAGATCATTTTATTTATTGAGCTTATTTTTCCAATGACCAGAAAATCTTAGATGCAACATCGAGTGTAAAAACTTTACATGGGCAAAGTCAATATTTTGGTCCCGTTGTCACCCATGTGATTTATCTAGGATAATGAGTCACTGGCTTTATAAAGTCACTTTCTGCCCCCTCTTCGTAGTGATCAGTGGGGATCGTGTCGGAAGAAGAACAATATACTGTAATAAATGACAGTTGGTTGAAAGATTCCGTCTTTTTGTCTTATTTTTGTCTTGTGCAAGTTACAGGAGAATTTATCCATTACATAGAAAAACATCCACAAACGGCGCCGCTCTTGTTCTTTTAGTGTCGCAGCCCAGCCCCATTCATTTGAATGTGTGATACTGTACCCTACAGAACCCTCGGGCAAGAATGCCATGGAAATTGGGGCCCCCACCGTGAGAATTTCCTAAACTATATGGGACCTTACACTTATGGGCAGGGCTTACATAATCCACACCCAAAATCCTAAACTATATGGGACCACCCACTTGTGGGCAGGGCTTACATTCCCTGTACCCAATGCCCTAATTATATGGGGCCACCCACTTATGGGCAGGGCTTACATAAGCCACACCCAACATCCTAAACCATATGGGACCACCCACTTGTGGGCAGGGCTTACATACCCTGTACCCAATGTCCTAATTAGATGGGACCACCCACTTATGGGCAGGGCTTACATAAGCTACACCCAACATCCTAAACCATATGGGACCACCCACTTGTGGGCATGGCTTACATACCCTGTACCCAATGTCCTAATTATATGGGACCACCCACTTATGGGCAGGGCTTACATAAGCCACACCCACCATCTTAAACCATATGGGACCACCCACTTGTGGGCATGGCTTACATAAACCACACCCATTTCAGCCTGGTGACAGCGCAAATTATATGGGACTGTCTCTGAAAAATAGGGGCAGTTCCTGCAAGTTTGGGACGGTTGGGATTTATGTAATACGAGTGAAAATCTAGACCCAACCGCAAGTGTTATAGCCCAAATTTACAGCATCAGATTTGAGCTCGTAATACCAAAATTGCTCCCGTATTATGCTTGCCGGCAACTGACCTCTTCCCAGTGTGCAGACTAGTCGGCAACGTTAAAGGGGCTTGTGTCACCTGTGACAATGGGGGCATATTGCTAGGATATGCCCCCATTGTCTGATAGGTGCAGGTGCCACTGCTGGGATCCGCACCTTTCTCCTAAACAGAGCTCTGAAAGTGGTGAAGGGTGCACTATGCATGCGCAGCCGCCCTTCATTCATTTCTATGGGGCTGCCAAAAATAGCTGAGCACTGGCTATGCTATTTCAGTCAGGCCTATATACGTGAAAGGGAGCGGTGGCGGCCCAGAGTCCTCCAGCCACCACTTTGTCCGCTCTGTTCTCGATATAGGTGCCGGTCCTAGTGGTGGGACATGCACCTATAAGACAATGGGGGCATATCCTAGCGATATGCCCCCACTGTCTCAGATGAGACAACCCCTATAAAGTTTCCATAATGGCATACCGGAACCTTCACTCTAATTCACAACCTGTAAGTTGTCAGACTCGCCTCCCTATGGCTTCTCCACTTATACCCTGACACTTCATTATTTTCTGACATATTGATATCATCACATGAAATCCTGCAGCCCGTGTACTTGGTTATAACCCGCCGTTGTGTTAACCCTTCATCCTCCGCACCCCTGTCGAGTAAACAAAGTGCATTCACGGTATGGAATTTAATATCCTCAACGCTTCACTGACAAATGGCTTCATATACTGTGCTTGAAAAGGGCCATACATAATTTACCAAGCAAAATTAAAGTCTCTACCCCTGCGTCCTGTGATATGAATATTGCAGGATTGCATATTTGTGCCGCTCCTCCATCCCAGCGGCACACAGGCGAGACAATGAAAAATAGATTGTAGAGGAGATGAATGCGGAATAAACAGCGTGCTGATAGCTGTAAATAGGAATAATTGTGAGATGACGCCAGCAATAATTCAAGATTGTGTGTGGGTATGGCTGTAAATGCACAATAAATAACTATATCACAGTGTGCCGCTAGACATACTCGGCTCTATCTATCTATCTATCTATCTATCTATCTATCTATCTATCTATCTATCATCTATCTCATATCTATCTATCTAAGCTGAGATTTCCATTTTAAATCTCCAATGCTCAACTGTGCATCATATTAAAGGGGTAAAATATTGGTGGCTTATCCTCAGGACGTCAATATCTGATTGGTGGAGCCCGACTCCCGACACCCCTGCCGAACAGCTGTTTGAAAAGGCGGTGGCTCTCCAGTGAGTGCTATGGTCTCCGCACAGCGCCATACATTGTATAGTGTCTGTGCTTGGTATTGCAGAACAGTCCTTTCAATAGAACGGAACGGAGTTGCACCTAGGCCATGCGGCCAATGAATATGATGTCACGGACCTATCACCTATCCTGAGGATAGGACATCAATATCCCAGTCCCAGAAGACTTGGATCAGATCACTGTATTAAGAATCGTCCTCGTTGTGACCAACCACGACAGGACCTGACCACTGCTGGAGACAGTTGTCTCTAATGGTCTCCAGGTGAGGTCTATGATCCCTGAGAGACCGGGACCAAAGTATTGCATACCTTGAATTTCTCCGCATGGCCCTGAGGTTAAGCATTGTCTTCTGTGGGTCAGTGGGCAGTCCGGCGCACACACATACGACATGTACAGCCGTCTGAAACCGGCCTTATACAGTAGTTTTCCCTGCAGTCCTATGTAAAGCCTCAGATAACACACTCCAGTATTACAATCTCTTGTAACAAAACACAAACTAAGCTCTGCTAGATTTGTGTCCACCTATATTATGTGTGTGTGTGTGTAGCAGAGCTGAGCCACTTTTCATTTTTGCATTAAAGCCTAGTTAAAGAACCTAATTTGGGTTATTTTGATTTGCCGGAGGAGGGTCCTTTGTTCAGCTAGATAGGAGACCTGCTACAAACAGCACCTCTCACTGTGGAGGACCTAACATATCTACATTACATAAACAGCCCATTGACTTTAATGAAATTGTGCAATGCTTCATTTTTCCTGTGGTGGCGCTGCAGGGGAATTGAACACCTGCTGCCGTGTTCCCCTGCAGGTCTCAGGACAGGGGGTATCTTCAATTGCTTGTTATATTTTACATTAACATCATGTGTATCTGCCGTATCGTTTAGCAATAACAAAGCATGGTTGCCATTCGGAATGGAACTTTCCTTTCTATTCCTCCCTATTTGGTGGGATTGGCCTGGTCCTACTTTCTGCCTGTGGGGTGGGTGGTGGGGATGCACTAGAGAGTTCCAGAGCTAGCTAGGCCAGTGATGGGCAAAGTGCGGCTCTCCAGCTGTTGCAGAACTACAACTTCCAGCATGCAAAGCCTGTCTATAGCTATCAGCCTACTGCAGGGCATGATGGGAGTTGTAGTTTAGCAACAGCTGAAGAGCCGCACTTTGCCCATCACTGAGCTAGGCTATTGATGAGTGAGGAAGCCCAAACATCTGCTCCCGCACCAAGCGTATTTAGGGCCACAGAATCAGCTCAACTGTGAGGAACACTGCTCCAGAGAGACTCAAGATCCAAGACCATAAATATTCTTTGCAACTACTGTGCTGCATTCAGCTGGGTGACCAGCAACTAAAGCTTTACAAACCCTGCTGCAGGTGAGGGAGAACACATTAAGACACCCATCACTATAGCCTATGTTTGTCAAGTGGACACTTACATCCACAAGTGGCAGTTCATGGCCAAAGAGAAATCAGGAGAGAGAGAAGGACTACTCTAGAGTACTATTGTCTGCCGTCTTGCCTGCCACCATACCTCTTCAGCTGGGGAATGAGACATTGTACCTTGTACAGCTGGATGTACTGTAACTCAACCTTTGCAGTCAGTAAAGAGAAACTTTTGATGTTATTCTTTGTCTGCCTGATCCATTCACACTACTTTTCACTGCACAGAACCCCAGGGAGCGACGGCTTGAGAGAGTACACCATGACTCAACATCTCATCAAGGTGGGGGGCCACTACCATTCTCATCCTTTGCACGGCTCCTCAGGGGCTCACTGCTAAAGCTGATTGTTAAAGGGGTTGTGCAGCCAGTAATACTGATGACCTATGCTCATCTGATCGTTGGGGATCCGACTCCCAGCACCCCTGCTGATCAGCTGTTTGAAGAGGAGGCACAGTGTAATTACAAGTGCTTGTTCTATTCAAGTGAACGGAACAAACACTTGTAATTACACTGTGCCACCAAGACTTGCACAATTTACAGTAATGCAGTATCTTTATGTGTCCTATGTAAAACCAGAGATGACGCCACAGAGGTCCTCCAGAAATGTATGAAGATGGCCTCCGGCAACCAGTCCTAACGTGTGACTAGGCCAGGTTCCAGTGATCATCTTCCTCCATTTCTTGAGGACCTTTATGCACATATTGATCAAATTATACAGTGTAGCTCACCAATACTTTCTGTCTAGAAAATTGGCAGGAATTATTTGCACCTACTACTGGCACACTAAGCTGGTACATTGAAATTTAAAACCCACATTATGTTGTGCCAAAAGACAAACTCGGCTCTGCTATGTCTGTAGCTATATTAATCAAATGCAAGAAGTACAAGGAAATCCATGGAATGCCAGAATCTATTTATCGACATAGGAAATCCAATGTGCCTTGCATTGCCTTTAATGAGTTTTACAAGCAAGCGGCCTCTTCCTGTGACTCATTCTGTTTTCTGAACCGGAGATTGTGGTTTTAGGTTTCACATTGGAAATCAACCACCACGTCTGTATTATTTTCTCTCTCTCTCTCTCTCTCTCTGCGGTAATCAGGCACAGAGAGCCGAAAATAAAAATCCATCTCCTCGTCAGGGAGATTTCAGATAAACACATGATTATTTCTGCCGTGCATACCCCATGCTCCAGTCTCCAAAGATTCAAGGTCAAACTTCCATCCTCTCTATTCACAAGGGCAGACAATGCGGCGGGTCGCAGCTTCCTCTTCTGTCAGTTCTTACGGGAAAACAAGAATATAGCACGAAAAAATCCCTGAAGATAACAAATGGTTCAGGGTGTATAGAAGAACCCAAGACAAAATACAGATGTAGAAATTCTTAACCTGGCACATGATGAGTTAAATACACTGGGTATTCGAAATGTTAAAGGAATGTTCTAAGATGGGAAAGTATCCCCTATCCATAGCATAGGGATACGTATCTGACCGGAGGGGGTCCAACCGCTGGGACTTAGAGATGAGTGGATCGATTCGTATATCCGAATGAGTCCTAAAGCTGCGAGGGGCTGTCCACGCTGTTTGACGGGTTTCGACATCTTGCCCGGCTTTGACAATCTCGAGTCTGCGCTGCTGCTCAGAGTAGCCCAGAAGTACCCAGAATTGTACTGGCGCTGCTCTGGAAGCAGCCACTACTTGCAGCAGCAACATTGCCACAAGATTGCCAGGGCTAGCCGATATGTCCAATCTTATGGGTCAAGCAGCAGTGGGGAGCTTCGTCAGTAGCGTGGACAGCTCCTCACAGATGTAGAACACGTAATGATGAATTGATTCGCTAATCTCTACTGGGACTCCTATGATTATGAAAACAGGGGTCCGGTGTGCTTCCATGAATGGAGCAGCAGACCGCACGTGTTCATTGCCGCTCCATTCATCCTCTATGGGACTGCTGGAAATAGCTGAGCGCTGCATTCAGATACAGTATCTCTGTCAGTCCTATAGAGAATAAATGGAGGAGCTGACATGTGTGACCTGCAGCTTTTTGTATACTGGTGCGTGGGGCCCCAGTGGTCGGACCTGCAATGTTCTGTGGAGAATGAGAGTGGTAGTGGTTCTGGCTGTCCCAGACAATCGCAGCAGCTTTCCTTACACCACTGCTCCCTAGGACTGTGCATTGAAAGAGAAGCGCAGCCAAGGACAGATTAGGAATTTAAAGTGGGCCTGTAAAAAAAAATGAAAGTGGTCACAAATTGTAGGTCTGTCCAAATTGACAGAAGGCAGGACAACAGAAGTAGGTGAGGCCAGCAATACCGTAGTATAGCACAAATTACCAACCCAGCAAAACCAAATACCACAGTGCAGCATAAAATACTGGCATGTCCTCATACAGGACGGTGATACAGTTGAATTCAGGAGGCCACCTGAAGTGTTTGTATGGGTGCTAAGGAGGGCGTGTAGGGTGCAATGGCTGGTGTATGGTGCAGTATACCAAACAATATGTAGCACAATAAACGTCTCTCTTTACTGTAGTGCAAATTGGGAGTTGTAGTACATCCAACAATAGCAAAACATAGATCCTTCAATATACAGTGCAAATCTCCCCAGATGGTGTTGTATAGATTTGAGCAAGGATTGAAATTATCATATTCTATCTCCTTTATCTTTCTCAAGGCTCTTCCTTTAGAATCTATAGCTGTAATTGTGCCTGTAATTCACAACTGAGATGTACAGGTGTTAGAGACATGACTGGCCAAGTATGAATCATGTCTTACCAAGATTCCCCTCACTGCTATAAAGTCCAGATAGCTTAGGTGGCAGAATACCTTACTGACTCTTATGTTCAGCCATGCAGATTGCAGAACCTTTTTGTCTCTTTTCTGTAGATCATCTAGAGATTGTTGAGTCTCTGTAGCTTTAGTCCAGTCCTTGAAGTAATTTCAGTCATGGAGGTGCTTTATCCCTCTTCCTCTAATAGCTGGAACTCTCAAAACTCAGCAAGGGGCAGATCCAGGATCTACACCCAAACTTCCTGCAGGGGCTATGTCGCAGTAACTATGTCACTTCCATCCATAGCCATACTAGGTATACAGAGGATAAAATTACAGTAAATAACATGACATGCATTAAACAGCAAACAATTTGCAAGTACCTCCTGCTCTGGGATACTGAAGACCCACCCACTGTTTTGACACTTTTCCACTTTCTAAGTATTACGTTAAAGGGGACCCAAACCCTTGCTGAAATCACACATGTGCAGTGGCACTTTTCAGGTGGCTCTGCACTTTCGGGTTTCATTGATTCTGCTTGGCTTTTCCAGCATACGAAGTACGAGTCTCATATACTTTCTATGCATCCATACTCTGCATACTTGAGAAGCCAAGCAGAGCCAATGAGACCCGAAGGTGCAGAGTCTTCTGTAAAGTGCCACTGCATTCGTGGTTTCAGCAAAGGTTTACAATTTGCTGCATCTGTAACTAGAGATGGTCAAGTCGATTTCCAGTTTTGCAACTCAGCTTACTGTGGATGAAGAGATTCACAAAGCAGAATGCTAACTGCTTGAAATACATTTAGATCTGTAATAGTAAATTACATCCACCATCCTCAGGACTAAAGCGGGGCCACGCTATCAGAAAGTCTGGACTGTTGGGCTTTTTCTACATCCACAAAAACCTCTCCCTCTCGTCTTTAAGACTTTTCTCGAGCTGCACCTACTCTCTGGAATGAACTTCCTCGGACAATCAGGTTTTATTCCCAACTTTCTTATCTGCAAACATGCCTTAAAAACACGTTCCCTAAACTGACCCCTTACTCTTTAGCCTCCCCCCCTTCCACCCTATTCTTCAGAACTGAACGCCATCTTCTGACAGTAATCCCCACACCCAAATCACTAGCTCACGCAGTTCACCCTGCACCACTCCTTTTAGTACAAAGAAGGATGGATCACTTCATATAACAATCAACTTTACCTTTTGTATCACCCCCACTTCCTCATAAATTGTAAGCTCTTGCGAGCAGGGCCCTCACTCCCTGTGTATCAGTTGCATATTAGCCTGTCATTTTGTACATGAACCTTCTGCATTGGGGACATGTTGGCAATATATAAATAAAGATTATTATTATTATTAAAATAAGCAACACAAACATACACTTAGACACAGATACTGTACATGTTTTTGCTGGTCCGAGGTGATACTGCAGAGATCAGGTTATCTACCGTGGGTCAATTCTCCATTTTGTGGAGTCCTTGGAGGTTACTGGGGCTAATAACTCTTTTGTGAGCCTCTTGGCCCAGCAGGAAATCCTAAATGTTAAGCTATAAATAATTCTATGCTAAGGTCATTTCACTAAAACGAAAGGAACTTTTTTCCAGCTGAGTCAGCACTGGAAAAGGTCACTATCAAATACCTAACGTTGCAAGCTCATATCCGTAAAGAGTAAAAAAAAAAAAAAAACACATAAAAATAAAATATAAAAGTATATAGTAGTCACCAGTCTATACAACAAGATGCCATTTAAAACAAAACATATCAGATCAGTTGCTTCCAAGATTGTGAAAGCTGGGCGCTTGGATGCAGATGCCGAGGAAAGACTCAGGGCTCATTCACACAACCGTATGAATGAGACTGCCCCTGTTCCGCAATTTTGCGGAATTGGTGCGGACCCATTCATTTTGTGTGCTATCCGCATCCGTTGTTCAGTTCTGTGGCCCTGCAAACATGTCCTATTCTTGTCCGCAATTGCAGAAAAGAATAGGCATTTCTATAATGTGGCAAATTGTGGATGGCACACGGCGGTATACATGTTTTGCGGATCCGCAATTTGCGAACCGAAAAAACGCTGCGATTGTCTGAATGTGCCCTAGTAGTGAAAAAAGCAGGGTCTCCTGCTCAGGACCCTAATCTATTAGCTAGAGCAGAGCAGCTACAAAGGGTGTATCTTGCTTTGTAGGACCTCAATGCATTCTATACAGGGGTACTCCCATTCCAGACATTAAAGGCATTGAATAGCACCCTCAGTTCACTGCTGAAGGAGTTCCGAAAATATCTGGGTGCTAGCTCAGTAATTTAAACCTCTGGGACCAGCTCCAATCTCCTGAACAGTGCCCCTGAAGTGAAGGGCAGCACAGTGCACATGCGCGCCATCCTCTTCATTCATTACTATAGGAGTTCCAAAAATAGACGATAGAGCGCGCTCGTCCCATAGTGGTGGCCGTGCAGGCACATTGCGTTCTCCATTCGCTGCTGTGGGGCTTCCAAAAATAATATAGCCAAGCGCGCTCTCTCATCTATTTTTGGAACTCCCATAGCAATGAATGGAGAGAATGTTGTATATGCGTAGTGTGCTATCCTTCACTTCTGGGACCCCATTCTCGAGATAGGTACATTGATGGCATACCCTAGTGATATACTGTCAGTGTCTGAGAAAGGAATACCATTTTAAAGGGCTATTCCAGAATGAAACTGTATCCCCTATCCACAATATGCTCCACCCTTGCTCCATTTAAATGGAGGACACAGAACCTCCATTCTCAAGATCGGCAGAGGTCAGACCTACAGCAATCAGAAACCCCTTTAAAGGGGTATTCCGGTCGGTTAAAGTTATCCCCTATCCACAGGATAGGGGATAACTATTAGGTTGTGGGGGTCCTACCGCTGTTCTGTACTTGGCTATCTCTGGAACTCCCATAGACATGAATGGAGCGGCCACACGCATGTGCAACTAGCTGCTCAAGTCATTTCAGGGGAGCTGCAGGGGGTACTGGGCCCCCATTGTTGTGATCAGTGGGGGTCCCAGCAGTAGGACCCCCACCAATTTAATAGTTATCCCCTATCCACAGGATTACTTTAACAAACTGGACTACCTCTTTAATTCCAGTAGGCATGGTGTAATGCTTTGCTTGACCTCTGGTGGCGCTGCAGGGAAATCGAATTTCTCCAACGATTGTAGCCGATCACTGAGGATCTCTGCACAACTTGTGATCATTTTATCATCTGTGGACCCTCCTAACACAATGAGAACGCACCCCTAATATTCCCCTAAATACTTGACAGCATATTCCTGGATTTCACCCTGTCATATAAGGTCATTTTATCTAGAAAAAAAGGAGATGATTTAAGTCCATCCATCTTCTGCTGCTCTATGAAATATTCACAAGTGCACGTATGAATTTGTCGGCGTTGGCTCGGGATGGCGGCTCAGGCTGCACCAAATGATTCTCATACATTTCATTAAACATTTCTTGAATTTATGACTCACAAAAGGGAGAGACGCAGTGTTTGTGGGCAGCACCTGGGGCAGATTTGCATGCGTTTGGATAGGAAGAGATGTTGTTTTATTTTTTTTTTAATACTTTTTTGCTGACCTTGATATTCTTTTTTATTCATTTAATTAACTCAGCAATTCATGATACGAGTGGATTATGTTGATTCAACATTTTTAAAGTCATTTTTAGACAATTTTCTCATTTTATATGCAGTAACTGAACATAACTGTATTTTCTCCCGCAGATTGTACAAAAAAAAGTCTTCTGTAGTGATTTACAGTGATTTTAAAATTCTGGGTAAATTATTACAATAACTTGCTAAGCACTACATTAAATACATGCTGGTTTATATATTTATATTTAGTAAGACCTTATTAGAAAGGCTGCTGTTATAAAAAGTGTAAAATGATGCATAGTACATTAACCGATGGGTATTTATGAGCTCAGCTGTGTTTTACTGTTTTTGTGCAGTATTAAAAAAAAATTCTTCATTTTTTTCATTCTTTCTATCTATCTATCTATCTATCTATCTATCTATCTATCTATCTATCTATCATCTATCTCTCCTCATATCTATCTATCTCCTATCTATGTATCTATGTATCTATCTATCTAGAAAAAAATGATAGCTAAAGCACCTCCAATGTAGTGAAAAAGTGTCGTCCTTTATTCACCCAAGCGACGTTTCGGTCCGCTTACTGGGACCATGGACCAGAAAGCAGACCGAAGCATCGCATGTGTGAATAAAGGACCACACTTTATCACTACATTGGAGGTGCTGCGGCTATCATTTTTTTTCTATTCATTGTGGCTGTGGTAAAGCTAATGCTGCTGGCACTACTATTTACCATATCGAATAGTGGAGTGCTGCTCTGACTTTCTTTTCTTTCGGCGTCTATCTATCTGTCTATCTATCTATCTATCTATCTATCTATCTATCTATCTATCTATCATTATTATTATTTATTATTAAGGGCCATTCATTTCATAGCGCTGTACATATGAAGAGGGGTATACATATATAATACAGACAATTGCACTAAGCATAAACAAGGCGAGTTACAAACTGGTACAGAAGGACAGAGGGCCCTGCCCGTGAGGGCTTACAATCTACATGGTATGGGGGAAGGAGACAGTAGGCGAGGGTGAAGCTAGTCATGGCGGTATAGAGGCAGCACTGGTCGTAGGCTCGTCTGAAGAGGTGGGTTTTTAGGTTTATTTTGAAGGATTCCACTGTAGGTGAGAGTCTGATATGTTGGGGTAGCGACTTCCAGAGTATGGGGGATGCACGGGAGAAACCTTGGAGGCGATTGTGGGAAGAGGTGATAAGAGGAGAGGAGAGAGGGAGGTCTTGTGAGGATCGGAGATTGCGTGTGGGGATGTATCGGGAAAATAGCTCAGAGATGTAGATGTTAGTATTTTGAACTGAATTCGCTGGACAATGGGGAGCCAGTGAAGGGATTGGTAGAGGGGAGAGGCAGAGGAGTAACACGGTGAGAGATGGATTAGTCAGGCAGCAGAGTTGAGGATAGATTGGAGGGGTGCTAGAAGGCCACAGAGGAGGATGTTGCAGTAGTCTAGGCAGGAGATGATGAGGGCGTATACAAGCATTTTTGCAGACTCAAAGTTGAGGAAACTGCATATGCGGGAGATGTTTTTGAGTTGGAGGCGGCAGGTGGTGGAAGGGTCTTGGATCGGTCGGAATGAGAGGGCAGAATCCAAGGTTACTTCAAGGCAGCAGACTTGGTTGAGCGGGGAGAGTGTGCAGCCATTGATCATGATAGGGGGGGTGTGCAGCCATTGATCATGAGGTCTACTGGGGGGGTTAAGCAAGATGGGGAAAGTAACATAGTATATAAGACCGAAAAAAGACATTTGTCCATCCAGTTCGGCCTGTTTCCTACAAGTTGATCCAGAGGAAGGAAAAAAAAAAACCTGTGAGGCAGAAGCCAATTTTCCCCACTTGAGGGGAAAAAATTCCTTCCCGACTCCAATTAGGCAATCAGAATAACTCCCTGGATCAACGACCCCTCTCTAGTAGCTATAGCCTGTAATATTATTACACTCCAGAAATACATCCAGGCCCCTCTTGAATTCCTTTATTGTACTCACCATCACCACCTCCTCAGGCAGAGAGCTCCATAGTCTCACTGCTCTTACCGTAAAGAATCCTCTTCTATGTTTGTGTAAAAACCTTCTTTCCTCCAGCCGCAGAGGATGTCCCCCCGTCACAGTCACAGTCCTGGGGATAAATAGATAATGGAAGAGATCTCTGTACTGGCCCCTAATATATTTATACATAGTTATTAGATCTCCCCTCAGTCGTCTTTTTTCTAAAGTGAATAACCCTAATTTTGATAACCTTTCGGGGTACTGTAGTTGCCCCATTCCAGTTATTACTTTAGTTACCCTTCTCTGAACCCTCTCCAGCTTTGCTATGTCTGCATTGTTCACAGGAGCCCAGAACTGTACAGTCGTGGACAAAAGTTTTGAGATCGACATACCGGTAAATATTAGTTTTCAGAAAGTTTGCTGCTAAACTGCTTTTAGATCTTTGTTTCAGTTGTTTCTGTGATGTAGTGAAATATAATTACACGCACTTCATAAGTTTCAAAGGCTTTTATCGACAATTACATGACATTTATGCAGAGTCAGTATTTGCAGTGTTGACCCTTCTTTTTCAGGACCTCTGCAATTCGCCTGGGCATGCTCTCAATCAACTTCTGGGCCAATTCCTGACTGATAGCAACCCATTCTTTCATAATCTCTTCTTGGAGTTTGTCAGAATTAGTGGGTTTTTGTTTGTCCACCCGCCTTTTGAGGATTGACCACAAGTTCTCAATGGGATTAAGATTTGGGGAGTTTCCAGGCCATTGACCCAAAATGTCAACATTTTGGTCCCCGAGCCACTTAGTTATCACTTTTGCCTTATGCCACGATGCTCCATCGTGCTGGAAAATGCATTGTTCTTTACCAAACTGTTGTTGGATTGTTGGAAGAAGTTGCTGTTGGAGGGTGTTTTGGTATCATTCTTTATTCATTTTTGGGCAAAATTGTGAGTGAGCACACTTCCTTGGATGAGAAGCAACCCCACACATGAATGGTCTCAGGATGCTTTACTGTTGGCATGACACAGGACTGATGGTAGTGCTCACCTTTTCTTCTCCGGACAAGCCTTTTTCCTGATGCCCCCAACAATCGGAAAGGGGCTTTATCAGAGAATATGACTTTGCCCCTGTCCTCAGCAGTCCATTCACCATACTTTCTGCAGAAGATTAATCTGTCCCTGATGGTTTTTTTGAAGAGAAGTGGCTTCACCTCACTGTGCGTGCAGATGCGCTCACACCTGCCTGCTGCCATTCTTGAGCAAGCTCTGCACTGGTGGCACTCCGATCCCGCAGCTGAATCCTCTTTAGGAGACGATCCTGGCGTTTGCTGGACTTTCTTGGATGCCCTGAAGCCTTCTTAACAAGAATTGAACCTCTTTCCTTGAAGTTCTTAATGATCCTATAAATTGTTGATTGAGGTGCAATCTTAGTAGCCACAATATCCTTGCCTGTGAAGCCATTTTTATGCAATGCAATGATGGCTGCACGCGTTTCTTTGCAGGTCACCATGGTTAACAATGGAAGAACAATGATTTCAAGCATCACCTTCCTTTTAACATGTCAAGTCTGCCATTTTAACTTAATCAGCCTGACATAATGATCTCCAGCCTTATGCTCGTCAACATTCTTACCTGAGTTAACAAGACGATAACTGAAATGATCTCAGCAGGTCCTTTAATGACAGCAATGAAATGCAGTGGAAAGGTTTTTTTTGGGATTAAGTTAATTTTGCAAAGAAGGACTATGCAATTCATCTGATCACTCTTCATAACATTCTGGAGTATATGCAAATTGCTATTATAAAAACTTAAGCAGCGACTTTTCCAATTTCCAATATTTATGTAATTCTCAAAACTTTTGGCCACGATTGTACACAGTACTCCATGTGTGGTCTGACTAGTGATTTGTAAAGTGGTAGGACTATGTTCTCATCACGGGCATCTATGCCCCGTTTGATGCAACCCATTATCTTATTGGCCTTCGCAGTAGCTGCCTGACACTGGATTTTACAGCTTAGTTTGCTGTTTATTAAAATTCCTAGATCCTTTTCCATGTCAGTGTTACCGATTGTTTTACCATTTAGTATGTACGGGTGACTTGCATTATTCCTTCCCATGTGCATAACTTTACATTTGTCAGTGTTAAACCTCATCTGCCATTTCTCAGCCCAAGCCTCCAATCTATCCAGATCACTCTGTAGCAGAAAACTGTCCTCTTCAGTGTTAATTACTTTACACAGTTTTGTGTCATCTGCAAAAATAGATATTTTACTGTGCAAGCCTTCTACAAGATCATTAATAAATATATTGAAGAGAATAGGGCCCAATACTGACCCCTGAGGTACCCCATTAGTGACAGTGACCCAATCTGAGTATCTACTGTTAATAACCACCCTCTGTTTTCTGTCACTCAGCTGGTTACTTACCCACATACAGACATTTTCTCCCAGTCCGAGCATCCTCATTTTATATACTAACCTTTTATCAGGTACAGTGTCAAATGCTTTGGAGAAGTCCAGATATACGACATCCATTGATTCCAAGATAGCATCTCTTAGAAACCCTTCAAACAGTTTACCAAGAACAGATGTTAATCTTACCGGCCTATAATTTCCAGGCTCTGTTTTTTGGACCCTTTTTGAATATTGGCACCACATTTGCTATGCGCCAATCCTGTGGAACATTCCCTGTCAGTATAGAGGCCGTAAATATCAGAATAAAGGTCTGGCTATGACATCACTTAATTCCCTTAGGATACGGGGGTGTATGCCATCCGGTCCTGGTGATTTGTCTATTTTAATCTTTTTAAGTCGCTGTTGTACTTCTTCCTGGGTCAGACAGGGCACTTTTAATGGGGAATTTACTTTTACATTCTGTATTTCATCTGACAGTTTATTTTCCTCAGTGAATATAGTGGAGAAAAAAATATTTAATAGTTTTGCTTTATCCTCGTCGCTCCCTCCCCTCACTCCCCTCATTGCATGTAGAGAGCCGACTCCTTCAGCTTTATATTTTTTCCATTTATATAATTGAAGAACATTTGAGGGTTAGTTTTACTCTCTTTGGCAATTAATCTCTCGGTCTCTAGTTTGGCAGTTTTTATTAGTTTTTTACATATTCTATTTTTTTTCCTTATGGTTTATCAGTGCTTCCTGGCTCCCCTCCTGTTTTAGTGATTTATATGCTTTCTTTTTGTCATTTATTGCTTTCTTTACTATTCTATTTATCCACATTGGTTTCCTATTGTATCTTTGCCATTTATTCCTATAAGGTATGTACCTCTCACAATTAGATGTTACAATGCTTTTAAAAATTTTGTGGTTGTATTTTTATTTTTAAGGACTTTGTCCCATTAGCTGCTTAGTTGGCTACATTTTGCTTTTTTAAAGTTTGGTATTTTTGTTCCTCCCTTTAGAAACTCTCGTTTAAAGGATAATTGGAAAGTTATTACTTTTTGGTCACTATTTCCCAGGTTTCCCCCAACCTGCACATCTGTTGTTGTTCTGTCAGGTCTATTGGTTAATACTAAGTCCAGTATGGCCATCCCTCTAGTTGGGTCCTGAACCAGTTGAGAAAGGTAATTGTCTTTGGCTATTGCCAAGAACCTGTTTTCTTTATGGGATGTACAGCTTTCAGTTTCCCAGTCTATATCTGTGTAGTTGAAGTCCCCCATAATAACCACCTCATTATGATTTGCCGCCTCGTCTATCTCGTTTAGTAATAGATTTTCTGTGCACTCTGGTATGTTAGGTGGTTTATAATAAACTCCTATGAGTAATTTATTATTGTTTTTGCCTGCATGTATTTCTACCCACAGTGACTCTACATGTTCATGTCCCTCACTTATATCTTCTCGAATTGTGGGCTTTAGACAGGACTTCACATAAAGGCAGGCCCCTCCCCCTCTCCGGTTTTGACGATCCTTTCTAAACAGATTGTAACCTTTTATATTAACTACCCAGTCATAGCTATCATCCAGCCATGTCTCAGTTATTCCCACTATATCGTAGTCCTCCTCACACATCACTAATTCCAGTTCACCAGTCTTGTTAGTCAGGCTTCTGGCATTAGTATACATACATTTGAGAGGTTTATGTATATTTTTTACCCTACCCCTTTCATTCTGAACTGTTCTAGTCCCCCCTTCAATTCCTCCCCCAGTCACACTACCTTTCCCCTGGTCTCTATCTGCACTTCCCCTCCTATGATAAATTCTGTTAAGTTTTAGAAAGCGAGAGGAGAGGAAGGAGGATGTGGAAGATAGGCATTGTGGGATTCTGGATAGTAAGGTGGTGATGTCTGGACTAGAGAGGTATATTTATGTGTCATCAGCGTAAAAGTAATACTGAAAGCCATGGGACAGCTCTATGAGCTGTCCCAGGCCAAAAGGTTAGATAGAGAAGAGCAGAGGTAATGAGACGAGGAGGTGGTGTGAGAGTGGGAGAAGCAAAATGTCCGCTCTGAGAGGTATGATATGATCCAGGAGAGGGCCAGGTCAGTGATGCCAAGAGAGAATTTGTAACAGAAGGGAGTGGTCGACAGTGTCAAAGGCAGAAGACAGGTCAAGGAGAAGGAGGACAGAGTAAAGTTTTTTGGTTTTGGCTGTTAGTAGGTCATTGGTGACTTTGGTGAGGGCAGTCTCAGTTGAGTGGTGGGGTCGGAAGCCAGATTGTAGCCAGTCAAAAAGGGAGCAGAAGGAGAGATGAGAGGACAGTTTGGAATGGACATGTTGCTCAAGTAACTTTGAGGCATATGGAAGAAGTGATATGGGGCGATAACTGGACAAAGAAGATGGGTCAAGTGAAGGCTCTTTGAGGATGGGTTTAATGGTAACATGTTTAAAACCAGAGGGGAAGACACCAGAGGTTAGTGATAGGTTGAAGAGATGAGTAAGGTCTGGCATAAACGATGTGGTGATGTTAGGAATGAGGTGAGAAGGGAATGGGTCAAGTGCACAGGTGGTGAGATGTGATCTGGAAAGTAGAGTGGAGAGTTTTTCTTCTGTAATGGTGGAGAAGCGGGTTTTGGGAGAAGAGGGCTGAGCAGTTGTTTAGAGGGTCTGTGGGGACTGTGCACTGAAGCTTTTTCTGATGTTGACTATCTTTTGTTTGAAGTATGTGGCTAAGTCCTCAGCTGAGATGAGAGGAGAGGGTGGGGACGCTGGGGGACGGAGAAGAGAATTAAATGTGTTAAAAAGTTGTTTAGGACTGTGGGACAGGGAAGATATGAGAGATGAGAAGTAGGCCTGTTTTATGTGAAGTCCTGTCTAAAGCCCACAATTCGAGAAGATATAAGTGAGGGACATGAACATGTAGAGTCACTGTGGGTAGAAATACATGGAGGCAAAAACAATAATAAATTACTCATCGGGAGGGACTACTATGTGGGGGAAAATTACTATGTGGGGCAGTGTGGGGGAAACTACTGTGTTGGGGCAGTGTGGGGGAAATGACTATGTGGGGCAAATTACTATTAGTGTTGAGCGCGAATATTCGAATAGCGAATTTTTATCGCGAATATTGGCACTTTGCTAATTCACGAATATTTCGAATATAGTGCTATAAATTTGCTATTTAGAATATATTTTTTTCTTTCCCACTTCCCAAAAGTAGTTCTTACCTGTCCTGAGGATTCCTGGCTTCCTGGCTGCTCCAGTCAGTGCCCGTTGCCGCTTCTGCCGACTTCCGTGCTCATGGAGCGTCCCCATCGCCAGGGGAGCGTCTTCATATACTAAAATGTACTTTCGGATTTGAGAATTACGTTGAAATCGCAATGCGATTAATTCAAGTTATATTAATCGCATTGCGATTTCAACGTAATTCTCAAATCTGACAGTACATTTTAGTATGGAGACGTTCTTGGCTTGGTAGAATTAGCAAATATGACGAATGTATGCGTCATATTCCTCAAAACGAAGATAACAAAGTATTCTCCAATAGCAACCTATTCGTCAACTTCGCTAATTCTAGCTATATAATCGCTATGCGATTATATAAATTTTTTTTTTTATAAATAGAATAATTATAGTAATTATCAAGTAATATAATTATTATATTAAAAAAAGCAAAGTAATATAATCGCATAGCGAATTAAACACAGTTGTCTCTATAGTCAACCTTCCTATTTGATTGCTAGAATTAGCGAAGTTGACGAATAGGTAGCTAAAACGAAGATGGAGAATACTTCGTTATCTTCGTTTTGAGGAATATGACAAATACATTCGTCATATTGGTCATCTTCTCTATAATTCTGGATATGAAACAAATAGGAAAGTAGCCTAAGTTAAAATCGCAATACGCGATTATTTAAATCGCATATTAATCGCGATAACTAGAATAATGACGAATATTCGATTTCGACGAATATGAAACAAATATTCTATCGAATATTCGCAAATTTCGTCGAAATCGAATATGGCACCTGCCGCTCATCACTAATTACTATATGGGGCAGTGTGGGGGAAACTACTGTGTTGGCGAAACTGCAGTGTGTGGTAAATGACTGTTTGGGTGCAGTGTGGGGGAAATTACTGTGTGTGGGAGATTACTATGTGGGGGCAATGTGGAGGAAATTACTATGTGAGGGCAGTGGGGGAGGAAATTGCTATGTGGGACACTCTGTGGGGGCAGTGTGGGGTAAATTACTGTGTGGGGGCAGTGTGGGGTAAATTACTGTGTGGGGGCAGTGTGGGGTAAATTGCAGTGTGGGGTAAATTACTGTGTGGTGGAAATTACTGTGTGGGGGAAACTATTGTCTGTCGGCAGTCCGGGGGAAATTGCTATATGGGGGAAGTGTGCGGAAATGACTATGTGGGGGCAGTGTGGGGGAAATTACTATTTGGGGGAAATTACTGTGTGGGGGAAACTACTGTGTTGGGGCAGTGTGGGGGGAATTACTATGCGGGACAGTATGGGGTAAATTACTATGTGGGGGCAGTGTGGGGTAAATTACTGTGTGGGGCAGTGTGGGGATATTACTATGTGGGGGCAGTGTGGGGTAAATTACTGTGTGGGGCAGTGTGGGGATATTACTATGTGGGGGCAGTGTGGGGGCAGTGTGGAGGAAATTACTATGTGGGGCAGTGTGGGGAAAATGCCTGTGTGGGGGGAAATTACTATGTGGGGCAGTGTGGGGAAAATGCCTGTGTGGGGGGAAATTACTATGGGGTGATTACTATGTGGGGGCAGTGTGGGAAAAATTACTATATCGGGGCGTTGCTATTGGCGAAGCACTGTAGGGGCAATTCTATTATTTTTAGGGCCACTATACAGAGCTTATTACTTGGAGTACAATATAGGCTGTTATTATTACTGGGGGCACTCTAGGGGATATTATAACTGCTGTAGACACTATAGGGACCTTTAGGGTAATTTATCACACTGGTGTAAAGTAGAACTGGCTTAGTTGCCGATAGCAGCCAATCAGGTTCCATCATTCATTTTTGACAGCTCTTTTGGAAATCCAGCTCTACTTCACACCAGTTTGATAAATGACCCCAATTATGTCTACTGGGGTCACTATTTGGGGCATTGGGGAGCACAACGGGCACTGTATTGGGGGTGGCAGCAGAATGACACTGAGGGGACATCAGGATGAGGAGGTTGAAGGAAAAATTGGGAAATCTAACGTGTCTGTGTAACAAACTCTGTAGAGACAAGATGCGGCCGAAAGAATTTGCCATGGCAGTCTGGGTCAGACGGAGGAGAAGAGGAAAGAGAAGATCTACATGACAGGAGATGTCACTGGATGTAAGAGGTATGTAGTGTTGTATTCACCTCCATGTCTTTTTTATTATAATTATATGTATTTTAAATTTGGCGACCTAATTTTTCAGTTTAGGGCCCATTTTGGGGTCATTTGGGGTATTTTTTTTTTTAGTCTGAAGATGTCATATGGCCTAGGAAGAGATTGTGGCGCTCACGAAGCATGGCAGCCTCTTCATACAAAAAAAACTAAACTAAAATGGAGGGAGAGGCTCCAGTTGGGTAGACAGCCCCGGGCCTATCATGCACTTAATCCGCCCCTGGTTGTGAGTGAAATGAAATCCGCTATAAGAGAGTGCAGCAGGGGAGGAGGTGTCAGAGGGTGTCAGCCATGTTTCTATGAGACCCAGAAAGGAAAGTTTTCCAGAGATAAGGAGGTCATAAATGTAGGACAGTTTGTTACAGACAGAGCGTGCGTTCCATAATGCTCCTGTTCTATCTAGAGATGAGCGAAGTTTTGAAAAATTTGATTCGGCAGCTTCGCTGAAGTTCGACAAAGAAATCGATTTGTTACGAATTCATTTGTTACGAATCGCTATGTTAAAACCCTATTCAGTCTATCAATCAATGGGACTGTTTTTAACTGCAGCTTAAGTGCACCTATCTAACGGACGTTAAAAACGGTATTCCGCTAGTGCAATATGGCCTTTTGGATTTTGCGCAGAGGCATTGTAAAGAAAAAAAAAAAAGCTATGGTGAAATTGTACTTTTTATACATTCTCCATGATACATTTAAAATGTTACATTAACTTATGGGTACTCATATATATTTTACAAAATAAAATCTCCCACTAAAAAAAACCCAAACAGCTACGTTGACATAAAACTGAGAAAGTTCTGACTGACAGAATGCTGTGAGGCAAAAGTGAAGAAAATAAAACTACCGTGGTTCTTAAGGCACAAATCGGCTTGCTGTCACTTACTCTTGGTCCTGAACGGGTTAATGCCATAAATCTATCTTGACAGCCTTTGTGCCGGTGGTGTATTTCTCTAATATTTCGACACAGGAAACATGAATACCCCCACACACCTGGTTAAATGGCTTGTGGCCAGCTGTTCTTTGTCTTATTTCGAAAGCTGTGGCAAAAACAATGTAGAAACCTCAGTGCAGATGACACCTCCCTATGTTCCTTTGCTCCTCTCTTCACGTGGTACAATTAGATAGGTCACTCATAGGTCACAGAAGCCAATCACTAAATGTAACCCCATCCACTTTTTATCACCTCGGTCTTATAGTCAAACCTACTACATGGCTATGATGTTTATAATCTATAATTGCCGAAATGAGTTACGTATATATTTCAACGGTGGCATCCAGGTCCATGTCCCTCAATTGTCCTGATTGAGAAGAGATGAAGGACCATCAAGGAAATGGAGGCTGGTGAGACATTGTGAAGAGTGTCTTGCGGTGCTCCCATGGCAACCCAGAACCTCTTAATGAAATCAATCCTCTTGACCGGCCCCTGGTTCTCGTGTAGCTGACACTTACAAGAGCTTCATTAGCACTCATAAATGAGCATATAGATAGCCCCTTCTGTGTACTAACTATTCTGCAGGGTTAATGACAATTGTGCACGTGACAGTGATTTATTCAGAAGATATTTATTCTTGGAAGCAGTGGCTTATGGAGTAGAGATTCTGAAGTGTATGTAAAAAACACTCTTCAACAGCTTCATGTTTCCGGACTAGAGGGTACAAAGATTATGGAGAGTTACAGAGTTAGGATGTGCCAAATCATCATCTAACAATGGACGCAATCGTGTTTTACTGTGCTCTGACTAGGTTTGCCACTTGGCCAATAAACCAGCAGTATAGAAGGTATTATAGGCAGGCTTTTTTACTGGTCAATAAAAGTGCTGGTAATTTTTAGTAGCCAAGGAGGTATGAGAAACCTCCTTGCTGCTAACAACTATATCTCAGGCTGTATAGCACCTAGAAATATGAAGAATCTCAGCTTTAAAACAAGACCATGATGATTAAAGGTGCTATTGAGGCAGATCTCACTGACCTAATTTCTAAGAGCTATATATCTGTCTGTATGTTGGCTAGCATTCTTAACTTTAAAACAAAACCTGGCTTATATCTCTAGCTGCTGTCTCCATGATTGTTTTCAGTTAATTTGACAAAACAAACCAGTATAACAAACCAGTGGAAACAGGGCTCCTGCATAGAGCTGTGCGGTTCAGAGGACAACACTGAAATAGACTATACCCCATGTGACATCACTAGCACTGCCATCGGAAGATTATAACATGGCCATTTTGTGTGGCCATGGGCCAAAACTGCTCAAAGACTTGCAATGATCCCTGGCACCAAGCCTTAAAGCACTCATCGCTGCAAAAATGGTGACAATTCTGCTTTGGGCAACGTTCAGCAGAACCTCTATCTTTCTCTTTGAAGTGTTGTGTCATGGTGTGCTCCCTGAGGCCATTGCTCCCTGTGGATGAGTGCAATGGAAATGTAGTATTGAAGAACGAGGCCAGAATTAAATGTATAACAGTCTCCTTTATTTGGTTCAATATGGAACTTCAACCAGTAAGGACTATAGAGGCAGGTTGGTTGGCTGCAGTTAAGCACTAGTATTGTACTGTCCTAGTAGTAGTCTGGGTGATGGGTGTCTAAGCTGTAGCCCCTCACACCAGTGTCTTTAAATGCTGGATGTAGCTTTTCATCTGCTGTTGGTCTCTTTCAAGGATTCACAAAACCAAGTTAATGTCACTACATAACCTCTTAAGGAGCAGGAGCTCAGGAGTGTGCTTCTTCTCTATACTAAGTATTGACAGGAATTCCCCCTCCTGGTAGGATGCAGGACCAGCCGACTCCTACCAGTTCCTCACTGGTAGTAATGGCCATAACACATATAAAAGTACATACCAATATATAACAAAATAACAATACAATTTTAGTATCACCAGGTCTTGGGTACTACAGATCCATCCAACCATCCATCCTTCCATCTATTCATCAGTCTACACGTGCCCAATGTTCTGTCCTTTTTTATTAATATATCTTTATCTAAAGCTCCAAGTCCTCTGCATAGCATTACATGATATAGTTCTATCTACGCTTTATATACAGAACGCTATGATTAAATAAATTATCATATAACTGTAACTAATAATCCATTCTTTAATATTTTAAAAGGAGTTACCCTTTAAAAACAATGGGAGTAGCTTCCCTTTTTCAGAATGTGTCTTATTATTTCCGACTGTCCGTCGTCTCGGGCTGACAACCCCATTATCATTTAACGACATCAATATTCCATAAATAATGAGAAGTGCGATTTTTAAGATTTATAACCAGCACCATAACTCAGTATGAGGAGAGCGCAGATGAAAGCTTTCTTTTCTCCCAAAGTATTTTCCACTGCATGAGCTTCTGCCCGCTCCAGTGAACACATCGGTGAAACATTTTAAATAATTTGTGAGCGCTAACAGCATACAGCATCTAATTGCCAAAATATTATAATCCCAACAGCACTCCGGCCCATCATCTGAAATGCCAGAATGGAAGAACTCATTTAGTACATGTTTCATGGGGCTACTGGAAACGCAGTTCTGAAGCTTCCTGTCTCTATGTGACTGGAATCCTGACATTCCGTTTTATTATTAAGATACAGGTCTCCTGCACACCACCATATTCATTTTGTGGTCCGCAAATCGCAAATCTGCAAAATACGGATGTGACCTGTGTGCCGTCTGCATTCTATTTGCAGACTCTTTGTTTTCAATGGGTCCGAGGTCCGCATTTTGCAGATATAGGGGCACATTTATTAAGATCGGTGTTTTAGATGCCGGTCTTAATAACCCCTATACCTGGCAGTGGATGAAGATGCGCCGGTCTCTACATAACTTCAGCGGATCCTCCGCCACTTCTACATGTAAGACAGTTTCTTAGCTGTCTTACATTTAGACCATTGTATACGCATAAAACGTATAAAAGGCATAGAAAATGGTCAATGAGACCAGTGTCGGACTGGGGTACCTAGGGCCCACCAGTAAAATTTATTTTGGGGGCCCACCGTACGGATACATTCAAATATAATAAATAATCTAACAAGTGTTTTATATGAACATAGGCTGGTTGAGGTGCTGTACATTGAATATATGTATGTAGTGCAGTAAATCGAATGTGTTATGTGCCACTTGTGCAGGGGGTGAGAGACTAGGGGCCCACCTTGCTCAGGGGCCCACCGGAGAATTCACCTGTACCCCTGTGGGCCAGTCGGAGCCTGAATGAGATGGGCCTGCTGGCCTATCACCTTCCCAGCCCCCACAACACCCCCTATACGGAGACGGATAAACCGCATGGATAATTAGTGTGCTGATCTCCACACCAGTAGGTCTGTTCTGCGAAAAGATAGAACATGTCCTCTACTTGGCCGCAAAATGCAGATCATGGACCCACTGAAGTCGGTCGGTCCGCAAAAAATGCAGATGCAACACAGACCACATCTGTATTTTGTGGATTGTCGATTTGCCCACAAACCAGATACAGCTGTGTGCATAGGGCCTAAACTGTTTGGTCAGTGTTTTATCAGTGATTTCCATCAGTGATGGTAAGCCAAAATCAAATGCTGGTCAAAAACACAGAACAGGCGCAGATCTTTCCATTATGCCTTATCTCTGAAGGCTTCTTTCCTGGTTTTGGCTCAGACTGACTGATGAAAATCACTGTTTGAACGCTGACCAAACACTGACTGTGTGAAAGCAACCTAAGGATTCATTCACATTTACATTTACCACAGACATGCTCTATCTGCTCTATCTGACCGTGGGTCATTGGAAGAATCACAGAGACATGCACTACTTTGGTCCGTAATGCACTGCAGGCCAATTGAAGTCTATGAGTCATGGAAAATCACGGACACATCATGGATAGCATCCTTATTCTGTTAGTGTTTTATGGACCATTGGTAAGAGATGCTCTGGAAATTAATGTTCATTCTAGCAGTGCCCCACGGTCGGTGCCCATGCATTGCGGACTGCAATTTGCGGTCTGCAGCATGGGCCCGGCCAGCACACCTTTGTGTGCAAGAGGCCTTAGGCAGATAGATCCCTACAGACAACAGCAGAGCCATATTTGACATAAGTAAATGCGAACTGCAGAGATAGAGAATACAATGCTTTAATTCCTAGGTAAGATAAGGGCTTCCTACCCTAGAATATGTCCCGTCGTTTCCTTTCTGCTGAATGAAGAGCTATATTTGGCAGAGATATGCAAAACTCAAACAGTTTTTAAGTACATGTAACGTGACAAGGGCTGAGCCTGCGGCTAAACACAGCTAGGAATGTGCCGCTGTATCCGAGGACGTATCTCTTTCCATCATATCACTGGCGAATGGAAAATCACCAGAATCAGATGGTTCTTTTCATGTCATTTGCATTTTGCAGTCAGTCTGCATTTACTTCTTATGAAGGAAGAGGGAAAAAAAGTCAAGACATGGGATATGAGAGAGACAATGGAGAGATTTACTAATACAATATGCCAAAAAACGCAAAGGCAAATTGGACAAAAATGGAGGACATGATGTGTGCTGTATTTAAAATTGTCTAGTGCAGGGATGCTCAACCTGCGGCCCTCCAGCTGTTGCAAAACGACAACTCCCATCATTCCCTGACAGCCTACAGCTATCATCCTACAGAAGGGCATCATGGGAGTTGTAGTTTTACAACAGCTGGAAGGCCGCAGGTTGCTCATCCCTGGCCTAGTGTAACCTGATGAGGTGGATCCCCTAAGCTGCTCATCCTCCAGGCACGGATATGCAATGTTGGTGTAGCAGACAAGCAGGGATCAGTATAGGAGAGCTGAGGGCACAATCTAGCAGAGCAAAAGGGACATTGTAGGACATGTATTGTAGGCCTCATGTAGCAGGGCTGGCGGAGGGTCAATGTAATTAAGTAGAACTGAGCTCTAAAGGAGCAAAGCTGAACTGAGGACCAACATAGCAGAGTTAAAATGTGGCCAGTTATCAGGCCAATGCAGCAGAGCTGAAATGAAGGTTGATGAATTAAGTTGTCCAGTCTAACATTCTCACATACTGAGGTATAGTCACTAGGCTGCTTACGCAACAACCCCCTGAGGAGCCGGAGCAGAGGATGGGAGTGGTAGTGGCTCTGGCTGTAGAAAGTCTATCACAGTGAATTTGCTCATGCCGTGCTGTAAACAGAGGGTGCACCCTTTCTTCCCTAAGGAACACCCTGGTTCTGGGGCTCTTGCTTGATGGTAGTTGAGCTGCCCATGATGTTAAAGAGGACCTTTCACTGGTCCACAGTTTATGAGTTAAAGCTATTTACATGGAGAGCGGCACCCAGGGATGTCCCTGCACTTACTTGTATCCCTGGGTGCCGCTCCGTTCGTCTTCTGTAGTCCCCGGTACCGGCGCTCCTGCTGCTCTAATTTTGCCTGGGGCGGAGCTTCTTCTTCTGCCCTGGCGTCTCCTTCTCCCAGGGCTGGAGCTGCCAATCGCAGCGCTCAGCTCATATCCTGAATATGAGCCGAGCGCTGCGATTGGCCAGTGCTCCAGCCCTGGGAGAAGGAGACGCCCAGGGCAGAAGAAGAAGTCTCCGCCCCAGGCAAAATTAGAGCAGCAGGAGCGCCGGTACCGGGGGCTACAGAGGACGAACGGAGCGGCACCCAGGGATACAAGTAAGTGCAGGGACATCCCTGGGTGCCACTCTCAATGTACATAGCTTTAACTCATAAACTGTGGACCAGTGAAAGGTCCTCTTTAAGTGTCTGCATGGAAGCAAGGCAGGGCGTGAGTGCAATGGCCGGTGTATAATGTAGGAGTCAGTAACCATGCCAGAATTAACAGAATAGATGTCTCTCTTTACTGAAGTGCAAAATAGGAATTGTAGTACATACAATCATAGCAAAATACAGTTCCAACTGTACACAGTGCAATTCTTCTCAGATAGCAATGTATGGAAGGAATGTCCCTCTTCTCTTACTATCTGTCTCAAATCTATTCCAGTAGAATCTATGGTGAGTAAGAGTACTCTTTCGGTGGTGGCTGTAATATCCATTGAGGGATACAGGGTTTTAGAGATACAACTGGCCAGGTGTGAAGGGTGTCTTAACAGTGTCCCTCACTACAGTAAAGTCTGAACAGCCTTCAGTAGCAGGTTATCTTACTGACTCCAGTGCTTGGCCATGCAGACTCTAGGTTCTCCAGTTTTCTCCTTCATCTTACTCCTTCTCTCCTGTAGATTATGCACAGATCAGTGAGTCTCTGTAGCTTTTTGGGCCTAGGAAGAGGGAACACAAGTTACAGCCTCCTCTCCCTTCAAACTGCATTCTAGACTGAGCTGAGCGCATATCCTGGATTCTCAAGGGATGATCCAGGATTGCTAACCTTGGCTATACTATCCATACTTGGTTATACTAGGTACAGTACATGGCATGACGTAACATTATATTGCATAAAATAAAGAAATAAACCATTTTCAAATACCCCTTATGCTTTGGGATACTACACTTATCAGTAGAGCAGATCAGCAGCACACATGGAACTAGGCACCAATGTAGCAATGCGGGAGGAGCAATGTAGCAGAGCTGTCGGCCTAATGTAACAGATCTGGACTGAGGGCTGATGAAATAGAGTTAGGGCTCATTCAGACGACCGTACCCATTTTGTGCTCTGCAAATTGCAGATCCTCAAAACATGGATACCAGCTGTATGTGTTTCCCATTTTGCGGAACAGAACGGTCAGCCCTATGATAGAAATGACTATTGTCTGCAAAAACGGACAAGAATAGGACATGTTCTACCTTCTTTGCGGAGCTGTGGAACGAACTTGCAGAACAGACACAGGCACAAAAATGCGGTCGTCTGAATGAGCCCTTAAACTAATGGCCGATGTAGCAAAGTTGCAATGAAATACAGCAAAGTTGAACTGCGTACAGGAATAGCAGAGCGGCGTAGATGGTTTGCAGGGATGCAGTTAGCAAACTTGAATAATCGGGCTGCATCCTACCGACGAAGCTGGGTTTAAATAACTGGTTGTATGGCGTTATCAGTGGCACTGGAGAAGAGAGGAAGCCTGACAGGGGGAGTGAGGCAGCACTGGGCGACGGATCCAGGACGGGTAAATAATATCTAGAAAAGGGAGTGAGTCTGAGGGAAGTCAAAATGTGCCAGATGTGTGTCAAATATATCATGTTTCCTGCACCATCCTGAAAAAATATGGAGCAATAAAGTTTGCCGACTCATAAATTGAAGCACAACAAGACTGATAAATCTTTCCAGTGCTCGGGTACAGACGAAACCTATTGGGGCAGATTTATCAACGGCATTACAGCAGTATGTGAGTGTGTTAACTGATTCAGTCCCAGGGTATTTTGGGTCTTTTAGACACCATTTACCCATCTTTAGTACACTTTAGTTTAAATTCTAGTGCTCTTTTTTTTGTTGGTCCATAAACCTGAGTTTTGCTGCATTTTTCCATCACTGGTGCAGTGACTGGTACTAATACGGTGACACTGTGGCTGACACTTTTACAGAGATACTGCACTTAGACTCTTTATTAGGGACATAGGGGGTCATTTATATTAAGTGCATTTCTGGCGCTGATTGCGGTGCAATCTGCGAATTTTCCCCACTTAAGCTTGGACTAAAATAGTGGGTGTGACGGGGGAAAGGAAAGAGACGTACCAACAGGCCTGTCTCATTCATCATTTTCTAGCGATGGAGCAATGGAGCTGACGTACATTTAGACACGCAGTGGGCACACCGAAGTTATGTTGAAGCCAGCACCTCCTCACAACTTCGGTGAACGCCAGCTATAGGGGTTAAGACTGGCGTCTACAACACCTGTCTTAATAAATGACCACCATAGAGACTGGCACTACTATATGGGCTCTATAACCAGTAATATCGTATGGATGCTAAGGGGGAATTTTCTAACCGATGTATGCCAGATCTCTGGGGTATAAAAGTCACACATTTTCTGCATGTCACATTTTGAACAAAAATGTGACTTTTTGTCATGATTTGGCCTCCCGCAGCCCAGCAGATCTGGAAACTGGTGTTAATTAAGGCTCAGACCTGCTGATCTCAAGTGCAGATTTGCTTTCCTGGCGCTCGGACACCCTACAAATGTGCCAAATTTATTAAGAAACTGTATAATAATTTTGGCGTGTCTTTATCAAACAGCAATCTTAGAAAATCTCCATCTATGATGTCATCAAAAAGACAAAACTCGGGAATTCTCTTTGATTCAAGGTTAAAGAAAATTGACTGTGACATGTTTCCTCGGGTCTATTCTCCTCTCTTTTAGATTTCGGCAATTGGATGCAATGTTCTTCGTGACATTGTCTGTAAAGGACTGCCCATGGCTCGGATCCCTCGGAGAAAAACACAATTTTAATATCATGATTGTTACTGTTCAAGCTGTATTGTGGCGTCTCAGCAGTACCGCCATCACGTCCTTTGTTTAATGTACACAGGATATTTAGAGCTCAGGCTCATGGATATGATCCTCTGGAGTCCAGGCTTCATTCAGACTGATGGGGACATTAATTGAAGAATCAATAAGCTGTAAAGTACAATTATTTTAACAAAGCTGCAGAAATGATAGCAGCAAGAGGAAAACAAACAGTCCGGCCAACATCTCACAAGGTGAACTAATACGCTGCACTGTATTGTATGGAAGGAAAAGTTCTGCATGTAGTGTTTCGGGGATCTCATTTGAGAACTACTTTCTCAAATATCCATTTGTCAGTTTGGAGTCATCTGTCATACAGTATGTCAGGATTGTGCTGTGTACAAGGTTGACCTCAAAGGGAATCTGTCAGCAGTTTTAACCATGCTAAAATAGGGGCTTTGGAGAACAGTAAAAACATACCATTTATGTAGCTTTTACTATCAGGAGAAGTGTTAATATAAACTTTTATTCTGCCAGATTCTGTTCCCTAAAGGGGATTGGTGGATGTGAGGGAGGGCAGTTGAGGTTGGCGGGCAGTATTTAGGTGGAGTGAGGGGAGGGGTTAGCCATTCGCCTGGGAGAAGGGTGCAGCAGTCCGCAGTTCCCACCCACCCACTCGGTTTATGTAGCGTTTGTATAGGGATCGTCGTAGCGGGGGAAAGTTAAAAGGGGATCCTGGGAGGCAGAACAATTTGGAATAGTTGCATGACCCTTTGGGGCATGCATCTTAGAGGTTTGGTGAGTTGAAGGCCTGCAGGGGCCATGATGGTGATGTTTTGGTGCCCTTGGGTCGGTGAGTACAGCCGAGGGTAAGGTGAAATTACAAGTGGAGGCCAGAAATCGAGAATAATCTTTGGACTTCCTTCTAGGATCCCTCTCTATCAGGGGTTATTTCAGATATATGCAAGTTGTGTAAATGAACAATGTTATAATGTAATTATTTTGTTAATAAAATTGGCCAGTATGGCTTTACATCAAAATGAGCTCTCCGTTTGTTATTGAGGTAAAAGGAGGGGGGGGGGGAGGATTTTGGTAAGTGACAAACGTATCTTACATCCTATTAATCTTGTTTAAACCTTGTCGCACTCTGCTGTTGCTTGCTTGGAGTAGAGTTCCCGCCCCAAATATAAATGAAGGAAATGACTCCAGCGTATCATGGGTTAACTTGATTTCTTTTATTATAAGGTTACTGCGGCTTTAAATGTAACGTTTCAACCATACGGCCTTCTTCATACTAATGCCGCTAGTGAATCAGGGAAGGTCGAGCTCAATATGGAAGAGATATGCGGAGGTACCGCTAGTGGAAGAAGCGCCTTGTAACCTTATAATAAAAGAAATCAAGTTAACCCATGATACCCTGGAGTCATTTCCTTTATTTATAATTGGGGCGGGAACTACACAGCACCATTCATTGTGTAGTGGATGGAGCTGGTTACTGTATTCACAGTGTAGTCCCGAAATTACAGCTACTGCAAAACAACTGATCGCCAGTGGTGCAGGGTGCTCAACCCCTGCCTATAAGATATTGATGGCCTATCCTGAGGCTAAGCCATCAATATAAATGGAGTGGATAACCTATTTAAAGTAAATGTCCTTCCTCCCTTACCATTGCCTTCATCTAAATTGGTTGCATTCTCCATACATTGGGGGCATATTGCTAGGATATGCCCCCTAGGTCTGATAGGTGTGGGTCTCACCTATGGGACCTGTACCTATCTCTAAAACAGTAAATATTCAGGAGGGCACTCAACTAACTGTCATTGCATGGAAACACATTCAGCTTAGATCTGTAATATATTTTATTTATTGGAGCAAAAATATACATAATAACATAAAAGAAAGTAAAATATATATAAAGTATATAAAATAACCCTAGATAAAAATAAAAATGAAAATAAAAATAAAAATCTTCGGATTTACTGGTGCAATAATAGCAATTGTTAATCAGATTTTGACATGTATAATATTCATAACCACATAATTAATATAAATAATTGTGGCAATGAATATTTATATATAAACTGTTTATCAAGTTGCATATAGGAGCCAACTAATTGCAACTTATATATTTACATAAACGCGTTGATAACGCAATTTTCTGTATATGTTTGATATACATAATTATATTGTTATCATTATTCTGAAGATATGTCCTCAAGTAAAATGGCAAATAAGGGTGATATTGCATCAACTTGAATATATTAATCCAGTTTAGGTTTTCTGTATGTACCTGGATCTAATCAAACACCTTCCCCCACTAAAAGGTTACCTATAAAACCATTGACATGACAGTTCACTGCTAACCACTGAGGAAGGAATACGTAACTCCGAAACGCGTTTGGTGAATGTTTAACATCTAGCAGTGAACTTATCTGCGGCATAATAAAGGTATCCATCTGGGAATCCTAGGAGGACAGACGAGATGGCAAGTCAGGATCCACTTTTACCTACCTCTTTACAGCAAGAGGGCAAATGAACTCCAACCATCTCCCAACACGTGGGACGCCGAGGCATCGTAACTGGCAGTGCTTAGTGAATGTGACTATATCACACAGTCACAAAGTTACATTGATAGAAATATGAATCATTATGAACTGACCCCATAAGGATAATCTGATACAACAATTGAGTGAGCTTCTTTTGTAAAATAATTCAATGTACTGATGCAACGGGCGCCTCCCCCTAGGGCCCTCTATGTAACGCAACCCAGGTATAGGAATGCCGAGTGCAGTCTAAAATGTCCCTTTATGTGTCACGGTGCTCCTACCTGGATACGGCTGGACCCCAGGCTTCGGCTCCAAAGCAATAAATAGAGGGAATAATTGAGGGATTTAAAAGATAGATTGAGTCCAGACCTTATATGTAGTTGAACAGCAGCTTTACTTGAATAAACATTCATCGTGAAACAATCTTCAAGCTCTGTCTTGGTTCCAGCAGGCTTTAGCATTAAACTGGCAGGCAAACTCGTCTCTGCTACATCTGTTTCTCTATGGCTCTGCTGTACTGACAGGCTGACTGTATGACTCAGATTCTTCTGTCTACGGCACTTCTCTCTGTAGTCTGACTCTTAAGTTGTGCCAGGGAACTATGCTCTTGGCTTCTGAGGCTTTGGCCTCCATGCCTAGCAGAGCTTAGGGTGTTCTGGCTGGTGTGGACATGTCCAGCAGAGACGTGCCCTGCACACCTGTCCCCTAGCAGGGGGTAAGCTAGACTCAATAGACTGGTTCCCACCCTTCCTGCAGGAAGTGGGACTAGCCAACTCCTCCACATAGGGGGGTTACAATGGAATGGAAAGTTCCATTCTCTCTAAGTACAGCTCTGCCGTGTTTGCTACCACCTGCTGGTGAACCAGGCACTTTACATTTGAACATGACAGTTGCAAAACATTGAAAATGCACAGTGTAGTGGACCTGAACAAAATACATAAAGATGAAAATACAAAGGATGACATTATATTAGACCATTAAGGACAGTAGCATGGTGTAGGAGTGGTAATGCCGCTCTGGGGTGTTACACTGACATCAGTTTTTTATTACATAATGAAATACACACAACTTTTTACATTTATTTTTTAAGACTCAGTTTTTTAAAATCAGTTAATCAGTCTATATCTATATATAATTTATACTTATTGACTCAAACAAGGACAATACTCTTATACGGTAGTATTATGTAAACTGGTCGTAAGACTACTACCTTTCTTGTTATAGAAGGATCATCACTATTCTGATCTTAATTGTTCCCTGTGTGAGTAATAGGACTTTTTTGGGGGGTACAATAGGTGATTAGGAATATATACGGAGTTACTAAGAAAACATATAGAACTAAATTATGGTATATTGATTTATACATGAATAGTTTATATATAGATATTCATTGCCACAATTATGTTATAATAATTATGTGGTTATGGATATTATACATGTCGAGATCTAATTAACAATTGCTATTTTTGCACCAGTAAATCCAAATCCATATTTATTTTTATCTACGGTTATTTTATATACTATATATATATATATATATATATATATATATATATATATTACGGTACTTTCTTTTATGTTATTATACATATTTTTGCTCCAATAAATGAAATGTTATTACAGATCTAAGCTGAATGTGTTTCCATGCAACGACAGTTAGTTGAGTGCCCTCCTGAATATTTACTGGTTTAAATCACATATCCTCATTCGGGAGGAGTGTGCACCTTGACCATTTTTGCTCAGTGTGGTAGAGCCACTGTACATTTTTACTATCTCTAAAACAGAGCCCCCAAAGAGAGGGAGAGCAGACCATGCATGTGCGGCCACCCTCTATTTTTTCTATGGGACTGCTGAAAATAGCCGAGCACTGGCCCGGCTATTTCCATCAGCCCCATAACGTGAATGAAGAGGTGGCCCCACCTGCACGGTGTGCTTCCTATTTATTTTTATGGGACTTTCCAAAATTGCCAAACACACCGCACACCGCTCGAGTATTTTCGGCACGTCTTTATAATTTTGGCTGTTTGTACATTGGATACTGATTGTACATTGAACTCAATAATAAAACAGTATGCATTAAGCTACTAAGCCCCCCCTAATGGCAGCAGCAGGCAGCCAGAATGTTATCTTTTACCTCAACAGAAGCTTTTGGAACTGTCTATTAGAAAAATTCAGCTACACTTATCATAAAGATATATTAACTAATATTCATCTAAAAGAGAGTTAATTGGTAAAAAAAATGCTTGTCTTATGTCCAGTTGGGATATATCAATGTAACTCATGTGAATCCCCTGCTAAGGACCAAAGCAGTGATCTCCTACAAATTCTAACTCTAAATCACTGGCTAGGTTGTATTTGTGTCACATGGACTCCCATTGTTTTCAGTGGAAAGAGAACTTTCTTTCTTTCTTTCCCGAATGAAGACAGCTAATAATGATTGAGAGGTCAGGATTGCTCTATGGGATTGTTCAAATAGGACATCCTCTTTAAACTGTACCTGCGACCTGCTGACAAGGAGCTTGATTTTCCAGCTACTACTCTCCCCATTACTCTAATGGCTGGTGCCTGTAAAGTGGGGTAGAAAATATATTAGGAAATTGTAGAATGCATCTATTGTATCCCGTTGTTAGTGAGCCTCCTCTGAACTCTGTCATGTTACTCATTGTTGGGTTGTTCATATATGATTGATTATAACTAGACACATGAAAACAGCTACAACGTTAAAGAGGTTGTTCCACATTTTAAAGGAGGTCCCTCGCTTGGTAACCTCCTCTTTGGTCCAGAGCAGAGTTGAGCGAACTTGTGTTTAAAGTTCGGCATCCAAAGTTCGGGTTCGGGTTATCCAAGCATTCCGTTATGGATTCCACTACCACGGACCATAACGGCATTTGGAACACGGGGTGAAGGACCTGGGGTGATGTCACCGTCATGTGATCAGTGCAGGGGGCGTGGTTCAGTACTGGATTGGATAAGAGGTCGTAAACTACCACCTCTTATCTATTCCAGTACTGAGCCACGCCCCCTGCACTGATCACATGACGGTGACGTCACCCCAGGTCCTTCGTGTTGTCCAAGGTTTGGGTTCATTGAAGAATCCCCTTATGCATTCCAAATGCCGTTATGGTCCGTGGTAGCGGAATCCATAACGGGATGCTTGGATAACCCGAACCCGAACTTTGAAAGCCGAACTTAAAACACAAGTTCGCCCAACTCTAGTCCAGAGCAGAGAGCTTGTTCTGGTGGACATAGACTACCCAATACCGTGTATTATACAGCCACATGTAATACTGCATTTCCCCTCTAGTGGCCGCTAGAAAAAAACTGGTCAGCTAAAGGCAACTTTCCCTTGCAAGATTGTCTGTTTGCCGGAGCCTGGGAACCTGCAGCCAGGGCCGGCGCGTCCTATAAGCGGACTAGGCCGCCGCGTAGAGCGCCCCTTGGCAAGGGGCGCTGCTAGGAGCGCCGGCCCTGCCTCATGCTGCAGCCGCCCGAGCGCTCTGAATTGAGCCTCAGGCAGCTGCAGCACTCCCCGGGCTGGCGCGTCCATGGGGACGCACCGCCCGGGCTCAGCATGAAGAGAGGAGCTGACAGGAGGGAAGCGCTCAGCGCTCCCTCCTGTCAGTCCATTGTAGCGCGGCCGAGCTCTGTATGGCCGCGGGTACAGGAGCACGTGTCTCCTGTACCCGGCCGGACTGACATGAAGTGCGCACAGAGTGTGCACTGCCTGTCAGTCCATCAGGGTACAGGAATCTAAAGCTCCTGTACCCGTGGACCATAAGCGCTCGGCCACGCTACATTACAGGCGGGGGAGGGAGGGGGGAGAATGACAAGAGGGGGGGAGAAGAATGACAAGAGGGGGGGAGAAGAATGACAAGAGGGGGGGAGAAGAATGACAAGAGGGGGGGAGAAGAATGACAAGAGGGGAGGAAGAATGACAAGAGGGGAGGGGGGAGAGAATGACAAGAGGGGGGAAGGAAGAATGACAAGAGGGGAGGAAGAATGACAAGGGGGGGGGGAAATGACAAAGGAGGAGGGGTGAAGAATGACGGGGGGGGGGGAGAATGACAAAGAAGGAGGGGTGAAGAATGACGGGGGAGAATGATAAGGGGGGGGGGGCGGCAAACTTTTCTTTTGCCTAGGGCGGCAAAAATCCTTGCACCGGCCCTGCCTGCAGCTCTCATATTAAAGTTGATATAAAACTTTAAAATTCCAGTACGTTGTTACAAGGATTTGCCGCTACAGGTGAAGTGGGAACAATTCACAATTCAGTCAATGCGTTTTATAGAACCGCGCGTTCCCTATCCAATCAGGAGAAAACATCTTTAAGCTCAAATCATCCACTTCAATACATATAGGCAAACATCAATCTAGCGATCATTGGGCAGGATCGCTAGATTGGTTTTAATTTGTTGCCTGTATTTTACATATGTTTGTGAGCAGGGGCGTAACTATAGGGGAAGCAGGGGAAATGGCTGCTTTGGGGCCTTGACCCAGAAAGGGCCCATCCAAGAGAAGGAGAAGTACTAAAAGATTTTGTCAGGGCCCTTCAACAGTATTATACAATGAAATTATATACAGTGGCAGTATAGACAGTGTAGAAAACGGATGGAACAGCTGCCGGGCCTGGTTTGAGAGAGCGATCTTTAGTAGCCACAGGAAAGGGGGTTGTGAAAAAATTACTGGGGGAGAGGGGGGGCCCATTTCACTGGTATTGAAAACAGTGCTTCACTATTGGAGCAATTTGAATATTCCATATAGTTACATCGAAAGAGAGGAAGGAAAGAAAAACGAGTCTGATGTGCCTGCATGATCACCTGCGCTCGTGAGTATAACCATACGAGTGTCGCTAGCATTGAGTTACAGTGCTTCACCATCAGTGCGCTTTCTGATATCCCACAGGAACGGCTGGTTGAAAAGAATACCTGTGGGACCTGATGTTTTGCCTATATGTATTGAAGTGGATGATTTGAGCTTAAAGAGGGTTTTCTCCTGATTGGATAGGGAACGCGCGGTTCCATAAAACGCATTGACTCATATTAAAGTTGTCTATTATGAGAAGTCCCCTTTAAGAAAAATGAGTACAAAATCATTATCAATATCCGAGGCAGCAGATCCTATCATGGTGGCTACCTGCCCTTTTTCCATATGATTGATGTATTTCTGTATAATATATGTCCTTTCCTTTCCACTGCTATAGGAAACATAATGTGCAATTAGAATGCAAAGCATTAAAGCTGATTTCAAGAGGGAAGCTCGCCGGAGTGATTACCACCAAACACATAGCAACAAAAGCTACTTCATTACACTTCTAGGGGTATGTGATCTGTGCCAAATCAATTTTTCATTAAAATGTTCTTTGCAGGTGATGATAATCCACGGGGAGTGGGCATTCAATTGCATCACGGGATCGCAGCGTGTGTTACTGATCTTTCATTAAGCCCCGTATTTATGGTTTAATTGATTAGGCGTAATAATTTGTTTCAAGGGTATTCAAAGGGAATTTCTTGAATACACTAGGTGTACCTTAAAGGGGTTATGTCAAGTTTGAAAGTTATCCCCTACCCACATGGGGGGGGGGGGGGTAAGTAACTGATCGCTGGGGTACAACCACTGGGACTCCCACCGATCCCGAGAATGGGGTTTCTGTTCCCTTGATTTATTTTTTAGCGGACTACCAAAGAGAGCCCAATGCTGTACTCAGCTATCTCTGGCAGTCCCATACAGAATAAATGGATCAGCAATGCGTATTGCAGACCTGTAGCTCCATTATATACGGAGCATGAGATCCCTCATTCTCGGGATCGGTGGAGGTCCCAGCTGTCGGACCCCAGAGATCGGTTAGTTATCTTCTATTCTGTGGATAGGGGATAACTTGCAAACTTGGCATAACCCCTTCTTTGGTTTAGCCACTTTATAATAGAATTGGAGGAATTTTTTTTTTTATTGACTTTAGTAATGTTCAATTGCAAAGAGGGAGCTAGTTGGGTTATGTATATGTGCGGGTTTTGTATATGGGACGCATAGATACAGTTAAACATAAAACATGTTCCGGAACCTCTATGTTGCAACCACTTTGGCACTGACTTAACCATTTAAATCATGTTTATGTTATGTTTTTTTTAAATTTTGGTCATTTTCTAATTAATTCTCTATGTCACTATCTACCGTATGTTTTGGACTATAAGACGCACTATTTAGCAAGAGCTGTACTATTTGTTACAATGGTCAGCAGATGATAGAAGCGTAACAGGAGCTGGCCAAAACTCCCTTCTATGCTAGTGTCCAAAGTTAGTGAACTTGACCCATCCACTTCATTTTAATCACCAGGGAAGGTTTAATAGGTTGAAGATTTTTTTTTCTAATTTTCTGTTCTTTGTCTAAACCTGGAGTGCTTCTAAGAGTCTGAAAAATACAGTATATTTTGAAAAAAGTATCTGAAATCATGCAGCATTGACACTGGCCACTAGGCCTAATAATATGTTGAGACTTCCTATTCTGCAAAGGTAATTTTTCAGTAGCCATTGCATTATCATTATAGGCAGAATTACAATGGCTATTACCATAGCCATTGTAAGTGAATTGGGATGAGCGCTATACCAAGCACAGCCGCTCTATAATGTACGGCACTGTGCTTGGTAAGCAGGGAGAAGATGCTGCCTTCCCAAACAGCTGATCTGTCCTGGGTGTCAAACCCCCACCGATCAGGTACCGATGACCTTCCTGAGGATTGGTCATCAGTATTCAGTAGTGATCAATTGCAAAAATGTAATCGCGAATATCGGCATTTCGAGAATTCGCGAAGATTTAGAATATAGTGCTATATATTCGTATTTGCGAATATTCTAGATTTTTTTCATCTGAACCCATGTTCCCTCCCTGCTTCTTGCTTGTGGGCCAATGAGAAGGCTGCAATGTCTTTGTCTGAGCTTAGCAACATCCCTAGCAACCAATAGGAAAATTGCCTACCCCTTACTATATAAGAACCTCCCCGGCAGCCATTTTCTGCAGTTTTTTGCAGTTCTGAGAGAGACAGCAGTGTCATTGCTGTGCTCTGTGCTTTCCATTCATTAGATTAGATAGTTAGTTAGTTAGCATATGTATATAATACAGATAGCTAGTGGGAGATAGTCAGTGTAGATTAGATTGTGATATGGTGTAGCTGATAGGTTCCAGTGCAGGGTGTTAGGTAGTGTGATCGGTTCTGCTGTCCATACATACATGCTACATACATAGTGCTGTGATGTCACAAGTTCACAACAATGCTTAGTGCACCAATTAGTAATATGTAGTCAGACATGCTAAAATGTGAGGTTGCACGTATTGCACCAAAATATGCGCATCATTAATTGCCGATTTGCGCAATCGCAAATATATTAGAGCACTCTATCTGCATATAAAGCTATTGTAATGTTCTGCCGTGCCAACCATTTTCTCCAGTCTCAGGAAACTTCTAGCAGCTTAAAAAATGTAGCAAACATGACCCACGTCTGTATTGCGCGGGCAATGCGCGAATATTACATTGCTGATTTTCGCAATCAAGAAAATAATTGTAAATTCTCGCATTCACAAATTTATGACGAATATTTGCCCAAATATTTTCGAAATATCGCGAATTTGAATATTGCCCCTGCCGCACATCACTAGTCATCAGTATCAAAATCTCGGAAAACCCTTTTAACTCCTCATGGAGATAGGGATACCAATGTTGATCAAGATCAGGTAAGCTGCGGACAATGTCAGGCAGAGAAATGCTATTGAGCAGATGTGTATATCTGGATTGACAAGGGCCAACATCGTGAAGACTGTTGGAGTTGGGAAGAAGTAGCAGGGATGATGTAAGGCATATTATATGAGATGGAGATCGATAAGCTTGTGTTCACACTTCAACAGAAGTTCCAACAACAGAAGTGTGAACAGACCCTAACAGATGTTTTCGATAGTGAATGGTATCATCAGGACTACCTTCAAAGGTCAAGCCAGGACATAACAAAGTTGATCATCACACTCAACAGACACAAAGGAAATCATTCAAGCTCTCGGGAGTCAATATCTTGAGGTGTAGATGAGGTCTGGAGAACGATGACCCTTTAAATTGTGCCTCGATTAAACATCATGGGGTTGCACCGAGGGGTATGGCCAGGACTGGAAGGTGGAGAAGCTGAATTGTACTATGGGGCTACACCCCCCCTTCTTCAGTGACACCCTCATTTGTATAAATGCCTGTTTTAATAGGATTGATACTGCTGACAGATGCTCTGTAAGGAATGAATTGCTTATATTTTTTGCACATATTTTTTTGGGTGTTTGTGAGGTTGAGATGAGTAGTGAATCCATCTAACATCTACCACAGCAGCACAGCAAACTCAATCCCATCATGCATTTCCTAAACAACTCAATCCATTACTAGATAGAAATCTCACCAAGGTTATCGCCTGAATAATTAATATGGTGTCAAAACAACAGTACAAAATGAAAGGGGTGAGGAAAGAGATAGATGGTGCATATGATTTGATATTAAGAGAAGTTGCTGTTCTTTCTTGACTTATGCATGTCAGTTTAAGGCTATATGCACACGACAGTTGTTTTTTGCTGTCCACAAATCGCGGATCCGTCTTCCTTTTTTTTTCGCATCCACATCCGTTCCGTGTGTCCGCAAATTTTGTAGGTTGTGTTTCCGTGTGTCTTCCGTTTTTTTTGCGGACCCATTGACTTCTATGGGTCCGCAAACCGTTTTTTGCAGACAAGAATAGGACATGCCATATTTTTTTTGCGGACGTGAAATGCGGAATGCGGACGCGGACAGGAAACGGAAGAGGCATCCGTTTTTTTTGCGGATCCATAGAAATGAATGGGATCCGCAAAAAAAATGGAACGGAAGCCGAGAAAAAACACTGTCGTGTGCATATAGCCTAAGGAGAAAAAAAGGAAATATTTGTTTCCAAAGCAAAACTTCTACCCTGATCCCTATTATTGAACTGTTATTTAAGGAGTCATCCAGTTTGAGCAATCCCTTCTTCTTAGAAGGGTCTCTTGAAATTAGCTTATCAGAAAGTATCTCTCAGCTGGAAACTCAGAGATCTGCTGTAATCTGTGAGGTGACCTGGCAGTAAGTGTTCAATATCCCTGCAGTGCCACCACTGGAGAAATGAGGTATTACACAACGGCCACTGAAATCAACAGGTTATTTGAGTAATTTTTTTTTTTACATTTATTTTATGCATTTATATAACACTACGATATTCAGCAGTGCTTTACAGACATTAGCATCAGGTTGTCCCCAATGGGGCTCACAATCTAAGTTCTCTATCAGTATGTCTTTGGCGTGTGGGAGGAAACCGGAGAACCTGGAGGAAATCCACGCAAACACGGGGAGAACATACAAACTCCATGCAGATGTTGTCCTTGGTCAGACGCCAGCGCTGCAAGGCACCAGTGCTAACCACTAGGCCACCGTGCTGCAAGACGTGGGTGGGTTTCTTTGTCACTCTGACCAAGAGATGAGGATCCTAAACAGGGCCCCTCTATAATCTTTTAATTCTCTTATAAGGTGGGTTTTCTAAATTAGACAACCCCTTTAACCGCCTGCCGACCGCCTAACGCAGGGCTGCGTCCAGGCGGCGGCAGGTCTGTTCCTCCTTGACGCGGTGGAGCATCATCTCGCGAGAGGCGAGATTCGCGTTCACAGCAAATCGCGTCTCAGCAGTTATACTACAGCCTGCCAGCGATGATCAATCACTGGCAGGCTGTAGATCTAAAATAAAAAGCATCAAACAGGTATATCAGACGCTGTTTTGTTAACAGCGTCTGATATACCTGCTACCCGGTCTTCTGGTGGTCCCATTTGCTGGGATTGACCACCAGAGGACCAGGTAGCTATGTAGAGTAGCACCAAGCACCACACTACACCCCCCCCCCTGTCACTTATTAACCCCTTATTAACCCCTGATCACCCCATATAGACTCCCTGATCACCCCCCTGTCACTGATCACCCCCCTGTAAGGCTCCATTCACATGTCCATATGTGTTTTGCGGATCCGCGGATCTGATCCGCAAAACACGGACACCGGCAATGTGCTTTCCGCATTTTGCAGATCCGCACATTGCCAGAACTATATAGAAAATGCCTTTTCTTGTCCGCAATTGCGGACAAGAATAGGACATGTTCTATATTTTTGCAGAACAGATGTGCAGACCCGGAAGTGCGGATCCGCAATTCCGGATTCGAGCGGGACAAAGTCTGTCCCCATAGAAATGAATGGGTCCGCAATTCCGTTCCGCAAACAGAATTGCGGACGTGTGAATGGGGCATAAGTGTCCCTTATCACTGCCAGTTCGTTAGCTACTTGTTAGGTAGTTAGCGCCCACCACACCGCAGTCACTGATTTTGGCAGAGATTTTTTCATCCACATTGATCGATGCGAATGAAAAAATCTGTGCTTTTCATATATTTTTTTTTCAGCCCAGAAGCTGAACGGAAAAAAAAAATCTCATTACCCGAATGCTCAATATAAGGAGAATCGCAGAAACTCCTAATGCTGGCCATACGTGTAATGATTGCGGAGACCCTCAAATGCCAGGGCAGTACAAAAACCCCACATGTGACCCCATTTTAGAAAGTAGACACCCCAAGGTATTCCATGAGGGGTATGGTGAGTTCATGTAAAATTTTATTTTTTGTCACAAGTTAGTGGAATATGAGACTCTGTAAAAAAAAAAATATCAATTTCCGCTAACTTGTGCCAAAAATGTTTTTTTCTGTGAACTCGCCATGCCCCTCACGGAATACCTTGGAGTGTCTTCTTTCCCAAATGGGGTCACTTGTGGGGTATTTATACTGTCCTGGCATTTTAGGGGTCCTAAAGCGTGAGAATCCAAATGCGTAAAAATGCCCTCAGAAATCCTAAAGATACTCATGGAATTTGAGCCCTTGCATCTTGGCTGCAAAAAGTGTCACACTTAGTGGTATCGCCAGATCAGGAGAAGTAGGGCAATGAGTTTTGGGGTGTATTTACATATACTCATGCTGGGTGTGAGAAATATCGCTGTAAACGACAACTTTGTATAAAAAATTTTTTATACAAAGTTGTCAATTTACAGAGATATTTCTCTCACCCAACATGGGTATATGTAAAAATATACCCCAAAACACATTGCCCCACTTCTCCTGAGTACGGCGAAACCACATGAGTGACACTTTTTTGCAGCCTGGGTGCGCAAAGGGGCCTAAATTCCAACAAGTACCTTTAGGTTTTACAGGGCTGCTCACAATTTAGCCCCACCCAAAATGCCAGAACAGTACAAACACCCCATAAATGACCCCATTTTGGAAAGAAGACACCCCAAGGTATTAGCTGAGGGGCATAGTGAGTCCATGAAAAATTGAACTTTTTGTCACAAGTTAGCGGAAAGGGAGACTTTGTGAGAAATAACAATAAAAAATCAATTTCCGCTAACTTTTGCCAAAAAAAATCTTCTATGAACTCGCCATGCCCCTCACGGAATACCTTGGGGTGTCTTCTTTCCAAAATGGGGTCACATATGGGGTATTTATACTGCCCTGGAATTTTAGGGGCCCTAAAGCATAAGAAGAAAAATGCGTAAAAATGCCCTCCTAAAAAGTATTCATTGGAATTTGGGCACCTTTGCGCATTTTGGCTGCAAAAAAGTGTCACACATGTGGTATCACCGTACTCAGGAGAAGTAGGGCAATGTGTTTTGGGGTTTATTTTTACATATACCCATGCTGGGTGTGAGAAATATCTCTGTAAATGACAACTTTTAAAAATTTTTTATACAAAGTTGTCAGTTTACAGAGATATTTCTCTCACCCAGTATGGGTATATGTAAAAATACACCCCAAAACACATTGCCCTACTTCTCCTGAGTACGACGATACCACATGTGTGACACCTTTTTGCAGCCTGGGTGCGCAAAGGGGCCCAAATTCCAACGAGTACCTTTAGGTTTTACAGGGATGCTCACAATTTAGCCCCGCCTAAAATGCCAGAACAGTAAACACACCCCACAAATGACCCCATTTCGGAAAGTAGACACCCCAAGGTATTCACTGAGGGGCATAGTGAGTCCGTGGGAGATTTTTTTATTTATTTTTTTGCCAGAAGTTAGCAGAAATGGAAACGTTATTATTATTTTTTTTTCCTCAGAAAGTGTCATTTTCCGCTAACTTGTGAAAAAAAATGAAATACATGAACTCACCATGCCCCTCCGCGAATACTTTGGGGTGTCTTCTTTTTAAAATGGTGTCATTTGGGGGGTATTTATACTTTCCTGCCATTCTAGCACCTGAAGAAACATGACAGGTGCTCAGAAAGTCAGAGCTGCTTCAAAATGCGGAAATTCACTTTTTTGCACCATAGTTTGTAAACGCTATAACTTTTACCCAAACCAATAAATATACACTTATTGGATTTTTTTCTATCAAAGACATGTAGAACAATAAATTTATAGAAAAATTTATATAGAAATGTGGTTTTTTTAAAAAAAAAATTACAACAGAAAGTGAAAAATGTCATTTTTTTGCAAAAATTTTGGTCATTTTTGATTAATATCAAAAAAAGTAAAAATGTCAGCAGCAATGAAATACCACCAAATGAAAGCTCTATTAGTGAGAAGAAAAGGAGGTAAAATTCATTTGGGTGGTAAGTTTCATGTCGGAGCAATAAACGGTGAAAGTAGTGTAGTGCAGAATTGTAAAAAGTGGCCTGGTCATTAAGGGGGTTTAGGCTAGGGGGGCTGAACTGGTTAATGGGCCCTGGAGATTAAGAATTATTAGTTACTATTGCCAGGGCAGTGTTATATTCCTTTCGAAAATCATGACTTTCACGTGATTATATCTATATGAGGACTGGATATTTTAACTACAAGTTCATAGTCCTATTGGCTAAAACTGAACAAAAAAACTGTTGTGCCATTGACTAAAAGGATCAATAAAAGGATGCCATGGGTGGGCATGAAGGGGAGGGGATTTTTGCTGCCCATGCTTCATATCATTGATCATTACTTACCTTCTTACCTGGTATCTGTCTACTGATTGTATCGCTGACAATCTCATACTGGATGTAGACTGCACTACTGAGGATTAGGAACCATATGCTGAATTTACCAACAGGTCCTGAATACTGAATGTCCCAGTGACAACCAAGAACTAAATGCTGAATATTCTCACAGACAAAGACTCTTTCACTTTAGCGGACATCAGTCAGCAGACCCGTACCTATAAAACCTGGCTGACCTGTTACATGTGCGCTTGGCAGCTGAAGGCATCGGTGTTGTTCCCATGTTCAGATGTGCCCGCATTGCTGAGAAAAATGATGTTTTAATATATGCAAATGAGCCTCTAGGAGCAACGGGGGCGTTGCCGTTACACCTAGAGTCTCTGCTCTCTCTGCACTGTGATTGACAGTGGCCTGGTCAAGGGAATATATACATATTTTAAAAAAAGAAGAAAAAGAGGTAGGATCGCACATCCACAAGCTCAGCTTCTGATCTTTAACTGTTTCTCAGCAAAATTAACATCGCCTCTCGGCGCAATAGTTACTGTACTGCCCTCTTTACTACATGCTATATAAGAGGCATTAGTGTACATTTTGATCAAAAGGCATAAGCCCACTCACTGCGCCAAGGTTGCCTCTTGGAGTGGGTCCTACTCTAAATTTGGCGCAGTACCACCCAGCGACCGCCGCGGCGGCGGCACCGCACCAGCAGGCGGCGGGATCCAGCAGCCAAACAGCACCCCTGCTGTCTGGCAATGCCACCATGGCACCGGGTCCCGCCAGCCCCCCAGCACACAATGTACACTAATGCCTCTTATATAGCATGTAGTATAGGGGCCGGGGGGCAGTACAGTAAATATTGCTCCGAGAGGCGATATTAATTTTGCTGAGAAGCAGTTAAAGATCAGAAGCTGAGCTTGTGGATGTGCGATCCTACCTATTTTTCTTTCTCTTTTTTGAAATATGTATATAAAGGTCTGTCCAGGATCAGCACTCCTCCCATCCGGTGCAGGTGTTTTTAATTAGCTGGAGCAAGCATATATGAGTGAAAGGGTTCTACCAGCTCTCAGACTTAGCTCCTGAGAGCATGTGATAGGTGAGCTTTACCAACTGTTCACATGGTGCAGTACTAAGTGGTGGCCATTGTTTGCTGTGGTGCGGCGCTGGGGGGTTGGCGGAAACCCGTGCCATGGTGGCATTGCCGGACAGCAGGGGTGCTGTTTGGCGACTGGATCCCGCCGCCTGCTGGTGCAGTGCTGCGGCGGCGGCGATCGCCGGGCAGTGCTACGCCAAATTCAGAGTAGGACCCACTCTAAGAGCCAACCTTGGCGCGGTGAGTGGGCTTATGCCTTTTGATCAAAATGTACACTAATGCCTCTTATATAGCATGAAGTATAGGGGGCAGTACAGTAAATATTGCGCCGAGAGGCGATATTAATTTTGCTGAGAAGCAGTTAAAGATCAGAAGCTGAGCTTGTGGATGTGCGATCCTACCTCTTTTTTTAAATATATATATCAAGGGAATATAGCCAAGCCAAACAGATATTTGATCCCTTGTCAAATCCCAAAGCTTTTTACAATGTCGGATTTTGACTCATAGGGTGCCACTTCGACAAGGTGGCACTAGCGGGATTGTTCTCTTCCTTGGGATGTACCTGTTTGCAAGGTACCATATGGCATCATACAGAGTACAGAGCCACAAAGAATCTGTACAGCCGTAAAGGCTTTGCCGTGTATATTTTGTGAAAGGGAGAGTTGGAGTAAATAAATAAAAAATGAGTCAGGGGCACAGGAAATATTTTAAAACTTGGAGAAAGTCGTCCATAAAAGCAAAGCCTTTGTTGGAACTTTATTTCCATAATTTCCATTACACAAAAAATGATTATGCATTTCATGGCTGTCAAAGCTATGAAAATGAGCCAAACAAACCTGAAACGCGTAAACATCTTTTTTCCCCAGCATGTTGGACTGAAAATGTTTTTAACTAAAGCTCTAAGAAAGGCTCTGTTTTTATAGATACTGGACTTTCTCCAAGTTATTACAATACTGTGAGTTCTACTTCCTTCCCTGAAAGGTGCTGTCTATCCTTACTGATGGAGCTGCTCGCCTTTGCAACCAGTTTTAGTAAATCTCCCTCTATCATGTTATCATCCCCTTTATAATAACCTGACCTCTTTCATTGTGAAAACTTGCTAATATTATAGCCAATGCTTTTGGAACTACAAACCTTTTGTTGCTTTATCTTCCAAATAAAACTTAAAGGTGATTGTCTCATTTTGCCATTACTAAGGCGAGATGATACACAGTCCCAACCACCAGCCAACCGGGAAACAGCGGTGCATGAGAGCTACAGAAACAGTGTAGCACAGCAAGCCATGGTGTTTCTGAGTTAGGGATGCTATGAGGGGATACAATGTGGGCAAAACTGATGTGAAAGGGCACAATGTGGGCATAACAACTTTGAAGGGGTGCAATGAGAGCATAACTACTGTAAAGAGGCACAATAAAGGCAATACTACTGTGAGGGGGCACAAAGTGGGCATAACCAGTGTCGGACTGGGGTACCTAGGGCCCATAAGTAAAATTTATTTTGGGGGCCACCGTACGGATACATTCAAATATAATAAATAATCTAACAAGTTTTTTTTTATATGAACATAGGCTGGTTGAGGTGCTGTACATTGAATATACTGTATATATGTAGTGCAGGAAAATCTAATGTGTTATGTGCCCCTTGTGCAGGGGGTGGGAGACTAAGGGCCCACCTTGCTCAGTGGCCCACCGGGGGATTCACCTGCACCCCAGTGGGCCAGTCCGAGCCTGGGCATAACTACTATGAAAGGGCACAATGAGGGCATGACTACTGTGAGGGGGCACAATGAGGGCATGACTACTGTGAGGGGACACAATGTGGGCATACCTACTGTGAAGGGTTGTATTGAGGGCATAACTACTGTGAAGAGGCACAATGGTCAAAACTTCTGCGAGGGGGAACAATGTGAGAATAACTACTATGAAAGGGCACAATGAGGGCATGACTACTGTGAGGGGGAACAATGTGAGCATAACTACTATAAAAGGGCACAATGAGGACATGACTACTGTGAGGGGGCATAATGAGGGCATGACTTCTGCGAAGGGGTGTATTGAGGGCATAACTAGTGTAAAGAGGCACAATGGTGATAACTACAGTGAGCGGGCACAATGTGAGCAAAAACTACTGAGAAAGGGCACAATGAGGACATAACTACTGTGGGGGGGGGGGGGGAGAGATTGTGGGCATAACTACTATGAAAGGGCACAATGAGGCTATGACTACTGTGAGGGTGGAAAATAAACGTATAACTACTGTGAGGGGGCACAATGTGGGCATAACTACTGAGAAGGGGCGCAATGAGGACATAGTTACTGTGAGGGGGGGGTGGCAGATTGTGGGCATCACTACTATAAAAGGGCACAATGAGGCCATGACTACTGTAAGGGGGCACAATGTGGGCATAACTATCATGAGGGGATGCACAATGTGGGCATAACTACTGTGAAGGGACACACAATGTGGGCATAACTACTATGAAGGGGTCCAATAAGGGCATTACTACTGTGATGGGGGAAAATAAATCTATAACTACTGTGAGAGGGCACAATGTTTTAAAGTATGGGTGGGGGGTGCCAGAGAAAGAACCTGCCCGGGTGCCAAACACCTTAGGCACACCACTGACTCCAATCTAAACCTTACCACAGATACACCTACAATGGTATATCCCCCCTCTGTATCTATCCCCCACTTCACCCTTTTTTTCCTGTCTTCAAGGAGAGCTATACATTAAGGCAGAACATTTATGAAGGAACATAGCCGGACACACATTTGTTAGTGTAGTTTGAAAACACCACAACAATATATCCCTCCCATGGCCCGGAGCCGTAGCCACTTGTTCCTCTACTGCTAAACTATGCAAACTATAAATTGACTTGTGACACGAAGTTGGCAAAAGATCTCAGACTGTGGTTCTCCATTACAGAGACCAGTTCCTTAACCACAGGGCCACTCTCCTCTTACCACATCTCATTTCCTTCCTGAGGCTTTTGGTTTAGGTTCTGTTCAACTGCTGGGACAACATATGGTAAGTCCGCAGCTCTTCTTCTCCCCCCCGGAGAGACAGAGCATTCCCACTATTGTGAATGGAAGCAAATTGAAAACAGCTTGCATGCTTGCAAAAATATGCTGTTATCATGTAAAGATGAGTATGGAGATATGATTGTCATAGAGCATAACATCTCGCCCCACCACGAGCACATTAATGGTCTGAAGTCATCTGCAATGTATCAAAGAACGCAGAATTGTTACATTGTGTTTACTTAGACAGCAAACAATCTCTTAATTCTCTACATTTCTGCATGAACTTGACCTGAAATGTGTTCACATTTTTATTATAAAAATTAAAAACAATTACACACAACATAACACACATTTTAAAGAGGTTATCTAATACTATAAAAATATCCCCCATATGCCAGGCCCCTCACAGTAAATATACTTACCCCGCTCCCTGCGCCACTCCTGGTCCCCGCACCGCCGCTGCAGCTTCTCCCCGTGACCAGATGAAAACAAGTCAATGGCAGGCGGTGAAGGGGACCAGCCTCCCTAGCAGGGGCGTAACTACCATAGTGGCAGACCATACGACTGCTATGGGGCCCAGTTGGGATCATCTCCTTTTCTACTGGGGGTGAAAACTTGGTTAAGACATTACCCTCTAAATAAACAACTTTTAGCAAATGAGGTAGTGGAAAAAATGGTGGAAACTCTTCTGTCCTATGTGGGGGGCCTAGTTTGATCTGGTTTTCATCTGCACACGGGGAGAAGCAGCAGCGGCGGTGCTGGGACCAGGAGTGGCGCAGGGAGCGGGTTCAGTATATATTTAATGTGAGGGGCCCTGCATATGGGGGACATTTTTATAGTATTGGATATCCCCTTTAATTCACAAAGGGATCGGTTGGACACTGATTTATAATGCTGTGTGTCTCTGCTTGACCTTACTGATACAGAATCATAGTGACATAAAGCTGTCAGTGTGATCCTGTAGCAGTAAGGTCAAGCAGAGACACACAGCATTATAAATCATGATAATGTCCTACGCCCCTGCAAGTCCAGAACGGAGGATCATGCTCACACATAAAACGTGATTCCTGCAATAGACTTGCTTGTGTGAAACAGCCCTAAGGCCTAATTCACACGTCCGTAGTGTGTTGCGGATCCGCAACACACCTTGCCACCAGCCCTATAAAGATGCCTATACTTGTCTGCAATTGCGGGCAAGAATAGGACATGCTCTATATTATTTCGGAGCCGCCGGCCGGAAGATCGGCGGCGCGCTCCGCAAATGCGGATGCGGAGAGCACAGTGTGTGCTCTCCACATCCATCACGTCCCCATTCAAAATGAACGGTGCGGACGAACATTGCGGACGTGTGAATGGGGCCTTAGGCTCCATGTGGGAGTGTGATTTCCTGTCCTGAACTCTGCTCTTGTAACGGGACTTCACGGTATTTTAATGATTTCTAACGCTGTGTGTTCCTGCACGGCATCAGCTGTAATTAACTGTACTGACAAATGGCCTAACTAGAACTGACTGGGCCCCAACGCAAATTTTTGAAGGCCCCCCCCCCCCAGCAACTTCTTGACAACCCCCTCCTCCCATGCAACCTGTACTCCTGCAGCTAGACAACAAGGCTCTTTTAGAACAGGCCCAGCAGCCGTTCCATACATTTTCTACACATATACTGTATACTGTATGGCATGTTACTGTACATAGTGTTAGCGAATCGAAGTTTATTAAGTGGACTTCGATCCGAATTTCAGGAAAAATTTGATTCTCCGCAAAGCTGAAATTCCTCGGGCTTTGCGATAAGGAATCAAATTAATTTTCCCTAAAACAGTGGTTAAAAAGAAAATTATACTCACCCCATCCGTTTGTGCACTAAGGGGGTCATTTATCAAACTGGTGTAAAGAAGAACTGGCTTAGTTGCCCATAGCAACCAATCAGAGTCCTCCTTTCATTTTCTAAAGCAGCTGGTTGCTATGGGCAACTAAGACAGTTCTACTTTACACCAGTTTGATAAATGATCCTCCTAAGAGTCGCAGCCATCTTGATTGAGGAATCCTGCTCGAAATTCTTGTAACGTCACTGCGCCAGCCAGCGCAATGACGTCATCATGCACTGCACGAGATTTCGCTCTGGATCTTCAATCAAGATGGCCACAGCGGACTCTTGGTGATCAAATAGATAAGGTGAGCATATTTCATTTTTTTTTAACAGATTAACACCTGACAGCCCTCAATGGTCATCTGAGATAAATGCGGCATTTGAGGGGTTCAATGACAGGGGGACGGGGTTGAGCCAGCACAATCGCTGTTCCGCATCACTGTTCCCGTTACTCACAAAGAAATGTGCTTCGTGACAAAGTAATTTGTCACCAAGTGAATTTCTTTCTGAAATTTGGCGAAGCAGCCGAATGGAATTTTTGAGAACTTTGCTCTTGTGTGTGGCCCTGACAAAAAAATCTTCAAATCCTCCTCCAGGGCCGGCCCCTTCTGAGTTTGAGCCACATAGCAGCTGCTTCCCTTGCATCCAGGGGTGGATTGGCCATAAGACCCTACAGGGAAATCTCCCGGTGGGCCGATACCCAGGAGGGCCAATCAAGCCCACCTTACAGCCGCTAGCCAGGTTCATAATGATCTGATTCTCTCCTACTCACCTGGCCAGCAGTCATTCTGGATTCAACTGTATCAATGTCCTTAGGACAACGATAAAGTTGAACACTGTGGAGCATGTGGCAGTATTTTCTGCTGCACTGTGGTATTTGGTGCAACTGGGGCAGTAGATCGCTCTGCACTAATGTATTGCTGGCCCTGCCTACTTCTGTTGTACCACCTTTTGTCAATTTGAACCTGCCTACAATATGGGGCCACTTTTGCCTTTTTTTCCAGGGCCACTTTTAGTTCCCAGTCTGCCCCACTTGCATCCACCAAAGCTACACTCTTGGTACTGGCATAATGCCGCCATCTATCATCAATACGCCGTCATGTACCTACATATTTCTAGTTTTGACCAAAGCCTGTGATGAAGCCGTCTTCTTCTTTTGTAACCTGCTTTGCCTGATATTAGGTTTTGAGGAGCCTAATTACATTCTGTCTGGGGAAGGATAAGTGTGGAAAAGGAAAAGAAAACAAATTACAGAAGGTATTGTTATCCTTGGATCCGTGTCTATTTGCTGACATGCTCATGATGAGTGTAGTGGAGCATGTTAATGAATTGAAATGTGATTCTTGCTTTTGATCCAGTGCAAGAGAAATAGCTCAAGACAGATGTGTGGGGCGTGACCTCTGTGTCTCAATGATACTTCCCTTTGAGACATGCGCTTTGTACCTGTCATTTAATTTTGAATGGAAATGGATAATTCATAGAGGAAACCGTGTATTGATCGACGGGTTATATTTCCCCCCAAACAGCTCATACGTTGTTAATATATACTGAGAAGCGCACAGAAAAGAATTGGAGAACGTTCCTGTGTTACATTTCTGACAAAATGAAATTTTTCTGATCTGTGAAAAAAATGAATATCGAACACAAGGAGCCTGTGTTATCACATGCCACAATAATTGAAATGTTACACTTAAAGGCTATGTACACCTTCGGAGGCAATTTTTTTATGATTGCATGTTACTCATTTTTGGCTAAAAATCCTTTTTTCAGTTGGCCTTTAGTAAAAATATTTCACTTTCACTTCCCGTCCTCCAAAAAACCTTATCTCTAAACTACTGAGAGGTCATACAAACACTTATTTATATCAGTAAGATAAGAACAGAACTATGATGAGTGTTTAGGAGGTCAGAGAGCAGAGATAAGGAGTCCATTAGCTCCTGGTCTGACGGAAAAGACAGAAAATCCAAAGGGTGCTACTAGAGCATGTCAGCTCTGTACAGAAAGAAGGACGTCATATTTTTAATAAAAACAATTAAAAAATATTTTTAGCTCAAAATGAGTACAATGCAATAATAAAACTAAAATTACCCCCAATGATGTACATAACCTTTAAGTTACAGACTGCAAACAAGACAATGAAAATGCAACAATTTTGTAACCATTTTGTTTTAGTTTACATCTATCTGCCATTTTGTGTCCAAAGCACCTATACAGGACTTTGTGTCTCCATGGTAACAGACAACAAACAAACACCTGTGTAGTCTGATCCTGCAGTCATACTCACTTCTTTCTGTTCTCATACACATTTGCTTGGTAGGTATTAAAAAGTATAGGTCAGATGAAAGGGAGCATGACAGCAGGATCAAAATACACAGGGTTTGCTTTTTGTGTTTCGTAACCATTGTGGAGATCTTTACGTTTGGATGGGGTTGGCAATGACTCACGACACCGGTTTTCAAGAGTTTAAAGTCGAACACTGTTTATTGTTCTTCCCAAATAATATCACGTAAGGCAAAGTTATGCTGTCACTTTAAGAAGCCTCATAGGAACATAAGCATAAAGAAAACAGTTTGGGCGCTAACTGAACATAGGTTTCCCCACCTAAGAATATAGCAGACAACAGGGCATCAGCAAACAGGCCATGCAGCTTTCTGGCTCTGACCCTGAATGAACTTTTCCATCCTATATTTATTTCCCCCAGTAATGATCCCAGTAGCTACACCTAGGTGTGCTTCGGGCTAGGAGAAATGGTTGTACTGAAGTGGGGTGGGAATGGCGGGTCCCAGTACCAACCTACCCACCATACTCTCCATAAAAAGCCAGCCCATAATACACTTTGCTTAAACAACCCAGTATTCCTGGATCCTATTTACCTCACCCATGTGAGCATTCTGGGTAAAACATACACCCCCTCCAGTACTTTTCCAGACACCATGTTACATTATAGAGACATATAGTGCTGTATAGAAGCTGCAAACATACCACAATAGGATGCTTTAAATCAAGTTTAGTTAGAACATTATTTTTTACTGCCACAAGGATTTGTCAGCTTAACTGACATGTCAGTTTTGATAAAGGATTGTATTCCCTTTAATATAAGAATTCTGTAGTACTTTTTCTCATACATTAACTCTAGGTTGGGCTGTTCCTCTGTAATTTCTACTAGAAATTCATGAATAAATTGTCAACTGGATGATACCAGTTGGGGGCATGTGCCTGCACATTCTGAAAGGTCCACTATAAATGCATTGGAGCATTTGAAAAGGTGCTTAAAGTGCTTAAATGAACTTCATCATACATGATATACAGGGTGCTCCAGGCATTTTTTGACTTTCTTCAGTGTGTTGGTTGCTTGGTGGCTTGTTATAACTGTCTTCTCACTGTCCTCTGCCATACCATTTCGGAATCCTTCTCTATCTGAACTGGAACTCTCCCTCCTAGTAGGAAGCTGGAATGAACGGCCAATACATGAAAATACATAATAATGCATAATACAATATATCTTAAAACATTTGCAGCTACCCCCAGGTCTGGGCTACTGCAAATACTGGCCAAAGTAGAGTGGTGTTGGTGCCCCTTGACATCTAACAACCTGGACACCTCTCCCACTTGACTTCCTCTAGCGATGCCTGTCAAATATTTGTTTAAAGGGGTTTGCCCATCTCAGACATTGATGCTATATCGCAAGGATATGCCATCAATGTCAGATAGGTGTGAGTTCCCCCTCTGGGACCTGCTCCTATCTCTGAAATGGGGCCCCTCAAAAGAAGGAGAGAACACCATGCATGAGCAGTTTGCTCTCCATTCACTGCTATGGCAATTCAAAAAATAGCCGAGCAAGCATGGTCAGCTATTTTCGGAAGCGGCAAATGGAGAGCGCACAACGCATGCATGTCTAACTTTCCTTCGGGGGCCTGTTGTGGATATAGGAGTTGGTACAAGAGGTGGGACCTGCACCTATCTAACATTGATGCCAAATTCTAGAGATGGGAATACCCCTTTCATCTCCATGGCTTATAGTACATAAAATGTGCATGCCTTCAATTTGCAAGTTGAATAAACACTCATCGCACTTAGTAGTTCAGGGCATATGTTACATCTTTCTACCAGCAGATGGCATCCTTCTGTCAGGATCCACAGCTACAAGCAACTACGCGTTTTCAGCTCCCTGGCAAATGTTACACAAAACACTTTGCGTCTGTCAGCACATTCCTGGAAGGTCACAGTAAATGATGAATGCTGCAGTGTAGGAGCCTCATTTTTTTTCATAGATTGCATCACTTGGCCGAAGCTGCTGCTAGCTTCATTCATTTGACTCCTGTGGTTAAAAACCTTTCCCCAATTGTTGTGAGGCCGCTTCCTCCACAGCCCCTTTGTGGCCAAAGCAGGATATCTATGACTGGCTGGCTTGTGCAAACTGGAGCTATTCCAACTATTTTCCATAGTGGAACTGCACAAGTCCTACTAAAATATCCTGTGGTTATTCTGGTTACAATTTCATTCCGGATGCACGTTCCAGACCACGTGATATCCCAGCCGGCCTCCTCCAATGTAGCTACCCCAGTCAGTTTTTGTCAGCAATTACAAGTACAAAAGTTGCTGTGAAATTATTTTGGTTTCCATTCAAACGGAATAAAAAAGATCAAAGCCGAGTAACGATTCTAAACCGGTGTTTTTGTTTGTTGCTCGTGCAGCCGTGCATAATTTTCTTTCTTTGTGCAATCAAAGAAATTATTGAAAAGAGCTCAAGGGAACCGTGCATGAAAACTGTTTCACAGGCAACGGCGATTCACGTCCCCAGTGGGATTCCGAAAGATCTTTTAGAGCTTAGGCTATAAATATATTAGTGTCTAACACAGCGTCATTATAAAATATAGATTTATTCTGAACTGATGTGTTACTTACTTTCTACTCCAGGTGCTTTGGAAAGGGCAATGGACTTTTAACCACTTTCCTGACTATGCCATTTTCCTTTGTTTTTGTTTTTTACTACCTGCCTTCCAAAAGACATTAAGCTTTTTATTTTTCCATTTGGGCTTGGTTTGCCTTTGCAGTCTATAGGAAAATTGCTATGTTCCTATTTACCCCTGCTTGAGGCAGGGCTCAATAGGATCTTTATAGGATTCTTTACTATGGCAGGCCTGGTACTGTTCACAAGTCTTTTGGTTGCCATAGTAACCGTGATCTTGTTGTGGGAAGCCATTAATTCCCTGGAGCTGCCCATTCCCGGTATAGGACCACTCAGATGCTGCGGTTGCAAACCCCCTTGGAACACTCACTTATGGAAAGTGCTTGACTAGGTCTGCCCAAATTTGCTGGGACTGCCTGTATCTGGACTGAATTAGGTACAGATTCTGCAGAATCAGGACTGCTGGCAACTATGTGTTCATGACTGAACAAGGAAATTGCCAGCAGATAAAACACTGATGGTAGGCACCATCTTTAAATACCTAACATGCTCACTCTCCTTGTTGCAGGAGATGGGCTTTATTCCCATCTCGATTCCATCCTCTGCAGTGAGAAGATATAGTGCCATGTGTTAGTGCTTCTCTCTCCTCGTTCTAGCGATTGGTGGGGGTCTTAGCACTCAGACCGCCACTAATCAAAACCTCTTATATGTCTCTATGACATATCAAAAGTTGGAACTAGTGAAGATCATGTCTCCATGGATTATTTATTTTAATATATTTGACTAAATTTCTAAGCAACTGCCAATATTTTTTTGTGATAATGATTAATTAAATGGGTTTTCTGAGACTTTTCTGATGTCCTATCCTAAGGAGTGCTAGGTGATCAATACTAATAACCTATTCAGAGGACCTATTTCAGCAGGTACCACCGTTTAGGTTTACGGTGCTTCCCAGGCACCTGCTGCTCTCTGTTCACTGACCTAAAATAAAATATACATATATATCCACATCTCTGCAACTCCATCCTTGGTGTGAAAATGACTGAACCTTAATGGACCTCATTAAGGTCAATGGGCTTAGTCAGGATTTGCTGCTTAAAAACAGTCCCCAGTATTCGAACAAGCATAGATGCTGGCATCAACCATTTTATTTTTGGGTTTTAGGCAATTCCACCCTGAATTTAGCAACAAATTTTCCCCATCCTTTCATCCACATTCCTTGATTGAACTTGATAGACCGTAATATGTAACTAGCCAGAGTGGTTGCAAAGAGTTTGTCTCACTCTCATCATCAGACTAAGGTTCCTTGGGTCAAGCGGAGGAAATTATTGGTACAGACTATCCAAGACATATCTGTTAAGATCTTATAGGTCTATTATGCATCAACTCATAGGAAACAGATCCTAGTAGCAAGTGATTAACTCCAAAGTCAACTCCAAATGGGGTTGTCTTCAGCTGGACCTTTAGATTTCTGTCATATTAGTTGTCCATTGTTGTGTCAGAGCAAGACTGTAATGAAAGATCTTCTGGTACTCTGGTGAGCCAGTCTGTTTGTTCTAGAGGACCTTACATGTAAGTGAATGACACAGAAAGCAAATTAGTTTTAATCGTCACCATGTAATGCTTTATGTGGGTCACACAAACCAGTGGGTGTGAACTACACCATGCGCCCTGCCTCCTCTAAGGACATTGTCTAAGTGAACCCCTCGTTCTTCACAGTACCCCTGATGGTGGGGATAGACTTTCCCGAGGGGAACACCAGATGGATTGGCACACGAGACAGCTGGTCCAGGCGGACCAGGAGGTACCTGAGCAAGGTGCCAGAGGTACAGACATAGTCAGGAGGCTGAGTTGTAACCAGGAGGCAGAGGGGAAGTCAAACAAGCAATAGGTCAGAGCAAACGGCACGGGTACAGGTCGGGCAATCCGAGTCGGCAACAGAAGAGTCAAGGCAAGCAGGCAGGGATCAAAAAGGTAGCGGAGTCCAGAAACACAAGTGTAACGCCCTGCTAGGGGGAATTACCACTCTTTTCGCCACCCATCACTTTCTTTAATGGTGCATCCTGTATGATCATGTGTATTCATGGCCACGTCCTGCACCCTGTGTATTTGTATTCCTTTATAAATGTTATGTTCATGCAATGTGCCTGGTTCATCAGCAGATGGCAGCACCTCTGGCAAAGCTGTGTCAGCTAGAATGGAGCCTTTATTCCATTCTATCCCCCTCTCTAGAGAGGGAGGAGTGAAGTTAAGTGCAGTTTAAGCCTAGCCCCTGCTTGGGGAATGAGCAGGCCCTCATCCCTCCTGGACGAGTCCTGCTAGGGTCAGTCTAGCTTACCCCCTCGAAGGGGAAGGCTGTGTGTCAGTCAGCAGTGCACTGTCTGCTCTTCTGGGCATAGAGGCCAAAGCTACAAGACCTGATCAGGAGGTCTGCTCTCGGCCTTCAGAACTCAGTTCTAACAGGAGGACCTGAAACTAATGACCAAAGGTGTGTATTATAAGCTGGTTGTACACTAGCGTTAAGATCTTCTGGCAGGCCTTTTCAACAAAGGGTCAGCCTAAGCCGGATATGCCAGATACAGGCTGTTCCGGAAAATTTTGACACTAATGTGCAACTAGCCTTGGCAACAAATCAAGTCCATCCATATCGCGGCTCACACTACATCCCTTCTCCACTTCTAATACTTTTTGTTCTTTTTTGACTTCTGCCTTTTCAGTGTTTGTATATTTTTCATTGTGGACTCCTTCTCTGTGTGCATTGCCTCGTCCATGTCAACTTCCCTTCACCATGTCTATCAATTATTTAATACTTTTCTTCTATTGTAAAGCTATCATTTATCACGACCTCCGCTCTGACTGCTCTGTGTAGAAAGGGCAAAGCTCTTTTTATCTCCTGCTCCTCCCGTGCCCCCATCCCTGTCATTCACGGTACAGTAGATCTTTGTGTCCTGTCACTTCAATGACTTTGGTCCCTAGCTGCCTGATCACACAACCAGGTTCTTACATTAATTCACAATTGTCTTACTAATTTTTTTTTTCCGGCTAATCAATTAGGATGTGACAAATTTATTCCGAGAGTCATTCTTATGTAAATAGATTGCTTTTCCCAAGCTATTGCACTTAGCCTTTATAAAGCGTTAATCAAACACTTACAGATTTTTTTCCCAGGCAAGGTTAATATAAATGAGACATAAATCTATAATAAGTATTAAAAAGTTTACTTTTATTCAACGTTAAAAGGCAGAGGCCTACAATTATTAAAGGGGAGTGTCACCAGGAAAGTCACTGGTAAACCCCAGCCAGAGCCTTGTAGGACTAGCTCAGCTGAATATAATCATGCCTTTTACTTAGAGATCCGTTGCTTCATTCATGAGAAAAAGTACTTTAATCCACAAGAAAATGAGCAGTTAAGTGCACCTAGGGTGGGCCCAAGACACTCTGCGCACCCTAGCTTCTCTTAATTTCTCTGCCTGCCCCTCCACCCTTCTTAATTGACAGGGCCAGGTTCCTGCATACTCATCTGACCTGGCCCGATCAATCAAGAAGCAGAAGGAGGGGATGGCAGAGAAAGTAGGAGGAGCAAGGGTGCACATGGTGACTTGGGCCCACCCTCAGTGCACTCAGTTGCTCATTTACATATAGATTAAAAGTACTTTTTTTCTCCAGAATGAAGTAACAGATCATTAAGAAAAAGATAACATTATATAAGGCTGAGCTAGCCCTATAAGACATTGTGCGTGGTAACCGACTCCCTTTAAAAGTTGTGTATTTTATGCCACATTGACTGTGGTCCCTAACGGGCCTTAAAGCGGTTGTCTTACTTCAGGAAATGGCGTTTATCATGTAGATAAAGTTAATAAAAAATGCTCACATTATACACTACTCGTATCCAGGGGTTATGACCACCCTGCAATCCAGCAGTGGTGGTCGTGCTTGCCCATTATAAGAAAAGGCGCTGGCCTATGTGCGCTCCCAAGGTCCTAGCCAACAGAGATGACAATGCTTTTTCCCACAGTGTGCAAGCATGACCACCACTGATGGATTACAGGGTGGTCATAACCCCTGGAAACGAGCAGTGTATAATGTGATGGAAAATGAAGCCAGCCAGCAAAGGAGGTAATATGGGCAATCACAATACATTAGTAAGTGCCTTGTATTAACTTTCTCTGCATGAAATTGCAAAATCTACAGGTAGATTTTACAACTTTGTTTCCTCCTATTGATTTGGTGGAAGGAATAAAAAACCCATGAGACATTAGGTAATCTGCCCTTAAAGGGAAAAATGCCCTCCCTGTACCAACAAAGTTTTATGCGTTGTTCACAAAAAGCCATTTAGTGCACATTTAGTGCCGTACTCTGCAAACATAAAGAGCGCCATATATTGCCAATGTAGAATCAGACACTGCTCACACAGAGCTTTAATGTACCACACAGGCCTGAAGCGTGCCAATACTGTGACATGTAGAATAGCCCAGAGTAGAGGCATTACTATTATTGCACTATTTACTGTATTTCTTATAACCATGTTGTAATTACATGTAATGTAGCTGGTTTACCAGTGGGCAGAGTATGGCTGGCAGTGCACTGCATAGGAATGGAACTTACCATTCCATTCCAACTACTTTGGTAGAAGTGGGCTAGGCCGACTCCCGGCAAAGGGTGGGGGCTGAGAGTGTTATGCAGTTGAGAGGAGAATGGGGCAGTGAGGGGACATGTTTCAATCCTCTCCTGCCGGAGGAGTAGGAGAGCAGCTTATAGAGCACCCGCTCCTCACCATATTCAGCCCTTGTGGACATCATATTTAAATAGAGGGAAAATTGGCCAAGGTCACTCTCGTCATCAAGCCATTTGTAGGCCAGTGTCAGATAAGAACAGAAGGCAGCATAAAGTCAGCCTGCCACTATACCTTCCTCCACTGGAAGTTTGCACCTTCAAGTTCAAGTTGCCTTAGTAGAAGAACTTTATAATGTTTCCAAGTCTGGCCTAATTCGTCTTCATCAACCTTTTTACTGCAGCAGACCCAAGGGAACGACGACGTGAGGTAGGACCCCATGACACAACTACTACACTGCATCATGGGCCACTAACACTATCACCCTCTATATCGGCTTCCACAGGGGCTCGCTGCACATGTAGTCCTCACACAGGGCCAAACCAAGCCCAGTGAGTGCCATGCTTTCTCTACAGAGCTACAGGGCTACACTGTGCCTCTATACAGTCATATAGTATGAATAATGGCAAAGAGTGCAATATAATTAATGTTACAGTGCTCATATAGTGCTAGTGCCAATGGTTCTAGTATGATCCCCCCACCTACAAAGCAGCCTCCACATCCTCCTCATTTCTGTACTAAGATCTTCTATACCAGCGATCAGCAGTCTCTGGCACTCCAGCTGTTCAGAAACTACAAATCCCAGAATGCTTCATTCACTTCTATGGAAATTAGATGATTGCATGCTGGGAGTTGTAGTTTCACAGCAGCTGGAGTGCAGAAGGTTGCTGATCCCTGTTCTATACTATATAGAGGACTGAGCTAGGAATTAGAGTGGACACCCAATGGTGGCTGGATCCCATTAAAGGGGTTGTGCAGTGCAAAGATAACAATGAGCTATCCTCAGAATAGGTCATCAATATCAGATCAGTGGGGGTTCGACTCCTGGACCTCCGCTGATTAGCTGTTTGAAAAGGTAGCAGCGCGATATTGATCCCCCCCATGTTGTCATGCTCTTTCTTCCCCCCCCCATGTTGTCATGCTTTCTGCCCCCCCATGTTGTCATGCTCTTTCTCCCCCCCCCCATGTTGTCATGCTTTCTGCCCCCCATGTTGTCATGCTCTTTCTGCTCCCCCCCATGTTGTCATGCTCTTTCTGCCCCCCCATGTTGTCATGCTCTTTCTTCTTCCCCCCCCCCATGTTGTCATGCTTTCTGCCCCCCCATGTTGTCATGCTCTTTCTCCCCCCATGTTGTCATGCTTTCTGCCCCCATGTTGTCATGCTCTTTCTCCCCCACCATGTTGTCATGCTTTCTGCCCCCCCCATGTTGTCGTGCTCCTTCTTCTCCCCCTCCTCTCCTCCTACCTCTGCTGTAGCGTGGCCGAGCTCTGCATGGTCTGCGCCTCCGTGGGTACAGGAGGAGGAGCTTTTGTCTTCTGTACCGAGCCGACTGACTTGAAGTGCAAACTGTGTGCGCACTTCCTGTCAGTCCGGTCGGGTACAGGAGACTGATGCTCTCTGTACCTGCGGACTGGACAGAGCTCGGTCACGCTACAATCAGGGAATGACAGGAGGGAGCGCTAAGCGGTTCCCCCCTGTCAGTCCCTCTCCCTCTGGCCAGCCCCTGCCTGCGCCCTGAGGCCGGAGCACCCTGAGGCTGGAGCCTCCCCAGCCTCTGTGTCGGCCAGGCCCTGCCTGGGCTGATGTCTCCCATGGATCCTCTGGCTACATGAAATTATCAGATATTTCAAGCTTTTCCTTATCAATTAATTACAGTTTTCATTTATAGAGCGTTCAGCAAAATCACCAAGCAGCTCCCAGAAGATGGGGAATGAGCTGCGCTGCGTCTGTACGTTACCCTTCATCACATTCACAGTTGCGAGGATATGTAAAGAGAATAGAGTCTCAATACTACGCTCCTAATAATCTTGTGAATGTGTACATCTATAATGCTATCATGTGTTACTTTGATAAGAGTTCTTTGAGCTACAGAGATTGATGACGTATCCTCCAGATAGGTCATCAATATCAGACCAGTTGGGGTCTGACAACAGGCACCCCTGACAATCAGCTGTTTTGGGCTGCCACATCGCTGTACACTACACAGTGTATGATCCTTGAGGTAGACAGCTCCATACTCTATGCAGTGGCCAAGCCGGGGTACTGCACCTCGGCTCCCATTCGAGTAATTCAAGTCAATGCTGGAACTGGAATTTACGCAATGGATGAAAACTTCTGCTTCCGCTCTGCACACTGCTAACGTTCAGCACTGCACAAGTCCAAAATAGCTCAACCCCCACTGATCTACAGTAATTGTAACACCCCAGAGTGGTGTTACCAATCCTGCACCCTGCTACTGTCTTCAATGGTCTAACGTAATTGTCATCTGTGTAATTCTGTTCCAGGTTCACCACAATGTGCATCTATAATATTGTTATGCAACTGTTATACATGTAATATGCCTGGTTCACCAGCAGGTGGTAGCATTTCTGGCAGAGCTATCTTACACAGAATAAAATTCACCTTTCCATTCTCCCCCCTTTTGGGCAGAAGTGGGCGAGTGCTGCTTGCTACCAGAAGGAGGGGTGGCAGTTCTAGATTATTCTGGTTCAGACTCCATGTTGGAGCTGACAGGACACTAACCTATTACTTGGCTGAAACTAAGTCAGACTAAAGAGTGGAGTGCAGCACAAAGAAGGAATTAAAGTTACTAAGCTAGCCTATCTGTACAGCAGAGAGAAAGCGATAAAGCAGAGTTGAGTTTGCCTGTCAGTTTATGCTAAAGCCTGCTGGAACCAAGACAAAGCCTGAAAGCTGTTTGAAGAAACGTTTATTCAAGTAAAGCTGCCATTGAACTTCATCTCAAGGTCTGGACTCAAGTTATTATTTCAAATCCCTCAATTATTACCTCTTTTATTACTTCGGAGACAAAGCCTGGGGTCCAGCAGTATCCAGGTAAGAGCACTTGAAGTGAGGTCTGGCAGATACATTGCACACAGTGATTTTTTGCTTTGTGCGGTATGCCATGCTGTATTACATGCTATGGAAAATACTGCGTCTTATGTAGACACCATAAAGATGCATCCTTCCTAACCTTAACTCTTGGCTTGTCTTATCATGAGATGTGTGGCGCAAGATGATCAGCTTTCTGAAACAACGTGACTTTCAGACACTATGTCACAAGATATCTACCCTATATGTTTCTATGTCTGGCCACCTAGTGGTTGTGATGTAAAATGAAGCCTGGCAAGGGTTTTGATGTCATGTTGCCATGATGTACTGAATTTGTATAGTAAGAAGTTGGAATCCTTAAGTAAATTTATGCAAAAGTGAGGGTGGACTTCTGTATGGAGGCACATGCATTAGGACTTCTTGTGTCGCCATCAATGCACCATAAAGAAAGCATTGCTGATAGGGTCTCTCAAAGGCTTCACTTCTGACCAGTGTAAGATCTGGCTAATGTGTGAATACGACCAGATACAGCTTTAGGCTCCACGTATATCACATAGCCACATGCATACAGACTATACGCCTGAACAATGAAGGTGCAACGGTCGGCATATGGTGCAGGAGTCGGTAACCTAGGCCGAGGTGGCAGAATAAACAACTCTCTTTATTGTGGGGATAAAAAAGTAGTTGTAGTCCATCCAATGATAGCAAAACACAGTTCCAATTCTTCCCAGATAACAATGTATGGATTTAGGTAAGACTGACCGTTATGATCCTCTTCCCTCTCTGTCTCAAGTCTCTTCCAGTAGAATCAAAGGCAGGGCAATCATACTCTTTCTATGGTGGCTTCAATGTCCACTGATGGATACAGGATTTTAGAGTTACGATTGGCCACCTCATATCCAGGTGTGAAGGGTGTCCTATCAATGTCTTTCACTGCAGTAAAGTTTTAACAGCTTTTAATAGCAGGTTATCTTACCGACTCCAATACTCGGCCATGCAGACTCTAGGTTCTCTAGTTCTCTCCCTTGTCTTACTCTTTCACTCTTTCTGTAGATCATGCAGAGATAGATGAGTCTCTCTAGCTTGAGGCCTAAGAGGAGGTAGCATAAGTCACAGCTTCCTCTCCCTCTGAACTCCAGTCTTGACGTGAGGTTAGGTTCGGGATCAACCCACAACTAATCTCCTACAAGGGCTGAGCCAGGATTGTTAACCCTGGCTGTGCCATCTGAACATAGCTAAACTGGAGGCAAAACATAACGTGACAATACATAACAGTATATTACATGACAAACCATTTGCAGATACCTCCTGCTCTGCGGTTCTGCAGATACAGAAGCTCAGCTTCCATTCAAGTGAATAGGAGCTGAGCTGTAGTACGTTGACACCAGAAACTACACAGCGGGCAGAGCCTCCTGAGTCCACTATATACTTTTTTTTTACTAAAACAGTTTTTGATAAGGGTGCTGGGTCTTTGAACCCCTACAGATCTCAAAATGATGACTTATCCTGAGGATATATCATCAATATCGAAGTCCCAAAAAACCCTTTTAATAAATATTGTGCAGCAGTATTATTTAGCCACTTTATATCATTAGACTTCTTTATCTTTATATATGGAGCTATCTCGTCACTGGTAGATGGTGTTACTTGAGCACTGTATGGCGGCACTGTTGGGCTATTTATATCCTATACCTGATGCTTTTAATGAAGAATCGTATGGTTTTGCTGTTTTTATGAAATGACTGTAAATGTGGAGGGCACAACAGAAGGCACTGTGCAGGGCACCATCAACCATAAGACAGTTTGTTATTACTGAGTGGTAGGTGTATCATGCATCTACCTTACAGTACTTCAATGTGGCACCATATACTTCTCTAGGACTATGACACACAATGAAACACAGAATTGTACTGAATCAAAAAACCCACAGAGGTACAAGATGGGCCCATATTCATACATCAGAGATCTGTGATACGACTGTGTGCATGATCCCTGATTCTTTATTAGCAGGCTTATATAACAAAAAGTTAAGAAATAAAGAATAAACCTCTTTTTGCTAAAACTCATTAGAGCGCCATGCTTATGTGTAGACCTAATTAGCGCACATTATATGAATATAAGATGCGCTGAAAGGATACATGAAGCACCGCACGTAACTGATGACTTCAAGGTACCATTTAATCGGGCATGAGGGAAATGTTAGGATACATAATGAGGAAATTTAGAAGGTTGCAATTAATGTTGAGGTAGTGAGGCAATTTATTTGGATGTCTTGCTCAAACAACATTTCTATATAATTGAAAGATCTCCTCATTACAGATAAAGCAGATTCAGAATCGCCCCTTAACATTACAGCGGATATGTATATTACGGATATGCGAGCGTTGTCCTAATTATCTGCCTGAAGTTATTTCAGTGATGCTTATCAATGTGGACAACTGATAGACAATGAGCACTGCATTCAGCCACAGTCCAAAAACATACAAGCTGATTAATTGGTTTTTCAGGATGTTAGTCCTAACTTGTAACAGTGGTAGGGACTGAGGTGGTGAAATTAGATTTTAGGGGGTTGCACAGGTTTTCAAAAGAGAAACAGCTCCACCCTTGTTCCATGTGTAGGCCGTGTAACGGGGTGGGCTTCCCAGGATACAGCGAAGTCACGTACAAGGAAAACAACTCCACCACCAGCTTTTGCCAAAACAGAATTTTACTTAAACGTGGTAATAAACACGACCACAAATGCCAGGAACCTACAATAAATTTATATACACCCAGCCTGAAGGCTGAGACCCTTGTGCTGCACAGCGCAGCGCCCTCCGATGGATGCAGGAGGAAAGTGCGGTAATTTACCTACTGGGGGGCATAACTAAACTGCCACACCTTACCTGTTATTACCCTAAAAAAAACAAGAATAACTGTTTGTGTGCATGGTGCGGGCTAGCCTGCGGTGCAGCACAACAGCTTACAATCTTACACAGATCCACAGTATTCCCCCTCCTATAACTGGTCCTGTAGCATGTGCCTGAGTACTCCTTCTGAGCAAAACGCCAGCCTGGCTTGAAGGAAGTTTATCATCTCTCCAGTGTGAAATGTCACCTTAAGTTATGGAGTCCTTTCAATTGACAGTAGCAACACTTGTGGCCTGACACAAACAGAGACACTAACTAACTAACTACAGTCCTGGTCTCAGTCTCTAGGCACTAACACTTTAATGAGATGCGTTCACGATCTTTTCGACCTGGGTCTGCTCTGCATGTGCTGGTGACTCTGAACATAACAAATGCCTCTCCAACAAGCATGCGGTCTCCTTTGCCCTGCCGCAGCACAGCCATCTGTATCGCTGTCCTGAGGAGGTGATACAGATGACTATGGAGATAAACGCTTTCACAGTGGAAGCGTTCATCTCCCTGTGACCTGCCGCCACCGCGGGCCCCCTCTCAGCAGAGCCAGCGCAAGGCCACAAGAAAAAATGCTCAGGACCGGCCGGGCCCCCCACGGGTCCGGGCCCCTTACTGGGGTGCTGGCTGTACCCCCTGATGGCGGCCCTGGGTGCCATCCCCACAGGGGGTCTCATGTAGTCTCAGGTGAGGGGCTCGGCCTCAGGGAAATACATCCACCAATGCACTGTTAGCATTGGGAGAAGTTCCCAGGGGGATGAGCTAAAACTCAAGGGCGGCATTGGGGTACTTAAGAAACTGACCGGGAAATAATGGTTGAGTGGCTGGTTGGAGTTGTATCCATGAACTTAGGTTGTGTTGTCCGTAGCCTGGAGAAGCATCGACCATGACTACGAAATATACCGGCTGGTGAAACTAAAGCTGTGGGCCAACCTAAAATGTTGGGAGACATTCGGTAGAGACTGGTTCGGGACAGTGGCATCGTTATCCTTGCAAGGTGATTAATACGACCTACAACCCCAGATCTTTTCAGCAGCCAGCAGATCAATTTCGGTGTGGAAAATTTCCACATTGTGTAGATGAGATTTTGAGAATCTCATCTACTTAGCTGGCACTGTATTACGCTGAGGATTTTCTGCATGAAAATCCATGCAAAAAATCTGCATGTAAGGCTACTTTCACATTAGCGTTTTTTTGAGGATCTGTCAGGCAGTGTTTTGGTGTCCGCCTCCAGAGCGGAATGGTGACTGGACGGAGGCAAACTGATGCATTCTGAGCAGATGCTTTTCCATTCAGAATGCATTAGGGCAAAACTGATCCGTTTTGCACCGCTTTGGAGAGCTCATGACGGATTTCACAAACGGAAAGCCAAAACGCTAGTGTGAAGGTAGCCTAATCCGCAATGTGGTCATGTGGCCTTGTTGTGTCAGTGCTGGTTTTTGATCTATCCAAATGAAGAAGAAAAGTCCTGATCCCTTAGAAAGGAATGGTTGTCGTCAGTGGGATCTGTGGCTCAATAAACCACAATGATATGGTAAGATGAGCAAGGCCTTACCATAGCCGATCATAAAATTGTCAGTTTTAATCAAGCAAATTATGTGACCGGGGATCTCCTGCAGAACATGGCTCATTTGTGGTGATAACCTGATGGGTGGTGGATCTGTCCGTCTTTATTTTGATGAGCAGATTTGTCTGTCTTTTAATATGTGCTGTAGTTTTACAGCTTTCTTATGGATTTGGCAGCAGCAGACAATTCACATCTTCCCCAGTCATCTAATTGTGTGATTTCCAGTGTCCAGGGATATATTTAGAGAATAAACACACATCAAACATATTCGGTTACTCGTCTTCTGCCAAACGCGCTGCGATAACTGAAAACACATGACACGTATCCTGTTTACCATTCCTGGCCGGCCTATAGCTGCGCCAGTGTTAAGCAATAGTCAGAAGAGGAACAAAGTCTTATTGTGCTTCTTCTTGCTCATTTATTAATTAGTAAAAATAATGAATTCAATTATTTACAAATTGCAGAAAATAACAAGGGGGATTTATTAACCCTTTGGCGTCAAGGTCTATTTTTTAATTTTTGCATTTTGGATTTTTCCTCTCCACGTTCCAATAACCATAACTTTTTTGTTTTTCCATTCACATAGCTATATGAAGGCTTATTTTTTGTAGGACAAGATGCATTTTTTAATGTCGCCAATATATCTTGTATTGGAAAACAGGAAAAAAATTCTTTGTTTTCATGTGACTTCTGCCATGTTTTTGGGGGTTTTGACATCACAGTGTTCACTGTGCGCTAAAAATGACCTGACGTCCTTATTCTGCGGCTCAATACAAATGCGGCAATAAAAAACTATATTGGTTTTCTTTTTAAATAAAAACCTTTGAAAAAGAAATTCTTTGCATTGCCATATTCTGTCAGCCATAACTTTTTTATCTTTCAGTCTACAGAGCTGTATGAGAGCTTGTTTTTTGCATAACGAACTGTATTTTTTATTGGTGCATCTGGTATGTGGTATGTACATACATCTTATTGTTCACTGTTAATACATTTTTGGGGGGAACAAGATGACAATAAAATGTTGAATTGCACGTTTTTCATTTTTTCCTGTTATGGCGAATAGTTCAGACATTTTCGGACGTGGCTATACCTAATATGTTTATTTTTTATATATTTTTATATTTAAAATTGGGTGATAAACTTTTAATATATTGGTACTGTTTTTATATTTTTTTTAACTTTTTTCCCTTTTTTTTTTTAAATATTAAACCCTTTAGGGGACTAGTACCAAGGATCTTTTGATCCCCTCTCCTATTCACGCTAATAGATTTCACTGTTGGGGCTCAGATCGGAAAGCAGAGGAAATTGCACCCTGTGAAAATCGGTTACGTCGCTCCCGAGGAAAAAAAGGGTTTTAGTCTTTATGCCATTTAGATTACATTCAACTTTGTCATTAAGTGCGTATCAAACACGGCGCAAATGAAACACAGTTTGCATCCGTCCATAAGACAAGAACACGTACAATACAAGTAAAATTCTCCCAATTAAAATAGTCTTCAACAGCTCAGCACTAGTACAAAACCATATTGGAATATAAAATCCACACGGCCTCCGGAAAAAAGCTTTTCTGTAATCTATTTGTGCCAGAGCGTAAACACCTATAATGCCTTCCTGACAGCAGAAGTTCAAATATCTGATTATTTGGTGCCAAATATCCTCTACAATCCCCCTTGCCCAACTCAGACAGCGTTGTTGGTAAAGGCTGTCAACCGAGGGTAGTTGGCATCCAATAACCCATTGGGCCATCTTCACCTAATCCGAGTTACTGTACCAGCCAATAATACAATATGTCAAGATGCTTTCAAGAGTACAGCAGTAAAATCCTCCAGTATCTTCTTACACAGCTGCACTTTTTTTAAGCTTTCTTGACCCTGCATCAGTATTCACTACCTAGGTCAGATTTGAGATATGCAAATTCCAAGGACCTTAAAACTGGTTATCTGTTCTACTTGTCCTTCATCTATAGAAATGAGTTTGTGCAGGTTGCTGTTATGCTTTCTATAGTCCACAATAATTTCCTTAGTCTTCTTGATATTAACCGCTTAAGGACCCGCGCCGTACATGTACGGCACTGGTGGACGTGCCTAAAGGACCAGCACGTACGGTGGGCTGATTGGGCGGGTGCAGGAGCTGCGCCCGCCCAATCAGCAGCACGGACCAGGCAGTCACTGACAGGCGGACCCCTGCTGCATACGCCGGCATCAGTGAAAACACAGATGCCGACATGTTAACCCTTTGTATGCTGTGGTCAAAGCTGACTGCGGCATGCAGAGGGTTCGCGGAGGGTACGGGTGCCCTCGCTTCCCCATCGGGTCCCCACGCTGCAGTGGCGGGGACCCAATGGCAGAGAAGGCAGGCCGGATGCCTTCCATAGCCATCGGTGCTTGCCTTCTACAGAAGCCTATGAGATCCAGCCCTTAGGCTGGGTCTCACAGGCAGGTCTTTAGCATAAAAGCTGACAGCCAATGCATTACAATACAGGTTGTATTGTAATGCATTGCAGAGGGGTTTAGACCCCAGAAGTTTAAGTCCCAGAGTGGGACAAAAAAAATTTAAAAAAGAAAAAAGAAGAAAAGTTTTTGATAATGTAAAAAAATAAAGTTTCAAGTAAAAAAAAAAATCCCAAAATAAAACACATAAAATTGTAAGAAAAATAGAAAAAAGAAGACCAGACATATTGGGTGTTGCCGCATCCATAACAACCGGCTCTATAAAAATATCACATGATCCACCCCCTTACCCGAACGCTGTAAAAAAAATTAAATAAAAACTGTGCTAAAACAACCATTTTTTTTTCACCTTACATCACAAAAAGTGCAACACCAAGCGATCACAAAGGCGTATGCCCCCCAAAATAGTACCAATCAAACCGTCACCACATCCCACAAAAAATGAGCCCCTAGCTAAGACAATCGCCCAAAAAAAAAAAAATATATGGCTCTCAGAATATGGAGCATGTTTTTTTTGTTTCAAAAATGCTTTTATTGTGTTGAAAGTGAAAAAAAGGAGATATATTAGGTATCGCCATGTCCGTAACAGCCAGCTCTATTAAAATATAACATGACCTAACCCTTCAGAAGAACACCGTAAAAAAAAAGTGTATAAAAAGCCATTTTTTGTCACCTTACATCCCAAAAAAATGTAATACCAAGCGATCAAAAAGTCATACACACTTCAAAATAATACCAATCTGATTCTGCAAAAAATGAGACCCTACCTAAGACAATCGCCCAAAAAAAAATGGTTCTCTGAATATGGAGACACTGAAACATGATTTTTTTTTTTGTTTCAAAAATGCTTTTATTGTGTAAAACTTAAGTAAATAAAAAAAGTATACATATTATGTATCGCCACGTCCGTTACAACCTGCTGTATAAAAATATAATCCCTCAGGTGAACACAAGCAATCAAAAAGTCATACCTTAAAATAGTACAAATCAAACCATCATTACATGATGAGCCTCTACATAAGACAGTCACCCAAAAAATAAAAAATCTATGGCTTTTAGAATATGGAGACACAAAAAAAATCTTTATTATGTAAAACTGAAACAAACAACCAAAAAATGTTGTTTTATTTGGTATTGTCGTGTCCGTAACAACCTGCTCTATAAAAATAGCACACGATCTAACCTGTCAGATGAATATTGTAAAAAAACAAAAAGTAAAAACAGTGCCAAAACAGCTATTTTTTGTTACCTTGCCTTACAAAAAGTGTAATATAGAGCAACCAAAAATCATGTACCCTAATAGTACCAACAAAACTGCCACTTTATCCCATAGTTTCCAAAATAAGATCACTTTTTTGGAGCTTCTACCCTAGGGGTGACATGGCAACTTAAAATTCTCCCAGTGAAATCTGCCTTCAAAAAACCATATGGCGTTCCTTTCGTTCTGTGTCCTGCCGTGTGCCCATACAGCAGTTTACGGCCACGTATGGGGTGTTTCTGTAAACTACAGAATCAGGGTAATAAATATTTAGTTATGTTTGGCTGGTAACCCTTGCTTTGTTACTGGAAAAAAATGGATTAAAATGGAAAATCTGCCAAAAAAGTGAAATTCTTTAATTCTTGTGGAACACCTAAAGGGTTAACAAAGTTTGTAAAATCAGTTTTGTATAGTGATGAGCAAAAGGGGCAATATTCGAATTCGTGATAATTCGCGAATATTTGGGTGAATATTCGCGAATTTGAAAATTCGTTATATCCAGTTCATTATTTTCTTGATTGCGGAAATCGGCAATTTAAAAATTCGCATTATGAAAATTTGCATTCAACACTACTCCTAAAATTAAAGATATTGCAGCCTTCTCATTGGCCCACAAGCTAGAAGCAGGGAGGGATCATACTGTTTAACCACCTCAACCCCCCTAGCTTAAACACCCTTAATGACCAGGCCACTTTTTACAATTCTGCACTACACTACTTTCACCGTTTATTTCTCCGTCATGCAACTTACCACCCAAATTAATTTTACCTCCTTTTCTTCCTACTAATAGAGCTTTCATTTGGTGGTATTTTATTGCTGCTGACATTTTTACTTTTTTTGCTATTAATCAAAAATGACTGAAATTTTTGCAAAAAAATGACATTTTTCACTTTCTGTTGTAATTTTTTTTTTAAAAACTACATTTCTATATAAATTTTTCTATAAATTTATTGTATAACATGTCTTTGATAAAAAAAATCCAATAAGTGTATATTTATTGGTTTGGCTAAAAGTTATAGCGTTTACAAACTATGGTGCAAAAAAGTGAATTTCCGCATTTTGAAGCAGCTCTGACTTTCTAAGCACCTGTCATGTTTCTTCAGGTGCAAGAATGCCAGGATAGTATAAATACCCCCTAAATGACACAATTTTAGAAAGAAGACACCCCAAAGTATTCGCGGAGGGGCATGGTGAGTTCATGTATCATTTCATTTTTTTTCACAAGTTAGTGGAAAATGACACTTTCTGAGGAAAAAAAATAAAATAATAAAGTTTCCATTTCTGCTAACTTCTGGCAAAAAAAAAAATAAAAAATCTCCGACGGACTCACTATGCCCCTCAGTGAATACCTTGGGGTGTCTACTTTCCAAAATGGGGTCATTTGTGGGGTGTGTTTACTGTTCTGGCATTTTGGGCAGGGCTAAATTGTGAGCAGCCCTGTAAAACCTAAAGGTACTCATTGGAATTTGGGCCCCTTTGCGCACCCAGGCTGCAAAAAAGTGTCACTCATGTGGTATCGCCATACTCAGGAGAAGTAGGGAAATGTATTTTGTGGTGTATTTTTACATATACCCATGCTGGGTGAGAGAAATAGCTCTGTAAATTGTCAACTTTGTATAAAAAATTTAAAAAGTTGTCGTTTACAGAGATATTTCTCACACAAAGTATGGGTATATATAAAAATACAACCCAAAACACATTGCCCTACTTCTCCTGAGTACGGCGATACCAGATGTGTGACACTTTTTTGCAGCCTGGGTGTGCAAAGGGGCCCTAATTCCAATGAGTACCTTTAGGATTTCACAGGGCATTTTTACGCATTTGGATTCCAGACTTCTTCTCATGCTTTAGGGGCCCCTAAAATGCCAGGACAGTATAAATACCCCACATGTGACCCCATTTTAGAAAGAAGACACCCCAAGGTATTCCGGGAGGGGTATGGTGAGTTCATGTAAAATTTTATTTTTTGTCACAAGTTAGTGGAATTTGTAAAAAACAAAAATAAAAAAATAAAATATCAATTTCCGCTAACTTGCCAAAAAAAAAAAAAATTCTGTGAACTCGACATGCCCCTCACGGAATACCTTGGGGTGTCTTCTTTCCAAAATGGGGTCACTTGTGGGGTATTTGTACTGCCCTGGCATTTTAGGGGCCCTAAAGCATGAGAATCCAAATGCGTAAAAATGCCCTGTGAAATCCTAAAGGTACTCATTGGTTTTAGGGCTCCTTTGTGCATCTTGGCTGCAAAAAAGTGTCACTCATGTGGTATCGCCGTACTCAGTAGAAGTAGGGCAATGTGTTTTGGGGTGTATTTTTATATATACCCATACTTTGTGTGAGAAATATATAATGACAACTTTTAAAAAAATTATACAAAGTTGTCAATTTACAGAGATATTTCTCTCATCCAGCATGGGTATATGTAAAAATACACCCCAAAACACATTGCCCTACCTTTCCTGAGTACGGCGATACCACATGTGTGACACTTTTTTGCAGCCAAGATGCGCAATGGGGCCCAAATTCCAATGAGTACCTTTTAGGAGGGCATTTTTACGCATTTTTCTTCTCACGCTTTAGGGCCCCTAAAATTCCAGCTCAGTATAAATACCCCACATGTGACCCCATTTTGGAAAGAAGACACCCCAAGGTATTCCGTGAGGGGCAAGGCGAGTTCATAGAAGATTTTTTTTTTTTGGCACAAGTTAGCGGAAATTGATTTTTTATTGTTTTTTCTCACAAAGTCTCCCTTTCCGCTAACTTGTGACAAAAAGTTCAATTTTTCATGGACTCACTATGCCCCTCAGCGAATACCTTGGGGTGTCTTCTTTCCAAAATGGGGTCATTTGTGGGGTGTGTTTACTGTTCTGGCATTTTGGGTGGGGCTAAATTGTGAGCATCTATGCAAAACCTTAAGGTACTCGTTGTAATTTGGGCCCCTTTGCGCACCCAGGCTGCAAAAAAGTGTCACTCATGTGGTATCGCTGTACTCAGGAGAAGTAGGGCAATGTGTTTTGGGGTGTATTTCTACATATACTTATGTTGGGTGAGAGAAATATCTACAATATATGTAAATTGACAACTTTGTATAAACATTTTTTAAAAGTTGTCGTTTACAGAGATATTTCTCACACAAAGTATGGGTATATATAAAAATACACCCCAACACTCATTGCCCTACTTCTCCTGAGTACGGCGATACCACGTGTGACACTTTTTTGCAGCCTGGGTGCGCAAAGGGGCCCAAATTCCCATGAGTACCTTTAGGATTTCACAGGGCATTTTTACGCATTTGTATTCTCACGCTTTAGGACCCCTAAAATTCCAGGGCAGTATAAATACCCCACATGTGACCCTATTTTGGAAAGAAGACACCGCAAGGTATTCCGTGAGGGGCATGGCGAGTTCACAGAAATTTTTTTTTTAGGCACAAGTTAGCGGAAATTGATATATATATATATATATATATATATATATAAATCCAACAAACTGGCGCAGCACTCCTTAGATAAAGTGAACAAAGAGGTGTTTATTCACACATGTTTAACACAGCAACGTTTCAGCTCTCTCACAGAGCCATTTTCAAGCCAAGTGAATAATACATATCAACATAGTATATTTATACAAAATTCATTATTGGTTACACCTGTGTATAATTAAAATCACGTAATAAATACTTTAGAGGGATTCAACGTGTCCTTAATTCATTTTGTGCAAAGTTCATCCAAAGTCCCCGTCCCGCTCCAACGGGACCGCTAGTGGTATACAATAACATTCATAGTGCAAAAATGAAAGTGCGCTTGTGCATATATTTAAAAGCAGTCAACCTGGCTTGCATCCCATCCAGGGTGTGCTAGAAGATAAGATAGGAGAGCAATAGTTGTATACATTAGTTTTACCTTAAAGAGGATCACTTTACACAAATTCAATGAAGATGGAGACTTCGCTATCCTTGGCGTGTGTCTCCTCTCTCTGCGCATGCCCTACGTTCCTCCCGACGCACGCCGCCTTGTATTCATGTCTCGTCTCGCGGGAAGAGATGCGCTGACCGCGACTCGACCATCGCGCCTGCGCACTCTATCTCCACTACGGACTCGTCCATGTCCCTAAGGGGCAATAGGTCGGGCAAACCGGCACCCATTTACATAAATCCACCCACTGTGGATCTAGCATTATGTTAAATAAAGTCACCTTCTGTCATATCCAGACTACACAGAATATATCGCAGTCTTAAACATAAAATTGCCTCCTATCCCTTTCTGCTACTATAATCATATGGTCTCACAACCTCAAAAAATCTCTTTAGACACAATTAATATAAAAAATTGCATAATTCACCTGCTACAATGATACGGAAATCAAAAGGCAACATTAAGACTCAGTTTCAAAGGTACCCCAGACAGATGTTTAACTGAACATACCAGTGGTAACCCTAAAATCTACGTTGAGCCCATTGGGCTTCAGCGTATTGAGACTAAAGATCCACTTAAGTTCACATTTTTTGAGGCGAACCTCCCTATCACCTCCTCTTTTGGACATCTCTGTATGTTCAAGGATCATAAAACGCAGCTCCTGTTCTTTGTGTTTTTTTTCAAAAAAATGTTTAGAGACCGGGAGGTCCTTTCTCCCGTCCCTAATACTCTGTCTGTGGTTGTTAAGCCTTGCTTTCATTTCTGTAGTGGTTTCCCCCACGTATAATAATTTACATGGGCACCACAATACATATACAACCCATGATGAACTGCAGGTCAAATACTGGTGGATTTTGTATTTTTCTTGTGTTTTGGGGTGTATGAAATATTGTCCTTTGTGCATGTATTTACAGTTAACGCAATTCAAACAAGGATAACTACCCATACTCATCGTTTTAAAATACATTTGTCTTGTTTCTTTTTTCATGGGAATTACAGCCCTCACTAATTGATCTTTGATACTCTTAGTTCTCCTGTACGACATAACTGGAGTCCTCTTAAACGACTCTATCTGGGGAAACTCACTTTGTATTACCCCCCAATGCTTTCTAATAATTTGTTCAATTTTTGGGGAATGTTCATTATATGTAGTTACAAACGGGATCCTATCCATTTCTCGCTTAGTTCTCTCCTTTTTAAAAATTCCCTTGGAATATTTTTTACCTTTGTCATATGTCTATTCAATAGGGACCTAGGGTACCCTCGCTGAGCAAAAGAGTCACTCATTGTTTGTAGGGCCACCTCTGTTTTGTCTTCTACATCAATAATCTGTTTAACCCTAATCATTTGGCTATAGGGAAGTGAGTTTATCATTTTTCTGGGGTGACAACTTGTAAAGTGTAGTAATGTGTTTCTATCGGTTGGTTTCACATGTAAATCTGTGTGCATAGAATTATCCTGAATATATACCACTGTATCAAGGAATTGCAGCTTATTTTCAGATGTCACTCGAGTAAATTTAATACCCTCATCCAAAGAATTCAGGAACACATGGAACTCATCCAGGTCCTCCATGGTTCCAGTCCAAATAAGGAACACGTCGTCTATGTACCTCCACCACGTCAAGACATGTCTGAAGTGGGGAGATACATAGACAAGGCGCTCCTCAAGTGACCTCACAAATATATTTGCATAAGTAGGCGCGACGTTGGAACCCATCGTCGCGCCTACCAGTTACAAATAAAATTTATCTTGAAAAGAAAAATAATTGCAGCGTAAAGTGAGTTCCAACAATTCCAACAGGAATTCTTGTACCCTATCTGGGTATGTAGAGTCCCTTAGTGCCTCTTTCACTGCCTGCACCCCCTTGTATGATCTATAGATGTATATAGAGATACGATGTCGAATGACACCAGAATACATTGCTTAGTGAGTTTGAACTTATCCAATTTATTCAAAAAATCTCCCGTATCTCTGATATATGATTTCGCACCTGTAGCAAATTGTCTCAAAACTTTATCTAAGAAGATCGCAATGTTTGAACATATAGAACCTCTACCAGAAATAATGGGATGCCCCGGAGGGTCCCTTAGACTCTTGTGTATTTTGGGCAATACATATATCAGAGGGATAACAGGTGATTTAATGGTTAAAAACTCTTTAAGTTGTTTATCTATAACATCATCCTGTAATGCTCTGTTCAATAGAACCTCGATTCTCCTAGCAATATCAAATCTGGGATCTTTACTCAAGATTTCATATGTATCACCTTCCGTCAATTGTCTATTGATTTCATGTATATACTTAGAGGTGTCCATAACCACGATCCCAGAAACACAAGGGGGGGGTTTCAGTCAGCACTCCCTGTATGCAGGTGCACGTAGCCAATGGCAGGTATACATACAAACAAAAAAATGCAACAGCACTCTGCAACTAGAACTCTGCCCAAGATACATGCTATAAGAGGACATAGTGTACTCATACACGCCTACAAACAGTGGAGACATTAGTTTACATTTTGATCAAAAGGCAGTAAGCCCACTCACCCCTTCACGGTTGTCTCCTAGAGTGGGTACTAACGCTAAATCTGACCTGCAATGGGCCAAGCCAGTCACATAAAATCCTCATAGCGCTGAATATTACCTGTTATGGGCCACGACAGCCACATAAAATCCAGGGAGTGTGGGTCCAGCATGCATGCTGGAACAAACCTTACTTATTAACCCCTTCTGGTGCTGTGACAGCCTCCATTAGATCCAGGGATGCAGGTACCAACATGCATGCTGAGCCCACTATGCACTCCTCCTGGAGCCAGAAGGCTACTAGCAGGTAATGTGAGTACGCATTCAGCTATATACTCACTCTGATTAAAAACCAGCAGCTAATCCTCATAGCGCTGAATATTACCTGTTATGGGCCACGACAGCCACATAAAATCCAGGGAGTGTGGGTCCAGCATGCATGCTGGAACAAACCTTACTTATTAACCCCTTCTGGTGCTGTGACAGCCTCCATTAGATCCAGGGATGCAGGTACCAACATGCATGCTGAGCCCACTATGCACTCCTCCTGGAGCCAGAAGGCTACTAGCAGGTAATGTGAGTACGCATTCAGCTATATACTCACTCTGATTAAAAACCAGCAGCAGCTAACCACGATCCCACCACCCTTGTCTGCAGGTTTGATGGTGAGATCGTGGTTCTTGGACAGACGATCCAGTGCCCTCATCTCTTCCGTAGTCATGTTTGGTCTAGAGAAAACCTTCCCCTGACACTCCTGTCTAAAGCATGCAATATCTCTATGCACAGATTCCATAAATACTTCCATAACATGTGAACCAATAATAGGTGTAAAGTCACTCTTAAGGTGAAGGTCAAACTGTTTCAAAGTTAACCCCATACTCTGTGTATCCGTTGTCATCACTGTCTTGGGGTCCAGGGAGCCCGAGTCGAACCACACCCTCAGTTTAAGTGCTCTGAAGAGGCGGTTCAAGTCGAGCTCCAACTGGAACCAGTCCATGTGCGTCTGCGGACAAAATGCTAGTCCCTTGTTCAAAACACTACATTCATATTCATCCAGTGTATATGATGATATATTTACCACCACATCAGGTACATTCACTTTTTCCTTTGTGGTCTGGTTAAATTGTGTCTCTGTGGGCGTTGTATTCTGCCCTTTCTTGGATCGTCGATGTCGACAGCCTCCCCTCCTTGTGCGCCCTGGAGAGATGGGGCTTGCTCCCCTAAAAAAGAAGATGTATTGGGCTCAACTGCTGTTTCCACGTCATTTTGTCTGTTAGACTTTGTCTTGTAGTCTTGCGTTTTCTTCACCGGTTTCTTCATATCATTATTCCTTGATGTGTCCCAAATATACACACGTCCTGTTAAGTAGTCTTGTTCATCTCTATACCATTTGCCTCTTTTGGTCTCCTCTAATTCGCCCCGTAGCTTAGAGAGAAATGCCTGTTGTTTTTCAACAAATAAAGAAAGATCATTCTCCATCATATTCAATCTCAAAGCATCTTCCAAAGTCTGTTTCTTCATTTTTGATACATTAAGATCTTTTTGTAAGTATTCAATGTTCAACAATAATATATCGAGAGCATATTTATTTGAAATTGCTTCAAACTGAGATCGAAATTCCAAATCCTGAGTAAACATGTTTGGTTTTAACCTTGTTCGAATCCCTCGTGGAATCCGGTTACATTTATGGTATTGTACCAGCGTAAGCAAATGCAATTCCAATGAGAGGACTTTCTTTGTACAGGTCTCATAGTCCCTTTTAAGGTTAATCACAGAGGGTGTATTCAGAAATCCGGCTTCCCCCTCCACACCGCTCATGATCCTTTCAATATCCGAATCATTATACGAAAAAACATGTGTCTCATTCGCTAAAATTCTGGTATCCATACCTTATACTCTATGTAGAGTTTTTGATGGAATAAACAGTTGAAAAACAGTCTTGGGTGCAGAGCCTTGTAATCCGAATTCAGATAAAAGCAAAATTGAGGCAGCACTCCTTCAGTGTCGTTAATCCGATGGTGCACGCGTCTACCCCTGGTAACGGGGTCTCTTTACAAATCCAACAAACTGGCGCAGCACTCCTTAGATAAAGTGAACAAAGAGGTGTTTATTCACACATGTTTAACACAGCAACGTTTCAGCTCTCTCACAGAGCCATTTTCAAGCCAAGTGAATAATACATATCAACATACCGTAGTATATTTATACAAAATTCATTATTGGTTACACCTGTGTATAATTAAAATCACGTAATAAATACTTTAGAGGGATTCAACGTGTCCTTAATTCATTTTGTGCAAAGTTCATCCAAAAGTCCCCCGTCCCGCTCCAATGGGACCGCTAGTGGTATACAATAACATTCATAGTGCAAAAAATGAAAGTGCGCTTGTGCATATATTTTAAAGCAGTCAACCTGGCTTGCATCCCATCCAGGGTGTGCTAGAAGATAAGATAGGAGAGCAATCGTTGTATACATTAGTTTTACCTTAAAGAGGATCACTTTACACAAATTCAATGAAGATGGAGACTTCGCTATCCTTGGCGTGTGTCTCCTCTCTCTGCGCATGCCCTACGTTCCTCCCGACGCACGCCGCCTTGTATTCATGTCTCGTCTCGCGGGAAGAGATGCGCTGACCGCGACTCGACCATCGCGCCTGCGCACTCTATCTCCACTACGGACTCGTCCATGTCCCTAAGGGGCAATAGGTCGGGCAAACCGGCACCCATTTACATAAATCCACCCACTGTGGATCTAGCATTATGTTAAATAAAGTCACCTTCTGTCATATCCAGACTACACAGAATATATCGCAGTCTTAAACATAAAATTGCCTCCTATCCCTTTCTGCTACTATAATCATATGGTCTCACAACCTCAAAAAATCTCTTTAGACACAATTAATATAAAAAATTGCATAATTCAGCTGCTACAATGATACGGAAATCAAAAGGCAACATTAAGACTCATATTTTTTTTTTTTTTTTTAAAGTCTCATATTCCACTAACATGTGACAAAAAATAAAATTTTACATGAACTCACCATTCCCCTCACGAAATACCTTGGGGTGTCTTCTTTCTAAAATGGGGTCACTTGTGAGGTGTTTGTACTGCCCTGGTCTCCGCAATCATTACACGTATGGCCAGCATTAGGAGTTTCTGCGATTCTCCTTATATTGAGCATTCGGTAATGAGATTTTTTTTTTCCGTTCAGCCTCTGGGCTGAAAAAAAAAAAAATGAACGTTACAGATTTTTTCATTCCCATCGATCATCGTGGAAGAAAAAATCTCTGCCAAAATCAGTGACTGCGGTGCGGTGGGCTGGGCGCTAACTACCTAACAAGTAGCTAGCTAACTGGCGGTGATAAGGGCCCCTTCTGCCCCATTCACACGTCCGCAATTCTGTTTGCCGAACGGAATTGCGGACCCATTCATTTCTATGGGGACAGACTTTGTCCCGCTCGGATACGGAATTACGGATCCGCACTTCCGGGTCTGCACTTCCATTCCGCAAAAATATAGAACATGTCCTATTCTTGTCAGCAATTGCGGACAAGAAATGGCATTTTCTATATAGTTCTGGCAATGTGCGGATCTGCAAAATGCGGTAAGAACATTGCCGGTGTCCGTGTTTTGAGGATCTGCGGATCCGCGGATCCGTGGATCCACGGATCTGCAAAACACATATGGAAGTCTGAATGGGGCCTTACAGGGGTGTGATCAATGACAGGGGGGTGATCAGGGAATCTAGATGGGGTGATCAAGGGGTTAACAAGGGGTTAATAAGTGACGGGGGGGGGGGAGTAGTGTAGTGTTTGGTGCAACTTTACATAGCTACCTGGTCCTCTGGTGGTCGATCCCAGCAAATGGGACCACCAGAGGACCAGGTAGCAGGTATATCAGACGCTGTTAACAAAACAGCGTCTGATATACCACTTTGAAGCGATTTATTTCGCATCTACAGCCTGCCAGCGATTGATCATGATCAATCGCTGGCAGGCTGTAGTAGAACTGGTGAGAAGCGCGGCACTGTGAACGCGTCTCACGAGATGACGCATGGATGCGTCCAGCCAGAGCTACAGGACCGCCGGCCGGACGCATCCGTGCGTTAGGCGGTCCTGTAGTGGTTAAAAAAAAATCTTGAATATTCGAAATTCCGAATATATATCACTATAGTCTAAATATTCGCAATAAAAATTTACAATTCGAATATTCTTGATCAACACTAGTGTTGAATACCTTGAAGGGTGTAGTTTCCAAAATGGGGCCATTTATGGGTGGTTTCTATTATGTAAGCCCCACAAAGTTACTTCAGACCTGAACTGGTCCTTAAAAATTGGGTTTTGAAAATTTTCTTAAAAATTTTAAGATTAGCTTCTAAACTTCTAAGCCTTCTAACGTCCCCCCCAAAAAAATGTGATTTAGAAAATGATCCAAACATAAAGTAGACATATGTGAAATGTAAAGTAATAACTATTTTAGGAGGTATCACTATCTGTTTTAAAAGCAGAGACATTGACATTTTGAAAATTGCGAATGTTTCAAAATTTTTGGTAAATTTTTTATTTTTGTTATAAATAAAATATTTTGATTCATAGTTACCACTATCATGAAGTACAATATGTGATGAGAAAACAATCTCAGAATGGCTTTGATAAGTAAAAGGGTTTTTAAGTTATCACTACATAAAGTGACACATGTCAGATTTGCAAAACATGGCCTGGTCCTTAAGGTGAAAAATGGCAGGGTCCTGAAGGGGTTAAGCACCAGATTATTCTCATGATACCATAAGAGCTTCAATGCACCAAGGGGCAGGACATAGCTCCATCTCCTGAGCTTTGGTGCACTGAAGCCTTAATTTGCATGAAGAATATTAATCTTGTTCCTTGGAAATGCCACAGGGGAACTTCACCTGTCAGGTATCATTTTTATTCAGCAGGGTCAACCCTACCAATGCCTTTTTGGATTGATTTGGGTTATGAGTAAAATTATTAAATTAGAATGGACATGTCGTATATCTGGACTTCTCCAAAGCATTTGACACTGTACCGCATAAAAGGTTAGTATATAACATGAGAATGCTCGGACTGGGAGAAAATGTCTGTAAGTGGGTAAGTAACTGGCTCAGTGATAGAAAACAGAGGTTGTTAACGGTACACACTCAGATTGGGTCACTGTCACTAGTGGGCTACCTCAGGGGTCAGTTTTGGGCCCTATTTTCTTCAATATGTTTATTAATGATCTTGTAGAAGGCTTGCACAGTATAATATAAATTTTTGCAGGACACTAAACTGTGTAAGGTAATCAACACTGAAGAGGACAATATACTGCTACAGAGGGATCAGGATAGATTGGAGGCTTGGGCAGAAAAGTGGCAGATGAGGTTTAACACTGTCAAATGTAAGGTTATGCACATGGGAAGGAATAATGCAAGTCACCCGTACATACTAAATAGTAAAACACTGGGTAACACTGACATGGAAAAGGACCTAGGAATTTTAGTGAACAGGAAATAAGCTGTAGAAACCAGTGTCAGGCAGCTGCTGCCAAGGCAAATAAGATAATAGGTGGCATCAAAAGAGGCAAAGATGCCCGTGATGAGAACATAGTCCTGCCACTTTACAAATCACTAGTCAGACCACACATGGAGTACTGTGTACAGTTCTGGGCTCCTGTGAACAAGACAGACATAGCAGAGCTGGAGAGGGTTCAGAGGAGGGCAACCAAAGTAATAACTGGAATGGGGCAACTACAATACCCTGAAAGGTTATCAAAATTAGGGTTATTTACTTTAGAAAAAAAAAGACGGGGGAGATCTAATAACTATGTATAAATATATCAGGGGTCAGTACAGAGATCTCTCCCATCATCTATTTATCCCCAGGACTGTGAAGAGGGGATATCCTCTGCGTCTGGAGGAAAGAAGGTTTGTACACAAATAGAGATGAGCGAATTGAAGCTAACAAAGTGGAATTTTATCGTAATTTCAGAAAAAATTTGATTCGCAATGAATGCGAATTTCCTCGCGTTTCATGGTAACGAAGCGCAATTTTTCCTAAAATGGCGGCCACACATGTGAGGACTGAGGACATGGGGCAAGGAACTCTGGGAAGGCGGGATCACCCAGATTGACATGCATGCATGCATCCAATCAGCAGCCAGCCCTGTGATGTCACAGCCCTATAAATACGGCAGCCTTCTTAAAATCAGACATTTTCCAGCATTCTGAGTGCAGGGACAGACGTGAGAAGGTGCTAGGGACAGCAATTGAAAATGAAAAAATGATTTATAAGTGCAGGGAAAGGATAGGGAGAAATCATTTCACAATATCTTGCAGGGAGAGATGTCAGAAGGCGCTAGGGCAGTGCTAGAAAAGCGCTTTACAAGTGCAGGAAAAGATAATTCGGGGATCCAAATAGCCATTATACAGTTCTGTCATTCGAGCAATTTGTTCTTGGGGTGCAAGTGCTATGTTGAAAAGCCTTTAGTGGCTTATATCTGTGGAAAAAGAAAAATATATTCTCAGTTCACTTCTGCAGCTATTTGTGGTGAAAGCGTTTAGTGGCGTATTTCAGTAGAAAAAGAAAAATATATACGCACTTCACTTCTGCAGCTATTCAAAAAGGAGAAAGAAAAAGAGGTAGGATCGCACATCCACAAGCTCAGCTTCTGATCTTTAACTGCTTCTCAGAAAAATTAATATCGCCTCTCGGCACAATATTTACTATACTGCCCCCTATACTGCATGCTATATAAGAGGCATTAGTGTACATTTTGATCAAAAGGCATAAGCCCACTCACCGCGCCAGGCGGTGCTGCGCCAAATTTCGAGTAGGACCCACTCAAAGAGGCAACCTTGGTGCGGTGAGTGGGCTTATGCCTTTTGATCAAAATGTACACTAATGCCTCTTATATAGCATGCAGTATAGGGGGAAGAATAGTAAATATTGTGCCGAGAGGCAATATTAATTTTGCTGAGAAGCAGTCAAAGATCAGAAGCTGAGCTTGTGGATGTGCGATCCTACCTCTTTTTCTTTCTCTTTTTTGAATCACTTCTGCAGTTATATTTGTTGAAAGCGTTTAGTGGCGTATTTCATTACAAAAGGAAACATATATTCTCAGTTCACTTCTGCAGCTATATGAGGTGAAAGCATTTAGTGGTGTATTTCATTACAAATAGCTTTTGGCTACCCAATCATAAGCCAATTCTGATGGGACCATACAGGCTTTAAAACTGCTGAACAGACAGGATCCGTTGTGCGTCTCATTTTTCCTTTCTTCTGACAGATCAGAAGAAGTGTCAAATAAATGATGATGTCAGCCAGCCCGAAAGCCAAAATAGTGGACCAGTCATGAAGTGGGGAGGGTGGGAACAGCATGAGAAGTCCTCAGAGTGGACCTATGACATAGTGGTAAGGTGAAAGCAGCATGAGAAGGCCACAGACTGGCCCAATGACAGGGTCTGGAGATAGAAGCAGTATGAGGAGGCCACCGAGTGGCACAATGATCGAGTCTGCTGGTGGCGGCAGCATGAGGAGACCACAGAGCGGCACAATGATTGAGTCTGGAGATGGCAGCAGCAGCATCATGAGGAGGCCACAGAGTGGCACAATGACAGAGTCTGGAGTTGGCAGTAGCATGAGGAAGCCACAGAATGGCACAATGACAGTCTGGAGTTGGCAGCAGCATGAGGAAGCCAAAGAGTGGCACAATGACAGAGTGTGGAGGTTGCAGCTGCATGAGTAGGCCACAGAGTGGCACAATGACAGAGTCTGGAGGTGTCAGCAGCAGCAGCATCAGGAGGAGGCCACAGAGTCGCACAATGGCCGAGTGAGGAGGTGGCAGCAGCATCAGGAGGAGGCATACGCACAGAGGGGCACAATGACATAGTCTGGAGTTGGCAGCAGCATGAGGATGCCAGAGAGTGGCACAATGACAGAGTGTGGAGGCATCATGAGGAGGTTGCATTTATTTGTGGCAAAAGTGTATTTATTGTGCATTTATTTGTGACAAAAGTGTTTAGTGGCCATTTTCAGTACAAAAAGAAAAATATATTCTCAGTTTACTTTTGCAGGTATATGTGTTGAAAGCATTTAGTGGCCTATGTCAGTACAGAAAGAAAAAAATACACATTTCATTGGCGCAGTTATTTGTGACAAAAAGGTTTAGTGGCCTATTTCAGTATAATATATATATATATATATATATATATATATATATATATACGCACTTCACTGGTGCATTTATTTCTGGTAAAAGCGTTTACTGTCCAATTTCAGTACAAAAAGACAAATATATTCTCAGTTCACTTCTGCAGTTATATGTGGGGAAAGCGTTCAGTGTCCTATTTCAGTCCAAAAAGGAAAAAAAATGACGCACTTCACTGTTGCATTAATTTGTGGTGAAAGAGTTTAAGTGGCCTATTTCAGTACAAAATGAAAAATATATATGCATTTCACTTCTGCAGTTATTATTATTTCAGTACAAAAACAAAAAATATTCAGCGTTCACTTTTGAAGTCATGTGTGGTAAAATGTTTAGTGACGTATTTCGGTAGAAAAACAAAATATATTCAGCGTTTACTGTTGCAGATATATGTGGCAAAACCTTTACTGATGTATTTTGGTCGAAAAACAAATTTTATTCAGAGTTCAGCACTATAATTATATGCTGTAAAATAATTTGTGACGCATTTAGGTCGAAAAACTAATTTTATTCAGTATTCAGCGCTGGAGTTATTTGTGGTAAAATCTTTATTGACGTATTTCGGTGGAAAAACAAATTTTATTCAGCGTTCAGAGCTGCAATTATATGTGCTAAAACCTTTAGTGACGTATTTCGGTGCAAAAACAAAATATATTCAGCGATCGCTGTTGCAGGTATATGTGGCAAAACCTTTAGTGACGTATTTCGGTTGAAAAACTAGATTTATTCAGCGTTCAGTGCTGTAGTTATATCTGGTAAAATCTCCATGATGTCTCCATGATAAATCTGCAGTGTGGGGGCCCTGTGTGGCTTCTACACACTTTCAAAATAATCCTTCAGCAGAGCGAATAGATGCCGGATGACCGGGACGCTCCAGGACCTTTCCAGGAGCTGCTGTCGGGAGCAGTGGTTCATTTCTGAGACGTCTGTATAGTGCGGGGGGAATCCGAAGACCCTCTCCATCTCCGTGCTCCGTTATATGTGGTAAAATCTTTATTGACATATTTCGGTCGAAGTTATATGTGGTAAAATCTTTATTGAAGTATTTCCGTGGGGAAAAAATTGTATTCAGAGTTCAGCGCTGCAGTTATATGTGGTAAAATCTGGCTTCCTCATGCTGATGTCAACTCCAGACTCTGTCATCGTGCCATTCTGTAGCTTGCCCATGCTGCTAACTACAGACTGTCATCGTGCCACTCTGTGGCCTCCTCCTGATGCTATGCTGCTGCCGACACCTCCAGACTCTGTCATTGTGCCACTCTGTGGCCTCCTCGTAATGCTGCTGCTGCCACCTCCAGACTCTGTCATTGCGCCGGTCTGTGGTCTCCTCATGCTGCCAACCCCTCCAGACTCTGTCATTGTGCTGCTCTGTGGTCTCCTCCTGCTGCCGCCACTTCCAGACTCTGTCATTGTGAACTAGTTGGACAGATGTTTTTTTTCAGCTTTATAAACTGTTACTATGATATTGACAACCAAACTTGAGATATCTGCAATGTAGATACAACATGACAACAACTTATATAGTACATACATACCAACAGAGAGAGAGTAAAGAACCCCATATGGACATCACAGAGGGGGATCCTATGTTCAGACGCCCCCACTATGAGCCAGAACATAGAGCTGCTCTTCATGAGATGCTGGCTATCCCTCAGAATACGTCATATATCTCTGACAAATGCAGGTCTCTTACCTATCTATTCACAATGCCCAAGGACGTACTCCCCATTCTGGATACAATTCTGAGTCCTGGAACTGATTCCTGCAACTATCATTAATTCTGGTATGTTCTGTTGATATGCACTAAATGTCTAAGAAAAACTCCTTTAGGGTCCATTCACACGTCCGTGTGTGTTTTGCGGATCCACGGATCCGCGGATCCGCAAAACACGGACATCGGTGATGTGCGTTCCGCAATTTGCGGACCGCACATCGCCGGCACTTTCATAGAAAATGCCTTTTCTTGTCCGCAATTGCGGACAAGAATAGGACATGTTCTATTTTTTTCGGGAACGCAATTGCGGACCCGGAAGTGCGGATCCGCAATTGCGGACCCGGCCGGGACATCGTCTGTCCCCATTGAAACTAATGGGTCCGCAATTCCGTTCCGCAAAATGCGGAACAGAATTGCGGACGTGTGAATGGACCCTAAATGACTGTTTTGAAAGCTATTGGTTAGATAACATGAACAATACGTTAGGCACTTTAAATAGATTTTATCATAATGCATGATGCTTTTATTGCTTTTAAGTTTAGATGTAAGTATACTAAAGACTATGCTTTTATATACAACTTTTATGATGTGTCTTGGCTTTTTTACATGGTTTATGTTGTAAGAAGGATGTGTTAGAGGCACAGATCACGTGCAGTACCCCAGTGCATGGGGGAATCTGCAAAAGGTTTGTACTGTTGAAATGTTTTGTACTGCTAATGTAATGTACTGTAAACCTAGTATGAGACAGACATGGACAGAGTTAAGCATCCTGGTCCAGCTCTATCTGGAGCTTAGGGTGTGGACTGGCCCCAACCCCTGGTTCCAGAAGTTTCAGAGTCAGTCTAGCTATAGAGACAGAGGAGGTAAAGAGCAGTCTCTACGTGCTTCTCTTCTCCAGACTTCAGCTTCAGGACCTGGAACTATCGGCATCTCTACGTGCTCCAGGATATGAAAGAAAGGACGATCTGAAGAAGGATTTAGATGGCTACAGCGTGAGAGTAAGCAAGGTAACACAGCATATATAATTCCAGACCCTGCTGCAGGGGGGTAACATGTTAAGACACTCTCTATACCCCAAACTAGTGGTTGCCAGATTGTAGTTGCTAGCAATAGATCCCTGTAACAGAGATTTTGGCAAGAGAATGAGTTACTAGAGGGTCATTGCTGCAACAAAATGCCTAGCTCGTTCTTGCTTATCTGGGAGGAATTTGCACTGTGTACAGATTACTGCTGTATGTACTTAAACTCCTAGTGTGCACATGGTAAAAAGAGACTTTTGTTAAGTGCAATCTGGGCTAGTCTCTTACACTCTTAAAGGGGTTGTGTCACTTTAGAAAATGGCATTTATTATGTAGACAAAGTTAATACAAGGCAATTACTAATGTATTGTGATTGTCCATATTCCCTCTTTTGCTAGCTTGATTCATTTTTTCATTACATTATATATTGCTCATATCCATGGGTTATGACCACACTATAGGAAAAAGAGCCAGCTTATTTGTACCACCGCAATCTCTGACACCAGTTTGGTGCCTTTTCCTATAGTGTGCAAGTACGACCACTGCTGCTGGATTGCCCGAACTTCATTGCAAAGTTCGAGTTCGGAATCCGAACCCAAACCCCATTGAAGTCAATGGCGACCCGAACTTTAGGGCACTAAAATGGCCCTAAAAAAGTGATGGAAAGAGCTAGAGGGCTGTAAAAGGCAGAAAAATGGGGGTAAGAGCAGGACAATTGCCCTGCAAACAAATAGGGAATGACTTCAAATAACATAAATTACAAAAAAAAAAATAATAATAATCTTGAACTAGGAGGAGGAGGTCCATATGGAGTAGGAGGTTGAGGAGGCGGTGGACATGGCGGTGTAGGGGAAAGCGGCGGAGGAGGTTTTGTTTTTTTATTATCTTTATTGTGTTTTTTTTATATTTTTTTATAAATTTGGGTAGACCCCAAAACATTGGGAAATATAAAAAAGAAAACAAAGAGAAAGTGCGCTGGAGTATAACAATGGCTGGGTGAGGCCGGTATACACGTCTGTTCTGCACAAGGTACGGACAAGTCCTGTGTGATCTATGCCTGGTTCTTTTTAATGAACGTGAGCTTGTCCACATTGGCTGTGCACAGGCGACTGCGCTTGTCTGTGATAAAGCCTACTGCCGTACTAAACACAAGTTCAGACAATACAGTGGCTGCAGGGCAGGCCAGCTCCTCCAAGGTGTAAAGGGCAAGCTCAGGCCATGTGCCCAATTTGGAGACTCAGAAGTTGAATGGGGCAGACCCATCAGTCAGTACGTGTAGGCATGTGCACACATAATGTTCCACCATGTTGCTGAAATGCTGCCTCCTGCTATGATGTTCCATATAAGCTTGGTGGTGCTGGTTGCTGTGGTGTGTTGTGGCTTATCCACATTTCGGCCATGCTAACCCTGCCTTCTGAGGTGCTGGCGGTGCCCCAGCTGTGTTGGCGACTTCTTTCTCCTTCTTTGCTTTCGCCTTGTGCTTCCACTGAGTCCCCACTGTCAGGTGGGAATGCCATCAGCAGCGTGTCTACCAGCGTGCGCTTGTGCATCTTCCGATCACGCTCCAGTGACGGAATTAAGGATGGCACATTGTACTTGTAACGGGGATCCAGCAGGGTGGCCACCCAGTAATCAGCACTGGTTAGAATGTGGCCAACACGGCCGTCATTGCGCAGGCACTGCAGAATGTAGTCGCTCATGTAGGCCAGGCTGCCCAGAGGCAACGACAAGCTGTCCTCTGTGGGAGGTGTATCGTCTGTGTCCTCTGTATCCCCCCAGCCATGTATGAAATTATGGTCCTGGGTCCCAAAGACTGTTCAATCATGCATGGTACCACTGAGGAAGGGGCTATTGACCCCGAAACGCGTCTGCGGAACAAGCGCAGTGAGCAGGAACAATATATCCAGCTTGAAGTACTTCCATATACGGTGATTTCAGCCATTATATTCACGCATGATTGAACAGTCTTTGGGACCCAGGACCATAACTTCATACAGCGCAGTGCGCACAGTGGTGAGCGGCACAGGTGATCAGCGTACTCCTACAGGTCACGTGGGACGCCACGTTGACACCTGGATCTCTGGAGAAGCAGACACGCCGCTGAAGCACGGACGCTGAGTACATGAGTGCCGGGAAAAGTCACCTACCACCACGGGTACAAGAAGATTGGTAAAGTACACTGGGTTGTGTGTTTGTTTGCCCAGCGGCAGATGTGGTCGGTCCCTATATAGAGCTCTTTGTGAGAAGTGGAAACCTGCAGTTTGTGGCTGAGGAGCATACTTTTCGAAACGCCGGTGCACTAGGCCAAGGTTGAATATGTCCTAAGGCCTAGTGCACCGGCTTAGAAAAAGTGTTTAGCTACCTGTTTCATTCATCAAGGTGACGAAGCGTAAAGCATAATTAGGCCTTCTCGTTAGAAGGGAATACAGGATGAAGCCACCCTTCTGTTGGCATGCGTTTCATGGCATAGTGGTGGGACTACAGAGTAAAGACACCTTCGCGTTTTCTTTGGTATTCGTGGCCACAGTACACAGAAAAAGTCAGGAATGAGCACTTTTTGCACAATGGTTATACCTGAGAGGGAAACTGTTAACGGACACCCTACTCATACGGGCAGAGAGACCTCGTGGTAGCTGTTGCCTTTGCTATATCGAATGGTAACATATGTCAGTCTTATTGCAGAAACTTATATTTATTTGGTACCCTGAGAGCATATATATGTTGGTATTTGTATTTATGTATACCCTAAGCACAAGCTGAGGGCTGCTTGCCTCTTAAGTGTCGGAAATGTTATGACCCAGACTGGCATTACCACCTCCTTTTGTACCCCCACTATCTGTAATGTGTGATCCTGTGTCATCATTTGTATTTATTGCCATGTTCTGCATAGTGTATGTATTCCTTTCCTCATAAATTAATGCTTAAGTGTAATGTGCCTGGTTCACCAGAAGATGGCAGCAATCTGTGCAGAGCCAGTTTCTCTGGAGAGGAACCTTCTAGTTCCATTCCAGCCCTCTCTAGAGAGGGAGGAGTTAGATAGTGAAGGTCAGTCTCACCTACTCCATCTTGTAAAGAGGTTGTTTGTCGGCCAGCAGAGCACTGTCTAATTTGCTGAGCCTTCAGGCCCTGCCTGCAAAAGTCCTTTATGGTTGCTTGTCCCTTCCTGGGCTCACATTGCCACCCAAGCTAAGAAAGCTTGAAGCCAGGAAGAAGTTCCTAGGATTAAAGATAAAGTAAGAGACAGACTGCCGACAGCTAAGTTCCAGCAGAAGGAAAAGTTCCTAATTAACCCAGCCAGCATAGCAGAGCTGAGAAAGATACCGCATGGCAGAGCTGAGATTGTTGCAGAAGTGTTTGCCTGCCAGAGTTAAGCCAATACCTGCTAATGACCAAGATAAAGTTTGGAAACTGTTTGGATTACCGTTTATGCCAAGTAAAGCTGTGTTCAACGTTAATACAAAGTCTGGGCTCCATTTATTCTACTTATTCATCATCCAAGTTCAACAACCCCCTTTTGCACTTGCTTCAGACTACACCACGTCTGAGATCCAAGGATATCCAGGTAGGAGCACCATGACACATTTATATAACACTTACAGAGACATTGTAGGCCACTCTACACCACTCTGGCAATCCTAACCCTGGGTACCAATACTACCATCTACCAAGGGGACTCCAAGTGCTCATTGCGTAACTGCAACTGGCATCCCAACTACTTGCTCTAACAGAGGGACATATAATGGTAAATACCTCCTAAGGGACAAGGGATCCCCAGGCGCTGGCAATAGGCCGCTGCACATGTCCATTCTGAACTGTCCTCTGCTCTCTCCTCCTGCTCACTCTTTAACCGGCTACAATCTAACTTCCAACCCCACCACTCACCAACCAAAACCAAAAAACATTACTCTGTACTCCTTCTCCTTGACCTGTCCTCTTCCTTTGACACTGTTGACCACTCCCTTCTGTAACAAACTCTCTTATCTCTTGGCATCACTGACCTGGCCCTCTCCTGGATCACATCATATCTCACAGAGCGGACATTTAGTGTCCCCCACTTTCACACCACCTCCTCGTCTCATTCCCTCTCTGTTGGTGTCCCACAAGGCTCTGTCTCCTAGGACCTCTGGTCTTCTCTATCTAAATTTTCGGCCTGGGACAGCTCATAGAGTCCCATGGCTTTTAGTATCACTTTTATGCTGATGACACACAAATCTACCTCTCTGGTCCAGACATCACCACCTTACTATCCAGAATCCCACAATGCCTATCTTCCATATCATCCTTCTTCTCCTCTCGCTTTCTAAAACTTAACATAGAGAAAACAGAATTTATCATCTTTCCCCCATCTTGCCCAACCCCCCAGACCTATCTATCACGATCAATGGCTGAACACTCTCCCGGTCAACCAAGTAGGTTGCCTTGGAGTGACGTTGGATTCTGCCCTCTCCTTCCGACCGCACATCCAAGCCCTTTTCACCACCTGCCATCTCCAACTCAAAAACATATCCCGCATCCGCACTTTTCTCAACTTTGAGCTTGCGAAAATGCTTGTACACGCCCTCATCATCTCTCGCCTAGACTACTGCAACATCGTCTTCTGTGGCCTTCTATCTAGCACTCTCGCACCACTCCAATCTATCCTCAACTTTGCTGCCCGACTAATCCATCTCTCACAATGTTACTCCTCTGCCTCTCCCCTCTGCCAATCCCTTCACTGGCTCTACATTACCCAGCGAATTCAGTTTAAAATACTGGCAAATACATACAAGGCTGTCCACAACCTGTCCCCTCCCTACATCTCTGAGCTACTTTCCCGATACAAGACCTCCTTCTCTCCTCTCCTCTTATCACCTCTTCTCACAATCGCCTCCAAGATTTCTCCCGTGCATCCCCCACACTCTAGAACTCGCTATCCCAACATATCAGACTCTCACCTACAGTGGAATCCTTCAAAAGAAGCCTAAAAACCCACCTCTTCAGACAAGCCTACGACCAGTGACCCTGCTGCCTCTATACTGCCATGACCAAGTTTACGCTCTCCTACTGTGCCCTTCTCCCATACCATTTAGATTGTAAGCCCTGACGGGCAGGGCCCTCTCTGTTTCTGTACCAGTTTGTAACTCGTCTTGTTCATGCTTAATGCAATTGTCTGTATTATATATGTATACCCCTCTTGATATGTACAGCGCTATAAAATGAATGGTGCGTAAATAATAATAATTATTAATATGATTAATAGTTTTAATAATAGTAATAATAATAATAATAGTTCTAATAAAATTATAATAATGATAAGAGTTGTAATAATAATAATAATAATAATAATAATAATAATAATAATCATTCTAATAGTTCTAAATATTATTATTACTATATGGGAGATATTACATATCTGGTGTTAGTAAGTTTGCCTTTATTAGAGGCAGATTACCTCTGTATGCTCCGAAGTCCTGATGCGCTATTCTACTGAAATAATCACTAACACGGGATATATATTCATCCAGGACACTGCTTGTCATCTGCACAGCTTGTTTTTTCCCATCATCACTAAAAAGCAATACATCCCGTAGACCTTATCAAGGCACCATTTATAGTCCTGCGTGGTTCTCAAAGAGGGCCTGAGCTAGTGGAGCTGAATGTATAACTGCACTTAGCCGCTCGGCGCCTTTATGTAATGTGGCTTTATCAGCCGTGCTTTCAGGTACATTATGCATTTTGTAGACAATAAATGGCATCAAAGGTAAAAAGATTGAGAAGAAAAGCTTCATTATGCTGTTTCTCTGCTCATACTACTTAATCATTGGCAATTCTCCTCCATGGAAGGACTGGAGCGCCGCATGACACTGCTGAGTATAGGAAAATAACAAAGTTTCCCAAGTTGACTGTAAAGCTTATCTGTAGAATTGAAAGGGGCCCTCATTATAGTACCACCTGTAACATAAGGGCCTTGCATGTGTTTCCCCCTGCACCTATTCCTGACCTTTGGGTCAGTCTGTTCCTCATCCCTTTGTTTTCTAATAGCGCAGTTCTTTTAGGTCCTAATACAAAGGGCCCCATAGCAGCTCCATGGTCCCGTACATATACCAGGTGATATCTGAGACATAAATGCTTTATAGTGATAACAATAGGCAAACCTACAGTTTGTATCTGCCAATGTATTATTTTTTACCCATTACTAGATGTCTATTAGCCAACTTTGAACCTTGAAGCTGGTGAACTGAACGTCAAAGTTGTCCATGCACTATGTCGGCGTTTGCTGCAATACCGAACACAGTCCATTGACAAGAGTGGCGCTGTAGCTCATAACAGAGGGATACTTGTGTGTCTGTAATCCAAGTTCAAGTGTAAGGCTACATTTTGCGGTCTGCAAATTGTCAGATCCGCAAAACACGGATACCGTCTGTGTGCGTTCTGCATTTTGCAGAAAGTACAGGGACGTTGCTATTGCGGACAAGAATAAGACATGCTCTATATTTTCAGAGGGGCCATGGAACGGAACTACGGATGCGGACAGCACACTGTGTGCTGCCCACATCTTTCGCGGCCCCATTGAAACAAATGGTTCGGCACCCATTCTGCTGGAGGGAGGAATGAATGCATACCCATTCATACAGTCGTGTGAATGAGTCCTAACAGTTTTTCCAGGTAATTTTTCAGAATAAGCCACCAGTTGGGTGTAAATGAGGAATAACACTATTTCTGGCCATTAGCTTATCAGAGATCCAAAGTCAATTTGTGCAAACACTTCGGTTTTAATGCTGTCTCCATGTAGGCAAAATTTGCTTCACCCGAAGTCACGCAAGACACATCTGCGTCTTTAAAAACATTTTAAAATATTAATCTGAATTCGATTTTGCTCGATTCGCTCAACACTACTGGCCAATATATGACTTGTAGATTCTTTTTTTATCAGTTTTTCCCCCCACAATCTGTAAATCTGTAATTTTTTAGGAGCTGGTGGTCGGAGATTAGCTGGAATCTTGTCTGCCCATAGACTACCCGTGGAGAAACAGGGTATCCTGCTCCCAAACTCTCTTGAGCACACCCTTAGAAGCAACAGCAGTAATGGAGGACATTATACAGCAGTGCTGAGAAGTGTAGATGTGAATCCAGCAGTAAAGTAAGACAGTAAGTAACTTATAAACTATCAGACTCTGTGTCAGTCTCTCCTGCTTTGCCTGTCTCCAGTAGCGCCTCCCTCCTCATTCCCCTCCATAGACCTCTATTTAATATTTTTCTTCATTGAGTAGACAGCCTGTATTCAATGAAGATGGATCTGAGCAGTGAATTGAAGGTTAATGAAGTCTTTTTCTGATAAGATATATTACAAGGTTTTTTGTATCATTAATTTATGAAAAGATTAAAACAACAAATACTCTTTAAAGTGTATATACTCCTTCCTATGACACTGAATCATTTGTTAATATATTTTGACAGCAGTCGCTGCACATCTGTCCTGGTACAAAGCTCCAAATCCTCTGCATGAACAAAGATTTTAAAATTATGTTATGGTCACCTACAGTCAGTCGCCACTAGAGGGGGCTTAGGTGCTCACTACATACTTTTCATAAGCAGTAAACTACTAAGCTCCACCTAGTGGTGGCTACTGGCAGCCAAAATGTAATGCCAGGGGATCAGGATATATTAGGAAATTAATCAGTACCGAATTTTGGACCTAAAAATGACATCCTGTCAAAGAAACAGTATCAGGGATACATAATGCAATATAATCCCTCAACCACTGTAAAAGAAATAACGATTTTGGTTGCTAAGAACTGAGACGGTTTATTAACTGTGAATAAACTAACCATACAGTAGGTCACGCCATCGTTTTTCACAAGCCAAGCCGGGTTGAAAAGCAGGTCTACGGCTCTCGATCATCGTCCTGGCCAAGAACAACAACCTGGGATTAGTCTTTCTTGTCGGAACTAAATAACACTGACAGATACATTTCTGTGAAAATGTGATTAGAGCTTTCTTTATGTAACAGTGTGAGTCACTGTGACAGGACTAATTTAAGATGAAAAATGGGTCTATTAAACTGATTAGCCATTACATTTAAAATGAGTAGAAACTGGAGATTAATATCATTTTCTCATTACACTTGGTGAAATAGGGAAAATTACATATAGTAAACACATGAATAAATGGAATAATAATAAAATATAACTATACATCATATCGGGCTCCAGTAATTAGCTCCAAATAGTTACCGAGGTAAGAAAAAATAATCCTAAAAAGAAACCCTAATGATAAGCTGATTTCTCCATTGTAATTATCCATAATGGTGACTGTCTAGCCTCAAACATTGGTGGCATACTGGATGGGTATGCTGGCAATTCTAATGTCTATGTTCTACCAGGGGCATAGCTAAAGGCTATGCCCCTATTTGTTGGGGTAACAGTGGTCACCAGTATGCCAACGTGGTTTTAGATGATAACACTTTAAAGGGGCTTATCTGGGATTTTTGTAAATGCAAAAGAGCAAGGGATATTATAGAGCAGGCATCAGCAACCTCCGGCACTCCAGCTGTTCTGAAACTACAACTCCCAGAATCCTCCTTTCACTCCTATGGGAGTAAGGGTACTTTCACACTTGCGTTATTTTTTTCCGGCATAGAGTTCCGTCAAGAGGGCTCTATGCCGGAAAAGAACTGATCAGGCATATCCCCATGCAATCTGAATGGATAGAAATCCGTTCAGTTTGCATCAGTATGCCTTCTGTTCAGTCACTGTCAGGCGTTTTCGGCGGACATATTACCGCAACATGGTGCGGTATTATGTCCGTCCAAAATGCCTGATCAGTCGCCGGAATGCCGGATCCGGCACTAATTCCCATTGACTTGCATTAGTGCCGGATCCGGCATTGTGAAACAACTGAAGGACGGATCCGTCCTTCCGGTCTGCCATGCGCAGCCCGGGAAAACTGTGAAAAAGACTGCAAGACGGATCCGTCCATCCACATGACAAGCGGAGGGACGGATCCGTTCTTGCAATGCATTTGTAGACGGATCCGCACCCCGATCCGTCTACAAATGCTGTCAGTTGTCACACTGAACGGCGGATCCGGCAGGCAGCTCCGACGACGGAACTGCCTGCCGGATCACACTAACGCTAGTGTGAAAGTAGCCTTACAAGAATAGCAGAGTAAGTGTGCATGCTGAGAGTTGTAGTTTCACAGCAACTGGAGTGCCGAAGGTTGCTGATCCCTGTGATAGAATACAAAAACCCTACTTACCTGTTCAGTCTCCATTGATCTAATTTAGCCCCATTCGTCTGTGTATACTGACCTGCAGTGATGACTGTACATGAGTACACAAGCGGTCAATTGACCAAAATGTCCCATTAGGGGTCCTAACTTACCGTATATACAATATAAAACGACATCCTTTATTTGTAATTAAAGAAAAAACAAAACAGAAAAAGAGACCAAAAGTGTGATATTAAAACTGTCAGGGAGTAGTAGGGGACAATTGTCTATTTTGGCTAATAGCGGTCACAGGTCAGTGCTTTTTTTTCACACTGTGTTTTAAACAATAAGACTCTTTTAAAGGTGACGTGTATGTGGTGTCCTTATTGCCAGATCAACATTTCTTTTTACTTTTTTATGTGACACTGTGTTATTAAACAGCACTCTTTTATAGATCAATTGTGTGGTCGTGTTTTTATCTCAAATTCTACATTTGTTGTCACTCTTATTTATCTCTACCAATATATGTATTTTTATAGTTTTTATGAGGACATATACACTGCCTTTGTTAGAAGTGTTTGGTGACTTATAGAATGAGATATATTGCTGCCAGTGCCCTATGGACACGTGATGCGAGGTAAAACAATGCTCCTAAATTTCAGCTATCACTGCAGGAATCATCTGTTTCGTTTACTACCCTGTTAACATTGTTAGATTGATTGCAATGTGACAGTAGGATATATCGATTCAGAGAGTACTGCTTATACAGCCAAACCGGCAATTATATGTTATCTCAGGAGCACGTCTCCTATCACACACACACTATGGTAGCTGAGGCACACACGTTGGTCGCTACACCCAGACAGATACACCTATTGCTGAGACACTATTGATTGCATATATTGCGCACTGTCCCTATTTGCTTTCCTTACAGAGTTGCTGAATACATATCCATCTACTATTCCTTGCCTAAAATCTAGCAGGCAACACCCCTCCCGACATGTTTCGCCTCATGTGCGGCTTCGTCAGGGGAGTATGGGGTAGTAGCTAATACCCAATAAAAATTCATTTTTAATTTTTTATATGTTTTTTTTTTTTTTAAAGTATCACTGTAATCATATTGACCCGCAGAATAAGGACACCATGCCATTTTTAGCGCACAACAAATTTCGCCCCTATTTTCCAGTAGAAAATGTGATAAATGAAATGGTACCATTAAAAAATACAACTCGTCCCACATAAAATAAACCCTCATATGACTATGTGAACAGAGAATTAAAAAAGTTATAGCTCTTGGAATGTAGGGAGGAAAAAATGAAAGTGCAAAAACCAAAATGGTCTTGGTCTTGAAAGGGTTAAAGAGGCATGATGAACATTTTCTCAACTAGAATAACTCAGATGATGGAGTAAAAATAATTTTTGTAATATTTCTTTTAGTTGACATACCTTAGACATTGGCACATGATGGGCTTGGAGGAGACATTTTGTTTCCTTCCAGTATAAATCATCTAAAAAATACTAAAAAAAAGTGTTTATCTCTAGTTTCTATATTTGGCTGAGTTTATTCTGGAACACATCTATGCTATCTGGACACTGCAGTTTTTTTTCTTACTGATAGAGATCTACCACGTTGGATGAGGTCCATTGGCAAGCAGCAATTTCCCAGTCACACAAAGGTTCTCAATGAGATCCAGGTGTGTTTTTACTTGGCTATTCCAGGATATATCTGAGGCTCTATTAATGTACAATATATGCAAAAAGTACGTCCCTCTCCCCTAATATATGTAACTGTATGCCCTTTCACTTTTTTCACATTTTATTATGTTGCTGCCTTGTGCTAAAATAAAAAATCAAGCTTTCCCACATCAATTTGCACTCAACCCCTTTAATAAAAAACTAAAACAAATGAAAATATCATTTTAGAAAAACTAGAATTTCAAATGGTCAGACTCATAAGTATTTAGATCCTTTGCTACGACTTAAAATTTACCTCGACAATATATGTCAGAGCAAAAACCAAGCCATGAGATGGAAAGAACTGCCTGTAGAGTTCAGAGACAGGATTTTGTGGAGACACAGATCTAGAAAAGGGTACAAAACAATTTCTGCTGCACTTAAAGTTACCAAGAACACAGTGGTTTCTATAATTCTTAAAGGGGCTGTCTCACTTCAACAAGTGGCATTTATCATGTAGAGAAAGTTAATACAAAACACTTATTAATGTATTGTGATTGTCCATATTGCTTCCTTTGCTGATCTGATACATTTTTCCATCACCTTATACACTGCTCTTTTCTTTGGCTACAACCACCCTGCAATCCATCAGTGGTGGTCGTGCTTGCACACTATGGGAAAAAGCACCAGCCTCTCTGGTGCCCGGTACCGTGGGAGCGCACATAGGCTGGTGCTTTTTCCTGTAGTGTGCGAGCACGACAACCGCTGCTGAATTGCAGGGTGGTCATAACCATGGAAATGAGCAGTGTATAATGCGATGGAAAATGAATCCAACCAGCAAAGGAGGCAATATGGACAATCACAATACATTAGTAAGTGCCTTGTATTAACTTTGTCTACATGATAAATGCCATTTGCTGAAGTGACACAACCTCTTTTAAGTAATCGGGGAGAAGGGCCTTGGTAAGTTGGTGACCAAGAACCCAGTCATCACTTGAGCTCCAAAGGTCCTATGTGCAGATGGGAGAAACTTCCAGAAGGTTAGCCATCACAGCAGCACTCCACCAATCTGGGCCTTATGGCAGAGTGGCCATAAGAAGCCCCATCTGAGTAAAAAACACAGAAAAGTTTGCAAAAAATCACCAAAGGACTCTCTGACTGTAAAAAAGCAATGATCTCTGTTTTGATGAAGCCTAGACTGAACTTTTTGGCCTCAATTCTAAGTGTCATGTTTGGAGGAAACCAGGCACTGCCCAATACCATTCCTACAGTGTAGCATGATGGTGGTATGCTGTGAAGGTGTTTTTCAGTGGCTGGAACAGAGAGACTGGTTAGGATTGAGAGAAAGCTGAATGGAGCAAAGTACAGAGATATCCTTAAAAGGGTTCTCCGGGAATTAAGAAAATGAAAATACTTAAATATTACTTTATTATAAATATATTCCCAAATACCATTTTTAATGGTTCATTTGTCTAAGGAGAAATTGTGATGGAAAAATAACTTTTCGTCTTTTAAATGGATTCTGGCTTGTTCTGTAGTCAGCTTTGAATCAAATTATAGCTTCAGAACGGCTGTCCACCCCCCCCTTCTCCTCCTAGTTCTCATCAAAATTTCTTCTTATCTAAAGAAGCCTCCCTCCCCCTTCTCTCTGTGCTGTACAAGTTATCTGTTGGTGGAGAGGAGAAAGGAGGGCACGAATCTGGGCACTCTCTTTCTCTCTACGGATGCTTCGATGTACATACACTGTGCGCAGGTCCACTGTTATCTCTTCTTCTTCTCTTTTGACCAATAAAATAATGTTTGGGCCTCAGTAAGGACAGCCCTTTTTGAATATATATACCGCTTGTTTCATTAAATAAACTTAGAGATTACGTAGACTCTTGTGTCTGCATTTCCTTTCCGTGCACGTACATAGAATTGGGAGCGGTCACATCAACCTGACTGGGTTTTAATGCCAGAACCTAACCAGTGCCAGAACAAAATCATTAGGAAAAATAAAATGGCTGCACACAAAACCTGTACTAATCACACAGCAGGACAAGTTACTTCACAACATTGAGCTAAAGAGCTGCCTCATCCTCCTCTCTGCTCTGCTTGTCAGGGATTATGATCCTGGATACAGCTGATAAGATCTTAAACTGAATCTCTGTAGGAATGGAGAGGAGACATGAAGTACAGAGAGGAGGTGGGGATGTGGATAATGAGCAGCAGCACTTGTATGCAGTCCTCATTATCACAGTCTGTCCTGTCCGTCCTCTCTGTACTTCATGTCTCCTCATGGACTCCATTCCTACAGAAATTCAGCTGAAAATCTAATCATCTGTATTCAGGATCATAATTTTTTGACAAGCAGAGCAGAGAGGAGGACGAGGCAGCTCTTTAGCTCATTGTTGTAAAGTAACGTGTCCTTCTGTGAGACTAGGACAGGTTTTGTTGATACTAATAAGACAGCTGCTATTTTTTTCCTAATGATTACTCCTTAAATAAAATTAGTCATTATAACCAATGAAAGGGAATATATTTATAATTAATATTTAAGTATTTTCATTTTTGTTTTAATTTCTGTAGAACCCCTTTAATGAAAACCTGACCCAGAGTGCTCCGGACCTCAGACTGGGCTGAAGGTTCACCTTCCAAATTCCAAAAAGACAACACAGCAATGGCTTAGGGTCAACTGTTCTTGTGTGGCCCAGTCAGTGACTTGAGTTGAACCCAATCAAACATCTCTGAAGAGATACAAAAATGGCTGTCCACTGATGGTCCCCATCCAACCTGAGATAGCTTAAGAGGATCAGCAAAGAAGAATGTCAGAAAATCCCCAAATCCAGGTGTGCAAACCTTATGGCATCATACCCAAGAAGACTGGAAGCTATACCAGGGAGTGCCCCGAAAGAAGAAAAAGAAGCACCCTTTCCACATCACTACACAGCCTAGTGAGCGTCAGAACTGTGAGTGCTACTAGTCCTCCTCACTGCCCCTGTGGCTAGCTACACCTTGAGAAATAAAAGCTTAATTTTGACTGGCCAAACTGTGTGGCTTTTCTACTTTTGGCCTCTACTAATTTTCATTAATTAGGTGACCTTGAAGACAGTGGATGGCCCCAGGATCCAGCTTAACAATAGGTCTAATTACTTATGGAATCAATAATTACATTTAAAATAACATTGCAATTAAGTAAATGTAAGGGTTTACATTGCATTAGACTGATCGAATGGAAAGCTGGTATAGTCTGCTCATTTATGGTGGCCATGATTTAATAAACAATACAACCCGTTTCTTCATGCTGTCCCCAAGGAGTATATTATATAGACTTCAGTCAGTTTTGCAGAGATGTGTACTAAGTCCACATTTCATGAACATCTGTGATTGTTAGAGGGAAGTGCCGACTTTGCATTTTAAGAAGTTTCCTAATTATCCTGGCCACCTGTCAGTTTACCTGGAGTATGCAGTAAGCAGTAGTAACCATTTTTTATCAAACGTCATTGATTATATGTTTAGGACACTTTTATTTCACTCAAGTTGTTTCAAGTTTTGGTAAAGATCTAGAATGGAGATGAGAGAAATTTCTGCCAGGAGGGAGAATTTCAGTCTAGCTAGGAGACACTTCCTGCTGCCCTTTGATTGGCCAGCATTGCTCACATGAACAGTGCTGGCCAATCCAAGAGCAGGGCTGGACAAGTAGGGAGTGTTTTGGACTACTGGTGTGTAATAGACATCCGGCAGTCTGAGAAGGGGTGCTGCCATCTTGGATGGCAGAAGAGGAGCTTGAGAATTTGTAGATTTGAAAATAAAAAGACAAAAAGGAGGTCATCATGTAATCATTCTGTTAATTCCCCAGTTAGGCCTCATGCACACAACTGTGGTTTTGGTCCTCATCTAATCCACATTTTTTGCGGAATAGATGCGGACCCTTTCATTTCAGTGGGGACACAAAAGATGCGGACAGCACACTGGGGGAGATTGCTCAAACTAGTGTTTAGAACTGGCTTAGTTGCCCATAGCAACCAATCAGATTCCACCTTTCATTTTCCAAAAGAGCACCAGTTTGATAAATCTCCCGCACTGTTTGCTGTCTGCATCCGCACTTCCCGGGCCCCACAAAAAAAAAATAGAAAGTCCTATTCTTGTCCGTTTTGGACAAAAAAAGGCAGTTCTTACAGAGGGCAGGATATACCATTCTGCAAAATGCAGAAAGCAGAGGGTCGTTATCCTTGTTTTCCAGATCTGCTATTTGCGGACCGCAAAAATGGCTACGTCTGTGTGCATGAGGTCTTAATGTGATTTTTTTCCAGAAGGTAGCTTTAATTGGCGAAAAATAAAAGATCCTGAGGGCTCACCCTTCTACAGAACATGCACTACGAGGAAGATTTATCAAAACTGTTGTAAAGGAAAACTGGCTTAGTTGCCCATAGCAACCAATCAGATTCCACTTTCATTTTTCACAGCTCCTTTGAAAAATAAAAGGTGGAATCTGATTGGTTGCTATGGTCAGCTAAGGCTTCGTTCACATCACCGTTCAGCCTTTCCGTTCTCCTACTCCGTGTAGGAGCAGGAGAACAGGAAAAGACGGATTAGGCACATAACTGAGCCGAACGGATCCAAAGAACCCCATAGACCAGTGGTCCCCAACCTTTTTGGCACCAAGGACCAGTTTCCTGCAAGACAATTTTCCCAGGGACCGGGTAGGTGGGGCTTAGGGGTGGGCGGGGCTTAGGGGGTGCTGGTCGGCGCTGACTGATTCATGCGCATAACAAAACACAAGGTGCATATTAAAATATATAACGACTATATAAATTGACTAGGGTCTCTGCTGCACTGGGCCGTATTTTTCGCCCTATAAGACGCACCTAGGTTTTAGAGGAGAACAATAAGAAAAAAATATTTTCCATTACACCTTAGGTCAGACCACCAATCAGACCCCCAATTTTAATCAGACCACTGCTGACAGCCCTAATCAGACCCCAATATGAATCATACCTCAAGTCAGACCCCCAATTCCTCAGATCAACCCCCCAACCTTCAGTCAGCCATCAGCCCCTCATGTCAGCCAGTCATCAGCCCCCCATGTCAGCCAGCCATCAGCGCAGATAAAATAAAATAAAACCACTTACCTCTACTGCTCCTGGACACCATCGCGATCCTCTTCATCCTGCTGTCGGCTGTGTATCGGGGCGCGGCGCACAGTGTGAGGTCACAGTGCGCCCTCACGCTGTGTGCAGCCCTGCACGGCCGACAGCCAAGCCGAGGACAAGGAAGCAGTGAGTACAGATCCTTCACCGCTTCCTGGTCCTTAGGTACTAATGAAGCGCTTCCATTATGGAACAATCTTCCGCGGCCCGGCGGTTGGGGACTGCTGCCATAGACTATAATTGGGTCCATTAGGTTTCCGTTCAGAGGAAGATTTTTGAAGCAGAGACAAAATTCCTGCATGCACTGCTTTTGTCTCCGTTCCAAAATGATCTTCTGAGCGGAAACCTAATGGACCCCAATATAGTCTATAGCAGTGATGGTGAACCTTTTAGAGACCGAGTGCCCAAACTGCAACCCAAAACCCACTTATTTATCGCAAAGTGCCAAATCGACAATTTAACCTGAATACCAATTTAGTATATCTTCCATGTACTTTATCATTTAGCTATAATAGCCTGCCTACATTCAGTGCGCTACCTGTACCGTTCATAGCAAACCCTGTGCTGATGAGTGGCAGTGATGAGTATATTGGTACACCATAGACTTTTTTCAGGGTGCGGGTGCCCACAGAGAGGGCTCTGAGTGCCGCCTCTGGCACCCGTGCCATAGGTTCGCCACCACTGATCTATAGGGTCCTTCGGATCTGTTCGGCTCCGTTATGTGCCGAATCCGTCCTTTCCGTTCTCTTGCTCCTAAACGGAGCAGGAGAACGGAATGGCTAAACGGTGATGTGAACGAAGCCTAAGCCAGTTTTCCTTTACACGAGCTTTGATAAATCTCCTCTTTTGTTTTCACAGTGTCTTTGTAATGTTTGTACTTATCTGTGTGGACATATCGCCAATGAAATCTAATAGGTCATTTGTCATCAGCCATAGCTGCCAACTGTCCTGAATTTGTCGGGACTATCCGTGATTTTCATAGAGAGTCCCAGCAAATACGCGCTGGCCAAAAAATGGAATGGGCTAACGCAAACCCTGCCCACAAATGGGTGTTTCTGGGCGGATTTGGGGCGTTCCCGGGAGCAGAGCTTATATGCCCCAATTTTACCAATTCAAATGTTGGTAAGAATGCAACTGTCACGAATTTGCCGGGATTTTCCCTGATTTTAAGAGACAGTCCCGGCAAACTTGCGCTCTCCTGGGCTGAAAATGGGTGAAAATGGGCTAACACAAGCCCCACCCACAAATAGTTGTTTGTTGACATTCCCAGGGGCTGGGCTTATATGCCCCGATTTTACCAACTCAAATGTTGGTAAGTATGCATCAACCCATCAATCAAGTCATCGATTCCAAAGCAGTTGTCATTTTGGGCCCATAACTGGTCCACCGGTGGACCTTCTAGCATTCTGACAGGGCCTGATCAGGAGTGAAAGTTTCTCTTTTTACAATTATTATTATTTTTTTTTATTATTCAGTCATCCAGTCGCCTACACAAAGATATTCCTTAGCAATTTCACTTTTTAATGAGGAATAAAGTTAGACAATAGCATCTTCTCCAGGCTTTGATGCTTCTCCGGGCATCTTGCTTGTGTAAGCGCAGTTACATTGGGTCATGCAGGTCTGGCCAATTTAATGTGTAATTATATTGGTAATACTTCTGTGATTTGCAGCTGTAACCCGTCTAACACCAAGAACATTAAGTTATTATCACTGGAGTTGCCTTGTTCTATAACAATCGTGTCAAGCCATTGATCTCCTTCCATCTGCTGTTTTTCTATCTGCGGTTCCTATGGATACCTGCTGGCTGCCGCTGGATCGAGTGCATACGAGGGAGCAAGTACCAATTTCACTCTATGGAGGGAGTTCACATATAATACAGCGCCTAGCTTTTATTTATTTATTTTTTTTACTAAAAATGAAATCTTTGATCAGTAGAAATGTTTACAGCAAGAGAATAAAAAATGTAAAATGTATTTTCGGGTTTCTTAAACTATCAGAGGGGCTATAGAGCAGGCATCCTCAAACTGCGGCCCTCCAGCTGTTGTAAAACTACAACTCCCACAATGCCCTGCTGTAGGCTGATACCTGTAGGCTGTTCGGGCAAGCTGGGAGTTGTAGTTTTGCAACAGATTTTTCATTGAGGCCCAGGAGCTTCGAGTTACCCCTCTGCCTTTTATTTATTTTTATTTTTTTAAAGAACTTGTCTGTAGTAACTTAAAATACATGGGGTGAGATTTATCAAGGCTGAGATTTTCCTTAGCATAATTTAAAGGGGTTGTCTCGCTTCAAAAAATGGTATTTATCATGTAGAGAAAGTTAATACAAGCCACTTACTAATGTATTGCTATTATCCATATTGCCTCCTTTGCAGTCGTGACGTTACGGGGCCGGCGGTAAACAGTGACAAGGCCACAGCGCTCCTGGAGTGCCGCTGCATTCTCAAACAGCTGACCTAGCTGACCCCCGCCCAGGACCCCCGCTGATCAGATACTGATGATCTATCCAGTTTAAACAAAGTGCAGAACCACCTTAAGGATAGTCATTTTCATGGGATAACTTCACTACTTTCCGCCTATGGAAGGAACAGCTTGTCCATTTTAGCGATGCCTTACCAGAAATGGATGTACAGTTACATCCATGAGGTGGTGCGGGCACATTGTGTGTCGATGTCATCACTCACCTGAAATGGGGAGTCCTACAGTGCTGGAATAAGTTATTCAGCGTGTTCACGAAGATTGGATTACATGTTTAAACATTTGCATCCAGCAGAATAGTGGGCACGTGGAGCAGGATGCACACAGACTGCATCCATATTTTGCAGATCCACAATTTGCGGACATACGTGCAGGAAACCTAAAAGAGTGTGTCCAGACTTTCATCTCACCCTGTATATTTGATATCGTGGTAATCATTCTGACCTGCGGAATAAAGGTAATGAATTATTTATGCTGCAATGGTGCAGGATAGGTCATCGTTATCTGATTGATGGGGGTCTGACACCTGGGACCCCCACCGATCCGCTGCTTAAGAAGGCATCAGCGCTTGTGCAACGTTCCGCCCCCCCACGATCAGGGTCCAAGTGTGTAGGAAATGCAGAGTGGTAATGTGGCCTTAATAGTACTGTGTGTCACGGTGCTCCTACCTGGATACCGTCGCTCCCCAGGGTTAGGCTCCGCAGCATTTAAGGAAGATAGAGGGTTGTAGTTGGTGGAGAATTAGATGAGTCAAGACTTGATAAAGTTCAACAGTTTTACCTGAAAAAACTTGCATCCAGACAATACTTGATCCTTCTCTTGGCTCTGGTACCTGAGGAGGGTGCCTTTGGCTGTTGACCCCCTAATAATTCCTAGTCTATAAACTGCAAGGAGTCTTGTGCTCTATGAGCTGCTTACCTGAAAGATTCCTGCTGCAGGAGGGTAGATGCTCCCCTCACTGTGCCATGTCTTGTCCCTTTCCAATTCTTCTATTAACTACCATAACTTCCTGCAACCCCTCTCTTGGTAGGAAGCAGTACTAGCCCACTTCTGCCCAAAATGGGGGAGAATGAAATGGTAAGTTCCATTCTAGCTAAAGATCTCTCTCTGCCAGATACACTGTCACCTTCTGGATAACCAGGCAAAGTTCATGAAATACAATAAATAACAGTTATATAGCAATATTAGGAATGCACAGTATAAGAGGACCTGTAATAAATACACAGATGACATTATCGGTTAGCCATTAGACAGTAGCTGGGTGTAAGAATGGCAGCGCCCGCTCTGGGGTACTACACTTGCAGTACTGCTACAGGGGATAGGTCATTAGTAGAAAACCCCTTTTTAAAACTTATAAAATGAAACAGAAAATTGCATTTTTTTTCACATTCCACCCACAGTTTATAAAACCCAAAACGGTTCTACTGAAAAATATGATTCATTCCACAAAAAAAAGCTATGAAAAAAAATAAAATTGCTGCATCTTTAAGGCCTTGTTCTGAAGGGGTTTAAAAGAACATATCAAGCCCACTGACATGTTTTGTTTTGTAAGCACCTGTATTATTCATAAAATAACAATTCTGCATTTTGCTATTCCTCTGTTATTCCTCCTAGAAATGTATAAATGAGCTGAAAACTGGCTGTTACTGTTCCCCTTGTCAAAGGGGTGTGTGCCTACACAATCTGACTCTGGCAGCACTGATTGGACGGTGTCGGATGTGTCTAGAATTCTTACAATATGGGGAATATAAGCATTTAATAAAACAGTCATTTCAGCAGAAGGAACTGAAATTGAAGCTAAAAAAACAATGATCCCTACAGTGCAGATGTGGAGTTTTATAAATGTTTCAATGTTTTTGTTATTAAACTAATGCAACAATGTGATTTTTTTCAATTGTGAAATCTGTAGATTCGCCTCCAGTGATTCCTTCCCGCTGATATATTATGCAGTTGCAGATGAGACGGGTCGCGCCATAGTTCAGCTTCTTGATTTAGGTCACGATAACGACTTCTCCAGGAATGTAAGTATATTTCCGGTTTATATTTTCTTCTGTTTAGATGCTGTAAAATGCCATTGGAGTTTTAGGTCAATGAAGAAAATCAGGCTGAGCTTTCAGAGACAATGGAGTCGCCCCCCCCCCTACTCCCCCCCTTACTCCCCCTCCGTCCACCACCTCCGCGACGCTGCAGCTCTCAGAAAGTTATTAAAGAATAAGCTGGTTACACCAAATTGTAGCCTGAAGGGATTCAAGAGTTCATTTTTCGATTTGTAATTTTATATATATCTACACAGCCATTATAAACTGAGGAACTAAGCCGTTATTTAGTGTGAACCGTGACCAATTAAAAAATAAACAAAAAAACAATGCCAGATGTAAATGGTGTTTTTTTGTGGACCACAATCCTGCTGGTCTTTCAAGGGGATACGTCATTGGAAAATGGCCTACTGTTTATAATCATGTTTTTATGTTGATTTGTTGCATGTCCTTTTTTAAGAATTTTAATGCTTTTTGTTTTTAAATTTTCCATGTCGCTATCTATTAAAAAACAAACAAAAAAAAACAATCATAAAATTGTGCAGTTTTCTCACTGGCCACTAGGTCTAAAATTTGTTGAGACTTCCTGTCTTTTGAGAAAGAAACTACATGGGTTATAGCGACAATGGATAGAAGGGGACCTCATTAACTATGGGAGAGTTTTCTAGGCGAGCTCTGTGACCGCTGCAGAGGTCAGGAGGTAGTTGATAAGCTGTGATATCACCTATTGTGATTGGTGGATCCTGTCTTATCTGTATAAAGGTGTTACTTGTTATTGTAATTCTACCTGTACAGAACAAGAAATCATGATCTATTATTAGACCTAGTGGCAGTGGAGTACATAGAGAAGTAAGGGCGCCATAGCAAGAATCAAACCGGGCCCCCCACACGGGAAAGAATGGTTTCTGTCTAAACCCTTTTCAATGACCCTTGGACCATTTTTCCACTGCCTCGTTTGCTAAAAGTTGTTCCTTTTGATGATCAAGTTTTCACCTCCAGTAGAAGAGGAGATAATCCCAACCAAGACTGGGCCCCTCTTGCCCTGGGTCCTATAGCAGTTGCATGGTCTGCTGCTATGGTAGTTACGCCTCTGCCTAGTGGCTGGTGCTAAAATTGCAGGATATTGACCACCTGTTTATAGTGCTGATCTTGTGCCACCTGACTTGACCCTTGGCCTGTTTACTGGATTGCACAAACTCTCCTTGCCCTGACCTTGGTTTGTCCACTGACAATGACTCTGATTGTTCCCTTTGGCATCACACACCAATGTCACTTGATTCTCCTGGGAAAGCTGTCAATGAATGGAGACTATTTCAAGAGTTGGTGGCCTGGTGGTTCCTGGACCTATCCTGTCTCCTGAGATATCTCTTTTAGTAACTTCTTCCATTCCCCATGAAATAACCATTCTGGAGCATCTATTCTTATGACTTTAGGATGAGGCATTCCTCAGTTCTTTCTACTAGAAATTATGAATGGATTGTCAGCATCTGACGGTAAATGTACAGATGGGTGTTACCAGTTTGCGGTGTGGCCCTGCACAGTCTGACACCAGCACCACTGATTGGACAGAGTCAGACACACCTGCTATTTATTTCTCCGTCCACCTTACTGAGGTGGACATACATGCTCAGTTTAAATCTTCATCTGCCACCAGCCATAACTGCTACTAAAAGCTTGGCAGTTACAGGCAGAGAGCTGCAGAACAAAGTGCACACCCACTGAGCTGTGATAGCGAGAGAGCTGCAGCAGAAAGGAAACACCCCCGAGTTGTGATAGTGAGAGAGCTGCAGAAAAAAGGACAAGCCCCTTGAGCTGTGATAGGGAGAGATACAGCAGAAAAGATAAACCCCTGAGCTGCCAGCCTGAAATAAATCTAGCAGAGCAATTGGAGCAGTGAATGGGGAGCTCTCTGGATCCATGTGAGGTACAGGGCCGGTTCTAGCTTTGATATAGATTGTCATGTACTATGTGATGTCTGATTTTCATTTTTATATCAATCATGGGATAATCCCTTTAAGATAAGTGTAACATAATGATTGCCGCCTCACATTTAGTGATGAGTGGCATAGGCAATATTCAAATTCACGATATTTCGCAAATTTTTGTCCGAATATTCGCCATCAATTTGGAAATTAGAGAATTCGTGATCTACAGTCATTATTTACTTGATTTCGAAAATCGGAACTGTAATATATTCGCGATTAGAATATTCTCGATCAACACTAAGGAGTAGGCAACTTTCCTATTGGTTGCTAGGGATGTTGCTAAGTGCCGATATTCGCAATAAATCCGTGATTAGAATATTCGCGATCAACACTATTCGCAAATACAGATATATAGCACTATATTCTAAATATTAACGAATTCTCAAAGTGGCGATATTCACAATTAAAATGTGCAACTCGAATATTCACGCTCAACACTACTCACACTTTGTTTTGCAGTGTCCTTTTTCCATATGTGCTGGGAAATAACCTGGCGCATACATATCCATCGGTCCCCACCTCCTGGATGCGTACCCTTTTCGCATACTTTGATATACCATTTCATTTCTGCTGAATTGAAGAGCTATTCTACACAGAGGCGTGCAGTACAATAATGTAGACCACCGTAGAGGTTTTTTTTAAAACATGGTAGCCCGCGCGCGGATGTATGGCTGTATGCCTATACAGTAGCATTTGTTTGAAACTTTATCGATTGTAAGTAGCGATAAGCAAAGTTTTTTAAAATTCGATTCGGCTGCTTCGCCAAATTTTTCAAAAAAATCCGCCTCGTGACAAATTACTTAATAACGAAGTGCATTTCTTTGCAAGTAGTGGGTGCAATGGCAGGAAGCGGCGATCACGCCGCCCTCCATCATTGTACCCCTCAGATGCGTGCCATCTGATAGGAATAATGCAGTGTCAAATTTTAAAAGATCATACTTACCTGATCCATTTGCTTGCGATGGGCTGGCCACAGCCACCTTGCTTGAAGGTCTGGCGCAAAATATCACGCGGCCCAAGATGACGTAATCACGCCGGCTGGTGTGGTGACGTCATACGTCACCGCGCACAGGATTTCGGCCGAGATCTTCAAGTAAGATGGCGGCGGCCAGCCTGTCGCAAGCAAATGGATCGGGTAAGTATTATTGTTTTTGTTTTTTCACACTATTTCAGGTTAAATCGATTCGCGACAGCGAAGCACGCAAATCGAATTTATCCTGAAAACCATGAAGCTCACTCATCACTAATTGTAGGTACACGTAGGGAAACCCTCCTGGTGCACATTTCTATATATAACTAGAATGGACAGATAGTTGTCAGCCTCCCGTTATGTGGCATGTCTCTAATACGACCACATCTGGAAATGTCCAGGTCACCCTAGAAGACTTGGACGCGGGATGGATTTTACCCCAATGCCTTTGACGGTAAATTTACTGAGAGGTTTCATATTGTTCACGTAGCTTTCCCAAGCCGACTTATTACCATAGCCATTTCCACATTCGGAATGATTCCAATCTCGTGTCCAAGAAAGCAAGCAGTGACAGATCCCGGCATTATACGCGATGAGCCTGTGGTCTCGTTTGCTTAATTCACTTCTATTAAAATGTGCTCTACATCCTGTACTTGTGCTGTGGGCCACCCAGGGGGTTTGCTGCTGTGCCTCAATCTTCCAGACCTCACACATCTTAAGCAGCGCGGTTTAATAGAGCTATATTTCCCCCTTATATTAATTTATTGGAAAGCATAAAACCAGAATCACATCCATCCACAGGGGACAAAACCTTAACTCCTTCCTGTTCTACTCATTGTCCAAATCTGGAATTCCCATCATTGCCATGCAGACTTTTATACAATTATTTTTTTATTCTTTTATTATTGCATATTTCATGCAACATAAAAAGGCAATTTTATAAAAGAAATCAGTCGCAGTGGAAAATGACAGAATATTTATTAACATTTACGTATATTTAACATTGGTTTTACAGAGGTGGCATTGTATGACCTGGTTTACATCTGGAATTGTGTAACATATGGTGTGAAAAGGGGCTGTCTCATTTATCTTGTAGAGCAGTGTTTTTCAACCACTGTGCCGCGGCACACTAGTGTGCCGTGAGATATTGTCTGGTGTGCCGTGTCTTTGTGAGCCGCTGCTAAGTTCAGAAGCAGTGTGCAGCCCCGAATTGCGATTATTGCGGTTAGTCTGATCAGCGCTGCAGGGCTCGGGCAGGAGTGAGTACGGTAGTTGGCGTCAATCCTGCGAATTCTTGAGGTCGCGGCAGGTCTCGCGGGATTCGGGAACATGCGCCCCGCGCGACAGAGGAGACTTGCACAGCAGAGCTACTCGGAGGCGGAGCAGAGCCGGAGGAGAGACTGAGAGGGGAGGAGGACGGGACTCATCATCCAGAGCCAGGACAGGAGCCATAGGAGCAGGTAAGTAAGTTCATTCACAGGCATGCACATATTTTATTCGCCAATTTCGCCTCAAGCCAAGCGCACCACCCGGTCTGGAGAGGAGAAGGGGCGGGGGACTTTACAGTGAGAGATGAGCGGGCTGGAAAAAAGCCCTCAGCTCAGGATGCACCTGCTGCACTGTCTCAGCAGCAGCAGGTAATTTTACAGGCAAATGTGATGTCTGGGGGGGGGGGTGGGTGGAAGGACGTTGGTTGTCGGTTGAGAGATGAGCGGGCGCTGGGCAGAAAAAGCCCTCAGCTCAGGGCAGCCCCACCTGCACTGTCTGGAGTTGACCAGCCCGGTTGGTTGGGGGGATGAGCTGGTGGGAGAAGCCCTCTCTCAGCACTGACTGGAGTGAGGGCCCTGCCCCTATGCTGATGAGCATGAGGGAGGGGGGGGGGATGTGGCGGGAAAAGCCTTTTCAGCACTGACTGGAGTGAGGGCCCTGCGCTGACCAGCCTGGGGGGGGGGGGGTCTTTGGGCTGATGATTGATGTGGGGGATCTGATGGGAGGTTGTTGGGCTGATCTGAGTTCTGATGGGCATCGGGGATGACTGGGGGGGGTCTTTGGCCTGATTATTGATGTGGGGGGTCTGATGGGGTCTTTGGGCTGGTCTGAGGTCTGATGGGCATTGGAGAGGACTGGGGGTCTTTTGGCTGATGACGAGAATTACTTTATATAGTTAATATAGGGCTTATAGGCTACAGAGTTTAATTTTTTAAACATTTTCTAATGGTGGTGTGCCTCGAGATTTTTTTCATGAAAAAAGTGTGCCTTCGCACAAAAAAGGTTGAAAAACACTGCTCTTGTGGACTTGGAGGTATGCTTGGGATCATTGTCCTGTTGAAAGGTCCAACGTCTCCCAAGCCTCAGGTTTGTGACAGAACTGCATCACATTTTCATCCAATATCTCCTGGTACTGAAGAGAATTCATGGTATCTTGCACACGCTGAAGCTTCCCTGTACCTGTAGAAGCAAAACAGCCCCAAAGCATGATTGACCGCCGCCATGCTTCACAGTAGGCAAGGTGTTCTTTTCTTCATAGGCCTTGTTCTTCCTCCTCCAAACATAGCGTTGATCCATGGGCCCAAACAGTTCTAATTTTGTTTCATCAGTCCACAGAACACTATCCCAAAACTTTTGTGGTTTGTCCACATGACTTTTGGCATACTGCAGTCAACTCTTCTTATTCTGTGTAGACAGCAAGGGGGTGCGCCTGGGAGTTCTGGCATGGAGGCCTTCATTACGCAGTGTGCGCCTTATTGTCTGAGCTGAAACTTCAGTACCCGCATCTGACAAATCTTTTTTTAGTTCCTCAGAAGTCACACGGGGACTTTTCTCCACTTTGCGCTTCAGGTAGCGCACAGCAGTCAAAGTCAGCATCTTCTTTCTGCCACGACCAGGTAGCGTTTCAACAGTGCCCTTTGCCTTGAATTTGCGAATGATGTTTCCTATGGTGTCTCTTGGTATGTTTAACATCTTTGCAATCTTCTTATAGCCATTGCCCTTCCTGTGAAGAGAAATCACCTCTTCTCTTGTCTTCCTGGACCATTCTCTTGACTTCACCATGTCTGTAAACACACCAGTAAATGTCTAGAAGGAGCTGAGTATCACAGTCATTTTACATCTGCCTAATTGGGGCTTATTATACTTGATTGCTGCTCCTTGACATCCACAGGGGTTTTCAATACCTGATCGAAAACACTTGAATGAACCTCTGTTCTTAACCCTCAGTTCACACTTGCGCGTTTTACAGTGCGTTCGAACGCGCTGTAAAACGCTCAACAGGAGAAAACTCATGTTTCCCTATGGGCATGGTTCTCACCTGAGCGTTTTACAGCGCGTTTGAATGCGCTGTAAAAACGCCCTACGCCCAAAGAGTGGTAGTCTTTAAGGGGTTGAATAATTGTGTCAATGAAGAAATCACAAAAAAAACATTTAATACTGTATTACAAAAACAATTGATGTCATTTTAGTTGCATTTGGTTCTTTAAAAAGTCCTTGTAAGATTTCATTCTGAACACAATTACAAATGTACACTAAATTCCCTAAAACCCTTTACAGCATTGGGGGTTGAATCATTTTGAACACAACTGTATGTCTCGGAGGGCATACGGTCATGTGTATGAGCTCTTATGCATAGCATATGCAATGCATTATAACCAGAGGTTGCATAGCAACCCTGGTCTAA